>CM035107.1:34019330-34707330 GCA_020205505.1 Panax japonicus
CAAGTATACACGGTCAACAAGTAATAAATGGATAAGAAAAGTATCGTTCCCACGAGGAATTATTTAATAAAAATTACCAAGTACTAACTCTTAACCAAATTAATATAATTAAAAAAACGGCAAATTGTGATTTTTCTATTTAAGAAAACTAAATTAACTAATTAAACTGAGATTTTAAAGAATGAATTTAGATAAATAAAGATTAAGACTCCAATATCCCTAATTATGAACTATAAATCAATTGTCCAATTATCCCAATTAGTATGTCTACTGAATTGTTAACAGGAATTCTCATGTGCCAAAAGCCCTTTCTCAAGTGATCATTTGCCTTGTATTTAATCCAAGTTAATTTTTCTATATCCCTATGCAAAATAATTGAATTAAACTCACTACAATCCCAATTCTTTATGTGTTACATGCGGTGAACAGATATTTCCATTCAATTCACAAACCTAATTATTCACTTTGCAAATAACTAAGTCACATGATATCATGCCCAGTTCTAACCCTAAAATTCCTCTTTCAATTCCTTCTAGAGTAACAAGGTAATTACTGATCAAATAATTAAGCAATAAGCACAAGACAAGATAAACAATTCACTTTGACACAAATAATTGGAATAAATTGAATAACTAATTTATAGACATAAAAGGTTCAATTGAAATCATTAATAAAAGAGTTAGTTCATAATTAATGAATTGAAACCAAGAATCCACATCTGAATAGACATTAAAAGATAAAAGTATGATAAGAGAAGTGAATAGAATCTGTTGTCAGTAAATCTGATGCTCCCCTCTTGCTATTGCTCTTGATCTTCAGTGTTCTTCAATTTGCTTCAATCTCCAATGGCTAATTAAGAATTAGGGTTTATATTCTAATATAATAGAGTGTTATATCTAGTCTAACCTATGTAATCTCCCTTTATTTTTTGCCTTACATCAAGTATTTACAGATTACAAGTCCAATTTTGAGCTTAGGAACAAACCCAATCCAATTTGGAGTAAAAAATGTGTCAAAATTCGCCTAAAACGCGTCCAAACCGCAACAAACCTCTTCCCCAGCATCCCAGCGTTGGGCTTAACGCTCAGACACTGCTCCCCAGTGCCCCAGCGGTGAGCATAGGCCTATTTTGGGTGCCCCGACGCTGGCCCCAAGTTCTGACGTTTTCTGCTCCGACGTCCTTTGGGAAAACGGCCATAACGTTTGATGCAGGAAGAGTTACGGGGCCTCCAACCTATCAAATCAAAGATATCAACAAGATCTACAACTTTCATTCCTTTATGATTGAGAAATTAGGATCGGATTAAGGCTAAAATTAAGCTGGAAGTAACTTCTATGCAAATGACCACCCAAAACCATGACGTTCGACGTCCGTTGGTACAACGATCATAACTCTTGCATCCGAACTCCGATTGGAATGATTCAAAATGTTCCAGAAAGCTAAGACGATGCTCTTCAATGTAAGCTAAGTTCCAACCCAAGAACATGAAGGAAACATGAAAGCCCAAATGATGTCCTGTTTGTTTTTCTTTAAGTTTTCTTTAAGTTTTCTTTGCTTTTCCTTACCAATAGTCGCTCACACCGCTCCCAAAAGTATAACCTATAAAATGAGCACAAAAAGCATGAAAAGTAACTAAGACACATAAATATAAGCAACTAATTCAAGTAAAAGATATCAGATAAGTGTATATAAAATCCACTTATCAAATACCGCCAAACTTAAACTATTTCTAGTCCCCAAGTAACACAATATAATGCAATGCAATGCAGTGAAATGCAACTACTCTATATGCCTACGAATCTAGCAGTATTTGATAGAATCAAATCTATTCACTTGGCTTTAGAGCAATCTAGCAAACACGACAATACTTCATATCAAAACCAATCAACAATTTCCTAGTCAATCATCAAGTCTTAAACTGTTATTACTGGTATAGTACGTGTGTATGCTCAACAACCATGCTAACAGATATAAAATAAAATTTAACACATAACAAGTCCCTTCAAAGGCATCATACAGTGTAAACTCAAGAAATCTCAAATATAGGCACGATTCAACTAAAATTAAACTCAACCAAATTCAAGGGTACATGCAGGATACTTATACTTTCTTTTCTTCATTCTCTTTTTTTTACATGGGGCTTTTTGCTCTTTTCCCATGATTATTTCCCTTTTCTTTTTCTTTTGATAGATGTTTGGTGAGTGCATTTTACCCTCCATCTCACGCTTGTGTTTATGGGGAGTGTTTCTCCTCAACCCTCCACAAGAGTCAACATGTTTTTTTTTTTTTTTAAAGCTTATATAACCCACATATATTTCCCCAAACTTAGGCTCTTGTCTAACTTTAGTTATCACTACTTATTCTTGTCATTCTTTCATTCAAACTAGCATTATCCTTTAGAGTCCCACTATGTATCATTTTTAACTCAATCAATCAACAAGTTGTTTTTACTGTGCTATCATTATTATACTAGTTTCAAATAGAAAAGGATTCAATTCATAACAAGAAATCACATCAAAGCTATAATAGTCAGTATTATACTTGTCTACCTAATTCCAATCTCATCATTGGCCAAAAAAAACTTAATTATAACAAACCGCTGGACTTATGCAAAATGAACATAGTAACTAACTATTATTTTTGAATTATTATTATTATTTTTTTTTATAATCAACCTTCAACTATATTAACAACATATGCAAAATAACATAACATAAACAAGAAACTAAACATGCAATAACGAACTAAACTAAACTCTCCCAAACTTAGCAATTACAATGTCCTCTTTGTAAGAATATAGCGATAAGTAGAAGAGAACTTCACTGTAATCAGCTAAGCGTGAGGTGCTGGTGGTGATGGTAGCGACAATCATTTTCCTATCCATTGAACCTCCAATACCTGCAATGAAGAGAGACAACATGTATTAGATTATAAGAAAACTTACTAAGTAAATTAATTCCTATCTACTAAATAAACTAGTAAAACATATAAATATAAAAATTCCGGGGTTGCCTCCTTGTCAGTGCTTGATTTATAGTCTTTCAGCCTGACTTTGTCTAGTCAATGCTATCCAATTCCTCTTCGAAAGTTGAGGAACCCTCCATCCATCGGAAATAATATAGCTTTTGGTAGGTTCCCATTTACGATAGCCATTGTATTAAAGTCACCTATCATGCTTTGTTTAGATAAGATCACATTAAAGAACGTCAAACATCTAGGTGTTTTTTCCATTGTGTCTGCGAATAGATTCTGGCATTGAGGCTTGTCAGACACAACAATCTCTTCTTCTATCTTCTCCACTCATTGAACCATGGCTTCGAAGTTGTACTCGGTTTTATGTCACAAGGAGTATTGCCGACGACATGACTACCTAGCGGACATGGCTTTGCAAATCTAACCGGATTCTTGAACTTTGGCGGACAAGGAACTTGGGGCACTAATAACATCGGATCCTTCTCATTGGTAATCATAGTTAGTTCTCCACCGACATTATTTTCATTATCCCTACTTGTCTCCTCTTTTTCAACATCTCGTGTCTCATCTAGTTGTAGATTTGGCTGGGGCACTTCATCAATTTCGTCATCCATGTCATAAAGCCAAGTGTTTGGAGGAAGGTTGTTTATGACTTTGGTGATGTGCTCTATCTGGACCGCAAGATTTAGAATTGATCCTGTTTAATTAATCACTCTCTCCTCGAACTTGGACCACAATTCCTCCAACCTTGAATTTTCTTCTTTTAATAGTGGTTGATATCAGAATTCCTGCGTGTATGTTGGATTTGGAGTATAGTATTGATCTTGATAGTTGTAGCTCCATGAAAAATTCGGGTGATACCCCCAAACTTTTTCATAATTATCATATGCATGTTGGTTGAGGTAGTTACCAACATACTCTACCGGCCCAAGATTTATTGTGCATTGATTACTCGGGTGATTGCCAGGACAATAGTCACACATAACTGTTATCCTTCAACTCTGTTGGGATGCGATAACGTCCGACTTCCTCGAAAGTTCTTTAATTTGTGCTGACATTGCGGAAAGTGTCGCGAGTCTGTCAACCTCCATCCCCCTTGGTTGAGTCACGTTCGTGTATGGCCATTGATACTCAAAGTCGTCCATGGTACCTAAAATGAGAGAAATATAAGAAGAGGATTAAAAATTAAAATAAAATTGTTTAAATTAAGACTAATTTGATTGAAATTAATATTGGTAAAAAAATAATAAACTAATTCCCCGGCAACGGCGCCAAAAACTTGTTGATCGATTTCGCAATCAATGTATACGTGCAAGTATACACGGTCAACAAGTAATAAATGGATAGGAAAAGTATCGTTCCCACGAGGAATTATTTAATAAAAATTACCAAGTAATAAATCTTAACCAAATTAATATAATTAAAAAAACGGCAAATTGTAATTTTTCTATTTAAGAAAACTAAATTAACTAATTAAACTGAGATTTTAACGAATGAATTTAGATAAATAAAGATTAAGACTCCAATATCCCTAATTATGAACTATAAATCAATTGTCCAATTATCCCAATTATTATGTCTACTGAATTGTTATCAGGAATTCTCATGTGCCAAAATCCCTTTCTCAAGTGATCATTTACCTTCTATTTAATCCAAGTTAATTTTTCTATATCCCTATGCAAAACAATTGAATTAAACTCACTACAATCCCAATTCCTTATGTGTTACATGTGGTGAACAGATATTTCCATTAAATTCACAAACCTAATTATTCACTTTGCAAATAACTAAGTAACATGATATCATGCCCATTTCTAACCCTAGAATTCCTCTTTCAATTCCTTCTAAAGTAACAAGGTAATTACTGATCAAATAATTAAGCAATAAGCACAAGACAAGATAAACAATTCACTTTGACACAAATAATTGGAATAAATTGAATAACTAATTTATATACATAAAAGGTTCAATTGAAATCTTAATAAAAGAGTTAGTTCATAATTAATGAATTGAAACCAAGAATCCACAACTTAATAGACATTAAAAGATAAAAGTATGATAAGAGAAGAGAATAGAATCTGTTGTCAGTAAATCTGATGCTCCCCTCTTGCTATTGCTCTTGATCTTCAGTGTTCTTCAATTTGCTTCAATCTCCGATGGCTAATTAAGAATTAGGGTTTATATTCTAATCTAATAGAGTGTTATATCTAGTCTAATCTATGTAATCTCCCTTTATTTTTTGCCTTACATCAAGTATTTACAGATTACAAGTCCAATTTTGAGCTTAGGAACAAACCCAATCCTATTTGGAGTAAAAAAGGTGTCAAAATTCGCCTAAAACGCGTCCAAGCCGCAACCAACCTCTTCCCCAGCATCCCAGCGTTGGGCTTAACGCTCAGACACTGCTCCCCAGTGCCCCGGCGGTGAGAATAGGCCTATTTTGGGCGCCCCGACGCTGGCCCCAAGTTCTGACATTTTCTTCTCCGACGTCCTTTGGGAAAACGGCCATAACGTTTGATGCAGGAGGAGTTACGGGGCCTCCAACCTATCAAATCGAAGATATCAACAAGATCTACAATTTTCATTCCTTTATGATTGAGAAATTAGGATCGGATTAAGGCTGAAATTAAGTTGGAAGTAACTTCTATGCAAATGACCACCCAAAACCATGACGTTCGACGTCCGTTGGTACAACGATCATAACTCTTGCATCCGAACTCCGATTGGAATGATTCAAAATGTTCCGAAAAGCTAAGACGATGCTCTTCAATGTAAGATAAGTTCCAACCCAAGAGGATGAAGTAAATATGAAATCCCAAATGATGTCCGGTTTGTTTTTCTTTAAGTTTTCTTTGCTTTTCCTAACCAATAGTAGCTCAAACCACTCCGAAACGTATAACCTATAAAATGAGCACAAAATGCATGAAAATTAACTAAGACACATAAATATAAGCAACTAATTCAAGTAAAAGATATCAGATAAGTGTATAAAAAATCCACTTATCAAATACCGCCAAACTTAAACTGTTTCTTGTCCCAAAGTAACACAATATAATGCAATGCAATGCAGTGAAATGAAACTACTCTATATGCCTACGAATCCAGCAGTATTTGATAGAATCAAATCTATTCACTCGGCCTTAGAGCAATCAAGCAAACACGACAATACTTCATATAAAAAACAATCAACAATTTCCTAGTCAATCATCAAGTCTTAAACTATTATTACTGGTATAGTGCGTGTGTGTGCTCAACAACCATGCTAACTGATATAAAATAAAATTCAACACATAACAAGTCTCTTCGAAGGCATCATACAGTGTAAACTCAAGAAATCTCAAAGACAGGCACGATTCAACTAAAATTAAACTCAACCAAATTCAAGGGTACATGCAGGATACTTATACTTTCTTTTCTTCCTTCTATTTTTTTAAATGGGGGATTTTTGCTCTTTTCCCATGATTATTTCCCTTTTCTTTTTCTTTTGATAGATGGTTGGTGAGTGCGTTTTACTCTCTATCTCACGCTTTTGTTTATGGGGAGTGTTTCTCCTCAACCCACCACAAGACTCAACATGTTTTTTTTCTTTTTTTAAAGCTTATATACCCCACATATATTCCACCAAACTTAGGTTCTTGTCTAACTTTAGTCATCACTACTTATTCTTATCATTCTTTCATTCAAACTAGCATTATCCTTTAGAGTCTCATTATGTATCAATTTAAACTCAATCAATCAACAAGTTGTTTTTACTGTGCTATCATTATTATACTAGTTTCAAACAGAAAAATATTCAATTCATAACAAGAAATCACATCAAAGCTCTAATAGTCAGTATTATACTTGTTTACCCAATTCCAATCTCATCATTGGCCAAAATAAACTTAACTATAACAAACCATTGGACTTATGCAAAATGAACATAGTAACTAACTATTATTTTAGAATTATTATTATTATTATTTTTTTTATAATGAACCTAAACTATATTAACAACATATGCAAAATAACATAACATAAACATGAAACTAAACATGAAATAACGAACTAAACTAAACTCTCCCAAACTTAGCAACTATAATGTCCTCATTGTAAGAATAAAGCGATAAGTAGAAGAGAACTTCCCTGTAATCAGCTAAACGTGAGGTGCTGGTGGCGATGGTAGCGACGATCATTTTCCTATCCATTGAACCTCCAATACCTGCAATGAAGAGAGACTGTATTAGATTATAAGAGAACTTACTAAGCAAATTAATTCCTATCTACTAAATAAACTAGTAAAGTATATAAATATAAAAACTCCTGGGTTGCCTCCCCGTCAGCGCTTGATTTATAGTCTTTCAGCCTGACTTTGTCTGGTCAATGCTATACAATTCCTCTTCAAAAGTTGAGGAACCTTCCATCCATCGGAAATAATATAGCTTTTGGTAGATTCCCATTTACGATAACCATTGTATTAAAGTCACATAGCATGCTTTGTTTAGATAAGATCACATTAAAGAACGTCCAACATCTAGGTGTTTTTTCCATTGTGTCGGCGAATAGATTCTGACATTGAGGCTTGTCAGACACAACAATCTCTTCTTCTATCTTCTCTACTCATTGAACCATGGCTTTGAAGTTGTACTCGCTTTTACGTCACAAGGAGTATTGCCGACGACATGACTACCTAGCGGACATGGCTTTGCAAATCTAACCGGATTCTTGAACTTTGGCGGAAAAAGAACTTGGGGCACTAATAACTTCGGCTCTTCCTTGTTGGTAATCATAGTTAGTTCTTCACCGACCTTATTTTCATTATCCCTACTTGTCTCCTCTTTTTCAACATCTCGTGTCTCATCCAGTTGTAGATTTGGCTCGGGTACTTCATCAATTTCGTCATCCATGTCATAAAGCCAAGTGTTTGGAGGAAGGTTGTTTATGACTTTGGTCATGTGCTCTATCTGATCCATAAGATTTAGAATTGACCCCGTTTGATTAATCACTCTCTCCTCGAACTTGTACCACAATTACTCCAACCTTGAATTTTCTTCTTTTAATAGAGGATGATTTGAGAATTTCGGCGTGTATGTTGGATTTGGAGTAGAGTATTGGTCTTGATAGTTGTATCTCCATAAAAAATCCGGGTGATACCCCCAAACTTGTTCATAATTATCATATGCATACTGATTGAGGTAGTTACCACCATACTGTACCGCCCAAAATTGATGGTGCATTGATTACTCAGGTGATTGCCAGCACAATAGTCACACATAACTGTTATCCTTCGACTCTGTTGGGATGCGATAACGTCTGACTTCCTCGAAAGTTCTTTAATTTGTGCTGACATTGCGAAAAGTGTCGTGAGTCTGTCAATCTCCATCTCCTTTAGTTGAGTCACGTTCGTGTATGATCATTGATACTCAAAGTCATCCATGGTGACTAAAATGAGAGTACTATAAGAAGAAAATTAAAAATAAAAATAAAATTGTTTAAATTAAGACTAATTTGATTGAAATTAATATTGGTAAAAAAATATTAAACTAATTCCTCGGCAACGGCGCCAAAAACTTGTTGATCGATTTCGCAATCAATGAATACGTGCAAGTATACACGGTCAACAAGTAATAAAGTGATAAGAAAAGTATCGTTCCCACGAGAATTTATTTAATAAAAATTACCAAGTACTAACTTTTAACCAAATCAATTTTATTTAAACAACGTCAAAATGTGATTTTTCTAATTAAGAAAACTAAATTAACTAATTAAACTGAGATTTTAACGAATTAATTCAGATAAATAAAGATTAAGACTCCAATATCCCTAATTATGAACTATAAATCAATTGTCCAATTATCCCAATTATTATGTCTATTGAATTGCTAACATGAATTCTCAAGTGCCAAAAGCCCTTTCTCAAGTGATCATTTTCCTTCTATTTAATCCAAGTTAATTTTACTATATCACTATGCAAAACAATTGAATTAAACTCACTACAATCCCAATTCCTTATGTGTTTTATACGGTGAACAGATATTTCCATTAAATTCACAAACCTAATTATTCACTTTGCAAATAACTAAGTAACATGATATCATGCCCAGTTCTAACCCTAGAATTCCTCTTTCAATTCCTTCTAGAGTAACAAGGTAATTACTGATCAAATAATTAAGCAATAACCACAAGACAAGATAAACAATTCACTTTGACACAAATAATTGGAATAAATCGAATAACTAATTTATAGACATAAAAGGTTTAATTGAAATCTTAATAAAAAAGTTAGTTCATAATTAATGAATTGAAACCAAGAATCCACAACTAAATAGACATTAAAAGATAAAAGTATGATAAGAGAAGAGAATAGAATTTGTTGTCAGCAAATTTGATGCTCCCCTCTTGCTATTGCTCTTGCTCTTGATCTTCAGTGTTCTTCAATTTGCCTCAATCTTCAATGGCTAATTAAGAATTAGGATTTATATTCGAATCTAATGGAGTGTTATATCTAGTCTAACCTATGTAATATCCCTTTATGTTATGCCTTACATCAAGTATTTATAAATTACAAGTTAAATTTTGAGCTTTGGAACAAACCCAATCCAATTTGGAGTAAAAAAGGTGTCAAAATTCGCCCAAAACGCGCCCAAGCCGCAAACAACCTCTTCCCCAGCACCCCAGTGCTGGGATTGACGCTCAGACACTTCTTCCCAGTGCCCCGGCAATGAGTATCGGCCAATTTTGGGCGCCCCAGCGCTGGTCCCAAGTTCTGACATTTTCTGCTCCAATGTCCTTTGCTAAAACGGCCATAACTTTGATCTGGGAGGAGTTACGGGGCCTGATACATATCAAATCGAAGATATCGACGAGATCAACAACTTTTATTCTTTGATGATTGAGAAATTTTGGGTGGATTAAGGATGAAATTGAGCTGGAATTAAGTTCTATGCAAACGACTACCCAAAACCATGACGATCGACGTCCGTTGGTACAACGATCATAACTCTTGCATCCGAACTCCGATTGGAATGATTCAAAATGTTCCGAAAATCTAAGACGATGCTCTTCAATGTAAGCTAAGTTCCAAACCAATAACATGAAGTAAACATGAAAGCCCAAATGATGTCCGGTTTGTTCTTCTTTGCATTTTCTTTGCTTTTCCTTACCAATAGTCGCTCACACCGCTCCCAAGCGTATAACCAATAAAATGAACACAAAATGCATGAAAAATAACTAAGACACATAAATATCAGCAACTAATTCAAGTAAAAGATATCAGATAAGTGTATATAAAATCCAATTATCAAATAACCCCAAACTTAAACTGTTGCTTGTCCCCAAGTAACACAACATAATGCAATGCAATGAAATGCAACTACTCTATATGCCTACGAATCCAGTAGTATTTAATATAATCAAATCTATTCACTCGACCTTAGAGCAATCAAGCAAACACGACAATACTTCATATCAAAACCAATCAACAATTTCCTAGTCAATCATCAAGTCTTAAACTGTTATTACTGGTATAGTGCGTGTGTGTGCTCAACAACCATGCTAATTGATATAAAATAAAATTCAACACATAAAAAGTCTCTTCGTAGGCATCATACAGTGTAAACTCAAGAAATCTCAAAGATAGGCAGGATTCAACTAAAATTAAACTCAACCAAATTCAAGGGTACATGCAGGATACTTATACTTTCTTTTCTTCCTTCTCTTTTTTTTACATGGGGGGCTTTTTCCTCTTTTCCCATGATTATTTCCCTTTTCTTTTTCTTTTTATAGATGGTTGGTGAGTGCGTTTTACGCTCCATCTCACGCTTGTGTTTATGAGGAGTGTTTCTCCTCAACCCACCACAAGACTCAACATGTTTTCTTTTATTTTTTATTTTTTTTAAAGCTTATATATCCCACATATATTCCCCCAAACTTAGTTTCTTGTCTAAATTTACTCATCACTACTTATTCTTGTCATTCTTTTATTCAAACTAGCATTATCCTTTAGAGTCCCATTATGTATCAATTTAAACTCAATCAATCAACAAGTTGTTTTTACTATGCTATCATTATTATACTAGTTTCAAACAGAAAAAGATTCAATTCATAACAAGAAATCGCATCAAACCTCTAATAGCCAGTATTATACTTGTCTACCCAATTCCAATCTGATCATTGGCCAAAATAAACTTAACTATAACAAACCGCTGGACTTATGCAAAATGAACATAGTAACTAACTATTATTTTTGAATTATTTTTATTATTATTTTTATAATGAACCTAAACTATATTAACAACATATGCAAAATAACATAACATAAACATGAAACTAAACATGCAATAACGAACTAAACTAAACTCTCCCAAAGTTAGCAATTACAATGTCCTCATTGTAAGAATATAGCGATAAGTAGAAGAGAATTTCCATGTAATCAGCTAAGCGTGAGGTGCTGGTGGCGATGGTAGTGACGATCATTTTCCTATCAATTGAACTTCCAATACCTTCAATGAAGAGAGACAACATGTATTAGATTATAAGAGAACTTACTAAGAAAATTAATTCCTATCTACTAAATAAAGTAGTAAATCATATAAATATAAAAATTCCTGGGTTGCCGCCCAGTCAGTGCTTGATTTATAGTCTTTCAGCCTGACTTTGTCTGGTCAATGCTATCCAATTTCTCTACGAAAGTTGAGGAACCCTCCATCCATCGAAAATAATATAGCTTTTGGTAGGTTCCAATTTACGATAGCCATTGTATTAAAGTCACCTAGCATGCTTTGTTTAGATAAGATCACATTAAAGAACGTCCAATATCTAGGTGTTTTTTCCATTGCGTCTGCAAATAGATTCTGGCATTGAAGATTGTCAGACACAACAATCTCTTCTTCTATCTTCTCCACTCATTGAACCATGGCTTTGAAGTTGTACTCGCTTTTACGTCACAAGGAGTATTGCCGACGACATGACTACCTAGCGAACATGGCTTTGCAAATCTAACCGGATTCTTGAACTTTGGCGGACAAGGAACTTGGGGCACTAATAACATCGGCACCTCCTCGTTGGTAATCATAGTTAGTTCTTCACCGACCTTATTTTCATTATCCCTACTTGTCTCCTCTTTTTCAACATCTTGTGTCTCATCCAGTTGTAGATTTGGCTCGGGCACTTCATCAATTTCGTCATCCATGTCACAAATCAAAGTGTTTGGAGGAAGGTTGTTTATAACTTTGGTCATGTTCTCTATCTGATCCACAAGATTTAGAATTGACCCCGTTTGATTAATCACTCTCTCCTCGAACATGGACAATAATTCCTCCAACCTTGAATTTTCTTCTTTTAATAGAGGTTGATATGAGAATTCCAGCGTGTATGTTGGATTTGGAGTAGAGTATTGGTCTTGATAGTTGTAGCTCCATGAAAAATCCGGGTGATACCCTCAAACTTGTTCATAATTATCATATGTATACTGATTGAGGTAGTTACCACCATACTGTACCGGCCTAAGATTGATGGTGCATTGATTACTCGGGTGATTACCAACACAATAGTCACACATAACTGCCATCCTTCAACTCTGTTGGGATGCGATAATGTCCGACTTCCTCGAAAGTTCTTTAATCTGTGCTGACATTGTGGAAGTTTTCGCGAGTCTGTCAATCTCCATCCCCCATGGTTGAGTCACGTTCGTGTATGGCCATTGATACTCAAAGTCATCCATGGTACCTAAAATGAGAGAAATATAAGAAGAGAATGAAAAATAAAAATAAAATTGTTTAAATTAAGACTAATTTGATTGAAATTAATATTGGTAAAAAAATATTAAACTAATTCCCCGGCAACGGCGCCAAAAACTTGTTGATCGATTTCGCAATCAAAGAATACGTGCAAGTATACACGGTCAACAAGTAATAAAGTGATAAGAAAAGTATCGTTCCCACGAGAAATTATTTAATAAAAATTACCAAGTACTAACTCTTAACCAAATCAGTTTTATTTAAACAACGATAAATTGTGATTTTTCTAATTAAGAAAACTAAATTAACTAATTAAACTGAGATTTTAACGAATTAATTCAGATAAATAAAGATTAAGACTCCAATATCCCTAATTATGAACTATAAATCAATTGTCCAAATATCCCAATTATTATATCTACTGAATTGTTAACAGGAATTCTCAAGTGCCAAAAGCCCTTTCTCAAGTGATCATTTCCCTTCTATTTAATCCAAGTTAATTTTGTTATATCACTATGCAAAACAATTGAATTAAATCACTACAATCCCAATTCCTTATGTGTTACATGCGGTGAACAGATATTTCCATTCAATTCACAAACCTAATTATTCACTTTGCAAATAACTAAGTCACATGATATCATGCCCAGTTCTAACCCTAGAATTCCTCTTTCAATTCCTTCTAGAGTAACAAGGTAATTACTGATCAAATACTTAAGCAATAAGCACAAGACAAGATAAACAATTCACTTTGACACAAATAATTGGAATAAATCGAATAACTAATTTATAGACATAAAAGGTTTAATTAAAATCTTAATAAAAGGGTTAGTTCATAATTAATGAATTGAAATCAAGAATCCACAACTGAATATACATTAAAAGATAAAAGTATGATAAGAGAAGAGAATAGAATCTGTTGTCAGCAAATCTAATTCTCCCCTCTTGCTCTTGCTCTTGATCTTCAGTGTTCTTCAATTTTCTTCAATCTCCAATGGCTAATTAAGAATTAGGGTTTATATTCTAATCTAATGGAGTGTTATATCTAGTCTAACCTACGTAATCTCACTTTATTTTATGCCTTACATCAAGTATTTATAGATTACAAGTCCAATTTTGAGCTTTGGAACAAATCCAATCCATTTTGGAGTAAAAAACATGTCAAAATTCGCCCAAAATGTGTCCAAGCCGCAACCAACCTCTTCTCCAGCACCCCAGCACTGGGCTTGACGCTCAGACACTGCTCCCCAGTGGCCCGGCACTGAGCATAGGCCTTTTTTGGGCGCCCCGACGCTGGCACCAAGTTCTGACATTTTCTACTGCAATGTCCTTTGGGAAAACGACCATAATGTTTGATCTAGGGAGAGTTACGAGGCCTGCCACCTATCAAATCTAAGATATCGACGAGATCTACAACTTTTATTTTTTGATGATTGAGAAATTCTGGGCGTACTAAGGATGAAATTGAACTGGAAGTAACTTCTATGCAAATGACCACCCAAAACCATGACGTTCGACGTCCGTTGGTACAACGATCATAACTCTTGCATCCAAATTCCGATTGGAATGATTCAAAATGTTTCGGAAAGCTAAGACAATTATCTTCAATGTAAGCTAAGTTCCAAACCAAGAACATAAAGTAAACATGAAAGCCCAAATGATGTCCGGTTTGTTTTTCTTTGCGTTTTCTTTGCTTTTCCTTACCAATAGTCGCTCACACCGCTCCCAAACGTATAACCTACAAAATGAGCACAAAATGCATGAAAAGTAACTAAGACACATAAATATAAGCAACTAATTCAAGTAAAAGAAATCGGATAAGTGTATATAAAATCCACTTATCAAATACCCCAAAACATAAACTGTTGCTTGTCCCCAAGTAACACAACATAATGCAATGCAATGAAATGCAACTAATTTATATGCCTACGAATCCAATAGTATTTGATAGAATCAAATCTATTCACTCGGCCTTAGAGCAATCAAGTAAACACGACAATACTTCATATCAAAACCAATCAACAATTTCATAGTCAATCATCAAGTCTTAAACTGTTATTACTGGTATAGTGTGTGTGTGTGCTCAAAAACCATGTTAACTGATATAAAATAAAATTCAACACATAACAAGTCTCTTCGAAGGAATCATATAGTGTAAACACAAGAAATCTCAAAGATAGGCACGATTCAACTAAAATTAAACTCAACCAAATTCAATGGTACATGCAGGATACTTATACATTCTTTTCTTCCTTCCCTTTTTTTACATGGGGGCTTTTTGCTCTTTTCCAATGATTATTTCCCTTTTCTTTTTCTTTTGATAGATGGTTGGTGAATGCGTTTTATGCTCCATCTCACGCTTGTGTTTATGGGGAGTGTTTCTCCTCAACCCAGGACAAGACTCAACATGTTTTCTTTTTTTCTTTCTTTTTTTAAAGATTATATACCCCACATATATTCCCCCAAACTTAGGTTCTTGTCTAACTTTAGTCATTACTACTTATTCTTGTCATTCTTTTATTCAAACTAGCATTATCCTTTAGAGTCCCATTATGCATCAATTTAAACTCAATCAATCAACAAGTTGTTTTTATTGTGCTATCATTATTATACTAGTTTCAAACAGAAAAAGATTCAATTCATAACAAGAAATCACATCAAAGCTCTAATAGCCAGTATTATACTTGTCTACCCAATTCCAATCTCATCATTGGCCAAAATAAACTTAACTATAACAAACCGTTGGACTTATGCAAAATGAACATAGTAACTAACTATTATTTTTGAATTATTATTATTATTATTTTTTTTATAATGAACCTAAACTATATTAACAACATATGCAAAATAACATAACATAAACATGAAACTAAACATGCAATAACGAACTAAACAAATGTCTGCCAAACTTAGCAATTACAATGTCCTCATTATAAGAATATAGCGATAAGTAGAAGAGAACTTCCCTGTAATCAGCTAAGCGTGAGGTGCTGGTGGCGATGGTAGCGACGATCATTTTCCTATCCATTGAACCTCCAATATCTGCAATGAAGAGAGACAACATGTATTAGATTATAAGAGAACTTACTAAGCAAATTAATTCCTATCTACTAAATAAACTAGTAAAGCATATAAATATACAAATTCTTGGGTCGCCTCCTAGTCAGCGCTTGATTTATAGTCTTTCAGCCTGACTTTGTCTGGTCAATGTTATTCAATTCCTCTTCAAAAGTTGAGTAACCCTCCATCCATCAAAAATAATATAGCTTTTGGTAGGTTCCCATTTACAATAGCCATTGTATTAAAGTCACCTAACATGCTTTGTTTAAATAAGATCACATTAAAGAATGTCCAATATCTAGGTGTTTTTTCCATTGTGTCTGCGAATAGATTCTGGCATTGAAGCTTGTCAGACACAACAATCTCTTCTTCTATCTTCTCCACTCATTGAACCATGGCTTCGAAGTTGTACTCGTTTTTATGTCACAAGGAGTATTGTCGACGACATGACTACCTAGAGGACATTGTTTTGCAAATCTAACCGGATTCTTGAACTTTTGCGGACAAAGAACTTGGGGCACTAATAACATCGGCTCCTCCTCGTTGTTAATCATAGTTAGTTCTTCACCGACCTTATTTTCATTATCCCTACTTGTCTCCTCATTTTCAACATCTCGTGTCTCATCCAGTTGTTGATTTGGCTTGGGCACTTCATCAAACACTGGGCTTGATTCTCAAACACTGCTCCCCAGTGCCCCGACACTGAGCATAGGCTTTTTTTGGGCGCCCCGGTGCTGGCCCCAAGTTCTGACATTTTCTACTCTGACGTCCTTTGGGAAAACGGCCATAACGTTTGATCTGGGAGAAATTATGAGGCCTGCCACCTATCAAATCGAAGATATCGACGAGATCTACAACTTCCATTCTTTGACGATTGAGAAATTCTATGAAAATGACCACCCAAAACCATGACGTTCGACGTCCGTTGGTACAACGATCGTAACTTCTATGCAAATGACCACCCAAAACCATGACGTTCGACGTCCGTTGGTACAACGATCGTAACTCTTGCATTCGAACTCCGATTGGAATGATTCAAAATGTTCTAGAAATCTAAGACGATGCTTTTCAATGTAAGCTAAGTTCCAAACCAAGAACATGAAGTAAACATGAAATCCCAAATGATGTTCGGTTTGTTTTTCTTTGCGTTTTCTTCGTTTTTCCTTACCAATAGTCGATCACACAGCTCCCAAATGTATAACCTACAAAATGAGCACAAAATGCATGAAAAGTAACTAAGACACATAAATATAAGCAACTAATTCAATTAAAAGATATCGGATAAGTGTATATAAAATCCAGTTATCAAATACCCCCAAACTAAAACTGTTGTTTGTCCCCAAGTAACACAACATAATGCAATGCAATGAAATGCAACTACTCTATATGCCTTCGAATCCAGAAGTATTTGATAGAATCAAATCTATTCACTCGGCCTTAGAGCAATCAAGCAAACACGACAATATTTCATATCAAAACTAATCAAACATTTCCCAGCCAATCATCAAGTCTTAAACTATTATTACTGGTATAGTGTGTGTGTGTGCTCAACAACCATGCTAACTGATATAAAATAAAATTCAACACATAACAAGTCTCTTCGAAGGCATCATACAGTGTAAACTCAAGAAATCTCAAAGATAGGCACGATTCAACTAAAATTAAACTCAACCAAATTCAAGGGTACATGCAGGATACTTATGCTTTCTTTTCTTCCTTCTCTTTTTTTTACATGGGGGCTTTTTGCTCTTTTCCCATGATTATTTCCCTTTTCTTTTTCTTTTGATAGATGGTTGGTGGGTGCGTTTTATGCTCCATCTCATGCTTGTGTTTATGGGGAGTGTTTCTCCTCAACCCACCATAAGACTCAACATGTTTTTTTTAAAGATTATATACCCCACATATATTCCCCCAAACTTAGGTTCTTGTCTAACTTTAGTCATCACTACTTATTCTTGTCATTCTTTTATTCAAAAAAGCATTATCCTTTAGAGTCCCATTATGTATCAATTTAAACTCAATCAATCAACAAGTTGTTTTTATTGTGCTATCATTATTATACTAGTTTCAAACAGAAAAAGATTCAATTCATAACAAGAAATCACATCAAAGCACTAATAGCCAGTATTATACTTGTCTACCCAATTCCAATCTCATCATTGGCCAAAATAAACTTAACTATAACAAACCGCTAGATTTATGCAAAATGGACATAGTAACTAACTATTATTTTTGAATTATTATTATTTTTTTTATAATGAACCTAAACTATATTAACAACATATGCAAAATAACATAACATAAACATGAAACTAAACATGCAATAACGAATTAAACTAAACTCTCTCAAACTTAGCAATTACAATGTCCTCATTATAAGCATATAGCGATAAGTAGAAGAGAACTTCCCTATAATCAGCTAAGTGTGAAGTGCTGGTGGCGATGGTAGCGACTATCATTTTCCTATCTATTGAACCTCCAATACCTGCAATGAAGAGAAACAACATGTATTAGATTATAAGAGAACTTACTAAGCAAATTAATTCATATCTACTAAATAAACTAGTAAAGCATATAAATATAAAAATTCCTGGGTTGCCTCCTAGTCAGCGCTTGATTTATAGTCTTTCAGCCTGACTTTGTCTGGTCAAAGCTATCCAATTCCTCTTCAAAAGTTGAGGAACCCTCCATCCATCGGAAATAATATAGCTTTTGGTAGGTTCCCATTTACGATAGCCATTGTATTAAAGTCACCTAACATGCTTTGTTTAGATAAGATCACATTAAAGAACGTCCAACATCTAGGTGTTTTTTCCATTGTGTCTGCGAATAGATTCTGGCATTGAAGCTTGTCAGACACAACAATCTCTTCTTCTATCGTCTCCACTCATTGAACCATGGCTTCGAAGTTGTACTTGCTTTTATGTCACAAGGAGTATTGTCGACGACATGACTACCTAGAGGACATTGTTTTGCAAATCTAACCGGATTCTTGAACTTTTGCGGACAAGGAACTTGGGGCACTAATAACATCGGCTCCTCCTCGTTGTTAATCATAGTTAGTTCTTCACCGACCTTATTTTCATTATCCCTACTTGTCTCCTCATTTTCAACATCTCGTGTCTCATCCAGTTGTTGATTTGGCTTGGGCACTTCATCAATTTCGTCATCCATGTCATAAAGCCAAGTGTTTGGAGGAAGGTTGTTTATGACTTTGGTCATGTGCTATATCTGATCCGCAAGATTTAGAATTGACCTCGTTTGATTAATCCCTCTCTCCTCGAACTTGGACCACAATTCCTCCAACCTTGAATTTTCTTCTTTTAATAGAGATTGATATGAGAATTTCGGCGTGTATGTTGGATTTGGTGTAGAGTATTAGTCTTGATAGTTGTAGCTCCATGAAAAATCCGGGTGATACCCCCAAACTTGTTCATAATTATCATATGCATACTGATTGAGGTAGTTACCACCATACTGTACCGGTCCAAGATTGATGGTGCATTGATTACTCGGGTGATTGACAGCACAATAGTCACACATAACTGCCATCCTTCAACTCTGTTGGGATGCGATAACGTCCGACTTCCTCAAAAGTTCTTTAATTTATGCTGACATTACAGAAAGTGTCGCGAGTCTGTCAATCTCCACCCCCTTGGTTGTGTCACGTTTGTGTATGGCCATTGATACTCAAAGTCATCCATGGTACCTAAATTGAGAGAAATATAAGAAGAGAATTAAAAATAAAAATAAAATTGTTTAAATTAAGACTAATTTGATTGAAATTAATATTGGTAAAACATATTAAACTAATTCCCCAGCAACGGCGCCAAAAACTTGTTGATCAATTTCGTAATCAATGAATACGTGCAAGTATACACGGTCAACAAGTAATAGAGTGATAAGAAAAGTATCGTTCCCACGAGAAATTATTTAATAAAAATTACCAAGTACTAACTCTTAACCAAATCAATTTTATTTAAACAACGACAAATTGTGATTTTTCTAATTAAGAAAACTAAATTAACTAATTAAACTGAGATTTTAGCGAATGAATTCAGATAAATAAAGATTAAGACTCCAATATCCCTAATTATGAACTATAAATCAATTATCCAATTATCCAAATTATTATGTCTACTGAATTGATAACAGGAATTCTCAAGTGTCAAAAGCCCTTTCTCAAGTGATCAATTACCTTCTATTTAATTCAAGTTTATTTTGCTATATCCCTATGCAAAACAATTGAATTAAACTCACTACAATCCCAATTCCTTATGTGTTACATGCGGTGAACAGATATTTCCATTCAATTCACAAACCTAATTATTCACTTTGCAAATAACTAAGTCACATGATATCATGCTCGGTTCTAACCCTAGAATTCCTCTTTCAATTCCTTCTAGAGTAACAAGGTAATTACTGATCAAATAATTAAGCAATAAGCACAAGACAATATAAACAATTCACTTTGACACAAATAATAAGAATAAATCGAATAACTAATTTATAGACATAAAAGGTTCAATTGAAATCTTAATAAAAGACTTAGTTCATAATTAATGAATTAAAACCAAGAATCCACAACTGAATCGACATTATAAGATAAAAGTATGATAAGAGAAGAGAATAAAATCTGTTATCAGCAAATCTGATGCTCCCCTCTTGCTCTTGCTCTTACTCTTGATCTTCAGTGTTCTTCAATTTATTTCAATCTCCAATGACTAATTAAGAATTAGGGTTTATATTCTAATCTAATGGAGTGTTATATCTAGTCTAACCTATGTAATCTCCCCTTATTTTATGCCTTACATCAAGTATTTATAGATTACAAGTCCAATTTTGAGCTTAGGAACAAACCTAATCCAATTTGGAGTCAAAAAGGTGTCAAAATTCATCCAAAATGCGTCCAAGCCGCAACCAACCTCTTCCCCAGCGCCCCAACGCTGGGCTTGATGCTCAGACACTGCTCCCCAGCGCCCCGACGCTGGCCCCAAGTTCTGACATTTTCTGCTCCGACGTCCTTTGGGAAAATGGCCGTATCGTTTGATCCGGGAGGAGTTACGGGGCCTGACACCAATCAAATCGAAGAAATAGACGAGATCTACAACTTTCATTCTTTGAGGATTGAGAAATTATGGGCGGATGAAGGCTGAAATGGAGCGGGAAGTAACTTCTATGCAAATGACCACCCAAAACCATGACGTTCGGCGTCCGTTGGTACAACGATCATAACTCTTGCATCCGAACTCCGATTGGAATGATTCAAAATGTTCTGTAAAGATAAGACGATGCTCTTCAATGTAAGCTAAGTTCCAAACCAAGAACATGAAGTAAACATGAAATCCTAAATGATGTCCGATTTGCTTTTCTTTATGTTTTCTTTGCTTTTCCTTACCAATAGTCGCTAACACCGCTCCAAAACGTATAAGCCACAAAATGAACACAAAATTATTGAAAAGTAACTAAGACATATAAATATAAGCAACTAATTCAAGTAAAAAAAACCGGATAAGTGTATATAAAATCCACTTATCACGTAGCCGATGAAGTCTCTGTCTCCATGCACGCAAAATACTTTGACGAACAACCCGGATGGCTAACAGAAAAATCAGCTATCTCACGCTAATCCCAACTGACATAAACCCGAGATCAGTCCTCTGCTGATAGGTGGCGGGAAGCTAAATGCTGACCTAATGCCCCATCAAAAGGATGGAAGTCCTGGAACTGGTCAAACTGTGACATCACGGCCAGTGGGTGGTAGGTAGTCATGCCCCTCTAACCAGCCAGAGGGAGATAATCCATGCCTAAAGTATGAGTAATAAAGCTATAAGGTGAATTGAGCCCTGTACACGGCAAGATGCCAAATGGATCTCTGATACCATCCAGGAATACCGACAAAGACATAGCGTCTATAAACTCCGATGGCTGAACGGAGTAAGACATAACTATATCATGGGTAAAGCAGTACTCGTGTCAGCGAAAAGTACCAATCGGTCTCAAGTGTGACATAAACCACACGTATAACAAGACCGAACTGCCTATAAATACCCTTGCATTATAGGTGCTGCAAAACGTGGCCGACCTCAACGTCTCCACCACAATAATCGGAATGATTGTATGACCCTCCTTGAGAGCTCTCACTCCTATGATAACACCGATGTCCAGCTCATCCATATACTGTGGCATGTACATATACGCCACTATGCACATCACAAATACATCCACTCTGGCCAAATGCCACTGATCCTCTGGTGTGGTAAAATCCCCAGAATGCTGTGCGTAGCTGTCCAATGAGCCAAATCTATCTATCAGGAAATGCCGGGACAATACATGACCGGATGTAATATCATCCTCTACTACTCTACGCCGTAACCCGGTGAGGGTCATGAACTGCTGGCGCATATCTCCAACAGCCATATGAGCGCAGTCTGTCTAAAGGCAAAGCCATAAATCGCTCGTACTCCTCTAATGTAGGAGTCAACTCCTGGGTACCAAGCCAGAAAACCTGTCTCTCCGGTATCCAATGCTCCAGCATACCCTTTACAAAGCCTGCGGGAACCTAAAATATCAAGAGGGTCATAAAATGCTTTAATAGCTGATCTATAGTCACCCTATTTGTAGGTGACATATTATCATACCATGACCTCAGACGGGAGGCTATCAACATTGATGGGGTATGATCGATGCGGATGACAGTCGAAGAAGACATCTGTGTAGGCCGTATCATAAGATCATCCAAGAGTTAATGTTGAATATCTCTGGACATAGATACACATAATAACATGATGAATGCAGGATAATCAATAGATGAAAATATGATGTAGGGAATGAAAAATAATACATACATTCCAAAGTACATCATCATCTATATTTATCATCTCTGTACAACTAAGAATACAGGGAAATGGGGGAACAGGCGCCCTACTACTAATAGAGGCCTATCCAAAGATATATCGAGAATGGGGAACAACCACCTGATATCTAATAGAGGCCTATCAAAAGGGATAACTAGAATACATATCAGAAGAAGACAATGGTGTCAATATCTACATCATCAATCATGTCCACATGATGTAACTCCTCCTGAGTCACTGGATCTCTATCAACAGGGATGTCAGGCCTATACAAGGGAGGATCTGCATCAAAAAAGTCATATGGGTCACCTGAGGGGCCAACGTCTGAGTTAGAAGGATCAAAATTATCTGGCTCTGAAGGATCTGTATCCAAGTGTCGGATGAAGAAATGTGCCTGGTCAAACTACCGGGTCAAATGATCAATCTATGTCAAATGAGTCGGATCTCAAACATAGGTCAGCCAATCTATCATCATCACGGATCTAGGAACCATATCCCCCATAAATTGAGTTACGCGGGTCTGGGCTCCAATGGTACGAGGGGACCACCATCGATGGAATGTATCCTGAGTATGTGAACCCTTTGATAAAGTATATCTGTCCATACCCATCAACGGGATGTCATCAGCGGGTGATTGCAATACAGGCCAATAACGTCTGATAGGAGGCCAGATAACTACATAAATCTCTCACGTGGTGCTCCTAATAGTACACTATCCTAAATAGAGCTCCAATCCTCCATCTGTGATGAGAGGAATCCTACGGGTGGATATCACGTGCTCGACAGCAGTCCGAAATCCATCCTCAAATCCAATGATCAAATGTTCCCCAGAATAGGGAACCTAAGTGATGACATCAGCTGTCAACAACTCCAACTGTATTCGACAATGGGTGAAACCCTCCATTATAGAAACCTCTGCCAAAATGGAGTGATGCCATCGCCGTCCTTGTGGATAGGTATCTAAACCTAACACACTCACATGACGCAAAGGCAAAACATATGCTGTTAGTGAACACTTTTAAACTTGTAAATTGGAAATCAAAAGAGAACTACTCACCAGCAGAAATGGGTAAAATCCTAGCTAAGCCTCGGTCAAGCCCTGCGAATGCATGCACATTACCCTGAGGAAATAGGCGAAGGTGTAGGAACCCCAATCATACTCTCCAATATGATTCACCTCCCGCGTGGCGCTGATCAAAGTGAATGACACCGTAGAAGAGTTATTTGCTATGAAACAACCCCTGATGATAACCATGAATAATTGCCGAAGAATGCGATCCCTGACTCTCATATCAACATGCATGGGCTCACTCAACAACCCACTCATAACATCTATGCTCAAATAAAAATGTACGAATGGTCCTGCCCTTGAGCGCCTCAGCCGGGACTCCCAACAAGGATCTAATGGTAGTTGGGGTAATGTCCACTGTACATGGCACTGGCGCCCCTCCAAACTCCATATCGATGATAAATTGCCAATCCATCGACGTCATCATCACCCCATAATCCAACAAATAAAGAGACTGAGTCTGGTGAAACCAGCGCTTAGACAATGCCCTGAGGCAACCTCAGGGACAACGACGGGGAATGATGGAAAAGAATGCCCCAAAGCCCCAATCATGCACAATACGTCGATAATCTGGATGCAGAGCCTGATACAGAGAGTGTATGCTGAACCAGTTCCCTCGAGGTTGTGTAAGGCCGGGAACATGCATCACATGCCAATCAATGTCAAAATCCTTGCTCCTCCTCAATAGGAAAAATGAAGATCAAATCCAGCTTTTAACTCAGTTGCATTCAAGTAAACTTAGGGGTGGTGACTCAAATCACCCAGAAGATCTGGAATAGCCACCTGAATGCCTGGGAAATCCCTACGGGGAATATGAGTAGCATGAGCTGGAGTCGCTATCGATACATCCTCCTCCTCGTCCTTGACATCCAGCACATCAACCCGGATAATACGTATCACTGCCTTCGCCAGACGACGAGGCTGACTAATAGAACATGGTCGAGGCACTTTGGAAGCCCTCCTCCGTACACCTGAAGTGGTCATGCAGTAACTACTCGGCTGATTTGGATCCATAATATCTGGACAACAAGTCTCTAAATCACCTCAGAAAGGGTGTGGTATTTTCTAACCTAGAGCTTTTCAAAATGGATTTTATGACTACATGCATGCATGCATTATTGTAACATACGACTACAGTAGAGTTAAAAATGCATGACTACCCAATGCCTACATTTTGGAAAAAGTTTGCCATAGTTTCCTCTATAAATAGGACTATCCACATGCACATAGGCATGACTAGGTGGCCATTCAGTAGCACACCTGCCCACAGTCATATACATGCTATATGCATTAAAAAGTCAAAGTCATCAATCCATAAGGGTAGCCTTATTACCAGGATTACTTTGCATTACCACCTTTGCTCATTTGTCCTCAAATAAGATAAGAAATAGCAGAAAATGTGCTAATTTGACTGTTTCAGAAGTCAAATTTTTTCATATCATTATGTTCAGCATAGTTTTATACTAAGATTTACTATGTTAAACATTTTTTTATCAAAACATATGACCATGCATATTCACTACTATGTGTTTAGATGCATTTATATAAAAAGTCATTTTCCAACTGATAGAAACTGGGAAAAAAGACATGCTTACGTTACCATGACAGTGTAAAACACTTGTACTGTGATAAAATTTTTAGAAAGACGCCCGAACTCAGCAGATCTGAAGAAGAGCTCTCAGATTTTCTTCGCGGCACAATATAAAATGACTTGAAAAGGAAACTTACAGCCTTAATAGCCATCCATGGCTGGCCGCAGGTCCACCCATGGCTGCTGCAGGTGTACATGCGGCTCCCCTAGGTGGGGTCCACCCCTTCGGCTCGGTCCAGTTTGAGTTGCAAAGGAGTTATTGTAACGACCAAGAAATTCGGATGTTATTGTAAAATGATTTTATTAAATTAAATAATAATAAAATCATATTCCATGTGTTATCAAAATGGTTGTCATTGTATAGCCTATTGATGTTAGAATGTCGTAGTATTTGAGCTACGTGGATGAATTAAAGTGTTTGAATTTCCAAGACGAAAATATAAGTTTTCCGAGAAATTTTTCAAAAAACACTATTCAATAGTATTTGCTCGGGATATAATTTTGAGTTTCCGAGAAATACGTAATGATAGAATAACAAGGTAAGATGGATTATGTAATAAAAATATAGTTATGAAAAATGTAATAATTCGCTTGTGGACTTAATTTATAAACTTTAAGTAAGGCCAAGTGGTAATGAATAAGTGATAATTGTATGATACTTAGTATTGTGCAAAGTAATGAAAACAAGTATAATACGATGTATTATACGAGTTTGTATGAAGGATGAAATATCGTATATATTTTCTATATGAATTAGAATACGAAAATACTACATAAACTATATGTATATGTATTAAGTAATGTTAATGAACTTGGAAAGATTGATTGTAATTACTACAAGTCCAAATGAATAAAATGTTAAGGCCCAATCATAAATTAATGAACCAATTAGTGTTTATTAATACAAAGCCCAAAGAGTTAGTTGGTCCAAGCCCAAGCTAGAGTTAAATGAATTGGTTGACCAATGGGGCAAACCATATCTATATGGTTAATATGTGGTGACCAAGACTTAAGAGTAATGACCAAGTTAAAGGAGTAATAACCAAGTATAGGATAAGTGTTGTGCTTAGTAAGTAATGAATAGTAAGGAGGTTGCTTAAAGGAGGTGGGATGATTTAAAGACTAAACTACCCTATCTTTGTAACTTCTATAAATATAGGAGGCTTACAATCTATTTGTTAGTGTTCAAATAATCCAAACATATTGCAAGTGCTTAAATGTTAGAGAGAATAAGCTACCAATAAGTCATTCCATAAGTAAGAAGAAGAAGCAAGCTACCTTACGAAGACTACATAAACGTAAGACTTCTTCTCCATTATCTTCTATCTCTACCATGATAGGTTGATAAGAAAAGATGGATTAAGAAACATGAATGATAAGAAGCAAGAAGAATGAATAAGTCATGAACTTAAGCCACATAAGTTGGCAATAAGTCATTTGAACTTATAAAAGTTTTAAACTTATTATAAGTTAACCTTGAATGTTAAGTATGAAAATATTTATTGGTAATGAGTTTATTAAGAGAAGTAATAAGGATGTAAAAGGATTTGTATGATCCTATGAATCATAAGTAAAGTTATTTGTGAAGAACATGTAAAGTATGATGATTAAGAAACTCTAATTGTCATAAGTCATAAATAATCAAATCTTAAGTAGTTCATAATTTGACAAGTTATAAGCTCATTAAGAATAAGTTAAAATCCAATAATGAATATAAGTTGTTGTATTAAGTATGTTAAGATGTTCACATGATGAATGAAGTTCATTTGTAATGTTGAACAAATCATAAGAATGAAGAATTGCCGGAATTTGCACGATTGGACGATAAACGTCAAATTCGTAAAATTCTCAAAATGGAAGTCAAATTTTGTGTTTGATCACGAAACCATTGTTTTCCAATAGAGACAAGTCATATTTGGCATTTAAGAGTTGCAGACTCAAAAATGACCGGATTCTAACTTAGAACGAAGAAACGAGCGTTGAACGTTCACGAACGTTTATCGTTTTCGTTAAAAATGAACCAATAGGTGAATTTTTAGCAAACAAAGTCAAATAGATTAAATTCTTGCATGAACATGTAGATTACATAATTTGTGAACCGCAGGCTTTTGAACGAGCCAATTCAGACTTATAACGAAGAAGTTATGCGTCCGGGAAGTTCACAAAATTCACAAACTAAATTTGTTTTCTGGTGCACAGAGTTGGCGCCGCGGCGCCAACCCTAGGTAAAATGACTCGCACCGCAGCATGTAACAGTGTCATAGCACACTGCAAGAGTTCGCCTTAGTACAAACCATAGTAATTATGTGGCGCCGTAACGCCATGTACAGTATCAAAATCCTATGGATAGTGGCGCCGCAGCGCGGCCCATTAAGTAAGGACTCGCGCCGTAGCGCCAAGTCCAAGATAGTGATGCTATAAGCTCGTACTGTAGCGTGAGATGTAAGTATAAAGTTGGCGCCGCAGCGCTAGTCTCAGAACAAGGATAGTAATGAAGGTTTGTAAGTTCAAAGAAAAGAAAGCTAATTGATCTAAAAGTAAACACAACTTAAGGAATGTAATGTAACATTGTTTAAACTTTGTTAAACCTTAAGGATGTTGTATAAAGGTTGAGCTAACCTAGTCGAATATAAATGCAAGGATAATGATAAACTGGAATGAATAGTAACTGAATCTGATACACAATTAGATTAAAATAAAGGGTATGATATAGTCATATACATACTTGATTATATGTTACCTAATGTAAGGCATTATGTGATCATGTATTGTAGAGACTTGAACGACTTGAACATAAAGTTAATATACCGTAGCAGACGCTAAAGGCAAGTATTCTAACTCTTGTCTCAGTTCAATCTGAACAAGTTTTTGAAGTTCATGTATTCTTTCGCATGAATTGAAGTATGTTGAAGTTAAAGCCAATTCCTTTTGCTAGACTTAATGTATTGATAATCTATTCATGTATTATCAAATGTTGTTATCTTTTGTCAACTACTTTATATGGTTTTCAAAAGAAGACTGAAATGTTAAACAAATGTTTTGTAGGTAAAACGACAGGCACGTGAGGTTGCCAAATGCTTAAACGTGCATACATTTAATGGATGTAGTGTTGATCAACATAGAGTACAATAGGCTGATCACCTAGAAGTGCTTGTAAGTAATATCAGGCTTACAGACTTGTTTCTGGGTTGTCTTTTTCCAATAAAGAATGAATACTCCAAGTCTTTGCCCGGAGTGACTGATTTACTAAATATTGTTATTATGGTAATGCATTTTGAAAGAAAAGTTGAAGTGTTATTTTGAATTATCAATAGTACTTCCCAACTATTGTTCAGTTATCGAAGATATACGATTTGTATGTGTCAAGCATGTTGTTATTAAATTGTTATACTTGCTGAGCTAGTTATGCTCACTCTTGCTTGAACCATATAAATGCAGCTAAGACTGAACGTCCCGAAGGATTGAAAAAGGATAAGGGAAAAGCTAAGGAAGATTACTGAGCTATCTTGTAATAGTATAAGTCTATTGTTGTAATGTAACTGATATTATGACAAAGTACCTTTGTAATGGGTATAGAACACGGGAAATGTAAATATTACTTTAAATATATAGAAGTTAAGTTCGTTCTTTGAGACTTTTCAATAGAATGAATATATGAATATTGTACATTTTACACCATCTGTCGGGTTGGAAGATACCCAGATTTGGGGGCGCTATAGTTATCACAAGCTGAAAAGGCCAAATCAGGGATAAAAATGCTACGTGATTGAGCAGAATAGCCTAAAATCCTGGTATTCACCCAAACACGGGGTAAACTATACCGATGATATTAGCAGTTGCAAATCACACTCGACAAAACCTCACAACGGTCAGATGTCGTCAGCTTGGGGTCGCGACTCCAAAGTACACATCCCCGATGGGGGTATCATGCATGTTCATCTATCCAAATATAGATTCCCCGACAGGGGTATCACGCATTGTCATCTATTGATATACACATCCATGGCGAGGGTATCACGCATTTTTATCTGCCAAACTGCCAGATTCCCCGACGGGGGTGTCACGCGTTTTATCCGTTGATGCATATGTCAACAAAGGTGGAGCAACCTTGATGTTACTTCAGTCGATGGAAGTTAAACCCATCGAAGCATCGAAAGCCATCAGATGATTTCATCAGTTGATGTACACATCAACAAAGGTCAAACAACCTTGGCATTTATCCTCATCAGGGATTTTATCCGTTGATGTACATATTAGCGAGTGTCAGGCAATCCTGACAACACAGACTGTTGGCAGTAACCCCAACAGAGCATCTTCACCGAGGAGGACCGATGATGGAATATGTTATACACATCATCAACAAACCAAAAGCATCCCCATAGAGTCTTTTGTACATTAGAGATACGTCTACTCCTGGTAGAAGTCAAGGGGTGACGACAATCATCCCACCATGTTGGAGAACAATCCAATAAACCACATGCATTTGCATCATGCTGCTGTCCATTGCATCATAATTATCTTGTTACATTTCAAGTGTCTAGTATTATTTATCCTATCCATGCCATTACATTGCATTAATATTGTAAGACCCCAAATTTTATGAAACAAAATTATTTAATTTTTCTATTCAGTAAATGGTTAAATTGATAAAAGGTTAAAGTTAAGTGGTAATATATGATTTTTTTTCAAAATATGTAAGTGGTTATAAAATACTCATTTTTGTCGGGGAATATTCGTTTGGTCGTGGAATATTCTTTCTCTCCGAAAATATTCGTACGACGGCGCAGCTATTTGTGGGCCCCATAACGAATAACTGTCGGATGAAGAAAACGATAAAAATTCAGTTTTTATAAATAACGACGTAATCGTTACCGTTAACACTGTTGGAATACCCGGTGGGTAAAGTAAAGTAATACGCGTTGTTGCACAGTAGCACAAGGTATTGCACAATATTTTTGAATTATTGATTCTTACGTAAGAAGGCACTACTCAATAATTGTTACAGTAATTACTGTTCAATATTTTATTTTATTGATTCAATAATTGTTGCGTTGATATTTTATATTATTGTTGTTTCAATAATTATCACTGCACAATATTTCTCATTATCAGATCAATAATTCGTATTATTTGAATAATATTATTAGATAACATTATTGGCAATGTCTAGAAAGTTCTGTCAAGGAGAGGTTTGGTCACCTAATTGCGCGCCGGTTGTCATAATTGTGATTCTGTAATATTATTTGTGAATAATTAATTATTGATTTATATGATATTAAAATATTTATTTGATGTGGATATAGATGATGGATTTATTTATGTGGTTATAAATGAAGGAATTAACGTTGAGGTGTTTTATCAGTATTTTATCGGATTGGAGGTATTAAAAACTCAAATCGGTATTCTTAAAGCTTTACTGCTTGAGTTATAATTTTAATCTGACCGTTGGATAGTTGCGATTTTTGGATATGTTATATATATATATAAGTTGAGTATATGTCCACAAATTTTGAACCGTTAAATATTAACGCATGATTTGTTATGAATTTTAAAAGGTGTTGAAACGATGTTTAAAATCATCCGTTTATGGATTTCAGATATTTTAGGTTTGGAATTTGGAAAAACTCAAAGCTACAAAGTAGTAGAGAATTCAATTTCAGTCATAATGGACATAAATTTCGTATTTTTCTAATAAGCGGACTATTTTTTATGAATTGTTAAAGTTTTGGAAAATAAAATGATTTTTATTAATTTATGGGTGGGACCCACTTTGGTTGTTGAAAACATGTGGGCTGCTGGAAAATTTCAGAAATGGCATGCTGGCCTTTTCAAAGAAAAGATGCGTAGAAGGAAGAGAGAAATATTATTAATTTATTATTTTAGTCTCCTTTGGCGTTCTAGCATTTTCCTATAAATAGGTGATGAGTGAGTTTTATACACATGAATTGGATACATTCGGGCTTAAATTATTGTTGTTCTCAAGTCTTTTAGGATGTTTTTATGTGTTTGTGTCTATTTATGCATGTTTTATATTGTTTTGTAGGATTTGGGACAAAAGTTGCATGGATCGACGTTCGGGGTGGCTAGATTCGCGTTTTCGGCTTGTCATTTACACAACAGTCACTTCAGAGCCAATTTGACTATAGCTCCGGACATTATTTCGAAAAACCTCAAGAATAAAAGTTGTAGATCTACTTCTCCTCTTTCCGGATCATCTTGAATCATCTAAATCGGAGTTCGGACGAAGACGTTATGGCCGTTTTCCCAAAGGACGTCAGAGCAGAAAATGTTAGACTTTGTGGCAGCGCCGGGGCGCTCGTTTTAGGCTTGATACCAGCGTCGGGGCGCTGGGGGGAAGAATCCCAGCGCCGTACCCAGCGCTGGGGCGCTAGGGAAGGGCCTGGTGCGGGCCTGGTGCGGGCCTGGACGCGTTTTGGGCGAATTTTGACACCTTTTTGATTCCAAATTGGATTGGGATTGTTCCTAAACTCAAAATTAGACTTGTAACCTATAAATACATGATGTAAGGCATAAAATAATAGGAGATTACATAGATTAGCTTAGAGATTACATAGCTTAGATTAGATATACACTCCATTAGATTAGAACATAACCCTAGTTCTTATTAGTTTTGGAGATTGAAGCAACTTGGAGACCATTGAAGATCAAGAGCAAGAGCAAGAGGGGAGCATCAGAGTTGCTGACAACAGATTCTATTCTCTTCTCTCATCTTACTTTTATCTTTTAATGTCTATTCAATTGTGGATTCTTGGTTTTAATTCATTAATTATGAACTAACTTTTTTATTAAGATTTCAATTGAACTTTTTATGGCTATGAATTAGTTATTCATTATATTCCAGTTATTTATGTTAAAGTGAGTTGTTTATCTTGTCTTGTGCTTATTGCTTAATTATTTGATCAGTAATTACCTTGTTACTCTAGAAGGAATTGGAAGAGGAATTCTAGGGTTAGAACTGGGCATGATATCATGTGACCTAGTTATTTGCATGGTGAATAATTAGGTTTGTGAATTGAATGGAAATATCTGTTCACCGCATGTAACACATAAGGAATTGGGATTAAAGGAGTTTAATTCACTTATTTTGCATAGGAATATAACAAGATTAATATGGATTAAATAGAAGGCAATTGATCACTTGGAAAAGGACTTTTGGCATTTGAGAATTCCTGTTAACAATTCAGTAGGCATAATAATTGAGATAATTGGATAATTGATTTATAATTCATAATTGGGGATATTGAAGTCTTAATCTTTATTTATTTGAATTCATTCGTTAAAATTTTAGTTTTAATTATTTAATTTAGTTTTCTTAACTATAAAATTCACAATTTGAGATTGTTTAAATAAAATTAGTTTGGTTAAGAATTTGTACTTGGTGATTTTTATTAAATAATTCCTCGTGGGAACGATACTCTACTTTCACTTTATTACTTGTTGACCGTGTATACTTGCATGTATTCATTGATTGCGAAATCGATCAACAAGTTTTTGGCGCCGCTGCCGGGGAATTAATTTAATAATTATTGTCCAATATTAATTTCAATCAAATTAGTCTTAATTTAAATATTTTTATTTTTATTTTTAATTCTCTTTCTATAATTCTCACTTTTCAGGTACCATGGATGACTTTGTGTATCAATGGCCGTACACGAACATGACTCAACCAAGGGGAGCGGAGATTGAAAGACTCGAGAAACTTTCTGCATTGTCTGCACAGATTGAGACACTTTCGGGGATGTTTGAAGCTTTTGAAGCTCAGCGTCGTCAAAGTATGGCGGTTACTTGTGATTATTGTGCTGGAAATCATATGAGTCATCAATGCGCCATCAGTTTCGAGCCGGTACAATATAGTGGTGATTACCCCAATAATTATGTCTATCCCAACAACTATCATCAGGATTGGGGGTATCACCCAGATTTTTCATGGAGTAACAATCAAGATCAATTTTATGCTCCAAGTCCAACATACCCACATGATTTCTTGTGTCCACCTGCACTACAACAGGAAGAACATTCAAATTGGGAGGAAGCCTTGGAAAAATTTATTAAAGCTTCTGAAAAAAGGAATGAGGAACAAGACAAGAAAATGAATCAAGTAGAGCTAAATTTGCAAAGCCAAGGGGCATTGATCAAGAATCTGGAAAATCAAGTGGAACAGATAGCACATGCGTTGAACAACCGTCCTCAATACACCTGGCCCTATGACATGGAATCCGAGACTGATGGTGAGCCCGAGCCAAATCTACAATTGGATGAGCCACGAGATGAAAAAGAGGAGACAAGTGGGGATAATGACAACAAGGTCGGTGAAGAACTAATTGTGAGACCCAATGATGATGAGCCAATGTTATTTATGCCTCAAGTGCCTTCTCCTCCACAGTTCAAGAGTCCGGTTAGATTTGCAAAACCTTGTCCGATTGGTAGTCATGTTGTCGACAATACTCTCTGTGATGTAAAAGCAAGTACACCTTCGAAACCATGGTGCGATGAGCTGGAGAAGATAGAAGAAGAAATTGTTGTGTCTGACAAGCCTCAATGCCAGAATATATTCGCAGACACAATGGAGAAATCACCTAGATGTTGGACGTTCTTGAATGTGATCTTATCTAAAGAAAGCATGCTAGGTGACTTTAATACAATGGCTATTACAAATGGGAACCTACCAAAAGCTATATTATTTCTGATGGATGGAGGGTTCCTCAACTTTCGAAGAGGAATTGGATAGCATTGACCAGACAAAGTCAGACTGAGACTATAAAACAAGCGCTTATTGGGAGGCAACCCAAGTTTAATTTTTAGTTTTTATTAAGTTTTATATTAGTAGTTTGAATTTGCATTTATTTAGGATTTAATAAAATTGCTTCTATCATGGTTTTACAGGTTATTCAAGTCAAATTCAAGTGTGGTGCCCAATTTGTTCCATGTGCTTAGCCTATTCTCCAAACTTAGAGGACAAGGAGGAAGATTGCTATATTTTCAGGGAAGTCCTCTGCTTTAATTTTTTCTATTTCAGTCATTGAGGACAATGCCTAGTTTAAGTTTGGGGGCATTTTAGTGTCGTATTGCATATAGTTAGTTATTTACATTTAGTTTTTGCATTCAATTTTTTGTTTAAAAAAAAATTTAAAAATCGCAAAAATAGGAGTTAGTTTACTATGTTTGTTGCAGTTAGTTTATATATGCATGATTCCAACTTTAGATAGTAAAAGTCTATTTTGGCCAATGATGAGACTGGAGTTAAGTAGATAAGTATAGTACTGAATATTCAGGCTTTGATGTGATTTCTTGTTATGAATTGAATCTTTTTCTGTTCGAAACAGGTATAATTAAGGTTAGCACGTTAATAACATCTATGTTGACTGATTAAGTTTAAATTGATACATAATGGATTTCTTAAGGATAATACTAGTGTGAAGGAATGAAAGACATAAATAGGCGGAGATGGCTAAATTTTGATAAAAACTTAAGTTTGGGGGGAAATTTTGGGGTATATAAGTTTTAAAAAATACATGTTGAGTCTTGTGGTGGGTTGAGGAGAAACACTCCCCATAAACACAAGCGTGAGATGGAGCGTAAAACGCACTCACCAACCATCTATAAAAAAAAGAGAGAAAAAAAAAATTTACCGTGGCTAGTTTTGTTTCGAGGCCTTTGTTACTTGAGTAAGTACGCCCGAAGGGGTATCTTAAAACCTAACGCCCTAAGGTCTTATATGGTCTGGGAGTCGTTGGTCGAAAGCTCGCTAAGGGGTGACACTGTTAGCCTAATGGAATGAGACATTGCACAGTCATGGTTAAAAAAAACAATAAAATGGGAAACGAACAAAAATCCCACGTAATGAAAAGTAAAGCATAAGTATCCCAGATTGGACTCTTGAACTTGGTGGATGTTTGACTTTAGTTGGATCTAGCTTGTTCGTGAATTTTTTGAGTTTTCACTGTATGATGCCTTCGAAGATATCTATTATGTCTTAAATTTGATTTTATATCAGTTAACATTGTTGTGGAGCACACACGCACTATATCAGTGATAACAGTCTAAGATTTGATGATTGATTGGGAAATTACTGATTTGTTTTAATATGATGTATTATCATGTTTACTTGATTTCTCTAAGGCCGGTTGAATTGACTTGTTTCTGTCATTACTGTTGGATTCGTAGGCATATAGATTAGTTTCATTACATTGCATTACATAACATTTTTGTGTTTTTGCTTGAGGACAAGAAAAGGTTTAAGTTTGGGGGTATTTGATGAGTGAGTTTTATACACATGAATTGGATACATTCGGGCTTAAATTATTGTTGTTCTCAAGTCTTTTAGGATGTTTTTATGTGTTTGTATCTATTCATGCATGTTTTATATTGTTTTGTAGGATTTGGGACAAAAGTTGCATGGATCGACGTTCGAGGTGGCTAGATTCGCGTTTTCGGCTTGTCATTTACACAGCAGTCACTTCAGAGCCAATTTGACTATAGCTCCTGACATTATTTCGGAAAACCTCAAGAATGAAAGTTGTAGATCTACTTCTCCTCTTTCCGGATCATCTTGAATCATCTAAATCGGAGTTCGGACGAAGATGGTATGGTTGTTTTCCCAAAGGACGTCAGAGCAGAAAATGTTAGACTTTGTGGCAGCGCCGGGGCGCTCGTTTTAGGCTTGATACCAGCGCCGGGCCGCTGGGGGGCAGAATCCCAGCGCCGTGCCCAGCGCTGAGGCGCTAGGGAAGGGCCTGGTGCGGGCTTGGACGCGTTTTGGGCGAATTTTGACACCTTTTTGATTCCAAATTGGATTGGGATTGTTCCTAAACTCAAAATTAGACTTGTAACCTAAAAATACATGATGTAAGGCATAAAATAATAGGAGATTACATAGCTTAGCTTAGAGATTACATAGCTTAAATTAGATATACACTCCATTAGATTAGAACATAACCCTAGTTCTTATTAGTTTTGGAGATTGAAGCAACTTGGAGACCATTGAAGATCAAGAGCAAGAGCAAGAGGGAAGCATCAGAGTTGCTGACAACAGATTCTATTCTCTTCTCTCATCTTACTTTTATCTTTTAATGTCTATTCAATTGTGGATTCTTGGTTTTAATTCATTAATTATGAACTAACTTTTTTATTAAGATTTCAATTGAACTTTTTATGGCTATGAATTAGTTATTCATTATATTACAGTTATTTATGTTAAAGTGAGTTGTTTATCTTGTCTTGTGCTTATTGCTTAATTATTTGATCAGTAATTACCTTGTTACTCTAGAAGGAATTGGAAGATGAATTCTAGGGTTAGAACTGGGCATGATATCATGTGACTCAGTTATTTGCATGGTGAATAATTAGGTTTGTAAATTGAATGAAAATATATGTTCACCGTATGTAACACATAAGGAATTGGGATTAAAGGAGTTTAATTCACTTATTTTGCATAGGAATATAGCAAGAGTAATCTGGATTAAATAGAAGGCAATTGATCACTTGGAAAAGGACTTTTGGCATTTGAGAATTCCTGTTAACAATTCAGTAGGCATAATAATTGGGATAATTGGATAATTGATTTCTATTTCAGTCATTGAGGACAATGTCTAGTTTAAGTTTGGGGGCATTTTAGTGTCGTATTGCATATAGTTAGTTATCTACATTTAGTTTTTGCATTCAGTTTTTTGTTTAAAAAAAATTTTAAAAATCGCAAAAATAGTAGTTAGTTTACTATGTTTGTTGCAGTTAGTTTATATTTGCATGATTCCAACTGTTAGATAGTAAAATTCTATTTTGGCCAATGATGAGACTGGAGTTAAGTAGATAAGTATAGTATTGAATATTCAGGCTTTGATGTGATTTCTTGTTATGAATTGAATCTTTTCCTGTTTGAAACTGGTATAATTAAGGTTAGCACGTTAATAACAGCTATGTTGACTGATTAAGTTTAAATTGATACATAACGGATTTCTTAAGGATAATATTAGTGTGAAGGAATGAAAGACATTAATAGGCGGAGATGGTTAAATTTTGATAAAAACTTAAGTTTGGGGGGAAATTTTGGGGTATATAAGTTTTAAAAAAAAACATGTTGAGTCTTGTGGTGGGTTGAGGAGAAACACTCCCCATAAACACAAGCGCGAGATGGAGCGTAAAACGCACTCACCAACCATCTATCAAAACATTTTAGTGTCGTATTGCATATAGTTAGTTATTTACATTTAGTTTTTGCATTCAGTTTTTTGTTTAAAAAAAATAAATTTAAAAATCGCAAAAATAGGAGTTAGTTTACTATGTTTGTTGCAGTTAGTTTATATTTGCATGATTCCAACTGTTAGATAGTAAAAGTCTATTTTGGCCACTGATGAGACTGGAGTTAAGTAGATAAGTATAGTATTGAATATTCAGGCTTTGATGTGATTTCTTGTTATGAATTGAATCTTTTTCTGTTTGAAACTGGTATAATTAAGGTTAGCACGTTAATAACATCTATGTTGACTGATTAAGTTTAAATTGATACATAATGGATTTCTTAAGGATAATACTAGTGTGAAGGAATGAAAGACATGAATAGGCGGAGATGGCTAAATTTTGATAAAAACTTAAGTTTGGGGGGAAATTTTGGGGTATATAAGTTTTAAAAAATACATGTTGAGTCTTGTGGTGGGTTGAGGAGAAACACTCCCCATAAACACAAGCGTGAGATGGAGCGTAAAACGCACTCACCAACCATCTATAAAAAAAAGAGAGAAAAAGAAAAAAAAATTACCGTGGCTAGTTTTGTTTCGAGGCCTTTGTTACTTGAGTAAGTACGCCCGAAGGGGTATCTTAAAACCTAGCGCCCTAAGGTCTTATATGGTCTGGGAGTCGTTGGTCGAAAGCTCGCTGAGGGGTGACACTGTTAGCCTAATGGAATGAGAAATTGCACAGTCATGGTTAAAAAAAACAATAAAATGGGAAACGAGCAAAAAGCCCCCGCAATGAAAAGTAAAGCATAAGTATCCCAGATTGGACTCTTGAACTTGGTGGATGTTTGACTTTAGTTGGATCTATCTTGTTCGTGAATTTTTTGAGTTTTCACTATATGATGCCTTCGAAGATATCTATTATGTCTTAAATTTGATTTTATATCAGTTAACATTGTTGTGGAGCACACACGCACTATATCAGTGATAACAGTCTAAGATTTGATGATTGATTGGGAAATTACCGATTTGTTTTAATATGATGTATTATCATGTTTACTTGATTTCTCTAAGGCCGGTTGAATAGACTTGTTTCTGTCATTACTGTTGGATTCGTAGGCATATAGATTAGTTTCATTACATTGCATTACATAACATTTTTGTGTTTTTGCTTGAGGACAAGAAAAGATTTAAGTTTGGGGGTATTTGATGAGTGAGTTTTATACACATGAATTGGATACATTCGGGCTTAAATTATTGTTGTTCTCAAGTCTTTTAGGATGTTTTTATGTGTTTGTGTCTATTCATGCATGTTTTATATTGTTTTGTAGGATTTGGGACAAAAGTTGCATGGATCGACGTTCGGGGTGGCTAGATTCGCGTTTTCGGCTTGTCATTTACACAGTAGTCACTTCAGAGCCAATTTGACTATAGCTCCGGATATTATTTCGAAAACCCTCAAGAACGAAAGTTGTAGATCTACTTCTCCTCTTTCCGGATCATCTTGAATCATCTAAATCGGAGTTTGGACAAAGAAGTTATGGCCGTTTTCCCAAAGGACGTCAGAGCAGAAAATGTTAGACTTTGTGGCAGTGCCGAGGCGCTCGTTTTAGGCTTGATACCAGCGCCGGGGCGCTGGGGGGAAGAATCCCAGTGCCGTGCCCAGAGCTTTGGCGCTGGGGAAGGGCCTGGTGCGGGCCTGGACGCGTTTTGGGCGAATTTTGACACCTTTTTGATTCCAAATTGGATTGGGATTGTTCCTAAACTCAAAATTAGACTTGTAACCTAAAAATACATGATGTAAGGCATAAAATAATAGGAGATTACATAGATTAGCTTAGAGATTACATAGCTTAGATTAGATATACACTCCATTAGATTAGAACATAACCCTAGTTCTTATTAGTTTTGGAGATTGAAGCAACTTGGAGACCATTGAAGATCAAGAGCAAGAGTAGGAGGGGAGCATCAGAGTTGCTGACAACAGATTCTATTCTCTTCTCTCATCTTACTTTTATCTTTTAATGTCTATTCAATTGTGGATTCTTGGTTTTAATTCATGAATTATGAACTAACTTTTTTATTAAGATTTCAATTGAACTTTTTATGGCTATGAATTAGTTATTCATTATATTCCAGTTATTTATGTTAAAGTGAGTTGTTTATCTTGTCTTGTGCATATTGCTTAATTATCTGATCAGTAATTACTTTGTTACTCTAGAAGGAATTGGAAGAGGAATTCTAAGGTTAGAACTGGGCATGATATCATGGGACTTAGTTATTTGCAAAATGAATAATTAGGTTTGTAAATTGAATGGAAATATCTGTTCACTGCATGTAACATATAAGGAATTGGGATTGGAAAGAGTTTAATTCAATTGTTTTGCATAAGAATATAACAAGATTAATCTGGATTAAATAGAAAGCAATTGATCACTTGGAAAAGGACTTTTGGCATTTGAGAATTTCTGTTAACAATTCAGTAGGCATAATAATTGGGATAATTGGATAATTAATTTATAATTCATAATTGGGGATATTGAAGTCTTAATCTTTATTTATTTGAATTCATTCGTTAAAATTTTAGTTTTAATTATTTAATTTAGTTTTCTTAACTATAAAATTCACAATTTGAGATTGTTTAAATAAAATTAGTTTGGTTAAGAATTAGTACTTGGTGATTTTTATTGAATAATTCCTCGTGGGAACGATACTCTACTTTCACTTTATTACTTGTTGACCGTGTATATTTGCACGTATTCATTGATTGCGAAATCGATCAACAATAGGTGCTTATGTTAGAATTGAAAATTACACCAGAAACATAAGTTTTCTCTCTCAATATTGTCAAGCATATTTTTGAGAGTATTTAGATACTTTGAGAGTTGCTATTTAGTAGAAGTTTCATCCGATTTTTCATCCGAAGTACTGCTCTTTTGACGTAAGGGATTTTAAGGGTTATTATGTTTGTCAGTTCGTACTTCTTCTGTCCTTCAGAAAATTCTGGAAAAATTTGAAATGATATTTTGATGAGTTTTATTGATTGTGTCCAAAAATGGCGTTTTTTTGATGTATAGATGAAGAGTTATGAATTTTACGGGAAAAGACTATTTTAAAAGTAATCGCTTATAACTCCTTGTGGTTAACTCCAAAATTGATGAAATTTTTATTGAGAGTACATCTATATAATATCAGTATACTCTGTAAATTTTGAAATTTTTGGATAAAAGTACAATTTATGAAAAATGTTAAAATATTAGGTGGTTTTGGCCATATGAAAAATAGTAAATGAATTTTTAAAATTTCGAGAAAAATAAATGTTCAATATGGATAATATTATGCTAAATTCCAGAGAAGAAATATTTTTAGAACAGATTTGGTATTTTTCATGAAAATGTTCTTGTTATGAGTAAATGAATTAAATATGTTATGCGAAGGAAGAAAATTTGAAAATAAGATTTTATGGCTTGAGAATCCTATATGAGGTATATGCAGATTTTTGATGAGGGTTTTGATTATTGGTGATGCAATCTTATGAGTTTGGCATTTTAGAATGATTAAATGCATTATTTAGTAAAGTGTAAACAATTAAAATAAATTATTTATAAGCTAAAGAAATATTATTCTTTCAATATCATTATACCGAAATATTGGTATGGATTTTATTGTGGAATTTCTACCTTTTTGTGTCGGGATTACTATTCATGAGTTACTATTCACGAGTTACTATTCATGAGTTACTATTCTCGAGTTACTATTAATGGGTACTATTCACGACAAAATTGGTTTTTTTTTTCTAAACAAATTATAGTTGATTTATGAATATTACTCTTGAGATTAAAACTATATGTTGATCATATTATTTTTATTATCATATATAACATTTCTATAACCCTAATGATGATATTTCTCTTTGACTTGAGTATAAAGATGGGTAGATTTTTGATATGATCATGACTATGAGTTCTCTTTGGCCAATAGTGCAAAGTTGAATTATTGACTGGTATGATCATGGCCATTGAATTTATAATTGAATATCTTTAGCTTAAGTGCAAAGGTGAATTGATTAACATGGTTATAATTATTGTTTATATAAATTCTGAAATGATTATATATATCTTTGAGATAATAATATATTTGGCCTGTAGTGCAAATATGAACTGTTGATGAATATATTTGGCCTGTAGTGCAAATATGAACTGTTGAGGAATATCTTTGACCAGTAGTGCAAAGATGAACATGTGTTGAGATGAACATGACCAACTGGTGATACAAATGAATATCTTTGGCCGTAGTGCAAAGACGAAATTATTAGTGTGATTATGAAGAGGAAATGTGATTTGGTGTAACCATGATCTTTGATGTTTCAGGTAAAGATAGGTGATGAAAATTATCTTCGTCATGGATGAGAAGAGGAATTTAGAACTACAATTATGATTATGAGTTATTCATATGATTGTGGACCAAAATTGTTGATTTATGTTACAGGGATAAAACATTGTTGGTGGATTTTTAACATAGAGAAGATAATAGACTTTATAGTCTATTTGACTCTTCTAATGGATTGCTCGTTCCGCTGCAACTATGGTTGAAATATTTATCATCTACCATATGTTCTAAATCTCTGATTTGTTATTGATGAAGGCTATTGATAATTTAATTATCTTTAGTCATGATATTCTTTACAGAGCTAGTTGTGCTCACCCTTTTGCTTCACAATTCCTTTCAGGTAATAAAAGTGTAGTTGGGTCAAGCGGGGGTAACAAGGGAATAGAACGGTGGTCTCTAGCTGTGGAGTTCTCCCTAAACAGTATAGACAAGTGTGTTGTATACATCTTTTAGTAGTTATATTTGGTAAATCATATAGGGAGAGGCGAACCCAACGTTGGAAGGGTGTTTTGTCACTATCATACAAGATGTCTAATGACATACAACCTCGTATCATCATAAGACAGAGATGTGCTCATCCACTTGCTGAGTATATTTACGAGAACTACCTATATAATCTTGGTGTTTGTTTGAACTATAATTCTCAATTTGAGACAGTGGAGATAATGATAAATCAAGAGAAGACTCACCATTGGAAAGAATATGATAGTAATCTTCTCGTGTTTTTTGGGGTCTATTGGGTCAACCAAGGATAATTCTGTGGTCATATGATATCTATCATAACCTAAAAGCATGGCCTCCCATGTACGAAGGTTTCCTTGAGCACTTCCCAAAAATTCTAATTTCTAAATCAGTTTTTGACTATACCTTTATGTAAGGTGTCACTGTGAGGTGTTGTCCACGGTTGGGACATGTGTCACCTTTGGTATATATTTGTATCCAAACTCACAGTATATGTGTTGTTGTATTTTGTACGACAATTGTTATAATAAAGTTGTAGTTGTTTTCTATACCATGTATTTGGCGACTCAAAATGGGTTGGATTGAATGGACCTATTTTGGGGTCATTACATTTGGTATTAGAGCTTAGGGATATGGTTTCTGGCGGAGATCGGTGAATAGGACTAGGAGGGGAGAGATGAATAAATCCTTCGCTAGTGTGTCCTACCTAAGCTTAAATTGTTGGTTGGTCATAATATATGGATATTATGTGATACATTAATTTGCTTAATTAACCCTTATTTTATGGCAGCATTTGAGAATGGCAGCTGAGAATAATAACAGTGGAGTGAATAAGACTGCGAGGAAACCTCTAATCACTAACCATGATAATGTGATGTCATACGAAGAAGGAATTAGAGATATCCATGTGGTGAGTGAAGAATTGATAGTTGCACCCGAGATAGTCACAGAGGTGACAGTTGAGAGTGAGCAAGAAGAGGTACCTGAGGAGAGTTTATTAGAGGTATTATATGATCAAAATGTAGAATTTCAAAATCGTATTCATGAGTTAGAAGAGCAGGCTGAAGAACGACAGGCGGTCGTGGAACAAAAGGGTGCAGCAATTCAAGCTTGTGTTACCCGATATGTGATGCTTGAACAGAAGCATTTTTTGGCAGAGTATAAGATGATAAAGATGGAATCTGAGCTGAAAGAAGAAAAAACTGAACGAGTAAGAATGAGTGATGCATGGGTAAAAGCCGCACGACACGTGGATATTGTGGAAAGAGATGTCCGATCTAAGAAGGCTAAAATAGATCATATGAATTTCTCTTTTTGGAAAGAAATTGGGAGAACCCAACATCGAGTTTTGAATTACCCTGTACATAGCGGTCAACCTGAATTCGATATGGATCGAAGATTGATGATTCAGATCATGAAATATGAGTACAACGAGGCAGTTGAGGGAGAAATATGTCCTACAGAAAAATATATTCCAACGTTAGTGATGATGCCAAATGCTGTCCCAGACAAGTCAAAGCCGGGTAGTTCGAGGGATGGCGGTTGTCATGACTTCCCAATAAATGAGGAACCCAAATGTAGTTATCACGGGAGTTGAGCAACGGAGAAATCATGATTACCCGGGAAATAAAATCTGAAATGAAAGCAAGGTATTCTCAACTTTTCGAAATACCAGGTACGTATATTTCTGGGACGAAATTTCATAAGGAGGGGAGATTGTAAGACCTTGAGTTTTATGAAACAAAATTATTTAATTTTTCTATTCAGTAAATGGTTAAATTGATAAAAGGTTAAAGTTAAGGGGTAATATATGAATTTTTTCAAAATACGCAAGTGGTGTTAAAATACTCACTTTTGTCGGGGAATATTCGTTTGGTCGTGGAATATTTTTTTTTGTCGAAGAATATTTGTACGACGGCACAGCTATTTATGGGCCCCATAACGAATTACTGTCGGATGAAGAAAACGACAAAAAATCAGTTTTTAAAAATAACGACGTAATCGTTACCGTTAACACTGTTGGAATACTCGGTGGGTAAAGTAAAGTAATACGCGTTGTTGCACAGTAGCACACGGTATTGCACAGTATTTTTAAATTATTGATTCTTACTTAAGAATGCACTACTTAATAATTGTTACAGTAATTACTTTTCAATATATTATTTTATTGATTCAATAATTGCTTTGTTGATATTTTATATTATTGTTGTTTCAATAATTATCACTGCACAATATTTCTCATTATCAGATCAATAATTCGTATTATTTGAATAATATTATTAGATAGCATTATTGGCAATGTCTATAAAGTTCTGTCAAGGAGAGGTTTGGTCACCTAATTGCGCGCTAGTAAAGAGAGATCCTTATTGGAAAGCCCCCTCTTTCTTGGGAACGGCCTGTTTGTCATAATTGTGATTATGTAATATTATTTATGAATAATTAATTATTAATTTATTTGATAATGAAATATTTATTTGATGTGGATATAGATGATGGATTTATTTATATAGTTATAAATGAAGGAATTAACATTGAGGTGTTTTATCAGTATTTTGTCGGATTGGAGGTATTAAAAACACATATCGGTATTCTTAAAGCTTTACTGCGTGAGTTATAATTTTAATCTGACCGTTGGATCATTGCGATTTTTGGATATGTTATATATATATATATATATATATATATATATATATATATATATATATATATATATATATATATATATATATATAAGTTGAGTATATGTCCACAAATTTTTAACCGTTAAATATTAACGCATGATTTGTTATGAATTTTAAAAGGTGTTGAAACGATGTTTAAAATCATCCGTTTATGGATTTCGGATATTTTAGGTTTGGAATTTGAAAAATTCAAAGCTACAAAGTTATAGAGAATTCATTTTCAGTCATAATGGACATAAAATTCGTATTTTTCTGATAACCGGGCTATTTTCTATGAATTGTTAAAGTTTTGGAAAATAAAATGATTTTTCTTAATTTATGGGTGGGTCCCACTTTGGTTGTTGAACACATGTGGGCTGCTGGAAAATTTTCAGAAATGGCATGCTGGCTTTTTCAAAGAAAAGATGCGTAGAAGGAAGAGAGAAATATTAATAATTTATTATTTTAGTCTTCTTTGGTGTTCTAGCATTTTCCTATAAAATAGGTGCTTATGTTAGAATTAAAAATCACACCAGAAACATAAATTTTCTCTCTCAATATTGTCAAGCATATTTTTGAGAGTATTTAAATACTTTGAGAATTGTTATTTAGTAGAAGTTTCCTCCGATTTTTCATCCGAAGTGCTGCTCTTTTGAGGTAAGGGATTTTAAGGGTTATTATGTTTTTAAGTCCGTACTTCTTCCGTCCTTCAGAAAATTATGGAAAAATTTGAAATGATATTTTTGATGAGTTTTATTGATTGTGTTCAAAAATGGCGATTTTTGGATGTATAGATTAAGAGTTATGAATTTTACGGGAAAATACTATTTTAAAAGTAACCGCTTATAACTCCTTGTGGTTAACTCCAAAATTGATTAAATTTTTATTGATAGTATATTTATATAATATCAGTATACTCTGTGAATTTCGAAATTTTTGGATAAAAGTATAATTTATGATAAATGTTAAAATATTCGGTGGTTTTGGCCATATGAAAAATAGTAAATGAATTTTTAAAATTCCGAGAAAAATAAATGTTCAATATGGGATAATATTATGCTAAATCCCAGAGAAGAAATATTTTTAGAACTGATTTGGTATTTTTCATAAAAATGTTCTAGTTATGAGTAAATGAATTAAATATGTTATGCGAAGGAAGAAAATTGAAAAATAGGATTTTATTGCTTGAGAATCCTATATGAGGTATATACAGATTTTTGATGAGGGTTTTGATTATTGGTGATGAAATCTTATGAGTTTGCCATTTTAGAATGATTAAATGCATTATTTAGTAAAGTGTAAACAATTAAAATAAATTATTTTTAAGCTTAAGAAATATTATTCTTTCAATATCATTATACCGAAATATTAGTATGGATTTTATTGTGGAATTTCTACCTTTTTGTGTCGGGTTTACTATTCATGAGTTACTATTCACGAGTTATTATTCACGGGTACTATTCACGACAAACTTATTTTCTTTTTTCTAACCAAATTATAGTTGATTTATGAATATTACTCTTGAGATTAAGACTATATATTGATCATATTATTTTTATTATCATATATAACATTTCTATAAACCTAATGATGATATTTCTCTTTGACTTGAGTGTAAAGATGGGTAGATTTTTGGTATGATCATGACTATGGGTTCTCTTTGACCAATAGTTCAAAGTTGAATTGTTGACTGTTATGATCATGGTCATTGAATTTATAATTGAATATCTTTAGCTTAAGTGCAAAGGTGAATTGATCAACATGATTATAATTATTGTTTATATAAAGTCTGAAATGATTATATATTTCTTTGAGATAATAATATATTTGGCCTGTAGTGCAAATATGAACTGTTGATGAATATATTTGGCATGTAGTGCAAATATGAACTGTTGAGGAATATCTTTGGCCAGTAGTGCAAAGACGAACATGTGTTGAGATGAACATGACCAACTGGTGATACAAATGAATATGTTTGGTCGTAGTGCAAAGATGAAATTATTAGTATGATTATGAACAGGAAATGTGATTTGGTGTAACCATGATCTTTGATGTTTTAGGTAAAGATAGGTGATGAAAATTATCTTCGTCCTGGATGAGAAGAGGAATTTAGAACTACAATTATGATTATGAGTTATTCATATGATTGTGGACCAGAATTGTTGATTTATGTTACAGGGATAAAACATTGTTGGTGGATGTTTAACATAGAGAAGATAATAGACTTTATAGTCTATTTGACTCTTCTAATGGATTGCTCGTTCCGCTGCAACTATGGGTTAAATTTTTATCATATACCATATGTTCTAAATCTCTGATTTGTTATTGATGAAGGCTATTGATAATTTAATTATCTTTAGTCATGATATTCTTTACAGAGCTAGTTGTGCTCACCCTTTTGCTTCACAATTCCTTTTAGGTAATAAAAATGTGGTTGGGTCGAGCGGGGATAACAGTGGAATAGAACGGTGGTCTCTAGCTGTGGAGTTCTCCCTAAATAGTATAGATAACTGTGTTGTATACATCTTTTGGTAGTTATATTTGGTGAATCATATAGGGAGAGGCGAACCCAACGTTGGAAGGGTATTTTGTCACTATCATGCAAGATGTCTAATGACATACAACCTCGTATCATCATAAGACAGAGATGTGCTCATCCACTTGCTGAGTATATTTACGAGCACTACCTATATAATCTTGGTGTTTGTTTGAAGTATAATTCTCAATTTGAGACAGTGGAGATAATGATAAATCAAGAGAAGACTCACCATTAGGAAGAATATGATAGTAATCTTCTCATTTTTCTTTGGGGTCTATTGGGTCAACCAAGGATAATTTTGTGGCCATATGATATCTATCATAACCTAAAAGCATGGCCTCCCATGTACGAAGGTTTCCTTGAGCACTTCCCAAAAATTCTAATTTCTAAACAGTTTTTGACTATACCTTTATGTAAGGTGTCACTATGAGGTGTTGTCCACGGTTGGAAAATGTGTCTCATTTGGTATATATTTGTGTCCAAACACACAGTATATGTGTTGTTGTATTTTGCACGACAATTGTTGTAATAAAGTTGTAGTTGTTTTCTGTACCATGTATTTGGCGACTCAGAATGGGATGAATTGAATGGACCTATTTTGGGGTCGTTACAAATATGATAAAGAGGGGCATCTGTAGACACTGAAAATTTTTTGCATACCTGTTACTAACATTGCAGGAGGGCAGAATCGTCTTTCAGAAATAACCCTGGAAGACAGCTTAGTTCAATCCCAAAGATAACCCTAGGATATTCAGTTATTACTATGTTGGAGATAATACTGAGATATCCAGCTCAGTCCCGGAAATACCACTGGAAGTTTCAACCTCAAACCCATAAATAACACCGAGAGTTTCAGTTTTAACCTCAGAGATAACCATGAGGAATTCAGTTAAAATATTGGAAATCACACCGGAGAAGACCGTGTCATCTTAGAGATAACCCAAGATTCTCAGTCTCAACTTCGAAAACAACACTGGGAAAGACAGTGTCAACCTCAGAGATAACCTTTAGGCATACAGTTATATTTCCGGAGATAACCCCGAAAATGCTTGTTTCAAATTCCTGCAAACAGCTTCAAAACAGTTGAAAAATCCCCGAGGCACTCATTTCCTAAGCAAGAAAATAACCTTGGGAAGTAAGGCATACCTCAAAAACAACCCTGACGACGGTAAACACCTGCAGCAGTCAATCTCATAGATAACCCTGAGCAACGACCGCTAAAATAGCTCAAACTAGAGATAACCTCGGTGAGGGGCATAATCATTATTTTGCCATCCGAATCCCACATTGTGACATCTCAACATTCATACATACATTTGATGAGTGAGTTTTATACACATAAATTGGATACATTCGGGCTTAATTTATTGTTGTTCTCAAGTGTTTTAGGATGTCTTTATGTGTTTGTGTCTATTCATGCATGTTTTATATTGTTTTGTAGGAATTGGGACAAAAGTTGCATGGATCGACGTTCGGGGTGGCTAGATGCGCGTTTTCGGCTTGTCATTTACACAGCAGTCACTTCAGAGCCAATTTGACTATAGCTCCGGACATTATTTCGACAAACTTCAAGAATGAAAGTTGTAGATCTACTTTTCCTCTTTCCGGATCATCTTGAATCATCTAAATCGGAGTTCGGACGAAGAAGTTATGGCCGTTTTCCCAAAGGACGTCGGAGCAGAAAATGTTAGACTTTGGGCCAGCGCCGGGGCGCTCGTTTTTGGCTTGATACCAGCGCCGGGGCGCTGGGGGGCAGAATGCCAGCGCCGTGCCCAGCGCCGGGGCGCTGGGGAAGGGTCTGGTGCGGGCCTGGACGCGTTTTGGGCGAATTTTGACACCTTTTTGACTCCAAATTGGATTGGGATTGTTCCTAAACTAAAAATTGGACTTGTAACCTATAAATACATGATGTAAGACATAAAATAAGGAGAGATTTTTCATAGCTTAGACTAGATTAAACACTCCATTAGATTAGAACATAACCCTAGTTCTTATTAGTTTTGGAGATTGAAGCAACTTGGAGACCATTGAAGATCAAGAGCAAGAGCAAGAGGGGAGCATCAAATTTGCTGACAACAGATTCTATTCTCTTCTCTCATCTTACTTTTATCTTTTAATATCTATTAAGTTGTTGATTCTTGGTTTCCATTCATTAATTATGAACTAACTCTTTTATTGAGATTTCAATTGAACTTTTTATGGCTATGAATTAGTTATTCATTATATTCCAGTTATTTATGTTAAAGTGAGTTGTTTATCTTGTCTTGTGCATATTGCTTAATTATCTGATCAGTAATTACTTTGTTACTCTAGAAGGAATTGGAAGAGGAATTCTAGGGTTAGAACTGGGCATGATATCATGTGACTTAGTTATTTGCAAAGTGAATAATTAGGTTTGTGAATTGAATGGAAATATCTGTTCACCGCATGTAACACATAAGGAATTGGGATTGGAAAGAGTTTAATTCAATTGTTTTGCATAGGAATATAGCAAGATTAATCTGGATTAAATAGAAGGCAATTGATCACTTGGAAAAGGACTTTTGGCATTTGAGAATTCCTGTTAACAATTCAGTAGGCATAATAATTGGGATAATTGGATAATTGATTTATAATTCATAATTGGGGATATTGAAGTCTTAATCTTTATTTATTTGAATTCATTCGTTAAAATCTTAGTTTTAATTAGTTAATTTAGTTTTCTTAATTAGAAAAACACAATTTGAGATTGTTTAAATAAAATTAGTTTGGTTAAGAATTAGTACTTGGTGATTTTTATTAAATAATTCCTCGTGGGAACGATACTTTTCTTATCACTTTATTACTTGTTGACCGTGTATACTTGCACGTATTCATTGATTGCGAAATCGATCAACAAGTTTTTGGCGCCGTTGCCGGGGAATTAATTTAATAATTATTTACCAATATTAATTTCAATCAAATTAGTCTTAATTTAAACATTTTTATTTTTATTTTTAATTCTCTTTCTATATTTCTCTCTTTTCAGGTACCATGGATGACTTTGTGTATCAATGGCCATACACGAACATGACTCAACAAAAGGGAGCGGAGATTGACAAACTCGAGAAACTTTCTGCATTGTCAGCACAGATTGAGACATTTTCGAGGATGTTTGAAGCTTTTGAAGCTCAGCGTCGTCAAAGTATGGCGGTTACTTGTGATTATTGTGCTGGAAATCATATGAGTCATCAATGCGCCATCAGTTTTGAGCCGGTACAGTATAGTGGTGATTACCCCAATAATTATGTCTATCCCAACAACTATCATCAGGATTGGGGGTATCACCCGGATTTTTCATGGAGTAACAATCAAGCTGCAGCTCAACCACCTAGACAACAACACACCTCCGGATTTCAAAATCTGACTCAACAACCAGAGAGGATATCAAGTTTGGAAGAAGCCTTAGAAAAATTCATTAGAGCTTCTGACAAAAAGAACGAGGAACAAGACAAGAAAATGAATCAAGTAGAGCTGAATTTGCAAAGCCAAGGGGCTTTGATCAAGAATCTGGAAAATCAAGTGGAACAGATAACACATGCGTTGAACAACCGTCCTCAATATACCTGGCCCTATGACACAGATTTTGAGACTGATGGTGAGCCCGAGCCAAATCTACAACTGGATGAGCCACGAGATGAAAAAGAGGAGACAAGTGGGGATAATGACAACAAGGTCGGTGAAGAACTAATTGTGAGACCCAATGATGACGAGCCAATGTTATTTATGCCTCAAGTGCCTTCTCCTCCACAGTTCAAGAGTCCGATTAGATTTGCAAAACCTTGTCCGATTGGTAGTCATGTCGTCGGCAATACTCTCTGTGATGTAAAAGTAAGTACACCTTCGAAACCATGGTGTGATGAGCTGGAGAAGATAGAAGAAGAAATTGTTGTGTCTGACAAGCCTCAATACCAGAATATATTCGCAGACACAATGGAGAAACCACCTAGATGTTGGATGTTCTTGAATGTGATCTTATCTAAAGAAAGCATGCTAGGTGACTTTAATACAATGGCTATCGTAAATGGGAACCTACCAAAAGCTATATTATTTCCGATGGATGGAGGGTTCCTCAACTTTCGAAGAGGAATTGGATAGCATTGACCAGACAAAGTCAGGCTGAGACTATAAAACAAGCGCTTATTGGGAGGCAACCCAAGTTTAATTTTTATTTTTAGTTTTTTTTAGTAGTTTTGAATTTACATTTATTTAGGATTTAATAAAATTGCTTCTATCATGGTTTTACAGGTTATTCAAGTCAAATACAAGAATGGTGCCCAATTTGTTCCATGTGCTTAGCCTATTCTCCAAACTTAGCGGACAAGGATGAAGATTGCTATATTTTCAGGGAAGTCCTCTGCTTTAATTTTTTCTATTTCAGTCATTGAGGACAATGTCTAGTTTAAGTTTGGGGGCATTTTAGTGTCGTATTGCATATAGTTAGTTATTTACATTTAGTTTTTGCATTCAGTTTTTTGTTTAAAAAAAAAATTAAAAATTGCAAAAATAGTAGTTAGTTTGCTATGTTTGTTGCAGTTAGTTCATATTTGCATGATTCCAACTGTTAGATAGTAAAAGTCTATTTTGGCCAATGATGAGACTGAAGTTAAGTAGATAAGTATAGTATTGAATATTCAGGCTTTGATGTGATTTCTTGTTATGAATTGAATCTTTTCCTGTTTGAAACTGGTATAATCAAGGTTAGCACGTTAATAACAACTAGGTTGACTGATTAAGTTTAAATTGATACATAATGGATTTCTTAAGGATAATATTAGTGTGAAGGAATGAAAGACATGAATAGGCGGAGATGGCTAAATTTTGATAAAAACTTAAGTTTGGGGGGAAAATTTGAGGTATATAAGCTTTAAAAAAAAACATGTTGAGTCTTGTGGTGGGTTGAGGAGAAACACTCCCCATAAACATAAGCGTGAGATGGAGCGTAAAACGCACTCACCAACCATCTATCAAAAAAAAAAGAGTAAAAGAAAAAAAATTACCATGGCTAGTTTTGTTTCGGGGCCTTTGTTACTTGAGTAAGTACGCCCGAAGGGGTATCTTAAAACCTAGCGCCCTAAGGTCTTATATGGTCTGGGAGTCGTTGGTCGAAAGCTCGCTAAGGGGTGACACTGTAGCCTAATGGAATGAGACATTGCACAGTCATGGTTAAAAAAAAAACAATAAAACGGGAAAAGAGCAAAAAGCCCCCGTAATGAAAAGTAAAGCATAAGTATCTCGAATTGGACTCTTGAACTTGGTGGATGTTTGACTTTAGTTAGATCTAGCTTGATCGTGAATTTTGTGAGTTTTCACTGTATGATGCCTTCGAAGATATCTATTATGTCTTAAATTTGATTTTATATCAGTTAACATTGTTGTGGAGCACACACGCACTATATCAGTGATAACAGTCTAAGATTTGATGATTGATTGGGAAATTACTGATTTGTTTTAATATGATGTATTATCATGTTTACTTGATTTCTCTAAGGCCGGTTGAATAGACTTGTTTCTATCATTACTGTTGGATTCGTAGGCATATAGATTAGTTTCATTACATTGCATTGCATAACATTTTTGGTGTTTTTGCTTGAGGACAAGCAAAGGTTTAAGTTTGGGGGTATTTGATGAGTGAGTTTTATACACATAAATTGGATACATTCGGGCTTAATTTATTGTTGTTCTCAAGTGTTTTAGGATGTTTTTATGTGTTTGTGTCTATTCATGCATGTTTTATATTGTTTTGTAGGAATTGGGACAAAAGTTGCATGGATCGACGTTCGGGGTGGCTAGATGCGCGTTTTCGGCTTGTCATTTACACAGCAGTCACTTCAGAGCCAATTTGACTATAGCTCCGGACATTATTTCGACAAACTTCAAGAATGAAAGTTGTAGATCTACTTTTCCTCTTTCCGGATCATCTTGAATCATCTAAATCGGAGTTCGGACGAAGAAGTTATGGCCGTTTTCCCAAAGGACGTCGGAGCAGAAAATGTTAGACTTTGGGCCAGCGCCGGGGCGCTCGTTTTTGGCTTGATACCAGCGCCGGGGCGCTGGGGGGCAGAATGCCAGCGCCGTGCCCAGCGGCGGGGCGCTGGGGAAGGGTCTGGTGCGGGCCTGGACGCGTTTTGGGCGAATTTTGACACCTTTTTGACTCCAAATTGGATTGGGATTGTTCCTAAACTAAAAATTGGACTTGTAACCTATAAATACATGATGTAAGACATAAAATAAGGAGAGATTTTTCATAGCTTAGACTAGATTAAACACTCCATTAGATTAGAACATAACCCTAGTTCTTATTAGTTTTGGAGATTGAAGCAACTTGGAGACCATTGAAGATCAAGAGCAAGAGCAAGAGGGGAGCATCAAATTTGCTGACAACAGATTCTATTCTCTTCTCTCATCTTACTTTTATCTTTTAATGTCTATTAAGTTGTTGATTCTTGGTTTCCATTCATTAATTATGAACTAACTCTTTTATTGAGATTTCAATTGAACTTTTTATGGCTATGAATTAGTTATTCATTATATTCCAGTTATTTATGTTAAAGTGAGTTGTTTATCTTGTCTTGTGCATATTGCTTAATTATCTGATCAGTAATTACTTTGTTACTCTAGAAGGAATTGGAAGAGGAATTCTAGGGTTAGAACTGGGCATGATATCATGTGACTTAGTTATTTGCAAAGTGAATAATTAGGTTTGTGAATTGAATGGAAATATCTGTTCACCGCATGTAACACATAAGGAATTGGGATTGGAAAGAGTTTAATTCAATTGTTTTGCATAGGAATATAGCAAGATTAATCTGGATTAAATAGAAGGCAATTGATCACTTGGAAAAGGACTTTTGGCATTTGAGAATTCCTGTTAACAATTCAGTAGGCATAATAATTGGGATAATTGGATAATTGATTTATAATTCATAATTGGGGATATTGAAGTCTTAATCTTTATTTATTTGAATTCATTCGTTAAAATCTTAGTTTTAATTAGTTAATTTAGTTTTCTTAATTAGAAAAACACAATTTGAGATTGTTTAAATAAAATTAGTTTGGTTAAGAATTAGTACTTGGTGATTTTTATTAAATAATTCCTCGTGGGAACGATACTTTTCTTATCACTTTATTACTTGTTGACCGTGTATACTTGCACGTATTCATTGATTGCGAAATCGATCAACAACATTCTACACAACAATGTCCTACAAGAACCCAAGAGCTCTAATCCCGAGTGACTACCACACAAGACAGCACACCGGATAGAATTTGAAGCTTGAAGACCAAGGGCATGGTCCAATCTTCCTGACTTTGTACAATCTCTAATCCCATGTCATTGTGTAGCTCTCGATAATATCATACCAAAAAAGGTCTTACATACGTCGATCAGATGCCCTGATTGATGTTCTAAAAGTTTGAGCGGACAACATGTTGCATGCGTGCACGTACTTTGAGACGGCGGGACCCGCAGAACCCGAAGCACCCCAGGCAGCCGCATATGCATTTTGTATAGAGAAAAGGTTCCCCCTTTATAAATAGAGGGCTTGGGGCATCCATTTTGTATAGAGATAAGGCGAGGAAGCCGTGTCAAATTTGCTATGTACATACCCTAAACTTAGTACTTTCTCATTTTAAACACTTGTAAGCTCACATATAACTACTTTTTTACCGACGGGAGCCGATTGTTCATCCACTTAAAGATATAGAAGTCTTATTTGGTAGTCCACTGTAAGCCATCTTACACACCTTAAAGGCTTTCTCTTCATCTTTTCACATATTGTTCTTCACGTTGAGAGTCGTGTTGCGTGTGTAGACCCGGACTTCGGTCCGTGGTTTTATTTCTGTTTATATATATATACTTATATATATATATATATATTTATATATGGACTAACAATATTGAGTTATGCCTCGATTGAGCCTGGACTCACATCCGAAGCGTTTACTTGCTTTTACATATATATATATATACTTATATATATATGAAATAATATCGAACTCTGTTCGATGTGCCTTGATTTTACATCCGGTGCATTTACTGCTTTTATATATATATATAGCGACAATTGCTGAAATGATATACCGAGCCGAGATCGATATATATCTTGTGCGTTTACCGCTATATATATATATATATATATATATATATATATATACACACACACACACTCACACACTTCTATCTGGCATGGAGTTTACTTCGTGGCAGTTGATCGTCTTTACAACTTTATTTACATTTTTGATGGCCCATTGAGGTGCTTCGTGGTGGTTGATCATGTCTCTATATATATATTTACCGCTTTTATATATTTACATTTCCGATCCCCCATGGAGGTGCTTCGTCGTGGGTGATCATGTCTGTATATATATATATATATTTACTACTTTTATATATATAATTGCTTATAGCGTTCATACATTTCTACATCATGTGAGCCTAGGAATCAGTTGATCACAGATTCAGTCTACTAAATCTAGATTCGATACCCGTGATGGACATTTTCAGCTGTACACGGCTTGTAAATTATTCGGTACTGCTATGTATATTATTTTCTCGAAGATGCTTCGCATCTCAAAAATAAAAGCAATCAAGCCGTACACCTAATAAAATGGAAGTATCAAATTCCTCAATTTCTATTGACCACAAGGGCTTGAAAAATCTCTTTTTACAAAACATCATGTTATATCTTGTTTAAAACTGAATTTTTACACAAATTCAAACCCTTTCTAAGCTGTAGCTGTGCGTAAGGTAAGTTTTCTAACTTTATTCATATTACATGAATGCTAGTTTCTTAAACTTCTCAGATGTTGAACTTAAGAAATCTTGTCTATGTGCAAATGTACGATATTTGTACAAGGTAGTAGTATGTATAAGGCCTTGTGCCATAATTTGAACACTTCGGTGTTTCTATGAGATGAACTGTTCTGTGATTGAACTGTTCAATATGAGTATGTTCTGTTTATACATGAACCGTTATTGTTAAGTCTGTGCTAATGATTCTAGCCAGACAGGATGTGTATGAAAAAGGTAGAAGAATGAAAGTATTTCAAAGTGAAAGTTACTGATATTTTAAGATAATAGGAATCAAGATTATTCCTATTATTCGAGCTACCTCATAACCTTTGTTCGGTTATTGAAGTTCCAAAAGAATGTTTAAATTCTTAAAGTTGTTTATTCAACTGCTATGACTTGCTGGGCAATTGAATACTCACACTTGCTTTAAATGAAAAACATTTTTAGCGAATAATGTTAGAAAGAACTTAAGGATCCCATAAAGATCAAGCTAACTGATATCCAGACAAAGCGTTATTCAGTATATGAATGAGCGTGAAAATCAAGCGAAGACTTGTAATGTAGAATAGTTTAATTGAATTATAGATTAGTTTAATGAACTGTTATGCATCCTTGGTGGTGGATAAAAGTCACTCTTGTAATATGGAATGAATAATGTATTTATCATTATTTGTAATGAATGAGGTTATAAGGTTTTAGAACCTGGGATTTGAGAATGTATGTTGTTATATTTCACTATATAATGATGTATGTTTGGAAGATGATGTACTTACGACGCACATAATCTAGGTGTGAAGATAGATCGAAATTTGGGGCGTGACAACCCTTTTGGTACTGACATTATGACACCCTGAAATCCTGTCTACTTTCGCACTCGGATTCCGTACATCACGTTTCCATTTCCTACCAAACATACATCATGTCAGGAATAAGCATGTGAATGATATTCCTGATTACATATGATTTGATTATGATATATATATATGAATGAATAATTTGCAAGTATTCTTGAATTAAGAAAAGCTGTAAAGTCCTTTGATAGATAATAGAAATTTGTATACAAGGACTTAGAATGAATTGATCAAGTATGCTAGGTTGATCCTACATAAGCAAAACAACTTTGTAAAGTCCTTAAAAAGAAATGATGTACAAGAACTATAAATATAGAAAGATCAAACATGTTAGGTTGATCTTATGATGTAATAGATAGGCTTGTCTGATCGTCGAGTACTGCAACAGTGATCGTAGTCTTCCAGGAGAGTCAAGGATAACTCGAGAGCTGTCGACGTAGAATCGTAGTCTACAAGATAATAGATCTCGGATTTCATAGACTGCAAGGAGAAACGATGAAGGACCGTGGTATATCGAGAAGAGCTTGCTCGAGATCGTAGTGTGCTGAGGAAGGTATGTTCAGAATCATAGAGACAGCCTACCTACGAGCCGACTGAATATCTGCCAAAGCTAAGTCAGAAATGTAGACTACACTTGGAGTCGTAGAGTCTACTGATGCCGAAGCCATGTCAAGATTAGTAGACTACACTCTGTGTTCGTAGAGTCTATTGATTACATACAGAGATAATAGTTGAGCAAGATCAGATGAAGACAACAAGAGTAAGGTAGAAACCGTAGAGTGTCAAGATCTGATCTCAGGATCGTAGTGTCTGCACAGTCGAAGCTGAATTGTAGAGTGCAGAACTACGACCTCAAAAGAAGTGCTCACAATGCATTGGCAGAATCGTAGAACAAGTATGATTCTCAACTAATGAGCACTCCCAGAATATCCAAAGGAACAAATCCTCTGTTTGGCAATGCAAAGATACATCCTACCTGAAGGGAACCAAAGAGTAATCAAAGAATGGCATGCAAGCTAACAGAAGATCTAAGCACCAAACCAATCAACATCAAAATTGAGTTGTAAAGCCATTCAAGATGAAGTCTTCCACAAGATGATCATAAGAAGACTTCAGTAACTGATTAAGGAAAGTCAGCAAGTACAGTAGCTATCAAGTGAATAGAAGACAACGATCTTGGAAGCAACCGAGATCGTAGTGTTTGCCAAATAAAGAAAGAACTGATGGAAAGTGAACATAGATACTGGTTAGTCTCTGAAGAACAAGGCTAAAGTGATTAAGCGTAGGGTCAGCCCATTAATGATAAGTGAACGGGAGATCACAAGGAGAAAGCGAGCTAGACGCTCCACAAATCTGAAGTGTCTTGCTATTTAGAGGGGACCATAGCAAGGAGTTAGGCCACCAGTCTCTGAGAAGAATGGAAGCAAACAGAAGTGTTGAAGCATTGCACAATGGAAGGAAGATGTGTACTACATTGAAGATCCAATCAACACTCTTCAAGATCGTAGTGTTAACTCTACCAGTCAATAAGCAACACTCAACAAGACACTACGATCAGGTCCTCGAAGACAAGCATCATAAACGTAGAGTTTGAACACCAGAAGATTGAAGCATTGGTAACGGTTCAAACTGAAGGATGATATTCAGATTAAAGCATATTGAGAGCATCGATGAAAAAGGACAACCTCTGATTGAGAAATCAAAAAGAGATAATAAAGTCTTCAACCTGCCCAAGACACTAAAGTGACATCTATGATGGGTAGGTGAAACAGTAGACTGCAATCTCAGATAAAGTATGACATGTAACATCAGCAGTATACCTCTGTCAACTCAAGATCTATGAAGATATTTGAATAGCCTTCAACGGCTACTTTTCAACAGAAGGATTAGGAAGGAGTATAAAATAGGAAGAGCTTCAAAGATCGAGGTCTGTGAGAGTTGCCGAGTTTGGAGAGAATGTGGACTGTACTAATCCATGTAAATTAGTGAGTCTGAGGTCTCACTCTACGATCCACCAAGAACACTCAGATTCATACAAAGGAAGAAGTAGAAGTGAGAGTTCTACTAGGTAGAAGTGAGAGTTCTACTACAAGAAGAGTGTTCTGAACTGCCAAGAGAAAGAAGGGCATCATGTCATCTTGGTGTCCATTAGGGGAAGACTCTAAGTATAATAGAGAAGAGCTTACAGTCATCTTAGCAAGTCCATCATGAGAAGACATCAAGTATCAAGAAGGAAGATCGCAAATGTCATCATGGTGGCAAGTATGAGAAAGTTTATAAGTACCAAGAAGAACTTATAGTCATCTTGGAAACCTATCATGTGCAGCCATCATGTATCAAGAGGAAAGATCTTCAAGGCAGTCATCAAGGGATCATCCGAAGTGGTTGATTAACTGAAGAAGCTGAACCTCATGCAACACTCAACTTCACTTCAAGGATGATCACGCCAAGCTGCTAAGTATAGAAGATGTTCAGAGCATAAAGACATCTTAGCAACTCACCACCAACTCCAACAAACAAACAACTCAACAGAAACCAGGGCTTGAGGGGTCCTTATCTGAAGGGACTAAATGAAGCTAGGGCCAAAAGTGTCCTTGTCTAGAAGGACTAAATGAAGTTCCAAGCTTGCTGGGCTTGAAGAGTTCCTAGGGAACTAGAGAAGTCCCATGGAAGCTGGCCTTGAAGAGTTCTTAGTGAACTGAAGTCCCAAAGCTGTTGGCCTTGAAGGAATCTTAGTGATTTAGGGTGTTGCCCTTACTTAGTGGAAATCCTGCTAGTTGAAAACAAAAGAGTGGATTAGGAGCTTGAGTCTCTAAACTACTTAAAACCCCTTGTGTATTTTACATTATGTTATTAAATTACGTACTATAACTGCTATAACTGCTCTGTATATATTTTAACTACCTACAACTAAACTTACGATACGAACAATGTATGTATGATTATGAATATATCAATGAAGGAGATCTTTTACTTATTCTGCTGTGCTTGAAAAGTTTCTTATATTTGTCATATGCTAATTTAATAGTTATACAAAATAATAGAGAAAAGTATTTGAAAAGAAAAAGGATCTATTCAACCCCCCCCCCTTCTAGATCTATTGTGCCTACTGGAAACTAACAATTGGTATCAAAGTAGGTTCTCATGCTATATTCAAAAGCTAATCGCTTTGAGTCTGATCCCAGGAACAAATATTGTTCTAAACATAGTTTAGTAGTAAGTAACTTGTTATATGCAGATGAGCTCACACGTTGGAAATATTGTATGTAGATAAATGTGTATATACACCTGAAGCTGCTCAGATTGGTCCCTGTTCTCGATTGCTACATCAACAAGGCCAATTATTTCCTGCAATCAATCTTGTAGTCTGAAGATCAGACGAGAAAGCTCAAGAGACATCAATGACAAAGAGTCAAGCATCCACTTGTCTGAAAGATGAAAAGGCTATACATGCTAAGAAATGCTTATCAAGAGAAGAAAGAAGATCTTCTCAAATTTATGTCTGGCCAACCAGCAGCTGGGTGCAAACTTTGTAAACTAAAAGATGTCAAAGATTTTAATGCAGAGATTATCTTAGCCTACATCTTCAAGACCATGACTGAGTGATTAAATGTCAACATGGGCAATAAGCTGTCAGGAGCAAAAGTGAAGTTATGCACATCAATGCCTAAACTGAGTATATCTAAGATAAATGACTGTTAAGAGACTGACAGTAAAAGTTACAATTCCTCACTATTACGTGTGTTAATCACAAAAGCACCCTCTTATGAACCATAACAGTATTCTGTCAAGAAGTCATAATCTACCTAAGAAGTTGAAACGAGAAAGTACCTTAAGGATGGAAACTCAAATGTCTATAAACTTTCTCTCCATCCAAGTTTTAGGTTGAAGATGACATCTTGAAGGAAATCTGAAATGGGTCATAAGAGCATAACATGTCAAATGATTTATATGTGTAGTAATCTTTGCTGGTGGGTTAATATATATGTACAAATCCTTGTTCTGAGTGTTTCATAACACAGAGTATGATCAATTCTACAAGAGTATCTTTATGATGTGTAGAAACTGATCACCTTCATGAATTAACTAGATACTCTTAAATCGTAGAGTTGATTCTCACTCTGTGAACACTTAAACATTGTGAACATAACCCAGCAAATGATGAAACCATCAAAGATAAAATGTGTGTCATTAAATTCTAAATCTAACACACACTTACCTTTATGCATATCAAAGTGTATTATCTAAAACTAGTCCTATGCATGAATATGACGCTGGTGATAAATGTGATGATTATCTAAATAAGAGGAACAGGGGTTTAGAAAACTAACCTAGTGGGACCCATTTAATTTTGGGTACCAAAAATAGAAATATATTTAAACCTGCAGGTACTTGGTCAGTCTGACCACACTAAGGAATGCTGAAGCAGAAGACTTCAGTCAAGAAGACTAAACCAGCAGAAGGATAAGGACTGTTCATAGATGATTCTGATAAAGTTCCTATTTGTCCAAGCCTGTCCTTGAAGACCCTCTGAGCTAACCAGAATGGAGCTCACATGGCTGCTAATCTATATATGGAAGAATGCCATTCAACAAAAGATAAAAAGAGTCCTATATGCTCAAATCTAGCAAAGCCTGCTATACGAGAAGAATCCTCAAGAGAGCTTATAACAGAGGATCATCGAGTATTAGTCAAGAGGAAGTCATAGTGGAAGCAGAACTTCACAAACACAAGACTGTCAAAGGAGACTACGATACAAGGAGATTTATGTGATGATGATGATTCCAGTCAGAAGGAGATATGTAGGGCTGCACTCAAATGAGTCTAAAGCAAAGGGAATCACATCTATCCGGGAAGACAACTTCAACCATGTGGAGCAGTGATCTGTTGAGAAATAACAACACTGAGTTGTACTATGAGGAAATGTAGTAGCTACAAAGTCCCAAAACTTTGTGGCTGATGAACCAAATAATGATCCATAGTCAGTAGGAACGTCTCAAAACGTAATACTGATAACCCTTCAGCCACCCAACTCAAAATCGTGAAGTGCCAATGATCAAACATCTGATCGCAGTGTAGAAGAAGGAGGACACCGTGATTACAACAAATGCAATTGACCAAAGTTGGTAGAGGACTTCCCCATCAGAAAAGGTCGAATGAGATGTCATTACAAATCACTTCTATAACATTTCATCTGGAAATCGCCTTAGGGATAAACCCGAACTTTAGCTCACTCTAAGAGGTTGGCCCTTCTTGAGCTACCTTGTCCCAGAAGAATTGCTTGATTAAATTCATCTCAAGGACCAAGTCAGTCAACGATCGTAGAGTCAAGATTGAAGAGAACTCCACGATTGCAGTGCAACCTCAACGATCGTAGAAGACAACTCTACGATCGTAGTTCTACCAAAGGGTACTCTAGTTCACAAGGAGCTTCGAAAATGAGATAATTGCTCAACCATTCAAAATGAGGGTACATAGAAGTCAAAGCCATCCACAACAACATCTCTGAAAAGTTGATCATTGAGTTAACAAAGGAAATCTTAGAGTCCATAGCTGCCTTACCATGCTACTCTATTAATCAAAAGGTTAATGGTCAAAGCCACGTCGTCTAAACATCTATTCCTCTAAAAGGAAATATCTAACTGAAATGTTATGAGGAGTTACAGCTCATTACTGGGTATCGTGTAACCAATGATCGGTTGAAACATCACTGGTTATAAGAGTTAGAAGGAACTGCCATAAAGACAATTTCAAATCTACAGAAAGTTATCAAAAGCTATCGAACCTCTCTCCCTCCTATTTTCAAACCCTAAAATCCTCTCAAGAGCCAGAACAGATTAACACTCCAAGAACTTTATCAACTCACAATCAGTCATCTCTTATAAACCTCTTCGAATCAAATATCCACATTCTTCGAACTACACAAATGGAAAACTGGCGAGTAATCACTGGCATTCAGCTCGGAAACAAGTCATTCGTGAAATCCAAAAAGATGTTCAGAAACATTCTTGAACTTGTGAATAAAGCTGGATTTTCAGAATGTCTTGAGGCTAGCACCTCGAGTATATGTAGATCTGGTAAAAGAGTTCTACTCAAACGCCTCAATAAACTCCGAAACCCTCTCTACCAAGGTCAAAGGTCAGTATCTAAAGTTGAAATATTCTGACCTCAATCAATGCCTAGGTTTTCTTAACCAAGGGCTGAAGAACCTTGATGATGTCAATACGGAATAAGAAAAGGAGGTCATGGGGTACCAAAGAAACCCTAGTATGAAAGATATGAAGAAGAAGGAGTTTCCTGAAAAGTACGAGTTCCTTGCTGAAATAGTTGGAAAATGTATACTATATAAGGACACTGCAAATGACACAGTGCTTGACCAATAGCTGAAGATAATGTCAGCAATAGTTCTGAAGAAACAAATTAACTTTGGATCTATCTTGTTCGATCAAATCTCCAAGTGGGTAAAAAAAGCTGAGATGAAGAAGTCCACTGAAAAACTCCTGACTAAGGTGTTTCATGGAAGACTGCTGAGTATTGTGATGAAGAAGAAGCTAGGTGGGAAGATCAAGGACGATGAGGGAGAGCCTTTGAATGTTCACAAAGTGATTTCTCCTCAATTATTTTTGAACTGGAAGAAGAACCCCAATGAGAACCGAAGGCTGACAACCGGGAGCAGCAGCAGAGCCTCTGTAAAGATGAGGAAAGTAGAAGAGGCAGAAAACTCGGAGTCTGATGACTTTATGCCAACATCAACCACACTAGCCAGAATGAAATCAAGAGGTGTGAAGAAAGCTCAGACCCAACCAAGGAGTCTCTCCTCCACGGACAAGGATAAAGAAGAAAAAGTCCTAACTGCTGAAACAACTAAGAGGAGAAGTAACAGGCTGCTTCAAGGGCCATTCAGCAATAAAGCTAAGGTGGAAAACAAACAAGCATCAACTTCCAAAAATAGCACATCTGCTGAAGAGAAGGATGTAGAGTCAGCTGAAGAAAAGGATACTGAAATCAAGGCTGAGTCCTCTCAAACCAAATACAGCAGTGAAGGTGAAGCTAGATTAATGAATGAAAATTCAGCATCTGCTGATAAAGAAAAAGAATGCTCAAGCCCCATGGCTAATTCTCAGAGTAGTCACTCTACAAATGAAGAAGAGATTCAAGATGACCAAACTCAATCCACAAATGAAACTTCCCCAACAAGCCCAGATATTGGGTCAGACAATGCTGTCTCAAAAGAAGAAGAAAATGCCCTGCCCTTGCTGAACCTGAAGGAAGTTTTTCTGATGAACTAGAGGCTTCAAAGTCTGAAGAAGAAGAGGAGACTGACTCTCCCAAAGCTGAACCTCCAAAAAAGAAGGGAGAGCTACAGACTGCAAACAAAATTTACCTCCAAAAAAGCAGGGATCAATATAATGCTATCATTGAACTGAGTGATGATGAGATTATATCAAAGGAGGAAAGTGACGAGGAAAGGAGAAGCTATGAAGAAGATGAATCAGAAGAAGATCGTGCTGAAGAAAGTTCTGAGAATGAGGTGCAGCAAAAAGAATTCTCTGCTGGAAATGATCAAGATGGGACATGCTCTAAAAGAGAAGAGATTAAAAGAGACTCTAATTCTACAACACAGGAAGCTGAAGAACAAGAAGATTATCCAATTTTCTCACCAGCAAAATTTAACAGAATAATAGTGGTGGAAGTCTCAAATGAACTACCAGATGCTCCACCAGAGAGATGGGTTAACTATGGAAATGAGCAGCTCAAGGTAGTAAGAATGACTACTTTTGACATAGCTAAAAATTAGAACAACATGGAGCTAGACTGCTCGACCATTCTCTACAATCCTGATGACTTGATGATGAGATGGTTCTTCTAGTGGATGCCATGGCTAAAGGAGATGGAAGTTATCTCAGCTGGTGCTTCTCTCACTTCCTAAGCATGGAGCTGGTGGCTCAGAACTTCCCAAGGGTGAAGAAGTTTGCAACTAAAACAATCAAAGACCAGCCACACATCAAAGTCTATTGTAAGACCCCAACTTATTATTAATGAAATTTAATTTTCTCTATTTATTATTTTGAAATAGTAAGGGTTGATTTGATTAATGCGGATAGTTATGGGTAAAATACGCAAATATTTTAAAATAATCAAGTGGTTATAAAATTTTCATTGTTGTCGGGGAATTTTCGTTTGGTCGTGGAATATTAGTACTGTTAGGGAATATTCGTACGACGGCGCAGCCATGTGTGGGCCCCATAACAAAAAGCGATTGGATGAAAAAAACGACAAATATAAGTTGTTTAAAAATAACGGCGTTGTTGTTACCGTTAATACTATTAAAATACTCGGTGGTTAAAACATAGTAGCACACAGTATTGCACCAATTATTGATTCTTACGTAAGAAGGCACTACTCAATAATGGTTACAGTAATTACTATTCAGTATTTTATTTTATTGATTCAATAATTGCTGCATTGATATTTTATATTACTGTTGTTTCAATAAATTATCATTACATAGTATTTTCTATTATCGAAGCAATAATTCATATTATCTGAATAATATTATTAGATAACATTATTGGCAATGTCTAGAAAGTTCTGTCTAAGAAGAGGTTTGATAACCTAATTGCGTGCTAGTAAGGAGAGATCCTTATTGGAAAGCCCCCTCTTTCCTAGGAACGGCCTGGTTGCCAGTACTGTGATTTTGTAATATTATTTGTTAATAATTAATTATTAATTTATATGATGAGGAAAATATTGATTTTATGTGGATATAGATAAAGAAATTTTTTAATATGACAATTGTTGAAAATTAATATTTTATCTTTTTCTGATAAAATAATTCATTTAAGTATATTATTTTAATAATATATTAACGGTGATATTTTTATAATGAATGTGGGATATATGAGTATTTGAGGAAGAAGAGTATTTTTGTGGCATGAAAAGTTTAACACATATTTTGTGAGTTGGTGGACATAATTATTGACCGAAATTTTATTATAGCATGTAAAATCGCCCGTTTGTGGATTTCGGTTAATTTTTGTTTAGAATTTAGAAAAACTTTCTTCTGTAAAGTTGTAGAGAATTGAATTTCCTATAAAAATACTCGAGATTCTAATTTTCTGACAAAAGGGCTATTTAATAAAAACATTTTTCTCACTTTTTCTAGAAGATGAGCATGTGAGATATGTTAGAAATCTGATTTTCCAAGGAGGCGTATGAAATTCATTATTAATAATATATTTTAATAAATTTTCTGCTTTGGTGTTCTAAGCATTTTCCTATAAATAGGGTGCTTAGGTTAGAATTGAAAATCACACCAGAAACTGAAGTTTTCTCTCTATATTATCGAGTTTCTTGTGAGTATTTTGAGTATACTTTGAGTATTGCTATACGGTGCAAGTTCAAGTCATACCATATATCCGGTGTTTCAACTAGAAGTACTGTCTTTCGAGGTAAGAGATGTTATTTTATTCTAAAATGATATTATTTCATCAATAGCATTATGCCGAAGTATTGATCTAAACTTTTAATCAAATTTGGAATTTTTTGTTTCAGAGTTACTATTCACGTATACGACACTATTCACGTATACGACACTATTCACGAATACGACACTATTCATCGAAAAATGAAAATTTCCTTTTCGTCTAAAATATCTATTGTGGATACTAGCTTTGATTGTATCCATGTTTTGATCATTCTTGAATTTTATACCACTATGATTATTTTTGAGGTATTTTTGGACATGGATAAAATAAAGTACGAATCCTTAATCCTTAATCCTTGTCATTTTTTTTCACTGGATTCATTTCTTTAAAAATATTTTTCATCATCTTCTGTCTTAAATGATGATATTATTGAATATCTTTGGCCTGTAGTGCAAAGATGATTGATTTCTGATGAATATCTTTGGCTCGTAGTGCGAAGATGAACATGTGTTTAGATGAACATGACCAACTAATGAATATCTTTGTCCTATAGTGCAAAGATGATTGATTTCTGATGAATATCTTTTGCCCACAGTACAAAGATGAATAGGTGATTAGATGAACATGACCAACTGATGAATATCTTTTGCCTGTAGTGCAACGATGAATATTTGTTTCAGATATATATTGATTGATGTTACAGGAATAAAAGATAGACGATGAACTTTTAAATTCATACATAGAAGATAGTAGTTTGCATTCTCTACTTAACTCTTCTAATGAATTATTATTTCCGCTGCGAATATGTATTTAAAACTTGTTGTCTATTGTATTCTATTATATTTTTCCCTGTTGAAGACTAACAATAATTTGTTGTATATTATCTTAGTCATAATATTCTTTACTGGGCTAGTTGAGCTCACCCTTTTCCTTTTTGTTCCATTTTTCTTCTCAGGAGGTGAGAATATAGCGAGTACGAGTCGGGGTATGGAATGAAGGTTCTAGAGAAAGTTGTTTAGTAGTCCTCACCATTTTTGTAAAATAATGTATCAATAAATGTGATGAGGATATATTTGAGTATAGATATTGTCTAGAAGATAATGTTTGTATTCAAACTCACAGTTTTACTATTGTAATAATAAAGTTGTAGTTATTTCTGTACCATGCATTGACAACTCAGAATGGGTGATGTATACCTGTTTCGGGGGAGTCACAGTTTGTATCAGAGCTTATGGATATGATCTCTGGCGGAGATCGGGGAATAGAACTAGGAGGGGAGAGACGAGTAAATCCTTCGCTTGTGTGTCCTACTTAAGCTTATTTGTTAGTTGGTCAGTATATAGGGATATTATGTGATATATTGATTTCCTTAATTAACCCTTATTTTATGACAGTATTTGAGAATGTCGACTGAGAATATTAACAGTGGAAATGAGACCGTGGAGACGTCTGTACTCACCAACGAGGAGAACGTGCAACAGGCTGGCAATGTTCCTCCTGTGAACAACACCACTGAGCAGATGATCAACGAGGGACACTCGTGTTCAAAATACAGGAGGAAATGATAGCAATTCACGGGTTGTCACAAGCAAGTAGTTCAAAGAGTTGGGACCACCAGAATTTAAGGGAAAGCCAGATCAAATCATGGCGGAAACATGGGTCAAGTAAATTACCAAGATATTCGATGTCTTGGGATGCACGGAGGAACAGAAGGTTCCATTCGCCACCTTTATATTCCGTGGCGAGGCAGACTACTGGTGGGAGTCTGTGAAGCGTACCCATCTAGCCGCACTCAGCATGTCTTGGGAGACATTTCAGAAACTATTTAATGACAAATACTTTCTTGAAAGTGTTCGTCATATGAAGGAAGTTGAGTTCAACAGATTAGAACAAAACAACATGACGGTGTCTTAGTACGAGGCAAAGTTTGCAGAGTTATCCAGGTTTGCACCTCATTTGGTGGAGAATGAGGAACATATGGCGTGGATGTTTCTGAGAGTTTTGAAACCCGGCATACGACAATATCTCATTTCTCATAAATTCTCTCTTTATTCAGATATTGTAAATAGGGCTCAATTATTAGAGCGAGATAACGAGTACGGTCAACCGAGGGACCACAATCAGGATCATACCAGAGATAGCAGTCAACAAAACAACGATAACCAGCGGAGAAAAAAAAAGACGGACAAAAATGGTAACCACTCTGGTGGTAATCATAGCCATGAAAATAGAAGAAGCGAGTTAGGAGGAGATTTTAAAACGAGGAGATTTAACAACGACCATGTGAAGACGATAGTGCCGGCAGCGACTGGTTCTAAGGGAGGAGAACGACCACCGGTCATATGCTATAAATACGGGAAAGAGGGACATATCAGTCCAAACTGCCCACAACAGTTCAAGGTATGCTATAATTGTTGAAAGGAAGGACATATCGCTCTAGATTATCCGGTAGCGAAACCTAGTTCAGCAGGGACGATGACTCAAAAGACTGTCCCAGAAAAGTCAAAATCAACGGTTCCTGGAAGAGCGTTTGTTGTGACTGGTCAAAATACGAGGAACCCAAACGAGGTGATCACGGGTAAGTTATTTATAAATTCTTGCGAAGTTTATACCTTACTTGATACCGGTGCTACCCATTCATTTATCTCTCCAACTTGTGCTCAACATTTAAACTTGACTCCGGAGAAATTATACTTTGACCTATCTGTGGAAACTCCGTTAGGAGAAACTTTCATCACATCCACTGTTTATAAATCTTGTTTGATTCAAGTTGGCACCATCACCTTACCTGTTGATCTTATCTCTTTAAAGATACTTGCTTTTGATGTGATTTTAGGGATTGATTGGTTAACTACTCATCATGCCAAAATTGATTATTTTCGTAAGGTTGTTATTTTTCATATTCATAACCAACCTGTTGTACGAATTCAAGCAACTAAACCATTAAAATCAATCACTGTCATATCTAATCATAAAGCTATTCATTTTTTGAAAAATGGATGTCAAGCTTTCTTAGCCCATGTTATGGATTTGAATAAAGACACGTCAAATTTGAATAATATTCCTGTTGTTGTTGACTTTCCTGAAGAACTTCCCGGTCTACCCCCAGAACGTGAAGTTGAATTCTTTATTGATCTTGAACCTGGTACAAAGCCCATTTCTAAAACCCCATATCGAATGGCTCCTATTGAACTTCAGGAGTTAAAGGTCCAACTACAGGAGTTGTTGGACATCGGTTTTATTCGTCCTAGTACATCTCCTTGGGGTGCTCCTGTTTTATTCGTAAAGAAGAAAGACGGTAGTATGCAACTTTATATTGACTATCGAGAATTGAACCATGTCACCATCAAGAATAGATATCCTCTACCTCGTATTGATGACTTGTTTGACCAGTTGCAAGGAGCACAATTCTTTTTAAAAATCGATCTTCGTTCTGGATATCATTAGTTGAAGATTAGAACTGAGAATATTCCAAAGACTGCCTTCAAAACTCGGAACGGGCATTATAAATTCTTAGTCATGTCTTTCGGATTGACTAATGCTCCTGCGGCTTTCATAGATATGATGAACCGAGTATTTAAGGAATATTTGGATAAGTTCGTTGGTATCTTTATTGATGACATCCTCATATATTCCAAAAGTCGTGAAGATCATGAGCACCATTTGAAGCTGGTACTCCAAAGGCTTCGTGAAAACAAACTATATGCCAAATTGAAGAAATGCGAGTTCTGGCTTGAGGAAGTAGCATTTCTTGGGCACGTGGTGTCAAAATATGGAGTATCCATGGACGCGACGAAGATTGAAGCAATACAAAGTTGGGAGCAACCGAAGTTCAATGACTGAAGTAAGTAGCTTTTTGGGCTTAGCTTGTTATTATCGGAGATTCGTGGAAGGATTTTCTCGAATTACTACTCCATTAACTCAGCTGATTCGGAAAGATATAAAATTTGCGTGGAGCGAGGAATATGAGAAGAGTTTCCAAGAGCTCAAGAGGAGACTCATTTCGGTACCTGTTCTAACAATACCATCTGGTACGGATGGATTTGTTATCTACAGCGATGCTTCAGGTAAAGGGTTAGGATGTATTCTCATGCAACGTGGGAAAGTCATAGCCTATGCCTCGCGACAACTTAAAGAGTATGAGAGGAATTATCCTATTCATGATCTAGAGTTGGCAGCAGTCGTTTTCGCGCTAAAGATCTGGAGGCACTATCTATATGGGGAGAAAGTGAAGATATATTCAGACCATAAAAGCCTCAAATATTTCTTCACTCAAAAAGAACTCAACATGCGGCAGCGACGTTGGCTCGAGCTATTAAAAGACTACGACCACACTATTCAATACCATCCTGAAAAAGCGAACGTGGTAGCTAACGCGTTGAGTAGAAGATCATATGCAGGAACGAGTGCGATGATGTCAAGTATACGCATAGAGCCAACTTTAATAGAAAAAGTTAAGGTAGCTCAAGCCACCGACCCGGAACTGATGTGTATGAAGAAGAAAGTACAAGAAGGAGCCATTCCGGAAGTGAGAATTGATGAAGAAGGAATACTTCGAGTCCACTCTAGACTTTGTGTTCCTAACGACTCTGATTTGAAGTATAAGATTATGATGGAGGCACACAATATACCATTTGCAATCCATCCTGGAAGTACTAAAATGTATCGTGATCTTCGACATACATATCGGTGGAACAATATGAAGAAAGAGATTGAAAAGTTTATCTCGACGTGTTTAACTTGTCAACGTGTAAAGGCGGAGCATCTAGTACCTATGGGTCCGTTGCAACCACTTGAGATTACAAAATGGAAGTGGGAACACATTACCATAGATTTCGTTACAGGTCTTCCTACGGCTTCTCAAGGCATCAATGCCATTTGGGTTATTGTTGATAGATTAACCAAATCTGCTCATTTCTTGCCGATACGGGAGACTTATTCCCTTGAACGTCTTGCTAGTATATATATAAATGAGATTGTGAGGTTGCATGGCATGCCAGTATCCATAGTTTCAGATTGTGACCCAAGATTAACTTCAAGATTTTGGGTTAGCTTGCAAAAAGCTATGGGCACGGATTTACGATTCAGTTTGGCATACCATCCTCAAACGGATGGACAATCAGAGAGGACTATTCAAATTCTTGAAGATTTATTAAGACTCCGTGTCCTAGACTTCAAGGGAAGTTGGGATAAGTATTTACCATTGGTGGAATTCTCCTACAACAACAGTTATCAGGTAATATAGGTGTGGCTCCATTTGAAGCATTATATGGACGAAAGTGTCGCTCTCCAATATGTTGGGATGAGGTGGGTGAAGCAACATTGTTGGGACCCGAGTTAGTACGTATGACTACCGAAAAGATCCAAGTGATTCGACAACGTATACAAACGGCACAAGATCGACAAAAGAGTTATCTGGATTTTAATCGAAATGATGTGGAATTTAGTATAGGGGATCATGTATTGTTGCGAGTTGCTCCATGGAAGGGAGTAACAAGATTTGGGAAGAAAGGAAAGCTCAATCCACGATTTGTTGGTCTATTTCAAATTCTTGACTGTGTAGGAAATATAGCCTATAGACTCACATTACCTCCGAGTATGTCTCGTGTTCATAATGTGTTTCACATATCTGTACTTCGTAAATATGTGAAAGACCCGAACCACGTTATAGAGTTAGAACCGGACGAGGTAGCCGAAGACTTAACGTACGAAGAGGTACCTGTAAAGATTTTGGATAGGAAGGAGCATGTCCTATGCACAAAGGTCATACCACAAGTTAATGTTCTGTGGAGGGATCATGCTATAGAGGAAAAGACATGGGAATTAGAAACGGAAATGAAAGCGAGGTATCCTCACCTTTTCGAATCACCAGGTACGTATGTCAATTTCGAGGATGAAATTTCATACGGAGGGGAGGTTGTAAGACCCCTACTTATTATTAATGAAATTTAATTTTCTCTATTTATTATTTTGAAATAGTAATGGTTGATTTGATTAATGTGGATAGTTATGGGTAAAATATGCAAATATTTCAAAATAAGCAAGTGGTTATAAAATATTCATTGTTGTCGGGGAATATTCGGTTGGTCGTGGAATATTCATACGGTCGGGGAATATTCGTACGACGGCGCAACCATGTGTGGGCCCCATAACAGAAAGCGATTGGATGAAGAAAACGACAAATATAAGTTGTTTAAAAATAACGGCGTAATTGTTACCGTTAATACTGTTAAAATACTTGGTGGTTAAAACACAGTAGCACATGATATTACACCAATTATTGATTCTTACGTAAGAAGGCACTACTCAATAATGATTACAGTAATTACTATTCAGTATTTTATTTTATTGATTCAATAATTGTTACATTGATATTTTATATTACTGTTGTTTCAATAAATTGTCATTACACAGTATTTTCTATTATCGAAGCAATAATTCATATTATCTGAATAATATTATTAGACAACATTATTGGCAATATCTAGAAAGTTCTGTCTAAGGAGAGGTTTGGTCACCTAATTGCGCGCTAGTAAGGAGAGATCCTTATTGGAAAGCCCCCTCTTTCCTGGGAACGGCCTAGTTACCAGTACTGTGATTCTGTAATATTATTTGTGAATAATTAATTATTGATTTATATGATGAGAAAAATATTGATTTTATGTGGATATAGATGGAGAAAATTTTTAATGTGACAATTGTTGAAAATTAATATTTTATCTTTTTTGATAAAATAATTCATTTAAATATATTATTTTAATAATATATTAACGGTGATATTTTTATAATGAATGTGGGATATATGAGTATATGAGGAGGAAGAGTATTTTTGTGGCATTAAATGTTTAACACATATTTTGTGAGTTGGTGGACACAATTATTGACCGAAATTTGATTATAGCCTGTAAAATTGCCCGTTTGTGGATTTCGGTTAATTTCTGTTTGGAATTTGGAAAAACTTTCTTCTGCAAAGTTGTAGAGAATTGAATTTCCTATAAAAACTCGTGCGATTCAAATTTTCTGACAAAAGGGCTATTTATTATGAATTATTGAAATTCCGAAGCTCCGAAAAAATTAATTTTTGGAAGTTTTAAATATTTTTTTAATAAAAACGTTTTTCTCACTTTTTCTAGAAGATGAGCATGTGGGATATGTTAGAAATCTGATTTTCCAAGGAGGCGTATGCAATTTATTATTAATAATATATTTTAATAAATTTTCTGCTTTGGTGTTCTAAGCATTTTTCTATAAATAGGGTGCTTAGGTTAGAATTGAAAATCACACCAGAAAAAGAAGTTTTCTCTCTCTATATTATCGAGCGTATTCTTGTGAGTATTTTGAGTATATTTTGAGTATTGCTATACGGTGCAAGTTCAAGTCATAGCCTATATTCGGTGTTTCAACTAGAAGTACTGTCTTTCGAGGTAAGGGATGTTATTTTATTCGAAAATGATATTATTTCATAAATATCATTATGCCGAAGTATTGATCTAAACTTTTAATCAAATTTGGAACTTTTTGTGTCAGAGTTACTATTCACGTATACGGCACTATTCACGTATACGACACTATTCACGAATACGGCACTATTCATCAAAAAATGAAAATTTTCCTTTTCGTCTAAAATATCTATTGTGGATACTAGCTTTGATTGTATCCATGTTTTGATCATTCTTGAATTTTACACCACTATGATTGTTTTTGAGGTATTTTTGGACATGGATAAAACAAAGTACGAATCCTTAATCCTTAATCCTTGTCATTTTGTTTCACTGGATTCGTTTCTTTAAAAATATTTTTCATCATCCTTAGTCTTAAATGATGATATTATTGAATATCTTTGGCCTGTAGTGCAAAGATGATTGATTTCTGATGAATATCTTTGGCCCGTAGTGCAAAGATGAACAGGTGTTTAGATGAACATAACCAACTGATGAATATCTTTGGCCTGTAGCGCAAAGATGATTGATTTCTGATGAATATCTTTGGCCCGTAGTGCAAAGATGAACAGGTGTTTAGATGAACATGACCAACTGATGAATATCTTTGGCCTGTAGTGAAAATATGAATATTTGTTCCAGATATATATTGATTGATGTTACAGGGATAAAAGATAGACGATGAACTTTTAAATTCATACATAGAAGATAGTAGTTTGCATTCTCTACTTAACTCTTCTAATGAATTATTATTTCCGCTGCGAATATTGATTTAAAACTTGTTGTCTATTGTATTCTATTATATTTTTCCCTGTTGAAGACTAACGATAATTTGTTGTATATTATCTTAGTCATAATATTCTTTACTGGGCTAGTTGAGCTCACCCTTTTCCTTTTTGTTCCATTTTTCTTCTCATGAGGTGAGAATATAGCGAGTACGAGTCGGGTTATGGAATGAAGGTTCTAGAGAAAGTTGTTTAGTAGTCCTCACCATTTTTGTAAAATAATGTATCAATAAATGTGATGAGGATATATTTGAGTATAGATATTGTCTAGAAGATAATGTTTGTATTCAAACTCACAGTTTTACTGTTGTAATAATAAAGTTGTAGTTATTTCTGTACCATGCATTGACAACTCAGAATGGGTGATGTATACCTATTTTGGGGGCGTCACATCTATCGACAGTCTGGCAATCACTATATCCCCTACAATCGTAGAGTGGACTCTGAAGGAAGAAGGAACAAGATCAAGGAGCTGATCGTAAAGTCTGGTCACTCTACTACTGACACTATTAAAATTCAACATCAGAAGCTTCCAACTGCCCAATCACTGATCTCTAACATTCCCTCATCCTCAACCAACAATTGGTACTCAACAATTGTTCAGATTCTCCAAGCTTTTGAAAATCTATCAAAAAATGAAAATAGTAGAGTTCAATCCAATGCTCAACCCAAATCTACCCAACAAGAGGATCAAAATATTCCGGAGCAGGAACTATTGAAGAGTTCTGATGAATTAAATGAAAAGATATCTCTACTCATTGAAGAGTCACAGAAGCTGATAACAAAAGGAGATAATTCACTTCAGAAATGACTTCAAGCTACTATGGCTGATATATCTCTCAAACTCCACCAGAGAGACAACATTTATCAGAAGGCCATACAAGATCAAAAGGCAGAAGCTCTACGAGTTCAGAAGGCAAATGAAGAGAAGATCCAAGCCCTCTCTAACAAGATTGACGACGTGAAGCAGACTTTCTTAGTGCAACTTGAGCTAGGCCAACAGGAACTCAAGTTTGAAGTTGCCAACTCCTCCTACCTAATGGAGCAGCTTATGTCCAACATGAAGAAGCTCTCACAAATGATTAATGACAAAAAGGGGGAGAAAAAGATACATAGAAAGAGGAAGAGCAAGAGGCTCTTAAAGAAGAGCAGAGGGATAGGAGTGAAGAAGTCAAAGAAGAAGACAACAGCTGCAGCAGAAAAAGAATCATCATCTGAGGGGGAGCCAGAAGATGATGATAACATGATCGCAGAGTCTGAGGGGGAGCATGTTCAGAACGATGCTGAAGGGGAGCTAGATGTTGAAGGGGAGCAAAGCAAAGACAGAAGGTCTTCATCCTAGGGGGAACAAGATCAAAAAGAAGAAACATATGAGTAGCTGATCATCAGACATCTTGGAAACATAGATAGAGCTAAAGAGGTACACCTCTAACTAGTTAGGTATGTTCTGGATCCAGGATGTAAAGTTTCTTAATGTATAATTTGTCATATCTTTATAAATGATATTCATGATATTCTGTTTTAGAAATACAGCTACTCACTGTATATAAGATTCATTCATAACACGCATATGCACGTATTGTTTTTGTCATAATCAAATAGGGGGAGATTGTTAGGAATAAGCATGTGAATGATATTCCTGATTACATATAATTTGATTATGATATATATATATATATATATATATATATATATATATATATATATATATATATATATATGAATGAATAATATATAAGTATGCTTGCATTAAGAAAAGCTATAAAGTCCATTGATAGATTGATCCTACATAAGCAAAATAGCTTTGTAAAAGTCCTTAAAAAGAAATGATGTACAAGGAAGATAAATATAGAAAGATCAAGAATGTTAGGTTGATCTTATGATGTAATAGATAGGCTTATCTGATCGTTGAGTACTGCACTAGATATCGTAGTCTGCCAGGAGAGTCAAGGATAACTCGAGAGCTACAGAGGCAGAATCGTAGTCTGTAAGATAGTAGATCTCAGAGTTCGTAGACTGCCAAGAGAAACAATGAAGGATCGTGATATATCGAGAAGAGCTTCCTCGGGAACGTAGTGTTCTGAGGAAGTTATGTTCAGGATCATAGAGACAGCCTGCCTACGAGTCGATCGAATATCTGTCGAAGCAAAGTCAGAAACGTAGACTACACTCGGAGTCGTAGAGTCTACTGATGCCGAAGCCATGTCAAGAATCGTAGACTACACTCTGAGTTCATAGAGTCTATTGATTACATGCAGAGATCATAGTCGAGCAAGATCAGATGAAGACAACAAGTACAAGGCAGAAACCATAGAGTGTCAAGATCTGATCTTAGGATCGTAGTGTCTGCACAACCGAAGCTGAATCGTAGAGTGCGGAACTATGACCTCAAAAGAAATGCTCATAATGCATAAGCAGAATCGTAGAGCAAGTATGATTCTCAACTAATGAGCACTCCTAGAATATCAAAAGGAACAAAGCCTCTGGTTGGCAATGCAAAGATACATCCTACCTGAAGGGAACCAAAGAGCAATCAAAGAATGGCATGCAAGCTAACAGAAGATCTAAGCACCAACCCAATCAACATCAAGATTGAGTTGTAAAGCCATTCAAGATGAAGTCTTCCACAAGATGGTCATAAGAAGACTTCAGTAACTGACTAAGGAAAGTCAGCAAGTTCAGTAGCTGTCAAGTGAATAGAATGCAACGATCTTGGAAGCAACTGAGATCGTAGTGTTTGCCAAACAAAGAAAGAACTGATGGAAAGTGAACAGAGATACTAGTTAGTCTCTGAAGAACAAGGCTAAAGTGATTAAGCGTAGGGTCAGTCCATTGATGATATATGAACGGGAGATCACAAGGAGAAAGCGAGCTGGACGCGCCAAAAATCTAAATTGTCTTGCTATTCAGAGGGGACCAGAGCAAGGAGTTAGGCCATCAGTCTCTGAGAATAATGGAACCAAACAGAAGTGTTGAAGCACTGTACAATGGAAGGAAGAGGAGTACTACATTGAAGATCCAATCAACACTCTTAAAGATCGTAGTGTTAACTATAACAGTCAATGAGCAACACTTAACAAGACACTTCAATCAGGTCCTCGAAGACAAGAATCAGAATCATAGAGTTCGAACTCCCAAAGATTGAAGCATTGGCAACAGTTCAAACTGAAGGATGGTATTCAGACTAAAGCTTATTGAGAGCATCGATGCAAAAGAATAGCCTCTGATCGAAAAATTAGAAAGAGATAATAAAGTCTTCAACCTACCCAAGACACTAAAGTTACATCTCTGATGGGTAGGTAAAATAGTTGACTCAAATGTCAGATAAAGTATGACATGTCACATCAGCAGTCTACCTCTGTCAACTCGAGATCTGTGAAGATATTTAAATAGCCTTCAACGGCTACTTTCCAACGGAAGGGTTGGGAAGGAGTATAAAATAGGAAGAGCTTCAAAGATCGAGGGCTGCGAGAGTTGTCGAGTTTTGAGAGAAGGTGAACTGTACTAAACTATATAAAATAGTGAGTCCGAAGGCTCACTCTACCATTCACTAAGAACACTCAGATTCATGCAAAGGAAGAAATAGAAGTGAGAGTTCTACAAGGTAGAAGTAAGAGTTCTACTACAAGAAGAGTGTTCTGAACTATCAAGAGAAAGAAGAGCATCATGTCATCTTGGTGTCCATCAGTGGAAGACTCTAAGTACAATAGAGAAGTGCTTACAATCATCTTAACAAGTCCATCATGAGAAAACATCAAGTATCAAGAAGGAAGATCGCAAATGTCATCATGGTGGCAAGCATAAAAAAGCTTCTAAGTACCAAGAAGAAGAACTTACAGTCATCTTGGAAACATATCATATGCAGCCATCATGTATCAAGAGGAAAGATCTTCAAAGTAGTCATCAAGGGATCATCCAAAGTGGTTGAGTAACTGAAGAAGCTGAACCTCATTCAACACTCAACTGCACTTCAAGGATGATCATGCCAAGCTGCTAAGTATAAAAGATGTTCAGAACATGAAGATAACTTAGCAGGTCATCACCAACTCCAACAAATAAACAAACAACTCAACAGAAGCCAGGGCCTGAGGGGTCCTTGTCCGAAGGGACTAAATGAAGCCAGGGCCAAAAGGGTCCTTGTCTGGAGGGACTAAATGAAGTTCCAAGCCTGCTGGGCTTGAAGAGTTCCTAGGGAACTAGAGGAGTCCCAAGGCAGCTGGCCTTGAAGAGTTCTTAGTGAACTAAAGTCCCAAGGCTGCTGGCCTTGAAGGAATCTTAGTGATTTAGGGTGTTGCCCTTACTTAGTGGATATCCTGCTAGTTGAAAACAGAAGAGTGGATTAGGATCTTGAGTCTCTGAACCACTTAAAACACCTTGTGTATTTTACATTATGTTATTTACATTATGTACTATAACTACTATAACTGCTATGTATGTTTTAACTACTTACAACTAAACTTACTTTACGAACGATGTATGTATGATTATGAATATATCAATGAAGGGGATCTTTTACTTATTCCGTTGTGCTTGAAAAGATTCTTATGTTTGTCATATGCTAATTTAATAGCTATACAAAATAATAGAGGAGAGTATTTAAAAAGAAAAAGGATCTATTCAACCCCCCTTCTAGATCTATTGTGCCTACTGGAAACTAACACATCATTATATAACTAAATATAACAACATACATTATCAAATCCCAAGTTCTAATACCTTATCTCCTCGATCATTACAAATAATGATAATTACATTATTCTTTACATCTTACAAGAGTGACTTTTATCCACCACCAAGGACACATAACATTTCATTAAACTATTCTACATTACAAGTCTGTGCTTGATTTTCACGCTCATTCATATACTGAATGACACTTCTTCTGGATACCGGTCAATTTGATCTTTATGAGATCCTTAAGTTCTTCTACTCGTACACTAAAAATGTTTTTCATTTAAAACAAGTATGAGCATTCAATTACTCAGCCAGTCATAACAGTTAAATAAACAACATCAAGAATTTAAACATTCTTCTAAGACTTCAATAATTGAACAAAGTTTATGAATTAGCTTGAATAATAGGAATAATTTTGATTATTATCATTTTAAAATATTAGTCACATTCATTTTGAAATACTTTCTTTTTTCTACCTTTTTACTACACATCCTTTCTAGCTAGAATCATTAGTACAAACTTAGCAATCACGATTCATGTATAAACATAACATTTTCATATTAAACAGTTCAATCACAGAACAATTCATCTCATAGAAACACCAAAGGGTTCAAACTGTGGCACAAGGCCTCATACATGTGACACCTTCAAAATAGGTCCAAACTACCCAACCCATTCTGAGTCACTAAATACATGGTACATATAATAACTACAACTTTATTATTACAATTGTCGTGCAAAATACAACAACACATATGATGTGAGTTTTGATACAACTATATATCAACTGTTACTCTCATCCCAACCATGGATATCAGGTCACAATGGCACCTTACATAAATGTACAGTAAATAACTGTTTTAGAAATTAAAATCTTTGGAAAATGCTCAAGGAAACCTTCGTACATGCGAGGTGTGACAGCCCAAATTCGGGTCCTAAATCAGCACGGATCTGAAACAATCATTCTATAACTATTGCGAAAGATATAAACATAAATTGTTTATACGATAAACTTTACACACTATTCCCCAAGATTTAGTAACCTTAACTTATACACAATTCATAAACTATATAACATGTAACATTATTTCCATACTATACTATTATAATTTTTAAGTGCAAATATAATCCCAAGCTGAACTTGGCTTTGTCTTTTCCTGTAACCGACGTATTCGTCTTAATCTGCAATGTTAATCATGATATAGCAAGGGTGAGCAATAGGTTTACCGAGCAAGTTTAATTCAAAAAATTAAAGATATATCATTATAGAAAGATTTGAACAATAAGCTGGCTAAAATAATACAATATAATTGTGAACTAGCATGAACAAATTTTACATAGCTGAACGAGCATTGAACATGAACACACACACACACACACACACGCACACACACACACACATATATATATATATATATATATATATATATATATATATATATATATATATATATATATATATGGACCGAATGGTAATGGAGGTGATCAGCCTTTCATACCTGATGAATACATGCAGCATGTATATAGTGCAATTTAATAATTCTTAAACATGGAAATCAGGAATGATTAACCATAAGTATAATTAAATAATACAACTCAAGGTCGAGTTAAGAAAAACTTGCATATTCTGTTGATTATCGCTATGCATTTATTAAGCTTTGTCTGAACCTAATATATAAACAAATTTGATATACAAATTAGAATAATATCAACACAGTATTTAAAATAACCTAAACACATTAACACATAACCCTATGAGTCTATACAACACATAAAACCTAACCTCAAGTCAAACTGTTACTGTCCGAGTCGAGTCCGGTACAATTCTAACATCCCGACGGTCTAGTAAGACCATTATCGAGTTTAAGTTCAATTAAACTCTACATAAACACTTAACAATTATCTTAGATAATTGAATCATCAGTCAAAATAATTTTCCAAGTCTCATAATAATTTTTAGATAATTACTATCATTTATCATGAATTTTTTAAACATTAATATCTTATTTAAATGAATTAAATACTACATAATTCCTTTATCATTAATATTTATTTAATATCAAATATTAATGAAATATATGCCATAATATTATAATATATTTATAATATATCAAAGTATTTCTAATACCTTAAAATCATATTTATATGATTTTTAAATAGTTAAATCTATTATCCGTTAATTGCTATTAATATTAAAATATTAATATTTTCATGATAAAATATCAAAAGTTATATTTTATAACTTCAAATATTTTTATAACACTTAAATAATTTTTATATGATTTTTAAATCATTAATTCTATTTTTCCATAATTTATTTAATATATTTACTAAATAAATTATTTATCATTAATATTAATTAATTAATGAAATTCATCACAAAATATTAAAAGTCAGTAAAAATAACTTAAAATATTTTCTAATACCATAATATAATTTTTCATGATTTTCAAGTATTAAAATTATTTTTAAATAATTTATTTAATATTATAATAAAATAAATTAAATACCCCTTTTATTCCAAAAATATTAACTATTTATGAAATATATTCAAAATGATTAAAAACTCATTTTTAGAATTTAAAATAATTTTTAGGAATTTATTTTGTATTTTTCATAATTAAAAACTATTTATTTTAATTTATTTAATAAAGATAATTATTTTCGGAAATTAATTATTACAAAAATGGCCCTATAGCGACATAACCGTCGCTATAGGTGTTCTTGAGTCGTTCTTCATCAAACCTAGAACTTCATGGCAGTGGACAAGGTGCCACGTTTGACCATCACAAAATCTTAGATTGCTAAGTTTTTGAGTTCAAAAATTGGGTTGGGATTATAGTCTATTTGTATCACTACAACCTACAACAACTTTCATACCTATAACATAACACAACAGAGATATAAAGATCTCCAAAAATCTTGTCAAACATGTTCTTCATTTTCTAGGTTACCTAGAAATTAAAAACATCCATGCTTCTTACTTTTCGATCCTTGAAACATGCATCCTGAGCTTTATTTATGTGATATTAAGGTTCAAATATGTAGTATAGATGTTGTCAACGTCAGAATTTTTGGACGTCCCTTTCCGTTACTTGTTCTTTGGTGTTCTCATTTTAGGTGAGATTTGTTTGAAAAAACAAGTAAAAAAGGTCCGACATGTATAATGTCGACGATGGACTGTTAAGAGTCGCCAGTTGGTTTTTTAAATGATTGTACCAACACAACCGAGAAAAGGTTTGCACATTGACCCAGTGATGTGACACTGCTAAACAGGTCGGTGAAACTGAGTTTCATTAGGGTCCAGGGACTTAGTTATGCGGGGGGAAGGTGTTAGGCACCCCCCCCCCCCGACATCCGTGTTACCACGGTGACCGCCTCTTTTCAAGAAACTGTTATCTGAATGTGTGTGTGTGTGTGGGTCAATGTGCTGTTATTTGGAAGTAGTGTGAGGCCTCATTCGCACCTATATACACAGGGTTTGAATTTATGTAAAAATTCACTTTTTACGCAAGATATGGAAGTGGTGTTTTATAAAAGAGGTTTTTCAAACCCTGATGCTCAATAGTAATTGAGACCTTTTACACTCCCATTTTATCAAGTGCTAGGCTTGATTGATTTTATTTGACAGATGCTATGCATCCGTACGAAAATAATGTACAAAATAATGCGGACTTCCTCGTTGGTATAGAAACCATCTGAGGAAATTCAGACAACGCAGAATAATTTACAAACTGCTTACAGCTGAAAATGTGCATCACGGGAACCGAATTTAGATTCAGTGGGATGAATCTGTGATCACATGATTCCTTGGTGCACAAAATACTGCAACTTGTAAAAAACAGTAAGCAATTATATATATAAAAGCTGAGAATATATATATATATATATATATATATATATATATATATATATATATACATGATCACCAACCACGAAGCACCTCCATGAGGGATCAGAAATATAAATAAAGCTGTTAAAAGCTATCAACCACCACGGAGGAAACTCCTGGAGGGACGAAACGTAATTAAAGTTGTAAATACGGTCAACCACAACGAAAGATACTCCAGGCGGGACAAAATGTAAATAAAGCTGTAAAAGCGATCAACTGCCACGAAGTAAACTCCAGGCTGGACGAAACATAAAGAAAGCTGTAAAAGCGATCAACCACCACGAAGTGAACTCCAGGTGAGACGATATATATATATATATATATATATATATATATATATATATATATATATATATATATATATATATATATATATATATATATATATATATATATAAGCGAATAAACGCACTGAATTTAAAATCCAGGCTCATCGAACAGAGTTTGACCACAGTTCATATATATAAGTATATATATATATATATATATATATACAAAAGTGAATAAACGCATCAATCCCAGATCACTCTGGGAGTAAGAATTCCAACCTCGGAGATAACCCCGAGGCCTGCATATACAATACCCGGACACACCCCGGAGAAGACTGATTAATCTCGGAGATAACACCAAGATAACCAGTCTCAGTTCCAACCATGGGAATAGCCCCAAACCTTGGTGATAACCCCAAGGAATGGCGTTTCGGCGATAACCCCAAAAATTCTTGTTTCAAATACGACCAGCTTCAATCTCGGCGCTCACAACGAGATACACTGTACCAACCCGGCGATAACATCGGGAATACAGGCACACCTCAAAGATGACAGTGAGGACCTTCAATAAATTACAGCAGTCCAATCTTAGCGAACCATGAGCAACGTCTGCTTTATCAGCCCAACCCGGCGATAACACCGGTGAGGGGCAGCATCATCATCTCGCCAACACGATGTCATGCCACGTCACCTCAACATATCTACGCAACAATGTCCACAAGACTAACAAATCCCGAGTGACTACTGTGTGGGGTAACGGATGAAAGTTGAAGTTTAAAGACCGGAGGGCATCGTCCCATCTTCAATGACTTCGTACAAACTCTAATCCCATGCCATCGTATAACTCTCAACAATGGCGGCCCGAAATAGGTCCTGTATACCTCCAACGGATGCCTAGATTGCACTTCTTAAAGTTTGAGTGGACATTATAGTGCCTGAGTGAACGTACTACGAGACGACCCGACCCGAAAAACTCAGGCCCACCCAGGTTACCTCTGGTACACCTGCGGCTCTGCCGCAGGTACACCTGCAGCTAATTGCCTATAAATAGAGGGCTTGGGTTGCCCATTTTGAAAGAAAAAAAGGCGAGGAAGCCCTGCCCAATTTGTTCTGCACTCACCCCATGTAGTGTACTTTCCCCTTTTAAACACCTGTGAGCTCATATATAGCCTCTTTTGAACCTAAAAGGCTAGTGTTTACCCACTCTAAATATATAGAAGTCTTTTTTGGCATTCAGCTGTAAGCCTTCTCACACACTCTAGAGTCTTTCTCTTCATCTCTGCACACACCCTTCTTCACGTTGTGAGTCGTGTTGCGCGCATTTGCCCGGACCAAATATATATGCAAGCTGAAATAAAACCACGGACCAAAGTCCGGGCAAATGCGCGCAACACGACTCACAACGTGAAGAAGGGTGTGTGCAGAGATGAAGAGAAAGACTCTAGAGTGTGTGAGAAGGCTTACAGCTGAATGCCAAAAAAGACTTCTATATATTTAGAGTGGGTAAACACTAGCCTTTTAGGTTCAAAAGAGGCTATATATGAGCTCACAGGTGTTTAAAAGGGGAAAGTACACTACATGGGGTGAGTGCAGAACAAATTGGGCAGGGCTTCCTCGCCTTTTTTTCTTTCAAAATGGGCAACCCAAGCCCTCTATTTATAGGCAATTAGCTGCAGGTGTACCTACGGCAGAGCCGCAGGTGTACCGGAGGTAACCTGGGTGGGCCTGAGTTTTTCGGGTCGGGTCGTCTCGTAGTACGTTCACTCAGGCACTATAATGTCCACTCAAACTTTAAGAAGTGCAATCTAGGCATCCGTTTGAGGTATACAGGACCTATTTCGGGCCGCCATTGTTGAGAGTTATACGATGGCATGGGATTAGAGTTTGTACGAAGTCATTGAAGATGGGACGATGCCCTTCGGTCTTTAAGCTTCAACTTTCATCCGTTACCCCACACAGTAGTCACTCGGGATTTGTTAGTCTTGTGGACATTGTTGCGTAGATATGTTGAGGTGACGTGGCATGACATCGTGTTGGCGAGATGATGATGCTGCCCCTCACCGGTGTTATCGCCGGGTTGGGCTGATAAAGCAGACGTTGCTCATGGTTCGCTAAGATTGGACTGCTGTAATTTATTGAAGGTCCTCACTGTCATCTTTGAGGTGTGCCTGTATTCCCGATGTTATCGCAGGGTTGGTACAGTGTATCTCGTTGTGAGCACCGAGATTGAAGCTGGTCGTATTTGAAACAAGAATTTTTGGGGTTATCGCCAAAACGTCATTCCTTGGGGTTATCACCAAGGTTTGGGGCTATTCCCATGGTTGGAACTGAGACTGGTTATCTTGGTGTTATCTCCGAGATTAATCAGTCTTCTCCGGGGTGTGTCCGGGTATTGTATATGCAGGCCTCGGGGTTATCTCCGAGGTTGGAATTCTTACTCCCAGAGTGATCTGGGATTGATGCTGGACTTCCGGTAGTATCCCGGTATTGTTATATATGCTGGATTGTCTTTCAGGGTTCCCTCTTAAAAGACGAATCAGTCCTCCTGCAATGTTAATGACAGTAGTATAGAAAATTTTGAGTGTTTATAGATGCCCCTCTTTATCATGCTCACGCATGGCGATGCATGGGTAGGATAAAGAATCCTAGACGCTTGAAACGTAACAAGACAAACATGGTACTGTATGTAGCAATATGATGCCAATGTATGATACATGTGTATGGGGTTGTAGCCCCCCATGCCGGGGATGAATGCTGGCTCCCTGTTGCTTCAACTGGGGATTGGCAATGTTGAATAGAAATGATGTATAAGCCAAACCTGTTAGGATGTTGATGTTGGAGTTATCACCAAATTCTTGTGTTCTTAATAACGACTTGATCCTGAAGATGTATCTCTTATGTGTAAGAGATCTATGGGGATAAAGCATGATCTTTTTGAGGATGTATATAACATATTCCATCATCTATCCTCTTTGATAACGTTGACCTTTCCTGGTTAGTATCTCCAGAATATTTTAAGATTCTGTTGGATTTACTGCCAACAGCAAATGCTGTCAAGGATGCCTGACCTTCGCTGACGTGTATTTCACTGACATGTGAATCAACGGCTTAAAAATCTTGTGGGATATATTGTCAAGGCTGGTTAACCTTCGATGATGTGTGAATCAACGGAGCATTCTATGGGTAGATTGTAAAGGTTGCTTAACCTTTACTGATGTGTGAATCAACGGAGCATTGCGTTGTGATCCCCGCCGGGGATATGCTGGGGAATACGAGCAATAGGGTGTGAAAACCTCGGATAGCTCTAGAGTTATGATAGGTTTAATCGCTACTGGCTGAAATAACGTCAAGGCTGCTTGACCTTCGCTGATTTGTGTGTCAACAGCTTGAATGTACTTTATAATCCCCTGCCGGGGCTTCATGTTGTAACCCCCGTCGAGGACTCATTTAGGGTAACGACCCGGAGTTGGCCGCATCAGACCTGTACAAGGTATTGCCGGATGTGATTTTTAACAAATGAGATCATTGGCAGAGTATACCTCATGTCCGGGTGACTACCAATGATCAATTTACTGACTTAATGTTTTATTTGAGAATACCAGGATTGTATGTTGTTTTACTCAATCGCGTGGCATTTTTATTCCCGATTTGACTTTTCTAATCCGCAAGAACTCCTTTGCAACTCGAACTGGACCGAGCCGGAGGGGTGGGGCCCACATAGGGGTGCCGCAGGTAGTTTTTGGGTGTATGTGACCCATTTCCCTGTATTTTTAGCTGTACAGAAATGGTGTATATAGATGATGATATACTTAGGAATGTTTGCATAGTTTTTCCATTCCCTATATCATATTGCCATCTATTATCTGCTATGTATGTATCATGTTATCCATATATACGTATGTCCAAAGATATTCGACATTGACCCTTTGATGGTCTTATGACATGGCCCGCACAGATGTCTTCTTCGACATTTAGCTGTATAGATCATACCCCACCGTCATTGGTGGCATTGGGTATGCGATCGTGGTACGATATCAAGTCACTGCCAGACAACGTGACTGTAGATTAGCTGCTGTAGTATATCATGACCTTTTTGACTTTTCAGGTTCCCGCAGGGTTTGTGGACGGGATGCTAGAGCATTGGCTACCGGATAGGCAGGTATTTCGATTCGGTACCCATGAGTTGACTCCTACTCTGGAGGAGTATGAACGGTTGACGACGCTGCCTTTAGACAAACCTTGTGTGCATCTGGCTTTGGGAGACATGAGTAGACGGTTCATGACTCTCATTGGATTGTGGCGCAGAGTATTACAGGATGAGCTGACATCTAGTCATGTGATATCCCAGCGTTTTTTGCATGTCAGATTTGGCTCAGAGTATAGCTATTCACGATATTCCGGGGATTTCATCGCACCAGAGGATCACTGGCGTTTGGCCAGGGTTGATGTACTGATGCTAAACATACTGTCGTATGTCTATATACCACAGTACATGGATGAGATAGACATTGGTGTCATCATAGCTGTCAGAGCTCTTAGAGAAGGTCGTACCATTGTACCTATGATTGTAGCAGAGACCCTACGGTCAACATCCTACTGTTGCACTTATCACTTATCCGACAGGAGTGTTCAATGGGAGTTTGGTCATGCTGTATGTGTGGTTTATGTTGCACTTGAGACCGATTGGCACTCCTAGATGGCATGTGTATTTGTTCACCCATGATGTAGCCAAGTCATACTTCTTTCATCCATCGGAGTGTATAGATGCTCTGTCCTGGTCCGCATTTTTTACAGATATCAGTGATCCATTTAGCATATTGTCGTGCTCGGGGCTTTACTCAACATATAGCTTCATTACTCACGCTCCGGGCATGGACTTCCTCCCTCTAGTTGGCTTGAGGGGTGTGACTACTTATCACCCATGGGCCGTGATTTCACAGTTCGACAAGTTCCTGGATTTTCATCCTTTCGAGGGGGCGATAAGGCAGCGTTCAGCTTCTCGATTTCTCTCAGCAGAGGACCGATCTTGTGGGTATGCTTGTTGGGATCGGCATGAGATAGCTGCTTTTTCTGTCAGTCATCCCAGTTATTCTGCATAGTATTCTGCATGGATGGAGACATAGATTTTTTTGGCTGCAACAGTATCTACAGTACAAGATAGCAAGTCAGATGATGTAGAGCATATGGAAGACATCGATTCCTACATCGAGGAGGAGCCCGTTGCTGGGTTGCCAATATTTCTTCTAGATTCTCCTAGTACTAGTACTGTTGGGATTCAGCACTTAGCACAATACTTTGAGCAGAGTCTTCATCTGATGACCTTTGAGAGAGATCAGGCTCGTTCTATAATGTTTACTGCCCTTGATGGTAGGGACGCAGCTCTGTTAGAGAGAGACGAGGCATTAGCTCGCAGAGATTCCGCTGTTATTGAACGAGATGAGGCCAGATCAGCCATAGATGTAGTGATAGTTGAGCGGGATAGTGCTATATCTTCCCAGGATGTAGCCGTCACAGATAGTACTATCGTGAGGTCCCTTACCACTGGCATGATCGCAGAGATGAGCACATATATTGATGATCATATGGTCACCATGCAGATGGTTGTTGATCTGTTAGATTGTGTGGATATTCTTGTACAAGAGACCACAGATTCGCCTCCTTCATTTGAGAGGGACGCCATGTTGGGTTTGTTAGCTCGCATATACCCTGACTCGTAGATGAGCTTGTATTTACATGCACAGACTAGCTTAGCCAATTTGTCATGTACAGTTGACATTGTATACATCAAACAACATTATATATATGACATGGAAATATATTTTTGGATCACTTCCCTTTTAGATATGCCTTGCTGTTTGCTTGATATTTTGCCTGCTGCTTCAGGGCTTGTGGTCTTGATGCATTCTAAATTCCTCCTAGGTGGATGGACATTGAGTTGTCTCTGGATAGTTCAGAATGGATCATCGATCAATATGTATCCCTACCATTTTTGGTTTCTTGGGACTGGTTTCTGGATGGAAATGTGGAGAGGAGTGTGGCTTTCCTCTCTGAGATTGACCATACCACAGATGGTCACTAGTACTTCTATTTAGGAGAAGTCTAGTTAATTCCACCTCTTATGGATTGGTGTTGCTCTTCAAGGTATGACTGTAGCTTAGATGGTCGCCGATTCTCTTATTTAGGAGGAGTTCAGGTAATTTCATCCCTTTGGTCTGAAGCCAAATGAAATGTAGTGGATTGAAGTTTGATCCCAGTACCAACTGACAAGGGTTTGCGTTTTGGTAGGGGGTGAGACAATACCATGAATGGCTGCCTATGTACTCCTATTGAAGAGGATATCAGGTCTGCATAGTTCGAACCTGGTGTAAGAGGTTCAACGCTGTATATGGCAGAAATGGTGTAGGAATGTTTTTTGTTGTTTTTGTGAGTAGAAGAGGGTAGAAATGTTTTTGTGGTTTTTTTTTATTGCAACCGGGCCATATGAAATGGTTGCGTACGTACTCCTATTACAGAGGAGATCAGGTCGATGTAGTTTGTCCCTCAGGGCAAGAAGGAAAGCCTGATCCCATGTGCAGGTTAGAGTGCGGGGAGGAGAAAGTTTAATCCTAAGTTGAGGATAAACTGTAGGTACGAGAAGTTTGATCCCAGGTATGGGTAGCCAAACTACAAATGCAAAAGGTCCGATCCGCGGTGGGATGACATAAGTTGTAGGAACGCAAAGGAGAAAGCCAGGCTGCAGGCTTTGAAATGTATGTTTCCCTGAGGGGAAAAGTGTAAAAAAGTTGTATGTGGTAAACGGTTAAAGAACCAGAATGACTGGTGATCTGATGGTCCGACACCAGGGTGTTTGCGAATTACTTCAGACATAGTACCGTTTCACGGTGTCCGAGTTGACTAGATGTGGAAATTCATCGTCGTCCATTTCTTGTAATTAGAGAGCGCCTCCTGTCAATACTTCCTTAACAATAAATGGGACTTCCCAGTTAGGAGCGAATTTTCCTTTAGCCTGATCTTGGTTGTCCAGGATTTTCTTCAAATCCAAGTCCTGTTGTTTGAATTGCCATAGCCAGACCTTTTTGTTGTAGGATCGGGCAATCCTTTGCTGATATAACTGACCATGGAAGATAGATGTGGTTCGCCTTTCGTCTATTAGAGACAATTGGTGATACTTGTCTTGTACCCATTGGTCTTCATCCAGCTGAGCGTCTATCAACACTCTGAGGGATTCCATTTCAACTTCTATGGGGTGCACTACTTCTATCCCATAGGTTAAAGTGTAGGGGTTTGCCCCAGTGGAAGTGCGCATTGAGGTTCTGTAGGCTATTAGAGTAAGAAGCAATAGGTCAGGCCAACCTTTGTAGTTGGCAGATATCTTTTGCATAATCGTCTTGATGTTTTTGTTAGCCGCTTCAATCACACTGTTCATCTTCGGACGATATATGACCGAGTTAAGATGTTTGATTTGGAATTTACTGCATAATTCCTCCATCATTTTGTTTTTGAGGTTTTTGGCATTGTCTGACACAATCACCTCGGGTTGTCCATATCGACAAACGACATTTTTTCTGATGAAAGCAATGATGACTTCTTTAGTAACCCTGGGGAAGGAGGCTGCTTCTACCCACTTGGTGAAGTAGTCGATTATGGTAAAGATAATTCGGTGAACATTACTGGCTTTAGGCTCGATGGGTGCGATAAAATGCATTCCCCACATTGAGCAGGGCCAAGGTGAACTCATATTATGGAGTTCCCGTGGAGGGGTGTGTATAGCATTCCCATGAATCTGGCACTGATAGCATCTCCTGACGTGGTCATTGCAATCAGATTTGAGAGATATCCAATAATGTCATGTCCTGAGGACTTTCTTATCAAGGAGGGGACCACTCATGTGGGGGCCACAGACTCCGCCATGAATTTCATCCATAAGCCTTTGGGCTTGAGCTTTATCTAAACATCTGAGGAGACCTAGTCCCGCATCTCTTTTGTAGAGTGCATCTCCACTCAGGTAGAATTTCATAACAAGTCGATGGATCCTCCTTTTCTCAGTCGGGCTCGCCTCAGCGAGTGTAGATCTATCTCGCAGATATTCCTTGATATGCTGATACCAAGGATGTTGGATGGGAGGTAGCTCATCCGATACTTCTCCAACGTAATTCCCATAGGCTGGGGCCTTGTGCAGGAAAATTGTGACGCTTGGCAAGTGTTTCGTATCTGATATGTAAATTAAGGAGTCCAAGGTTGCTACTGCGTCCGCAAAGTCATTCCTATTACGAGGAATGTGTAGAAAGGAGATTTCTTCGAAATCCAAAGCCATCTTCAAAACCTGTCAATGGTATGGCAGCAAATGTAGTTCCTTGGTTTGATAGATTCCGGTGGATTGTCAGATTACCAACTCTGAATCTCCAAAGACAGTTAACCATCTGATGCCCAATGAACAGGAAAATTTTAGCCCCATGAGACAGCCTTCATACTCAGCTATATTATTGGTGCTGACAAACTACAATTTAGCGGCGACGGGATACTTCTCCCCTGTATCAGATACTAGAACTACTCCAGCTCCAGAATCTTCCATATTAATAGCTCCATCAAAATACATCTTCCACGATTGGCGCATATCGTACTGATGGTGTTGCTGCACTGTCATTACTCCTTCATCAGGGAAATATATTTCCAAGTGTTTGAAATCCCTTGAAGGTGCGACGGCTAGTTGATCCGCTATTCCTTGACCTTTTATGGACTTTTGAGTCATATATATGATGTCAAATTGTTGTAATATCAACTGCCATCTGAACAACTTGCAATTTAACATCGGTTTGTTGAACACGTATCTGAGAGGATCCACGCGAGATATGAGATGGGTTGTGTGACCATGAAGGTAATGTTGTAACCTCGTGGAAGCCGATGCTAAAGCACAACACTTCTTTTCGATCAGAGTGTACTTGTGTTCACTGCGGCTGAACCTTTTGCTGAGGTAATAGATAACTTATTCTTGGCCTCTATCGTCTTTCTGTCCCAGCATGCAGCCCATGGCATTGTCACTTACAGACAGGTACATAAACAGGGGAACATCATCCTTGGGTGGTACCAAGATAGGAGCTTTGACTAGCTTTTTCTTGATTGTGAGGAAGGCATTTTGACACTCGTCATTCCATTTCATGGAGGAGTTCTTCCATAATAGCTTAAAGATCGGCTCACAGGTTGCTGCGAGTTTAGAGATAAACCTGCTAATGAAGTTGATTCTTCCCAAAAATACCCGTAATTCCTTTTCTGTCTGAGGAATAGGCATTTCCGTGATAGCTTGGATTTTTCCAAGATCCAACTCAATCCCTTTGTGGCTGACTAGAAATCCTAGCAACTTTCCTGATTTAACGCCAAAGGCGCATTTAGCAGGATTCAACTTCAAGTTGTACTTACACAACATGTTGAACAACTTTCTGAGATGGTCTATATGGTCATCCTCCTTCCGGGACTTGACAATGATGTCATCCACATAGATCTTGACTTCTTTAGGTATTAAGTCGTGGAAAAGAGTCATCATAGCTCGTTGATATATGGCTCCTACATTGATGAGGCCAAATGACAATCGTTTATAGCAAAAGGTTCCACAAGGCGTGATGAAACAGTTTTCCCACGATCCTCCTCAGTAATCATGATCTGATGATACCCAGTGAAACAATCAGCAAAGGAGTACATATCGTATTGCGCAGTATTGTCAATGAGAATGTGGATAAATGGCACGGGAAAGCTGTCTTTTAAGCACACTTTGTTCAAATCCTGATAATCCACGCAAACTCGTACCTTCCCTCCAGGTTTAGGTACGAGAATAATGTTGGATATCCACTTAGGATATGTAGACACCATAATGATGCCAGCTTAAAATTGTTTCACAATTTCTTCTTTTACCTTTAAACTCCACTCAGGTTTCAATCGCCTGAGCTTTTGCTTGACAAGCTTAAATCTCTCTTAAATGAGAAGGCGATGAAGGACAATGTCAGTGCACAAACCCACCATGTCTTCATGAGACCATGCAACCACATTTTGGAATTGGGTTAATAGCGTAACCATGTCATTCCGTTAGTTTGGGGTAAGGTCTGAAACAATCTGGATTAACTTAGGGCTTTTTAAGGTTTAGAGATTGAAAGAAGTGGTTTGATCAAGGTTGGGTTTATGTTTGTCTTTCACCCATTCTTGAATTTTTGAAGGAACCTCAATGTCATCCTGTATATCCATCAAGGCTGAATTCATCTCTACATCAAAAGTACAATCCTTGTGGAGAAGAGGCATCGTATCAGCAAGTATATACACGTCTAAATTCAGAGTCCTGAAATAAAATATGCTTTCACTTAATATATATGAAATGTTTTGATCATACACAGTGTTAGCACAAATTGGCAAAATAAACTGCTAATACTGTACATAAAAGTAAGCAGTTATTATATCTATAGGGCAGAAAGAGTTCTGCTCGTTTTACCCTTATCGACCAATGTAAGGAATGATGTTCCAATTGGCAAGGTCAAAGTCCGGGTGGACCACAGTGATAGAGGGATTGTCATCATCCTCCCTGCCCCGAATGTTGGCCATTACGTTTGGGTAATCATCGTCCGGGGTGTATCTGTTGGTATGTTCATCATGAACGATGATGTGTATGCCTGACATCATTCGGATGACGTCTTGATTGATTCTTCGTTCCTCTTCTTCCACTGCGGGATTTGGAACGAAGACTTCTTTCTCCTTTACCGGTATCGGCTTGGGAAATAACATATCCATTACATTGGATGGCACCTTTATAGGAGGTTGTGCGGACTCAGAGTTTGAAGGCGAAGATAAACGCCACATGGTTGAAGCTGAAAGAATCTGCTGATGCTTATGAGGATTCTTATGACTAGAACAGGCAGAATAGCCTAGCCTAGCTGTTCCAGTTTTCTTAGGTAATCGAATTGGATATTTGATACCCTGACAATCTTTACCCAACCCTTGTCCAAACTTATGACCCAACGACATCATTTCTTGAGTAGCCGACATTACTTTGGCAGAAATCTTAGGTTCGGGCAATGGCGTTCCAATAACATGGTATTTTGTATTGCTTACTTCCAAAGCATGAAAATTGTCTGGTTCAACATCTGCATTGGCATTAATGAACGACATGTCCCCGTGTCGAGGACACTCTGGTTCAGCGTTGATCGTGACCAGGCTATTGTTTATAATGTATTTCAACTGTTGGTGAAGAGTGGAGGGGACTGCCCCAGCCATGTGAAATCATGGTCGCCCCAAGAGCAGGTTGTATCCCGAATATATCTTGAGCACATGGAAAGATACACAGAATGTATGAGGTCCAATTTCGATTGGCAGCTCAATTACTCCGTCCGAATTCCGGCGAGCTCCATCAAAAGCTTTGATGATAGTATGGCTACTCCAAATTTTGTTGAGATTGATATTCATCTTCACCAAGGTATTGTATGGATAGATATTTAGAGAGGAACCTCCATCTATCAAGACTCCAATTACCATATATCTAGAGGACAAGACCGCAATGTGAAACGACTTGCAATGACCGGTCCCTTCAGGCGGTATGTCATCATCAATGAAGGATATCACATGGTTGTTTAAAATGTGATCAATCAGATGTTAAAATTTTTACGTATCTGTGACAACCCGAAAAATTAGATAATTTATGAAAATCTTAAATGATTGATTTAAGGTCAAATAATAGACGTAAACAGAAAATAAGTGTATGCGTTTAATGTTATTGAGAAGGAATTTTGAGGGTTTCAAAATTCTGTGAAGGATATATGTGAATTATTCAGGATTAAGGATTTATGGGATTATGTTCTGTGTTTATGGTTAATGATGTGTTCAGAATGTGGTTAAGGGTCATGGGTTGATCAGATAATTTATATCTGTAACAAACCCTAAGTTTATATTAAGAACGACAGCGTTCGGTTAGAAAACTATAACGTGTAATAAGAAACCCTAGAAAATCTGTTCTAGAAACCCTAGTTTCAGTTCCGGGTGTACGAAATCCTAATTCGGATATTGAAAACCCTAGATTGGGAATGCAATGTATGTATAAGGTTAAACGCCTATAATCTTTATTAATTAGGGAAAACCCTAATGAATTATCTAAAATCTTAATTGATTGTTTGGAAACCCTAATACCAGATCTGAAAACCCTAGTTTCAGATTCTGATAAAATGAAAGACCTAATCTGGGAATGGAAAGGATAATTTTAATGCTTTAGTGCTATTAATTAAGTATTAATTAGGGTAAAAGTTAATTAATTAACAAACCCTAATTTTCAATTTATGGAACCCTAATTATTTCGTCAGAAACCCTAACGCTCAATTGTGGTTTTAATTGCTAAAATTAGCAATGCTAATTAGGAAACCCTAATCCTAATTATTTCAATCTATAAGTAATTATAAAACCCTAATCTAATTACGAGATTTAATTTCTAAAATTAGAAAATTAATTTTTCTAGTAGAAACCCTAATTCAAGGGTTTTAAACCCTAATTCGCGATTTTGACCCCTAATTGTGCAGTGATTGATTTAATTGCTATATTAGCAATGTTAATCAGGAAATATATATCCTAATTGTCAAGTTATTAGAAACCCTAATCGGATTAAGAAATCTAATTTCTAAAATTGAAATATTATTTTTCTATTTAAAACCCTAAATTGTGATTTTGAAACCTAATGTACAAATTTGACATAAGTGCTTAATAAACAAATTTAATTAGGATAAATTAGTCCTAATTAGCAAGATTGATTCATGATTAGGAGATTATGGTATAATTAGGAAGCCCTAATTATAAGTTAGAAATTTAAAATTTTCTATTTTAAATTTAATTAGAGAATTTTGGAAATGCAAGTTGCTAAATCTTATAGGATTAAAACCTAAACCCTAAATTGTCCAAACCCTAAAGCCCTAAGAGTTTGTATCAAATGACCATTTTAGAATTAAAATGGTATGCTAAAGGTCATTTTGAATTTTTGTCACATTATTTTATATATATATATAGATAACTTGCAAATCTTGCAAAATCTATGGGTTGGTGAACAACCCTAGCTATAACCTAAGCCTAGTATAGTGACTCATAACAATCCAGCAAATCAGCCTTTTTTCAACACCATTCATGCATCTAGCAATTATATATAAAGAGTTAGAGAGAGAAAAAGTGTGCTTGTTTTGCTCATTTTTTTCACAACCATCATCCAAGACCTTCTCTCTCAAACACCTACGGAATTTAGTGTGAAATCAATCATATATGGAAGCCCCACGTTTACCCACAACAGATCAGAAACATAGAATCAAGAATTGATGCATAAAGGTATAAACCCTAACCAAGAAATTCGATCTTTGATCCTTTGATAAATGTTATGTTTTAGTGTTTAAACATGTATTATAGTGTTAAATGATGATCTGGGTTGTCAAAACACAAACCCATAACATCAAAGTGCTCGAATTTGACATTTTAAGAAATCTGGAAAAATTTTAAAACTGAGGTCTGACAATGAATGCCAGAGCCTCTAGATCTTTTTCTGTTAGATGATTAGTGTGTTTTATGTTATACATGTGTTCTATGTCATTTCTACTGTGCTTTGAATCAAGAAACACGACCAGATCATGAATGGACAAAGAGATATAACCGGTCAAAGACCGTTGACCGTTCACGAAAAGTTAAATTCTGGGTAACCCAAAAGATTTTCAGTGGTCTGACAACATTTTTAACGTCTCAGATCTTACTATGGTTAAGTTGTTATGTGATGTTGTTGGTCTTATCTTGTAGAATGACATGCAGTCTATGCATATATGCCTTTATATCACTCTGATCCGTATCCTAATTGTAGAAATTAATGGTCAAACTATCGTTGACCAAGCTGTTCAAGAACATTTCTGGAAAACCCAGAAATGTTCAAGAACAGTTCGGACTACCACTTTGACCAAGCTAGATCTTTTGTATGTGATGTTGTTAGACTAATTTTATGTTATAATGTTATACCCTGGCATGTGTACTACAAGACTAAACCATTAGATCTCATAAACAAAGCATATACTGCAAGTTACAAGGATCGAAAACTAGTACCTCGTCTGTTCTTCATTTTCTGGAAAACCCAGAAAATGAAGAACATAGTTGTCAGACATTTCGGGAGCCCAGATCTTGCTGTTATGTTGTGTTTTGGCTAGGATCTTGGTTGATAATTGTAGTATTACACTTATACTACATAACCATCAGCATTAGCAGACCAGAAATTAAGTGTAGCATGGATTAAATCACAGTCAAACCTACCTACTCAGTGTCTGTCATGAAGGCTCAAGAACACTCAAGAACACCTATAGCGACAGAAAGTGTCGCTATAGGCCTTTAGCGACAGATTATTATTATTTTTCCGGAAAATGATTAAAAATTAGAAAAAAATGGTTTTTAATTATTAAAAATACAAAATAAATTATGAAAAATTATTTTAAAGTCTGAAAAATAGTTTTTAACTATTTTGAGTATATTTTGAAAATATTTAATATTTTTGGAATATAAATGGTATTTATTTATTTAATTATAATATTAAATAAATTATTTAAAAATAGTTTTAATTCATGAAAAATCATGAAAAATTATTTTATGGTATAAGAAAATATTTTAAGATATTTTGGATGACTTTTAATATTTTGGGATGAATTTCATTAATTAATCATTATTAATGATAATTAGTTTATTTAATAAATATATTAAATAAATTATGGAAAAATAGAATTAATGCTTTATAAATTATATAAAAATGATTTAAGTGTTATAAAAATATTTTAAGTTATAAAATGTAACTTTTGATACTTTGGCATGAAAATATTAATATTTTAATATTAATAGCAATTATCGGATAACGGATTAAAGTGTTGGAAAATCATATAAAAATGATTTTTAAAGTATTAAAAATACTTTGATATATTATAATTATATTATAATATTATGTAATGATTTTCATTAATATTTTATATTAAATAAATATTAATGATTAAGGTATTAAGTGGTATTTAAGTCTTTTAAATATGGTTTTAAGGATTGAAAAATGTTGATAAATGGTAATACTTATCCGAAACTTTTTACAAGCCTAGGAAAAATATTTTGTCTGATAAGAAATTATCTGTGATAATGGTTAAGTGGTTAAACAGAGTTTAATTGAACTTAAACTCGATTTTCGTCCGACTAGACCGTCGGGATGATAGAATTGTGTCAGTTTCAACTCAGACTGCAATAGTTTGACTTGATGCTAAGTCTTATGTGCTGTATAGACTGATAGGCTTATGTGGTAATGTGTTTAGGTTATTCTGTGTATTTAAATATAACAGTATCATACTGTGATGATATTATTCTAATATTGGAGATCTATATTATTAATATTAGGTCTTCGGGGTAAAGCGTTATTAATTGCGTGCAGTAATCAACGGTTCAGGCAAGTTTTCTTGTATTTAACTCTAATAAGAGTATTTTATTCAACCTGATGGTTAATCATTGCTGATTGCCATGAAAATTGTATTCTGCACATCTTGCATGTATAAGTCAGGTATGAAAGGCTGATCACCTTCATTACCAGTTGGTTCAGAAATGTTTGTTCATGTATAATACTTGTTCAGTCAAAAATTTATTCGTGCTAGTTCTCAATTATATTGATGAATTATAGCAAGCCCATTATTCATACTCTTCAATCATGATATATCATTATATTATTGTATATAAACTTGCTGGGCAACTTTCATGCTCACCCTTGCTATATCATGATAAAACATTGCAGATAAGGCGAATGCGTTCAGATACAGGAAAAGGTTAAAGTCAAGTTCAGCTTGGGATATAAAGTGCGGCTAGTATGTAATAGTATAGTTTAATAAATGTGTTATATGTTAGAAAATTTATGAGTTATGTATAAGTTAAGGTTACTCGACCTTGGGGAATAGTGTGTAATGTAATGTTTAAACAATTTATGTTTATATCTTCCGCAAACAGTTATAGAAATAGTGTACCGAATCCGCGGCGATTCGGGGCCCGGATTCGGGGCTACTACAGTATCAACTGATGTCAGTAGATAGGCTTCTTCTAAAACCTTCAACAAGACCTTCCGGTGATTCTCGGAAGTTAAGACCAAGTCCAAAATTGATATTTGTTGTGGAGCTTCTTTCAAGCTTAAAACCACCGCAGCTTCATTATGACCCATAGCGCTAAGGAATTTTTCAATCTTTTCCATGGGTATTTTCCCCTTTAATTTGGTGGTGGGATTCATTACCCGGTGGGGAAGATACAGTGGATTTTCCTTCGACACTGTAGCAGTTGTATGTGAGGTAGATCCTTCACCTTCTCCATAATTCCACAGAACTGTGCGCAAGGTAACAATAGGATATTGTACTATGCACGACAAGTTGATTGGATCGGGAGCGGCCACTTTCAAAGGATTGTTGCCTCCCTTGAGTTGAATTGTTGGCGTTGTGAGTAATGTGTTAATCCCATTAGTTTCAGTGGATATGACTACTACCACACTCTTCCACTTAGTCGGACCTGAATTCTCACTTGCACGTAACATAGTATCGTCATCCGCTAGGTGCAGGACACCACTGTCGATTAGATTTTGAATAAGGTGGCGGAGTGCCCAACATTCTTCTGTGCTGTGACCGCGAGACTAGGAATGATATTAACACACTCCATCAGAGTTGTACCGTCCTGAACGGGGGGTTGATTAAAGGTAGAAGGGAATTGATCCTTCCTTCATTGATTAACATATGAAGGATTTCCTCCATAGGTTGGCCCAAATAGGTGAATTTCCTTTTGTTGGCAAAATCTCGACGGGCCTTGGCATTTGCTCTCTTTGTCACTTTGTCTTCCAGCATTTCATTTTCTGAAAGTAACGAGAGAATATTTATGACAAGGGTTAAGAGGCTGGCATGCTCCTGGCTGATTAACTGACGTGTCACTTGATGCTGATAAGTCACCAGTTCCGCCAATTGCTCAATTTGCTTTGCAGAGAGCTTTCATCTTTCATTCCATTGTGAACTGGAACTTGGCATAATCCCATCTATCATCACCGTCTTTGAAGGTCTGGGAAGATTCACAGCTGAAATTGGAACTCTGTCCATTGCTCCAATTGATCACGTTGACCTCTTCTTCTTTGTGTTGAGGAAGAGGGTTATCTTGAACATGAGGCTGATCTGGTTTAGTGACCACGATCTGTTCGTTGTCTATCAGGTCCTAGATCTTATGTTTTAAGGCCCAACAATCCTGAGTATCATGTCCAGGTGCCCCAGCATGATAAGCACATTTCCGAGCAGCATTGAAACCCCGTCCATTAGGGCTGGCTGGTGGAAGAAGATGCGTAATTTTCTTCTTTGTTGTCAGAAGATTTAAAATGTTTTCGAGGGTATCCCCTAAGGGTGTAAACACTCGAGGGCGTTTGACTTCTCCACCTTTTGGAATTGGAAGGTTACAGACTGTGCTTGAAAGGGAGTGTAGCTTCTTCTTTGAATAGGCATGTTTTGATTGCCTTTTTGCACCTGTAGTATCAGGGAAACATCTTCTTTATTCTTTTTATGGACCCTCCAGGGGTTGTTCCCATAATTTCCAGATTGGATGTGATCAGCAACAACTTTGAGTGCATCTAGGTCTTGAATCTTTCCGGACTTCAATCCCATCTCAGCCATCTTCCCATGTTTGACCATTTCAGAAAATGGTTTGCCGATGCCGGCTAAAACTCTCTCATATAAGGGAGCTTCTTGTATGTCTATGAAAGTCATGACCATCTCTGATTCTGTCATGGAAGGAATAACTTGGGCAGCCAGGTGTCTCCACCTTTGAGCATACTCTCTGAAAGACTCGTTAGACTGTTTCTTGATATTGGTAATTTGATACCGATCAGGAGCCATCTGAGATTGAAAGTTGTATTGTGTGAGGAAAGCATGTGCTAGCTCTTCCCAGCTATGGATCTTAGAGTTGTCTAATCTTGTGTACCACGAACGGGCTTCTTCAATTAGACGATTTTGGAATAATTGCATTCTGAGTTTTTCATCCTCTGCATAAGATCCAAGTTCCCCAATAAACACCTTTAAATGTGTATAAAGATCTCCTAACCCGTCATATTTTTCAAAATCAGGAGTTTTAAATTTCTCTGGATAATGAACACCAGGAAAAATGCAAAGATCAGCATATGAAACACTCCTGTGTGTTCCAATTCCTTTGATAGCACGAAGGGTCTCTTCCATTTGGAGGACTTTCTTTTTGATGTCACCAGTGTCTGGGTCTCCAGTGGAATGGGCAGCATCATGAGTTTTGTTGGTCATATTCAACTGTAGTTTGGGTATGGTAATGACCGGGATTCCTCATTTTTTGAAGGATTCAACATGTACGGGTATTTTTGGACCCTGATTAGACTGGTGTAATTCTTTGAGTAGAACAGCCAAATCTGTAATTTATTTGCTTAATCCGTCGAATTCTTTGCGAGAAACTTGATTAAGTTCAGTCTGGGCGGATGGCGACATGATTGACTGTAGGCCTGTTGCCCTCTTGGACTTTGACCGGGTAGTAGGTCCGATTGATTCCCTATAAAAGACTTGCATATTTTAGTCTTTAGGGAATGTGGATAATAACATGTTATGTGATGTGGCCATTTTAGTAATTTTACCCTGCAAAACGGATGTCAGCTGTTTGTAGCATTAAAATATGTATGTGTATACATTTCTTCATATTTCTCATTACACAGAGATAGATATTGAATGAAATTACAAGTAATTTTGTTTACATGTAATTCAAAATGAGAGAGCATGAAAAGACTTTCCTTCGTTTTGGGTTTGTCCACTCTCGCGACTTTTTGGCATGAAGGTTCCCAAATCATCGCAATCTACTTGACAAAAAGTTAATCCGGTCTTTCAACTGGAGCAAATTTGGGTGGTGCCTTTTCTGAGCCTCGGAAAATTAGTCTTCTTACGAGTCTAGTAATCAAACACCGATGGGATAGCCTCCTGGTGGAGGGAACACACAACATATATTCATATACATCGCGTCTCACCGTATGAAAATGATGAAATTTGCAAAGCACTAATATCACAAGCAGATATGGTGCGAAGTACTAATATCACAAGCAGTTATAGTGCAAAGCACTAAGTGCAATAATAAAATGCATTCGTACACATTCATCAAATGTAAATGCAACATCCACACATAAGCAGATAATAGTTTTGAAAAGATTGTAATAGAGCTGTTAAAACCTATCAACCACCACGAAGGAAACTCCAGGCGGGACAAAACGTAAATAAAGCTATAAATACGGTCAACCGCCACGAAGGATACTCTAGGCGGGACAAAATGTAAATAAAGCTGTACAAGGGGATCAACTGCCACGAAGTAAACTCCAAGCAGGACGAAACATAAAGAAAGTTGTAAAAGCGATCAACCACCACGAAGTGAACTCCAGGTGGGACGAAATATATATATATATATATATATATATATATATATATATATATATATATATATATATAAGCAATAAACGCACCGGATATAAAATTCAGGCTTAACGAACAGTGTTTGACCACAGTTCATATATATAAGTACACATATATATATATATATATATATATATATATATATATATATAAGCGAATAAACGCACCAGATATAAAATCCAGGCTCATTGAACAGAGTTCGACCACAGTTCATATATATATACAAAAGCGAATAAATTCACCAGATATAAAATCCAGGCTCATCGAATAGAGTTTGACCACAGTTCATATATAAAAGTATATATATATACAAAAGTGAATAAATGCACCGAATATAAAATCCAGGCTCATAGAACAGAGTTCGAACATAGTTCATATATATAAGTATATATATATATATATATATATATATATATATATATATATATATATATATATAAATACAAAAGCGAATAAATGCACCGAATATAAAATCCAGGCTCATCGAACAAAGTCTGACACACAGTTAATATATATAAATGTAAATATATATATATATATATATATATATATATATTATATATATACAAGCTGAAACAAAACCACGAACCAAAGTTCGGGCAAATACGCGCAACACGACTCTCAACGTGAAGAAGGGTGTGTGCAGAGATGAAGAAAAAGACTCTAGAGTGTGTGAAAAGGCTTACAACTGACTGCCAAAGAAGGCTTTTATATCTTTAGAGTGGGTAAACAATGGCTTTTGTAGGTACAAAAGAGGCTATATATGAGCTCACAAGTGTTTAAAAGGGGAAAGTACACTGCATGGGGTGAGTGCAGAGCAAATTGGGCAGGGCTTTCTCGCCTTTTTTTCTTTCAAAATGGGCAACCAAAACCCTCTATTTATAGGCAGTTTAGCCGCAGGTGAGCCGCAGGTGTACCAGAGTTGTACGGTGGCACGAAGTACGTCACGAAGTACGTGTGGACCAGAGATTTTCGGGTCGAGTCGTCTCGAAGTACGTGTACTCTGGCACTGTAATGTCCACTTGAACTTTAAGAAGTGCAATCTGGGCATCCGTTTGAGGTATACAGGACCTATTTCGGACCGCCGTTGTCGAGAGTTGTACGATGGCATGGGATTAGAGTTTGTACGAAGTCATTAAAGATGGCACGATACCCTCCGGTCTTCAAGCTTAAACTTTCATCCGTTACCCAGCACAATAATCACTTGGGATTGGTTAGTCTTGTGGGACATCGTTGCGTAGAGATGTTGAAGCAATGTGGCATAGCATCATGTTGGCGAGATGATGATGCTGCCCCTCACCGGTGTTATCGTCGGGTTGGGCTGATAAAGCAGACGTTGCTCAGGCTTCGCTGAGATTGGACTGCTGCAATTTGTTGAAGTTTCTCATTGTCATCTTTAAGGTGTGCCTGTCTTCCCAATGTTATCGCCGGGTTGGTACAGTGTATCTCGTTGTGAGCACCGAGATTGAAGCTGGTAGCATTTGAAATAAGCATTTTCGGGGTTATCGCCGAAACTGCATTCCTTGGGGTTATCACCAAGGTTGGGGGCTATTCCCATGGTTGGGACTGAGACCGGACATCTAGGGGTTATCTCTGAGATTAATCTGTCTTCTCCGGGGTGTGTTCCGGTATTGTATCTGCAAGCCTCGGGATTATATCCGAGGTTAGAATTGTTACTCCCAGAGTGATCCGAGGTTGATGCTGAACTTCCGGTAGTATCTGGTATGGATATGGATTGTCTTTCATGGTTCCCTCTTAAAAGACGAATATGTCCTCCTACAATGTTAGTGACAGTAGTACATAAAATTTCGAGTGTCTACAGATGTTAATGAACAAGTTATATATCATCAGATCATAACAACAAAGTACTAGTCAGAAAATGCCCTTTGAAGATTTGGGTTACCTAGAATCTCCTTTCGGCGAGTTGGTTAACGTAGGTTTGACCAAGATTATCTACGATTTTGTTATAGATATAAGTGATACGAAGGCATGATCATGTAGCCTATATACCAGACAACAACATCAAATTAATAATGTTGCCTAACTATCAAACAAATGTGAGATAAGAAGCTTAGAACATGCTTGTTAGAGTTTCTGGAAATTTTTGGGCTGACCAGAAAGAAGTTTCGCGATCGGTCAACTAGGTTTGACCATGCTTAACTTTCATTATAAACATGATCTGAACCTGATTTTAGTTCCAGATCATAGTCCAAATGGCAAGCAACAGATCTATAACATAAAACACACATAACACCTATCACACACGGATCTAGAATCCCTGACATATGGCTGTCAGACAACTTTTTCAACTTTCCCCAGATTTTTAAAAACTTTATTTTCGAGAACTTTGATGTTATAGATGTGAGATCTAACAACCCATATCACTAAATGACACCATATAACATTGTTCTAAATAACAACTAACAACATTAACCCAAATCTTGAAGATCTAACAAGTTTAGGGTTTTATACCTCTTAAATGCAAAAATTTTGATTCTAATCTTGATGATCTGATATAGGAGAGCTAATGGATGATATGGGCTTTCCTTATCACCTAGTTTCTCTCAAAATTTTCGGATGGTGGAGAGAGACAAGACTTGGCTAGTTGGAAAAATAAAGTAAGTCACTTTCTAGACTTTATGCTTTTAAATCCAAGATGCAATGTATTTTACTGGCAAATATGGCTGATATTGTGAGATATATGTCACATGCTAGAGTTAGAGTTGGTTAACAACCAATACTAGAGCTAGATCTACACTCCAACTAATAACAAATTGAAAAGGGCAAAATGGTCATTTGATTTTTAATTTTAATGGCTAAATAGACAATTGTCCAAACCCTTAGGTTCTAACCCTTAGGTTTTAAAATTCTAATTTTTAGGATTTCTAATTTAGGTTTTAAAACAGAAAATTAATATTTTTAAATTATATTTAGGATTCTATAATTATATTAAAATTTCCTATTCATAATTCAAGCTTGCTAATTAGGATTAACATTTCCTAATTAAAGTATACTAATTTAGCAATTAAGGACAAAACTGTACATTAGGGTTTATAACCCAAGAATTAGGATTTTAAATAGAAAAATAATCTTTCTAATTTAGAAATTAGGTTTCTTAATGTAACGCCCGAGAATTTTAGATTTTTAATGAATTAAAATTATATTTGATTATGTGGATTAAATGAATTTAATTGATTAATTATGTGAATAAGATGTGTGAAGGTCGTTCTATGACCTAGAATGTGTGGATGTGGTTAGTATTCTGGTTATGTGCTAGGATTAATTGTTTTGAATTATCAAGACGAAAAGGAATGTTTTTCTAGAATTTTCCCGTAAAAACACTATTCATCCGATTTTGTTCGGAGCTTAGGTTCGTAATTCTGAGAAACGCGTAATGATATAATATGAAGATATAATGGAATATTCGATAATATTTTCGTTATGCCGAATGAAGTTTTCACTTGCGGACTTAAAACCTAAGGGTTAGTGAAAGAGATTTTCGAAAGGGAAATGTAATACATATAAACAATTAGGTTAGTATACGTATGAGATACAAGTAATATACTAGTTAAAATACGAGTATGGTATGAAGAGTAGTACGTTGTATAATACAAATATTGTATGAGTACCAGGCGAAGTGAATACGGAGGTTATACGCATGGAATACGATTAGTTCTAATTAAATTATGAGCTAGGGATTTGGTATAATCCAATTGGACTTGGATTAATTGCAAGCCCAATGAATTAGGTAAGCAAGCCCAAGTTAAGGCCCAATATTAATTTAAGACAAGCCCAATCCAAGAAGTTATATCGCGGGTCAAATCGGTGGGTCAAGGGATGGGTAAAACACATAGAGCAACCCATGGAAAGACCCGAGGGCATGTGGGCCAGCCACTTGGCCGCCAAGTAAATTGATTACTTGGTGGCTAAGTTGAAGAGGAGGTGGGAATAGTAAGGAGGTGGCATGTTGACCATTTTGCCCCCATTTTGATTTCCTATAACTACAAAGCTAGGGTTGGTCATTTTGTGTTTTGAAAATATTTTCCAACCTATATTGAGATAGAGAAAGAGCTAGAAACACATAATCAAGCTACTTCCAAGAAAAACATAAAACATTTACCAAGAACGCGAAGAACGATAAATGTAATAGCTCGTAAACATTAATCTTCATCTTTTTTTGATTTCTTTCTCGTAGAAGAATCGTAGATTGGTGGAGCATGTTTAGTGAGAAGGAATAAGGATGACTATTAATAATAAAAACATTGGTAAGTCATGATCGAATAGAAATCGTAAGGGTTACGTAAGTTAAAACCGTAGAAAGTTATGAACATGAACTTAGTTGTGATTGGATGATTTGAAAACCATCATGGTTAGGGTATGTGCATATTATTTGGTTAGGGTGTAGATGATGAATCAATGGAGTGTTCCATTTTATTTGGCTTATAGAACACAAGTAAGGATGTTATGGCGAATTTTGCGAAAATAGACATTAAACGTCGAAAATGTAAAAATCTTGGATTAAAGGTCAAAAGTTGTCGTGTGACTTGAAAATGTTGATTTTCAATTAAAACACGTGAGATAGGGTATTTAAGAGTCGTGGACGCAAGAATCGTTGAATTCTGACTTATAACGAAGAAAACGAGTATTGAACACTCGAAAACGATAAATGAACGTTCAAAATGAACCAAAAGGTGAATTTCAAGTTAACGAGTTCGAAAATTTAAAATTCTTATATGAACACCTAGAGTATGTAATTTGTGAGTTGTGGGTTTTCGAATGAGCCAATTCGGATGTAAAACGAATAAATTGTGAAGCCATGAGTTTCGTTGAAAAAACAAACTGTTTTGACCAACTGGTGAACAGGGGCGACGCCGCTGTAGCATCCCCGAATCCGGGTCCCAAATAGTTAATTCTATCACTAATGTGAAAGATATAAACATACATTGTTTATACATTAAACTTTTACACATCATTCCCAAGGTCTACAACCTTAACTTAATACATTCTTTCAATATCTTAGAAGATTTACATTGCTATTTTCGTCAGAAAATTTAATAAATCTAACTGCAACGTAATTTAACCTTGAACTCTGACTTTGCCTCTGTCCTTATTCAAGCTTTCATCTTAATCTGAAAATTTTATCATGATATAGCAAGGGTGAGCAACAAATTTGCCTAGCAAGTTTTACATACAATGAAGATATATATCATGATTGAAAAGAATGAATAAGCTTTCAAGTTTTCAACAATATAATATTGTGAAATAACATGAATCAAGTTTCAATGATTGAATGACTGAACCAATAATATTGGATGTCAATAATGACTATGAATAATTTAACTGAACCTTATGGTAATGAAGGTGATCAGCCATTCATACCTGATGAACATATGCAACATGCACTAAGTGCGAATCAATAATTAGTATAGACGTGAATAATCATCAATAATCATTCACTAACATGCTCTGTAATATAACTCGAGTTTGAGTTAAGGAAACTTGCCTGATTCGTTGACTACTGCTACACAATTTAAGTTAACTTCTTTTGTAAGACCTATCAATTATAAGATTTATCTTTCAATCAGCATATCATACTTTGTATCATAATACAATTACTTAAGCCTTAAATTATCTAACACTTAATCAAATATTAGATAACATCTTAACCCATTAGTATTATTATCATTTTATAGTATTTAGATCCTTTACTAAAATTATTAATCATTTAATAATATTTTAATCACCTTCTAATATTATTAATCTTGTAATAATATTTTACTTATTTCATAAATAATAAATGTCTCACACATTTTAAGATGAAAATATTTTACATCTTGAAGCTTAAACCATTTAAACTTCATTTCAAAAATATCTTTTATATCTACTTACAAATATGGAGTTTAAACAGCTAATGCATGACTTTTATAGTAAAAATCAATTTACTATATTATTTCTTTAATTTAAATAACTTTTACGTCAGTTTGTCCGTTCATTAGTCAACACTGACCGTTGCCTCATATATAAAACTTTTACCTCGCTAGCACATTTGCTTTATATTTTTCTTTTTACGATTATTCGCCCTTATTTTTTTTTCTATCATTTGCCCATACACATAATATACTTCATTGAATATCAATTTCAACAATTACATTGAAAAAATATCATAAATCTCTTATTAAATCTCCCGTCGAATATTATTAATTATATAATAATATTTTACACTAAGATTATCAACCTTTTACTATCATTCTAGCCAAGTACTACTATTAATATCTCAATACAATATTATTAGTCATATAAAAATAATTTAAGCCATTAATCACATTAATAAACAATTTATTTTAATTGTTTTCCTTTCCTTAACTAACTAGTTTAAGCATTCTAAAATGTCATAAACATCATAACACTTTAAACCCGACCCAAAACTTCATTACAAACTTGCATAAGCCATGCTCAAGGGTCTCACATCATAAACCATATTTTTTCCTATTTATGGACAATTTGATTTTCAATATTTTTTTTTTGATCTTACCCAGCCTCACTAAAACAGCCATAACTCTCGCGTTTTAAAACATGTTTGTGTAATTCTTGAGCCCACGCGAAGATAACTTCCAGGGCTACAACTTTTGTCTCACGATGTTTTTCCAAAATCCGGACACATCAGTCCAAAAATTTAAACAAATGAGGCTGTTCGGGATTGATTGGACAATTTTATAACGCTCCTACCAAACATCATAACTACCTCATCCGGAGCCGGAATTAGTCCGTTCTAGAGTCTATGGAAAGCTTAATCAATGTACTAAAACATACCAAAAGCTCAGAAGTTTTAAAGTACAAAAATGGACGAAAATGCCCCCGTTACAGACTGCATAAAAATAGTTTATAATTTTTGTTAAAATTCGGGACTGTTTTGGCAAATCAGTCACTACCCCATCAAAACTCAATATTTTTGAGTCATACCACTTGGGTTATCTAATAAACACATATATCTAGCACCCCTCTTTGACGGATCGTAAAAATGAGTTATAGATTTAAAACGGCGAATTTTCAAAGTACATAGAAATTTTGGGTTCAAAACTAGAAAATTTTATTTTTCTTTTCTTTTGGTTCCCACCCAAATCAACACCCAAAATGGGTAAATCCATACTTGAATCTATGGAAAACACATAGATCATAAGGTTTTATACACCCAAATCAAAAACCCTCATCATCAATTTACAAATAGAAATAAAGAAAAAATTTATACCTTTACTTCTTCTTCTTCTTTTTCTCTTCATGGATGATCTTTCTCCTCATTTCTTCCCCCTCATGGCTGCCAATCTCTCTTCTCTCTCTCTTTCCCTCACGGTTTCTTCTCTTTCTCTCTTCCCGTTCTCTTCTTTTTTTCCTTTCTCTTTCTCTTTCTCTTTCTCTTTCTCTTATCTTCTTATCTCTTTTCTCTTATTAATAACCATCATTCTTTTTTTTTTTAATTGGCCACATGTGGCCTCTTATCTCCCACATATCTTTTATTTAATGCCTTTATTAAATGTCCACAATGCCCTCAATAATAGGTTTTAAAATTGGGCCATTTAATTAATCTTTTGGACTTTCACTTAATCCTTTGGGCTATGTAATATTAACATAATCCAATTCTTTTTATCTTTACCCACCCTAAATATTTAATTAGAGTATCCATTTCAAATAATTAATTAGAGTATCCATTCTAAATATTTAGAATTTAAATCATCACTCTATTACATTAAATTCTATAACCCAATTAAACTTGTTTTAATTAAATTATAAAATTTAATAACTTGAGATAATAAAAGTATATCTCTTAACTTAATATTATTGTTAATATTATTATTATTCTCCTACAAGTGGGCTTAGTTGGGCCCTAATTAATTTCATAGAGCTAGCAATTGTACTTGCTTTACTTACTAACAAAAACTAACTTGGGCTTCCACCCAAAATTTAATTGGGTCATTATAATACTTGTCTCATACATAATATATTGGGCTAGATTAAATAATTAATTGCCCTTAATCACTTTATCTACAAGTCACATGCTTAATTAATTAATTGGCTTTGTTTAAATAATATAATTTTCTTAGTCCATCAAATTTTAATTCTCTTGGACTCTTTTTAAATTCTTGGGCTATGACCTTATTATAGTCCATTATTTTAAATTCTATTCCAACCCAAATCATTTAATTAGGGTATTCACTTTCTCAATTATAACTTAAATCTTTACTCACAGGCCCAATCATTTCCTTAACCCAATTTAGACTTGCTATAATTAGGTTATAAAATTAATTAACCGAGATGTATAAAATAAATCTCTTAGAATTAGTATATAATTAAATACTATTATTCTCCCACATATTACACTTAAGCTTTTAACACTTAGCTTTTAAATTCCCATCTTATCCCACCCCAAATATATAATTAGGGTATCCACTCTAAATATTTAATTAGAGTATCCATTCTGACTAAACATGACATTCCGGATGCAACAGAGCAATCCGTACTTCAAAATTCTATCTCTAACTCAATTTTTGAGTTTTAAATTACTCACTTCTTATTGTTAATCGTATTAACTAACGATTTTATACTTATTCAAATTCTTATTTGCCCATCAAGGCCAACACTCAAGCTATGTTAATTACTAACATAGTTTTATCTTGATCATTATATCATTAACTTAATTCATCATTCCTCTTGCTAAAATATATATAGCACCTTACTAAGTATATATATTTCTATACATATACCCATCTTCGTTTAACCTCATAGCATCTCTTCATGTGAAATCTTATCTCCAATAATAAAATTTCCATATGTACTTATATAACACTTCTTAGACTAATTCGTTTATATCGAATTTACAGGTATCGTAATACCTTATTCTTGATATTCCTTCAAGTACATATTAATTCATTTCTAGGGTTTAGGAATTTTGTAACTCATATTTTCTCTATTCTCATTCGAATATCAAACCATATAGGTTTTTACTTGAAAATTTTAAATAAATCTTCAAATTCTCATCTAGGTTTTATTCTTTAACCTTTATTCTAATCATTTAAGATTTTAGAAATTTTCGGGTTGTCACAGCCACAGCGCCAAACCTAGGATAATAGGTCGCGTCACAGCACTGGATCCGGCCTTGTACCCTGTTAATTGGCGCCACAGCGCCAAAGATATACTAGAGACTGGCTCCGCAGCGCCAACAGTGTAGAAAAATTAACCAAGTTAGGTTTTGATTCTAAATTGAATGTAAACCAATAGTAAGACATGTAGGTACCTAATGTACATAATAAGGCTAACTTTAAATCACTTATAAAGTGATAACGTTAGAAGATTAGATGTGGTTTAATTGGAATTAAACGAAGAACGCAAGAATGTAATAAGTAAAACCGTGAATGATGTTCAATGTTAGTATTTCACCAATAATGATCAAATGTCGGTTAATAACGTAAGAACGTTAACAAGCCGTAACGAAACATAAAAAGATGAATTGACTTTATTAAAGAAATAAATTCAAGTCATAGAAGAGAAAGAAGTTGGTTAGAACAATATAGTTAGTTGTTTGGTAACTAATTACAGTGTGCTATGTGAATATATCATGTAGATCCTGTAAAGACTGTGAATTGATTGAATATTATATTCGAAGAAGCTTGAAGAAAAGTTTTATTAACGCTAGTCTAACCTACGTGTTAGCCAAGTTTTCTATGATTCATGTTTCTGAAATGCATGAATGGTTTTAAAGAAAGAGTCGATGCCTGTTTTAACTCGGCTAGACAAGTCTTGAAGAATTGATTGATTTGTTTACAAGTCTTTTAATATATAACTGAACACTATCCTATGCCAAGTATTTGGTACGGATGTAAAGGTAAGTTTGTCTATGCATAAACAATAATATTTTCATCGATTATTCGATGGGCACGCGAGGTTGCCAAGTGTTAAACGTAAATACATCTAACGGAAGAGTGTTGATCAACATAGAGTAATATAGGCTGATCACCTAGATGTACCCATAAGTAATGTCGGATGGATGGCCTTAGTGCCGGATGTCCTTTTCAAGTATGAAAACGCAAAGAGTATGCTCATGGTCTTTTGACCGGTTTAGAATTCCTAAGATATTATATATACTTTGGAATTATTGTTATGAAATGAGAAGTATGAGTCAATACTTCATGGTAATTCATAGCTACTTGTTCAGTTATGGAAGATAATCATATAATTCTTGATGTGGTATTTATGTTATCCTTTCATAGACTTGCTGAGCTGTTTATGCTCACTTCTTGCTTGAATTATATGATTGAAGCTATAGCCGAACGAACTGAGAGTTCTAAGAGAGATAAGGGAAAGGCTAAGATGGATAGTTGATTATCTTGTAATAAACTAGAGTATTTGTATATAATATACTTATGAATAACAAATAATGTATTCGATTTATGAACCTGGGATAGGATTTATTACTAATGTAATAAGGATATAGTAATAACAGTCATTTTGTTGTTACCTCAATGGAATGACTGTATGAATTGTAGTATCGTGGAGCACCATCTGTCGGGTTGGAAGATACTTGGATTTGGAGGCGTCATAGGTTGGTATCAAAGCATTAGGTTATAAAACTTAAGGGGGGAAGAACCATAGGCTAATAACCTCGTTAGGAAAGGAAAAGTCCGAAGGAAGTTAACTCGAGTCAAATGATTTAATAAGGTATCGAGGAAACTCAGTACCAAAAGATTTAAAAGATGGAAAGTAACCTTAAATGGATTAAATGTGATTTGTGCTTATATTATTGTGTATTATGTACTAATCAACTTGGTATGTTTTATTATAGATGTCAATTGATAGCTTGATGTATGGGGATATACATGTGGTGATCAAGGACTCCGTGAACAGAGTAGAGCCAGCACATATGCCTATAGTGAAGATACCTTTAATGATTCTAGAAGAATCAGAGCCCGAGGAGTATTTTTTAGAGGAGGACTATTCTGAGGAGACCATGGGATTAGCATCATATCTGAATATGATGATAGATGTAGAGGATGATATGGAGGTAACATCGGTTAATACGGTGATTCCTGCCTTAGAGTCAACACCCACAGAGATGATGAGGGCAATGTATCTCTGTAGCGCCCCCAAATCCGGGTATCTTCCAACCCGACAGATGGTACTATATGTACAAACATTCATACATTCATTCAATTGAAAAGTCTCAAGAACGAACATAACTTCTATATATTTAAAGTAATATTTACATTTCCCAAGTTATATACCCATTACAAAGGTTCTTTGTCATAATATCATTTAGATTACAACAATAGACCTATACTATTACAAGACAGCTTAGTAATCTGCCTTAGCTTTTCCTTTATCCTTTTTCGATCCTTCGGGTCGTTCAGTCTTAGCTGTGTTCCTATGGTTCAAGCAAGAGTGAGGATAACTAGCTCAGCAAGTATAACAATTCAATAACAACATGCTTGATACATACGAATCGTATATCTTCAATAACTAAACAATAATTATGAAGTACTATTAATAATTAAAAAAAGCACTTCATCTTTTCTTTCAAAATATTTTACAATAATAACAATATTTAGTAAAACATTTTATCCGGTCAATGACCTCGAGTATTCATTCTTTATTGGAAAAGGACAACCCAGAAGCAAGTCCGTAAGCCCGATATTACTTACGAGCACTTCTAGGTGATCAGCCTATCGTACTCTATATTGATCAATACTACATCCATTAAACGTATGCACGTTTAAGCATTTGGCAACCTCACGTGCCTATAATTTTACCGACAAAACATTTGTTTAATATTTCAGTCTTCTTTTGAAAACCATATCAAGTAGTTGACAAAAGATAACAACATTTGATAATAAATGAATAGATTATCAATAATCCACGCAATATATCAAGTCTAGCCAAAGGAATTGGCTTTAACTTTAACATACCACAATTCATGCGAAAGAATACATGAACTTCAAAACTTGTTCTGATTGAACTGAGACAAGAGTTAGAATACTTGCCTTTAGCGTCTGCTACGGTATATTAACTTTATGTTGAAGTCTTTCAAGTCTCTACAATACATGATCACATAATGCCTTACATTAGGTCACATATAATCAAGTATGTATATGACTATATCTTACCCTTCATCTCAATCTAATTATGTATTAGATTCAGTTACTATTCATTCCGGTTTATCATTATCATTGCATTTATATTCAACTAGGTTATCTCAACCTTTATACAACATCCTTAAGGTTTAACAAAGTTTAAACAATGTTAAATTACGTTCCCTAGGTTTTTAAATCAATTAACTTTCTTTTCTTTGTAATTAAAAACATTAATTACTATTCTTGTTCTGAGGCTGGCGTTGCGGCGCCAGCTTTATACTCACATCTCGTGCTACGACACGAGTTAATATTGGTATTGACCCAGACTTGGCGCTACGACGCGAGTCCTTACATGGTGGGCCGCGCTGAGGCGCCACACTTCAGAAGGTTTTTGTACTGTTCATGGCGCTGCAGCGCCAGAAATTGTACTATGGTTCGCGCTGCAGCAAACTCTTGCAATGTGCTCGGACAGTGTTTTGCACTGCAACGTGACCATTTTGGCCTAGGGTTGGCGCCGCGGGGCCAACTCTGTGCACCAGAAAAAAAAATTCAGTCTTTGAATTTTGTGAACTTCCCGGACGCATAACTTCTTCGTTATAAGTCTGATTTGGCTCGTTCAAAAGCCAAAGGTTCACAAATTATTTATTCTACGTGTTCATGCAAGAATTTTATCTATTTGACTTTGTTTGCTAAAAATTCACCTATTGGTTCATTTTTAACAAAAACGATAAACGTTCGTGAACATTCAACGCTCGTTTCATCGTTCTAAGTCAGAATTATGTCATTTTCGAGTCCATAACTCTTAAATTCCAAATATGACTTGACTCCATCAGAAAACAATGGTTCCGAGTTCAAACACAAAATTTGACTTCTATTCCGAGAATTTTACGAATTCAACGATTATCGTCCAATCGTGCCATTTCTGGTAAATCTTCATTCTTATGATTTGTTCAACATTACAAATGAATTCTATTCATCATGTGAACATCTCAACATACTTATTACAACAAACTATATTCATTGTTGGATTTTTGACTTATTCTTCTTGAGCTTATAACTTGTCAAATTATAAACTACTTAAGATTTTATTGTTCATGACTTATGACAATTAAAGTTTCTTAATCATCATACTTTATATGTTCTTAACATATAACTTTACTTATGTATACATGATACATATGATAATATAAGTTCTTGTATCACTTCTCTTAATAAACTCATTACAAGTTCATAATACTTTCACATAAGTTTATAACTTATGCTAGCTTAAATGACTTATTACCAAATTATGTGTCTTAAGTTCATTACTTACACATTCTTCTTACTTCTTATCATTCATGTTCCTTAATCCATCTTTTCTTATTAACCTATCATGAATAGAGATAGAAGATAATTTAAAGAAGAAGTCTTACTTTAGAAGTCTTGGTAAAGTAGCTTTCTTCTTCTTCTTACAAATGAAAGTAACTTATTGTAGCTCATTCTCTCTAACACCTAAGCACTTTGTAATATGTTGGATTATTTGAACAAGTGTTAAATGGCTAGCAAGCCTTCTCTATTTATAGAAGTTGCAAAGCTAGGGTAGTTTAGTCATTAAATCAACCCACCTCCTTAAGCCACCTCCTTACTATTCATTACTTGATTAACACAACTCTTATCTTTTGCTTGGCCATTACTCCTAAGTCTTGGTCATTACTTCTAACACTTGGTCACCACACATTTAATTTGATTACCAAGTTGAACCATATTAACATGGTTTGCCCCATTGGTCAATCAATTCATTGGACTCTAGCTTAGGCTTGGATTAAATAGATCCTTGGGCTTTACATTAATAAACATTAGTGGGTTCATTAATTAATAATTGGGCCTTAACATTTTATTCACTTGAACTTGTAGTAATTACAATCAACCTTTCCAAGTCCATTAACGTTACTTAATACATATACATATAGTTTATGTATTATTTTCGTATTCTAATTCATATAGAATTTATACACTATATTTCATCCTTCATACAAACTTGTATAATAGTTCGTATTATACTCGTTTTCATTACTTTGTACAATACCAAAGTATTATACAATTATTACTTATTCATTACTACTTTGCCTTGCTTAACGTTTATAAATTAAGTCCGCAAGCGAAATATTACATTTTCCTTAACTAGATTTTTATTACAAAATCCATCTTACCTTGTCATTCTATCATTACGTATTTATCGGAAATTCAAAAATAAATCCCGAGCCACTACCGATCAATAGTGTTTTTCTGAAAATTTCTCGAAAAACTTTTATTTTCGTCTTAGAAATTCAAACACTTTAATTAATCCACGTAGATCAAATACTACGATATTCTAACATCAATAGGTTATACAAGGACAACCATCTTGATAACACATAGAATAGAATTTTATTATTATTTAATTTAATAAAATCATTTTACAATAAGATCCGAATTTCTCGGTCATTACATTCTTCCCCCCTTATAAAGATTATGTCCCCAGAATCTCGTCTTACTTTAACCAAATAAATGGGGAAAATTTTTCTTCATCTTTTCTTCTAATTCCCACGTTACTTCTTCAGTATCGTGGTTCTTCCATACTACCTTTACTGATGGTATTACCTTATTCCTCAGAACTTGTTCCTTTCTATCAATGATCTGCATCAACGACTCTTCATATGTTAAGTCTTTCTCGATATGAATCGGCTCATACTCGATTACATGTTTATAGTTCGGATTATATGGACGTAATACCGATACGTGAAAAACGTTATGTATTCGTTCTAGGTCTGGATGTAACGCCCTGAAATCTGGTCTATCTTCACACCCGGATTCTGAACGTCACGAGTACATGATTCATCCAATATACATCATTACAAGAGTGACTTTTATCCGCCACCAAGGATACATAACAGTTCATTAAACTAGTCTATAATTAAATTTCAACTTTTTACATTACAAGTCTTCACTTGATCTTCTCGCTCAGTCACATTCTAAATAATAATTCATCTGGATAACGTCAGCTTGATCTTTAGGGGATCCTTATGTTCTTCTAACTTTGTTCGTTGAAAATTATTTTTTTGATTTAAAGAAAGAATGAGCATTCAATTGCCCAGCAAGTCATAACAGTTGAACAAACAACTTCAGAATTAAAACATTTCTTTAGAACTTCTATAACTGACAAAGGTTATGAAGCAACTTGAATAACAGGAATAGTCTTGATTCCTATGATCTTAAGACATCAGTCATTTTCACTTTGAAATACTTTCATTTTTTTACCTTTTTCATACACATCCTATCTGGCTAGAATCATTAGCACAGACTTAACAATAACGGTTCATGTATAAACAGAACATACTTATATTGAACATCTCAATCACAGAACAATGCATATCATAGAAACACCGAAGTGTTCAAATTGTTGCTCAATGCCTCAAACGTTTTACCACCTTGTACAAATATCACACATTCGCACATAGATAGAACTTCTCAAGTACAACATCTGAGATGCTTAAGAAACTAGCAGTCATGTAATATGAATGAAGTTAAGAAACTTGCCTTATGCCCGTGGCTATAGCTTACGTTGATCTGCTCATTTCAATTCTTATATAACACATAAGGAAAAAACGTAAACACCAATTTGTCATATATTGAACTTACGCATTGGTTTAGTTAACTTGACTTCTTAGGGTTCGCGTTCTTGAAATATAAGTTTACGCAACTAACTTCCTTTACCAGTTTACGGCTTCATGATATACTGAGATGTCTTACTCAAAACGTTCATCATCTTTGATGATTTACATTCTTATCTGACTCACATTTGGCTTTCACTAATCTTATTACCGTTCATTACGGCTTCCTTAACAATTCATATACTATTTAATATTTTCGTTATCCATTACATGAACCTCAGGTTCATTATCCTCGTCGCTTAACGTCTAAGGAATCACAATCATAGCAATCCCCACGTTCGTTCATCGTGACTACGGTCCTCGGATATCGGTTACGTAACCCGCATTTATATTCTTTGTTATTTAATCTTGTTTAATCTTTACGATCAACCTTTAATAAAGGTTTATATTACTTGATTAAGTGTTACATTAGTTGAATATTATATTCTTTATCCTCCCTTACATTTCCCCAAAGAGCTGAGCAGTTCAAAGCTCATCTCTGGCTTTCTCCCAACACTGGCACCGCGGCGCCACTCCCTTCTATAACTCTCGCGCTGCGGCGCCACTCGCCAAAAGTTTATGGTCGAGCTTGCACTGCGGCGTCGCCTCCCAAGGCTCAGCTGGTGCTGCAGTGCCGAGCCTAAACCCTAAAAAAATCTCTAAGTCTTGAATCAAGTTTGAGACGCTTACTTCCTGATTTTATAACTCATTCGCTATAACTCGTAACGAGGTCATTCCAAAGCCATTCTCTTCCTAATCTTATGTACTTCAATACCCCTCAGACATAACTTCATTCTTAGTCCATTAACATGTCATTCGATTGGTTTGATCTTCACCCTTTATTCATTTTTACGCTTTTAATGTTCTTCGCTTGTTCGTCCGTAATTCGGTCATCCGAACTCAAAACTCATTCGTTCTTGAGTCCATGACTCACGTTTTATATGTTTTCTTACTTTCTTATGAAACACCACACGTTTGGGTTCATTTACTAACTTTCTAATTCTCGTTCGTCTTTTATAAAATTTTTGCCATAACTTCGTTATAGATAAGTTTTAATCCATTCTTCATTAATGTTTCTACCGTTCCTAACCAAGCAATATGCATATAACTTATACGTGATAGTTTTAAAATTGTCTATAAACAACGTTCTTAGTGTTCTTCGCGTGTTCTACATGTTCTTCGTTCTTTCTTCATTTTAATCGATATTTTGGATAATGATTTCACTTTTTATTGGAATTTGATGTTATAGAACACCATTCCTTACTTATTTCAGCAATTTATTCATATAATCCACTCGGATCGTTCTAATTCATTACGAATCTTATACTTCCTTAAGAAATTTATTTACTAAACTTTAAATTCTTATTTCTTCATTTTTTTATGATTTCAACCATATGAACTCATTTCTCACCATATCTACTTCTTATCTTCATTAAGTTATGTTTTTAAACATAAAAACTTAAAGAAAATTTATAAAATACTAGGTTTCGGATTACCGTTCTTCTTTATTTTTCTTCCGCTAGATAAAGCCGGCGATTTGCAAGCTTTTCTACTTCACGAACACTTTCGATCCGATCATTCATGTTCATGTTCCTTCTCCCTCTTCATCCGAACCCTCTCTCACTCACTCTAGATGTAGGATTTTCAAAATCCCATACATAAAGATTTAAGCTTCCTATTTATAGAATTTCCAAGCTAAGGATATTTTAATTATTTCGCCCCCTAACCTCCTTACTATTCATGGCTTAAGGAATAAGTTAACTTACTCCTTAAGTTTACTTAACACTTAAGTCTACTTAGCCTTTAAGTTTGCTTAACTCTTAAGTTTACTACTTACACCTCCTTAGTTAACCTCCTTACTATTCACGAAACTTAGCCTGTAAGTTTCATGGTTCCGTCTTTCGGGTTTCGTTCGACAGTTTTAAAAACTGCGATTCTCGGAACTCACTTTTCTTAACCCTTAAGTTTTAAGTCCGTAGGCGAAAACTTCATTTTTGCCATAATTTTTTCAAAATTAGATGTAATCAATAACTTCTCGAAATTTCAAAATAAATCTCCGAGTAGAAACGGATGAATATTGCTTATTTCATCTTTTTCCCCAAAAATATTTTTGTTTCCGGAAAATTTTTATTTTCGTCTTGAAAATTCTTATTCGCTCAATCTAGCTCGTAGCCAGAATACTCCCGATTAATAGTCATCCTAGGTTATAGAAGGATTAATAAACTCATACCACATAATAGTATTAATAAAAATTAGTTTTATTAATAACTAATTCTTTAAACCTAAATTCTGGACAATCCGAATTTCTGGGTTGTTACATTCTTCCCTCATAAAAATTTCATCCTCGGAATTTCTTAAAACCACACCCTTACCCGGGTCATCACATTCACCCCTTCTTCACAGAATTTCATCCTCGAAATTTTAGCCTACCTTTCTTCTAAACTTCACTTCAACGGAGTTCTTATCTTTCCTTCTTTCCTAACCCCTATAGCCTACCAAGAATCATGAAGCAGAAGGAATAACGAGGAATATAAAATTTCCTCTTAAAACGTTTCATACTTTTGTCGAGGGGTCATATCGACCATGAACTCTTACTGGGTTAAACAGCATTTCGCCGTAAGCCCTTCTTTAACTGTAAGTTTACAATCACAAAGAAAGTAACTACCTATTCCATGTTCTCCTCAGACTAAATCGTTAGATTCCGCACCAAAATAATTTGGTTTGGCACAAGTTCTCAAAGAAAGATCGATGACATACCATTTGTCTAGCTGAATCAAGTAGCTTAGACTATACCTATAAATTGGATTTCAACTTGAAACATTCGTCTAGTCAACTTAATTGACATTGACTATTTCTGTAAAATCTTTTCGCAATACATCAAAACATTTTATGACGTCATGATACCGTACTTTTCACAGTACGTTGAGGACTTCGTCAGTTTGTGATTTCGTTATTATACATCATACCATAGCGGGTTGTTGATCCTAAGATCACATCCAACACCAGGTTCAATTACATTAATAACTCAATCTTTTTACCATCCATGCATCAAATGCACAGATGATATAAAATTCATTTTGATAATTTTAAATCAATTTTATTTTTGTCTAGCCGAAACAATTAACATAGACATACCAAGAATAGCTCTTTTAAAAATTCTATTGATTCCAAAAGTTAAACCAATTCTTTCCTTTTAAAAATGTACATATCAGCACGATTTCAATAAAGTTCAAAATCTAGCATAGCTAGATGACTTGGAATATCCTATTTCTCCATCTTCCTTCATTGTCTTACTGCGACAATACTTAATCTTCTCTAGCACCTTCAATACTAAGCCTACTGAAAACAACTCATTTTTAGTCTAAACATTCCTATACGTTAGTACAGTCCATCAACTTACCACAGATTTTGAGTTCATGAACTTTCCACAATAATATGAGTTTAAGAACTATCCAGACAGACCATAGGCGTCCATTCGCTGGTACGTTCGAAAACATACCATATTATTATGAGTCACGAACTTACCAACTTGTAACGCCCCAAAATCCGATCTATCTTCACACCCGGATTCCGCACGTCACGAGTACATCATTCATCCAACATACATCAATATATATACTGAAATATAAAAACACACACTCTCAAATCCCAGGTTCTGGAAACCTTAAAACCTTTTTCATTACAAATAATAATAAATACATTATTCATTTTATCTTACAAGAGTGACTTTTATTCGCCACCAAGGATACATAACAGTTCATTAAACTGGTCTATAATTAAATTTCAACTTTTTACATTACAATTCTTTACTTGATCTTCTCGCTCAGTCGCATTCTGAATAACAATTCATCTGGATACCGTTAGCTTGATCTTTACGGGATCCTTATGTTCTTCTAACTTTGTTCGCTAAAAATTATTTTTTGCATTTAAAGCAAGAGTGAGCATTCAATTGCCTAGCAATTCATAATAGTTGAACAAACAACTTCAGAAGTAAAACATTTCTTTAGAACTTCTATAACCGAACAAAAGTTATGAATTAGCTTAAATAATAGGAATTGTCTTGATTCCTATCATCTTAAAACATCAGTCATTTTCACTTTGAAATACTTTCATTTTCTACCTTTTTCATACACATCCTATCTGGCAAGAATCATTAGCACAGATTTAACAGTAATGGTACATGTATAAACAGAACATACTTGTATTGAACAACTCAATCATAGAACAATGCATATCATATAAACACCGAAGTGTTCAAATATCACACATTCACACATAGACAAAACTTCTCAAGTATAACATCTAAGAAGTTTAAGAAACTAGCATTCATATAATATGAATGAAGTTAGGAAACTTACCTTATGCCCATGGCTACAGCTTACGCTGATCTACTCATTTTAATTCCTATATAACACATAATGAGAAAACATAAACACCAATTAGTCATATATTGAACTTACGCATTGGTTTAGTTAAATTTACTTCTTAGGGTTCGCGTTCTTGCAATATAAGTTTACGCGACTAACTTCCTATACCAGTTTATGGCTTCATGACATACGGAGATGTCTTACTCAAAACGTTCATTATCTTTGATGATGTACATTCTTATCTGACTCACATTCGGCTTTCATTAATCGTATTACCATTCATTATGGCTTCCTTGACAATTTATATACTATTTAATACTTTCGTTATCCATTACATGAACCTCAGGTTCATTTCCCTCATCGGTCAATGTCTAAGGAATCACAATCATAGCAATCCCTCACGTTCGTTCACCGCGACTACGGTCCTCGGATATCGGTTACGTAACCCGCATTTATATTCTTTGTTATTTAATCTTGTTTAATCTTTACGATCAACCTTTAATAAAGCTTTACATTACTTGATTAAGTGTTACATTAGTTGAATATTATATTCTTTATCTTACCTTACATTTCCCCCAAGAGCTGAGCAGTTCAAATCTCATCTTTGGCTTTTCCCAACACTGGCGCCGCGGCGCCACTCCCTTTTCTAACTCTCGAGCAGCGGTGCCACTCGCCAGAAGTTTATGGCCGAGCTCGAGCTGCGCCATTGCCTCCCAAGGTTCAGCTGGCGCTGCAGCGCAGAGCCTAAACACTAGAAAAATTCTCTAAGTCTTGAATCAAGTTTGAGATGCTTACTTCCTGATCTCATAACTCCTTCGCTTTAACTCGGAACGAGGTCATTCCAAAGCCATTCTCTTCCTTATCTTATGTACTTCAATACCCCTTAAACAGAACTTTATTCTGGATTGGTTAACATGCCATTCGATTGGCTTGATCTTCACCCTTTATTCATTTTTACGCTTTTAATGTTCTTCGCTCGTTCATCCGTGATTCGGTCATCTGAACTCGGAACTCATTTGTTCTTGAGTCCACGACTCACATTTTATATGTTTTCTTACTTTCTTATGAAACCCCACTCATTCGGGTTCATTTACTAACTTTCTAATTCTCGTTCGTCTTTTATAAAATTTTTGTCATAAAGATAAGTTTTAATCCGTTCTTCATGAACGTTTCTACTGTTCCTAACCAAGCAATATGCAAATAACTTATACGCGATGGTTTTAAAGTTGTCCATCAACAACGTTCGTCGTGTTCTTCGCGTGTTCTTCGTGTAATTCGTTCGGTATTCATTTTAATTGATATTTTGGATTATGATTTCACTTTTTATTGGAATTTGATGTTATAGAACTCCATTCCTTACTTATTCATATAATCCACTCGGATCGTTCTAATTCATTACGAATATTATACTTCCTTAAGAAATTTATTTACTAAACTTTAAATTCTTATTTCTTCATTTTCTTATGATTTCAACTATATGAACTCATTTCTCACCATATCTACTTCTTATCTTCATTAAGTTATATTTTTAAACATAAAAACTAAAAGAAAATTTATAAAAGTCTTGGTTTCGGATTACCGTTTTTCTTTATTTTTCTTCCGCTAGACAAAATCGGCGATTTTCTAGCTTTTCTATTTCACGAACACTTTCGATCCGATCATTCATGTTCATGTTCCTTCTCCATATTCATCCGAACCCTCTCTCTCTCTAGATGTAGGATTTTCAAAATCCCATACAAAATGATTTAAGCTTCCTATTTATAGAATTTCCAAGCTAAGGGTATTTTAGTCATTTCGCCCCCTAACCTCCATACTATTCATGGCTTAAGGACTATGTTAACTTACTCCTTAAGTTTACTTAATACTTAAGTCTATTTAGCCTTTAAGTTTGCTTAACTCTTAAGTTTACTTAACACTTAAGTCTTCTTAGCTTTTAAGTTTGCTTAACTCTTAAGTTTACTACTTCCACCTCCTCAGTTAACCTCCTTACTATTCACGAAACATAGCCTGTAAGTTTCATGGTTCCGTCTTTTGGTTTTCGTCCGACAGTTTTAAAAACTGCGATTCTCGGAACTCACTTTTCTTAACCCATAAATTTTAAATCTGTAGGCGAAAACTTCGTTTTTGCCATAACTGAAATATTATTAAATATTCCCTCACGTCTAAAAATTATACGTAATCAATAACTTCTCGGAATTTCAAAATAAATCTCCGAGTAGAAACGGATGAATATTTCCTATTTCGTCTTTTTCCCCGGAAATAATTTTGTTTCCGAAATTTTTTTATTTCCGTCTTGAAAATTCTTATTCGCTCAATCTAGCTCGTAGTCAGAATACTCCCGATTAATAGTCATCCTAGGTTATAGAACAATTAATAAACACATAGCACATAATAGTATTAATAAAAATTAGTTTTATTAATAACTAATTCTTTAAACCTAAATTCTGGACAATCCGAATTTCTGAGTTGTCACACTGGAGGTAATGCTATCATATAAGCTACCTCTCCCACCCGTTTTAACACCTCAAAAGGTCCTATAAACCTTGGACTTAACTTTCCTTTCTTTCCAAAGCGTATCTTTCCATTATAGGGAGATACCTTTAGAAACAAATACGAGTCCACCTCAAACTCTCGTCTTAGTCTATGTGAGTCCGCATACTTCTTCTGTCTGTCCTGAGCTGTGACGAGATGCATCCGAATTAACTTTACCACATCCGCTATCTGCTACACCAATTCTGGTCCTAGCATCCAGCGTTCTCCCACCTCATTCCAACACAAAAGTGTTCTGCACTTTCTTCCATACAAAGCTTCATACGGCGGCATACCTATGTTTGCATGATAATTGTTGTTATACGTAAACTCTACTAGTGGTAAGTGATCATCCCAACTACCCTTGAAATCCATGACGCAAGACCTCAATATGTCTTTTAACGTCTGAATTGTTCTCTCGCTCTGCCCATCGATTTGTGGATGATAAGATGTGCTTAACTTCAGTTGTGTTCCCAACTGTTCTTGCAAACTCTTGCAAAAGTTCGATGTGAATCGTGGATCACGATCTAACACAATCGATATCGGTACTCCATGTCTCGAAATGATTTCCTTAACATAAAGTTTAGCTAACTGGTCTAAGTTATACTTGACCCTAATTGGCAAAAAGTGAGCCGACTTCGTCAACCGGTCCACTATTACCCAAATCGAATCGTATCCTCTATTCGTTGTCGGAAGTCCTACCACGAAGTCCATCGTGATATGTTCCCACTTCCATTCTGGAATCTCCAATGACTGTTATAAGCCACTGGGTCGTTGATGTTCGGCCTTAACCTTTTGACAAGTCAAGCACCTACTCACATACTCTGCTATTTCTCTCTTCATGTTTGGCCACCAAAAACTCTGTCGAAGGTCTTGATACATCTTAGTGCTACCAGGATGTATCGAGTACCTCAAACTATGAGCTTCTTATAACACTTGCTCCTTTAATTCTGTCTCATTCGGAACCCAAATTCTTCCTTCAATTCTTAATAATCCCTCATTATCAAGACTATAATTAGTATCTTCCTTTTCGGATAACCGCTTGAGTTGTACCTCCTTGACCCTTTATACAATGGTAGATTGCATCTCCGTCGTAAAGAGTATCTGTCTTGAATTACTCGGCATCTTTACTTGTAAAGTCCCCGAAACCGGATACTTGAAACCCGAACTCGATACTTCACGATACCATTTCTATGAGCGGAATATTACTAATAATAATAACAATAATATAGAACTTAAACTTAATTTACATATACATTAGAGTCTACCTCCCAAGTACGTAACATTTAGTCATTCATTACATGATATTAGATAAATATATATCATAGTCTTCATAGTCTTATAAAAGTATTACAAATACTGCCACAATTCTTAATTTATTAGCTTTCCTTTTCCTTTGTTTCGGCCTGAGCTTTCTGGTCCTTCACACTTAGCTGAAAACATTTAAATTAAGCAAGGATGAGCATTTGAGTGCCCAGTAAGTATTATATATATATATATATATATATATATATATATATATATATATATATAAGCTGAAAGAATTTAAATGTTTTCTTTATAATACCTTTATACAACCGGTCAATAGTTGTGATGTAATTTGTACTAATAATAATAACATAACAACCCTCTTTCAAATTTTTGAAACTACGTATTGACTATACATGGGGTTTCTATGACATACTATGAACATTGTTTTCATTTTCGAAAGGGTTTAAACAGAAATTCATCTGTAAACCGTCATGACTTACGAGTACGGAGGGTGATCAGCCCCATTGTACCCTGTATTGATCAATACTACATGTACAAGAACGATGTTATCGTTCACTCTGTCCGCCTTGGGCGCATAAAATTTTTCCCATTATTGGGATGTTCATATCTGTCTGGTTTTCATAACAAAGGTCTTATCTTGTTCAACAATAATATATAATTCAACATATATATATATCAAAGGTGTATCAACATGTGATTAAATACAATGATTATCCAAGCGGGGACACTTGTATAAATTATTTATAGAAATTAACGAACTGAATATATATCTGAATTATCATATACTAGCATGTTGATAATCAAAGGATGTATATAATATAGGTTTAACAATCTTTACAGTAATAGTATAATTCTGAAACATTCTTACACTTGTCCATTGCATAAAGAAAATGCAAAGGTAGGATACTTGCCTGGTCTGCTGCTTACAATACGCAACTTAAATTTATCTTTTCTATCACGACCTATAATTAATCAAATCATTTATTCGATTAGAACAATATAACTTAACACATAGTACTGTATTTTGCAGTCAGCACATAACCTAATCACCTTATCACACATGTTCAACAATCATGGTATCACAAACAAACATCAACTCATTCCTTATCACATTGTCACACAACTTTAACCACCATTGAATGACAAAATAAAATAGTTAACTAACTAAATTTATAAGTTTAGATCAATTTCTGAAACATGTCGGTGTACCGACAGCTTTATCGGGTAAATCTCGAGTCTAAGACTCTATCTCAAAGTTTAACATTCGTAAATATCATTCATATAATTTTTAAATGAATTATAATATTTTTTAAATAATTATTATCATTTATCATAATTTTTGAAATATCAGAATCACTATTAAATGATTTAAATATCAAACAATTTTATTATCATTAATATTTAATTAATATTAAACTATTAATGAAACCATGGCCAAAATATTAAAGTTATGTATAATAACTTAACGTATTTATATTATTCTTAAATAATTTTTAAAACATTTAAAATCATTATTAAATAATTACCATTAATATTTAAATATTAATGAACTATTTATCCAAATATTAAAAGTCATTAATTATAACTTAAATTATTTTTAATTCATTTATATCCTTTTTAAATGGTTTTTAAATAAATAAAACCATTTTTAAACTATTTATTTAATATAATTATTAAATAAACTTAATATCATTAATCATTATATAAATATCATTAATATTAATTCATTAATGAAATTATCCTTTAAATATTAAAAGTTATATTTTATAACTTAAAATATCATTAAACACTTTATTTCCATTTAAAATGATTTTTATAATATTAAAATCATTTTTAAAGTAATTTATTTAATATTATTATTAAATAACTTTAATATCATTAATAATCTTTAATTAATGAATTTAACCATTAAATATTAAAAGTTATATTTTATAACTTAAAATATTCTTAAATACCTTATTATTATTTAAAATTATTTTTAATATAATAAAATCATTTTTAATTTAATTATTAAACTCATTTAATAAATAACTTAATTATCATTAATTATTAATTTATTAATGAAAATTATCACATAATATTAAAAGTTATTAAAAATAACCTAAAATATTTTGATATATCATAATATAATTTTTAATGATTTCTCATGAATTAAAATCATTTTTAAATAATTTATTTAATATTATAATTAAATAAATTAAATACTTTTAATATTCCAAAAATATAAAATATTTATGAAATATATTTAAAATAATAAAAATATAATTTTCAGACATTAAAATAATTTTTAAGAATTTATTTTTTATTTTTAATAATTAAAAACAATTTTTTTTCTATTTTTAACCAATTTTCGGAAATTACAGAAATTAAAAATAAAATAAACTATCGCTAAAGGTGCCTATAGCGACTAACTGTCGCTATAGGTGTTCTTCATCACTGTCCAGAATTCTCAAGCCAGTATCGAGTGCCTTGCTTTGACCAGCTTTAACTCTTTGTCTAGTGTGTTTCTGGGAATTACAAAAGCTAGATCTTGTAGACAAAGTGTAATACTACAGGTTCTAACAAACAACATGATCAAACAACCTAACACAAGCTAGATCTAAGCAACCAAAGTTGATGCCAGATCTGTTCTTCATGAAGAACAGTTCGTGGGGGTTACTTCGGACCACAATAACTTGATGATCGTATAATATTTTTGTTATCTATCAATTTCAGTGTGTAGACATCGTGTAGAACTACAACTATATTACTTAAACTCATCATAACAACAACAAATAAAGATTATACGGGTCAGTCAAACCATGCCAGAGTTCACATACTTAAGTTTTCTGGGCTGCCCAGAAATTGCTCGGTCAACGTCGGTCAACTCTGTTTGACCTCTAATAAGATGAAATCTAGTCATCTAATAGCTGTACTACCACTTCCAGATTATAGCCAACATTACAGACTTCAAGTATAAACTTTCAAAACATCAAAAATCCAAAAATTCTGAGATCTACAAGGGTGGACATTTGCTGAAAAATAACAGAAATGAACTTTTCCAGATTTTTGAAAAATGTGATTTTGAGCATTTTGATGTTTTGGGTCTATGTAATACCAACCCAGATCATCACTAGAGACTAAATACAACATATTCTATTAACAAAAAACTAACATCTAACACCCGATTATGGACATAATTTAAAGGTAGGGTTTTATACCTCAACTTGATCGAATCTTTGATTTTCTAATTTTGTTGTTTCTGATTTGTTGTGGAACTTCGTGGGTTGATTATTTTGGAGGTTTGAGAGAGAATGAGAGTTGGTTAAGTTTTGTGCAAAATAAAGCTTCAAAGTGATTTTTTTTTTCTCTCCCAATCTATATATATGATTGTTGGGTGCATGAATGGCTTATATAATTCTGTTTTGCTGGCATGTTAGAGTCAAAGTAGTGATTGGAGTTGGTGAGCAACTAAAATTTTGGCTAGATCTACAAGTTAAATCTCTAAAATATCCAATAAGGGCAAAATGGTCATTCCTTAAATACAATTAAGGGCAAACTTGTCATCTTGTCAAACCCTTAGGGTTTGACCCTTAGAGTTTAACCCTAAGGTTTAGCACATAGCACAATTTGATTTAAGAAACTAGGGTTTGGAAATAAAGTAAAATAATTTTAGTTTCTAATTTTTTTTAAAAAAATAACTTGCTAATTATATTAAGTTTGTAATTATCTAATACATGAACATTAGGGTTTATAATACCAAAAATTAGGGTTTCCATATTACATTTAGGGTTTCTAGAAATTAAAATAGGGTTCTAGGTTTTAGGGTTTTAATTTACTAATTAAGTTTATTTTAATTAGCAATTAAAGTTTATCACACGTGTTATTAATCACAGTAACACAATTCTTGACAAATCAAACCTCCAGTTTAGGTTTCCGGATTAGGGTTTCTAGTTATTGGAAATTAGGGTTTTCCTTCATAGTTAGGGTTTTCCACAGAAAATTAGGGTTTAATCAATTAATATTAGGGTTTTGAAATAAAACACCATAATTGACCAATCATCTACAATACGTACATACAATACATATTTATAGAACTGAAAAATCAAAATATAATTAATATTATATTATTATTCTCATACCCTAACAATAATCCAAAATTTAGGGTTTGGATTTCATATATGATTTTTCTTCATATTTAACTGTATAAATTAAGTTAAAATAATTAACTTAATGTCTTGAACAAAATACCTATAATGAAATAATCATTATAATTATTCTAAAATCATTTCATATATTATTTAAATAATATATACCTATACTTTCATAGAAAATAATAGTAAAAGCATTTCTAATAAGGAATTAATTAGTATAAAAATTATAATTGATAATAATCAATAATTCTAAAAATTTATTTATTTGCAATACTTATTGTAATAAATAAATTTTATTTATCACACATATAATTATAATTACACATTACCTTGTCACATAATCCCCCATATTTATTTTAATAAATAAATAAATAAAATTTATACGCAAAATTTATGATTTATTTATATAGAAAATATCGGGTTGTCACATTCACCCTCCTTTATAAAGATTCTGTCCCCGGAATCACCACTTAAGACCTACACATACCATAACATACAGAGCATACAAAATCTTCGCAAGTAGATCTCGATCTTCTTTGATCGAACTGATCTTTAACTAATCACATAAAGCTTGTCTTTCTAATTAAACGAAAATTTGATTTCTAAAAGAACTCAAATTTCTACCTCAAAATTTCTTTATAAAACAATTTACTATAAATAGAAAAATTCTAATTACGCAAATAAAAGTTATTCGAAAATTACGTGGAACTACATTTCCAGCTGTCACCGTATCTTGAACCGTCATGTTGAAGACCCTTGATGTTGACTTTGTTGGTTTGTTCGATGATGTCGGTCCCGTGATTGCTAACGTTCCACTACTCTTATCAGTATTCACACTGCATGCCTCTACCCTCTTGTTTGGACAATCCTTCACCCTGTGCTCCATTGATCCGCAGATAAAACAACCACTGTTCATTCTAGGATTTGGCCAGTTGGGAGAGATATGGCCCTCCTGCCCACATTTTTAGCAGACAAATTTTCCTTTCAAACATTCTCTGGAGTGGTTCTTTCCACAATTTCCACACTGCACCGCTGGCTTCTTAACTTCTTGTTTAACCTGGACATTGCCAAAATAGTTCCACTTTCTTTTTCCATCAACACTTCTGCTTCCACTATTAATTTTTACCTTCTCAGCTCCCTCGACCTTGCCCTTGTTCTTCCACTCCTTGTTGTAGAGGCTCATAGCCTCACTCCCTTCCTCAGCAATTATCGTCTTCTCCATGAGTGCTGCAAATGTTGGAATCTGCAACACTGCCACCTTATTATAGAGCCAGGGTTTTAATCCCTGCTCAAATCTCTTCGTCTTCCTAGCCTTTGTATCGACATGATGCGGAGAAAACCTAGCTAACTCATTGAATTTCGCGGTATATTCCTCCACCGACATATCCCCTTGTTTCAACTCCAGAAATTTTACCTCAATTCTAGACTGCATACTAGCTGAAAAATAATTCTCGAAAAATAAAGTCTTAAATCTATCCCATGTTACCACACCTGCTCCTGCCCTCACCTGATTCGCTTCCCACCAGAAATTTGCCTCACCCTTCATCATGTAGGTGGAAAAAGAGGTCTTTTGCCCCTCAGCTACCCTAGCTATCACAAACGCCTTCTCAATTTCTTTAATCCAAGTTTGTGCTTCTGCAGGGTCAGTTGTACCTTTGAATTCTGGCGGTCCTACATCCTTAAAGTCTTTGAAATTTGCCAAGTGATTATCCGGCTGGTTCCCTTGTTGCATAGCCTGGGCTACTATATTTGCGAACTGTTGCATTGGGTCCGCTAGTTGTTGTCCGTCAACATTGTTGACAGACTCTTCTGTCCTCTGGTTTCGAGTTTGACGTCTTGGCAGCATTATCTGGTTAAGTAAAACCATAAATTAACTTATATTCTAAACCTTATCATATAAGTTTAAATTTATTAAACTTGTTTTATAAGTCAAACTTAGATTCATATTCATTCATTACTTTCAAAATACTTTAAATAACACAGGACATAGTGCTTTAAACCTCAGTTATCCCTTTGTGACTACAAAAGTCGGGATTTACTTCACCACTTGTACAAAAGTTTTAGCATAATGCATTACACAGACACACTAAACACACATATTCTATTAAACATGCTTACACAACAGAACCTACACTACCTATTTACTAAGTCTTCTTTCTTGGACAGCTCCTTGCCTGATGATCTTCTTTTCCACAAACAAAACACGCTCCCCGTTTATAGTCAGGACAATACAAAGTAGTATGCCCTTCATAACCGCAAAGATAACATATTCTTTTTCATTTCTTCTTACCAGGTTTTCCTATATCATGGTCTCCTATCTTTCTTTTTCCCTTATCTCTTGGAGCTGCACACGAAGTGTTGCTTGAGGCTCCCATCTGATTAATTTTGAGTTTAAGCTTATCCTGCTCTTCCATTGATTCTATTAACGCTTGACGCAACTGACTATTAAGAAGCTTTTCTATCTCCCAAAACCCTTCTGGAGAAGAAACCTTGTTCCTCAAATTCTGCACCTCCATTAATGCTTGATCAGCTTCAGCTTTAGGGTCTCAATCACTATCTGTCAAATCCACTATTTTCGGATCTGGTACTATGTTTTCCACGATAACTACCTCGTCCAATTTAGTTTCATTGTGACCTTCTATTTCCACTATTGGCTTCGATATTAGCTCCTTCTTTACAATCCGTGGGCATCCTAATCCTTTTTCACCTGACATCTATACACAAAAAAATTATCTTGATTAGTATATACTATATAAACACAGCAAATAATAGTTTGGTATATGTTATCTTTTATTTTGTTTGATGATGAATTGATTCGATTCATCTATTTTTAAACTCTATATGAGTTATTTATATTTTCAACGTTTCCCTCTGTTCTAATGTTATAGCCTAAGGTCTAACCCACCTAAGGTTTCTAACCCTATAGCTTTGATACCATCTTGTAAATTCCCCGAACCCGGATACTTGAAACCCGAACTCGATACTTCACGATACCATTTCTATGAGCAAAATATTACTAATAATAATAACAATAATATAGAACTTAAACTTAATTTGCATATACATCAGAGTCTATCTCCCAAGTACGTAACCTTTAGTCATTCATTACATGATATTAGATAAATACATATCATAGTCTTCATAGTCTTATAAAACTATTACAAATACTGCCACGATTCTTAATTTGTTAGCTTTCCTTTTCCTTTGTTCGGCCTGAGCTTTCTGGTCCTTCACACTTAGCTGAAAACATTTAAATTAAGCAAAGATGAGCATTTGAGTGCCCAACAAGTATTATATATATATATATATATAAGCTGAAAGAATTTAAATATTTTCTTTATAATACCTTCCTACAGCCGGTCAATAGTTGTGACATAATCTGTACTAATAATAATAATATAACAACCCTCTTTCAAATTTTTGAAACTACGTATTGACTATACATGGGGTTTCTGTGACATACTATGAACATTGTTTTCATTTTCGAAAGGGTTTAAACAGAAATTTAACAGTAAACCGTCATGACTTACGGGTACGGAGGGTGATCAGCCCCGTTGTACCCTGTATTAATCAATACTACATGTACAAGAACGATGTTATCGTTCACTCTGTCCGCCTTGGGCGCATAAAAATTTTCCCATTATTGGGATGTTCATATTTGTCGGGTTTTCATAACAAAGGTCTTATCTTGTTCAACAATAATATATAATTCAACATATATTTATATCAAAGGTGTATCAATATGTGATTAAATACAATGATTATCCAAGTGGGGACACTTGTATAAATCATTTATAGAAATTAACGAACTGAATATATATCCGAATTATCATATACTAACATGTTGATAATCAAAGGGTGTATATAATATAGGTTTAACAATCTTTACAGTAATAGTATAATTCTGAAACATTCTTACACTTGCATGGTCTGCTGCTTGCAATACGCAACTTAAATTTAACTTTTCTATCACGACCTATCATTAATCAAATCATTTATTCGATTAGAACAATATAACTTAACACATAGTACAACATTTCGCAGTCAGCACATAACATAATCACCTTATCACACATGTTCAACAATCATGGTATCACAAACAAACATCAACTCATTCCTAATCACATTGTCACACAACTTTAACCACCATTGAATCACAAATAAAATAGTTAACCAACTAAATTTCTAAGTCCATATCAATTTCTGAAACATGTCGGTCTACCGACAGCTTTATCGGGTAAATCTCGAGTCTAAGACTCTACCTCAAAGTTTAACATTCGTAAATATCAGTCATATAATTTTTAAATGACATATAATAATTTTTAAATAATTATTATCATTTATCATAATTTTTGAAATATCAGAATCATTATTAAATGATTTAAATATCAAACAATTCTATTATCATTAATATTTAACTAATATTAAACTATTAATGAAACCATGGCCAAAATATTAAAGTTATGTATAATAACTTAACGTATTTATATTATCCTTAAATAATTTTTAAAACATTTAAAATCATTATTAAATAATTACCATTAATATTTAAATATTAATGAACTATTTATCCAAATATTAAAAGTCATTAATTATAACTTAAAATATTTTTAATTCATTTATATCTTTTTAAATGATTTTTAAATAAATAAAACCATTTTAAAACTATTTATTTAATATAATTATTAAATAAACTTAATATCATTAATCATTAAATAAATATCATTAATATTAAATCATTAATGAAATTATCCTTTAAATATTAAAAGTTATATTTTATAACTTAAAATATCATTAAACACTTTATTTCCATTTAAAATGATTTTTATAATATTAAAATCATTTTTAACCTAATTTATTTAATATTATTATTAAATAACATTTAATATCATTAATAATCATTAATTAATGAATTTAACCATTAAATATTAAAAGTTATATTTTATAACTTAAAATATTCTTAAAAACCTTTTTATTATTTAAAATGATTTTTAATATAATAAAATCATTTTTAATTTAATTATTAAATTCATTTAATAAATAACTTAATTATCATTAATTATTAATTTATTAATGAAAATTATCACATAATATTAAAAGTTATTAAAAATAACCTAAAATATTTTGATATATCATAATATAATTTTTAATGATTTCTCATGAATTAAAATCATTTTTAAATAATTTATTTAATATTATAATTAAATAAATTAAATACTTTTAATATTCCAAAAATATAAAATATTTATGAAATATATTTAAAATAATAAAAATATAATTTTTGGACATTAAAATAAATTTTAGGAATTTATTTTGTAGTTTTAATAATTAAAAACAATTTTTTTTTTATTTTTAACCAATTTTCGGAAATTAAAGAAATTAAAAATAAAATAAACTGTCGCTAAAGTTGCCTATAGCGATGTAACTGTCACTATAGGTGTTCTTCACCGTCCAGAATTCTCAAGCCAGTACCGAGTGTCTTGCTTTGACCAGCTTTAACTCTTTGTGTAGTGTGTTTCTGGGAATTACAAAAGCTAGATCTTATAGACAAAGTGTAATACTACAGGTTCTAACAAACAACATGATCAAACAACCTAACACAAGCTAGATCTAAGCAACCAAAGTTGCTGCCAGAGCTGTTCTTCATGAAGAACAGTTCATTGGGTATACTTCGGACCACAATAACTTGATGATCGTGTAATATTTTTGTTATCTATCAATTTCAGTGTGTAGACATCGTGTAGTACTACAACTATATTACTTAAACTCATCATAACAACAACGTATAAAGATTATACGGGTCGGTCAAACCTTGCCAGAGTTCTTATACTTAAGTTTTCTGGGCTGCCCAGAAATTTCCCGGTCAACGTCAGTCAACTCTGTTTGACCTTTAATAAGATGAAATATAGTCATCTAATAGTTGTACTAGCACTTCCAGAGTATAGCCAACATTACAGACTTCAAGTATAAACTTTCAAAACATCAAAAATCCAAAAATTCTGAGATCTACAAGGCTGGACATTTGCTGAAAAATCACAGAAATGAAGTTTTCCAAATTTTTGAAAAACGTAATTTTGAGTATTTTGATGTTATGGGTCTATGTAATACCAACCCAGATCATCACTAGAGACTAAATACAACATATTCTATCAACAAAAACTAACATCTAACACCCGATTATGAACAAAATTTAAAGGTAGGGGGTTTTATACCTTTCTTTGATCCAATCTTTGATTTTCTGATTTTGTTATTTCTGATTTATTGTGGAACTTCGTGGGGCTGATCTTAGGGACTGAAATGCTTGATTATTTCGGAGGTTTGAGAGAGAATGAGAGATTGGTTAAGTTTTGTGAAAAATAAAGCTTCAAAGTTATTATTTTTTTCTCCCAATCTATATATAAAATTGTTGGGTGCATGAATGGCTGATATAATTCTGTTTTGCTGGCATGTTAGAGTCAAAGTAGTGGTTGGAGTTGGTGAGCAACTAAAATTTTGGCTAGATCTACAAGTTAAATCACTAAAATATCCAAAAAGGGCAAAATGGTCATTCCTTAAATATAATTAAGGGCAAACTTGTCATCTTGTTAAACCCTTAGGGTTTAACCCTAAGGTTTACCACATAGCACAATTTGATTTAAGCAACTAGGGTTTGGAAATGAAATAAAATAATTTTAGTTTCTAAAATTTAAAAAAAAAATAACTTGCTAATTATATTAAGTTTGTAATTATCTAATACATGGTCATTAGGGTTTATAATACCAAAAATTAGGGTTTCCATAATACATTTAGGGTTTCTAGAAATTAAATTAGGGTTCTAGGTTTTAGGCTTTTAATTTACTAATTAAGTTTATTTTAATTAGCAATTAAAGTCTATCACACGTGTTATTAATCACAGTAACACAATTCTTGACAAATCAAACCTCGAGTTTAGGTTTCCGGATTAGGGTTTCTAGTTATTGAAAATTAGGGTTTTCCTTCATATTAGGGGTTTCCACAGAAAATTAGGGTTTAATCAATTAATATTAGGGTTTTGAAATAAAATACCATAATTGACCAATCATCTATAATACGTACATACATTACATATTTATAGCATTGAAAAATCAAAATATAATTAATATTATATTATTATTCTCATACCCTAACAATAATCCAAAAATTAGGGTTTGGATTTCATATCTGATTTATTCTTCATATTTAATCTTATAAATTAAGTTAAAATAATTAACTTAATATCTTGAACAAAATACATATAATAAAATAATCATTATAATTATTATAAAATCATTTCATATATTATTTAAATAATATATACCTATACTTTCATTAAAAATAATAGTAAAAGCATTTCCAATAAGGAATTAATTAGTATAAAAATTATAATTGATAATAATTAATAATTCTAAAAATTTATTTATTTGCAATACTTAATGTAATAAATAAATTTTATTTATCACACATATAATTATAATTACACATTACCTTGTCCCATAATCCCCCATATTTATTTTAATAAATAAATAAAAAAAATTTATACGCAAAATTTATGATTTATTTATATAGAAAATATCGGGTTGTCACATTACTTTTATTTCCATCCTAGTTATCTCTGTTATTAACTCATTTTGAGCCTTTAACATAGACAACTTTTCCCAACCCTTCCTACTTAAGGCGTCGACAATTACATTGGCCTTTCTAGGGTGATACAGGATTTCACAATCATAATCCTTTATCAACTCTAGCCATCTTCTCTGTCTCATATTCAACTCCTTCTGAGTAAAGATATACTTTAGACTTTTATGGTCCGTATATATCTCACATTTTCCCCATAAAGATAATGTCTCCATATCTTTCGGGCAAATACTACTGCGGCTGGTTCCAGATCATGAGTAGGATAAACTTTCTCATAATCCTTTAACTGCCGTGATGCATATACAATGACCTTGCCATGCTGCATAAGCACACAACCAAGTCCTCTATGCGAAGCATCACTATACACTACAAAATTTCATGTGTCATCTGGCAATGACAAAACAGGTGATTCACTTAATATTTTCTTCAGTTCTTGAAAACTGTCTTCACATTTATCCGTCCATACGTATTTCACCGTCTTTCTGGTTAAATTTGTCAACGAGGTAGCTATCTTCGAAAAATCTTGGATAAATCTTCGATAGTACCCTGCAAACCCTAGGAAACTCCGCACCTCAGTCGGCGTTTTCGGTTGTTCCAAATTCATTACTGCTTCCACCTTCGCTGGATCCACTGGAATCCCCTCTTGGTCAATGACATGACCTAAAAACTGCACCTTTTTTCAGCCAAAATTCCCATTTGGTGAATTTCGCATATAACTTCTCCTTCCTTAGTGTCTCCAACACTAATCTTAACTGTTCAGCATGATCTTCTGGCGTCTTAGAATAGACTAGAATATCATCGATAAACACCACGACAAACATATCCAAATATAGTTTAAATACTCTATTCATCATATCGATAAATGCAACAGGTGCATTCGTCAGCCTAAATGCCATTATCAAAACTCGAAATGACCATAACGAGTCCTGAATGCAGTCTTTGGTACATCTTCCTTCCTAACCTTCAACAGATGATACCCCATCCTTAAATTTATTTTAGAAAAATACTTTGTCCCTTTCAATTGATCAAAGAGATCATCGATCCTGGGCAATGGGTATTTATTATTTATTGTTAACTTGTTCAACTCCCGATAGTCGATACAAAGCCTTAACGATCCGTCTTTCTTCTTGACAAACAACATCGGTGCCCCCCCACGGAGAAACACTTGGTTGAATGTACTTTATGTCCAATAGTTCCTGTAGCTAAACCATTAGTTCTTTCATTTCCACAGGCGCCATACGGTACGGTGCCCATGAGACTGGTGCCGCTCCTGGCACAATGTCTATCACAAATTCTATCTCCCTATCCGGCGGTAGACCCGGTAACTCACTTGGAAATACATCCATGAATTTGTTTACTATATGTATTTGTTCCATGGTTGCTCCCACTCTCTGGGTATCAACAACATGCCATAGATAACCTACACATCCCTTTCTTAAAAGTTTTCTAGTTTGTGTCATCGTAAGGCAACACGAATGTCCCAGCGATTTATTACCGTAAAATACTATAGGAGGTTGCTTCAACGTCATGATACTCACACATTTCTTTTGGAAATCTATAATTGCTCCATGGTTAATCAACCAATCCATTCCGAGAATTACGTCAAATTCTCCTAACTTTATCGGTATTAAATCTACTGATAATTTACATCCACGTACATCTACGCAACAACTCCTATGAATATCTTCAACAGGAATTATCTCTTCGTTTGCTACCTTAGTGTTCAAAGGTTTAGGTAATTTTTCGGGAAATAATTCTAGTCATCTAGCAAAATCACATGCTATAAACGAACAATGTGATGCCCCCAAAATAGGTATACAACACCCATTCCGAGTCGCCAAATATATGGTACAGAAAGCAAACTACAACTTCAATAATACAATTGTCGTGCATAATACGACAACACATACTGTGAGGACTGCTAAAACATCTTTCTAGAACCATCACTCCATACCCGACTAGATCATGTTATGTTCTCACCTCCTGAGAAGAGAAATGGAACAAAAAGGAAAGGGTGAGGTCAACTAGCCCAGTAAAGAATATTATGACTAAGATAATATACAACAATGTATCATTAGTCTTCAACAGGGAGAAATTTGATAAAATATAATAGACAACAAGTTTTAGATCAACAACTACAGCGGAAACAGCAATCCATTAGAAGAGTCAAGTAGAGAATGACTTCTACTATCTTCTAAGATTTAAAAGTACATCATCAATATTTTATCCCTGTAACAACAATTAATATACATCTTTAATCAATATTCATCTTTGAACTACAGGCCAAAGATATTCATTTGTATCACAAGTTGGTCATGTTCATCTCAACACGTGTTCATCTTTGCACTACGGGCCAAAAATATTCATCAGTAAATCATTCATCTTTGCACTACAGGCCAAAGATATTCAGTAATATCATCATTTAGGACAGAGGATGATGAAAAATATTTTAAAGAAAACGAATCAAGTGAGACAGAAGGATAAATAATAGGAATTTGTATAACAGTTTATCCAAGATCAATAATACTCCATAATAACCAATTTTGAAGCAAAATTCAAGAATAAAGATCAAAACATGAATACAATCAAAGATAGTAACCATAATAGACATCTTGGACAAAAAGGAGAAATTTTTATTTTTTGGTGAATAGTGTCGTATTCGTGAATAGTGTCGTATTCGTGAATAGCGACGTATATGTGAATAGTAACCCCAACACAAAAAGTTCCAAATTTGATAAAAACATTCACCAATATTTCGGCATAATGATATTGAAGAAAATAATATCATTTAAGATGAAAATAACATCCCTTAACTCAAAATAACCGTACTTCTAACTGAATTTCGGATATAGTGCTGACAGAAACTTGTACTAAATAGCAACTCTCAAAGTATCTAAATACTCACAAAAATACGCTCGATAATCTAGAGAGAAAGAAAACTTGTTTCTGGTGTGATTTTCAATTCTAACCTAAGCGTCTATTTATAGGAAAATGTTAGAACGCCAAAGGAGACTAAAATAATAAAATATTATTATTCTTATTCAATCTTCTACGCACACACAATTTGATCAATCAAGCCAGCCAATCTAAAATTCCCAGCAGCCCACATGTTGTCAAACAAGAGTGGGTCCAACCCATAATTAAGTAAAAATTATTTTATTTTTTGAAACTTCAATAATTCATAGAAAATAGCCCGTTTATCAAAAAAATACAAATTTTATATCCATTCTGCCTGAAATCGAATTCTCTACAACTTTGTAGCTTTGAGTTTTTCCAAATTCCAAACATAAAATATACGAAATCCACAAACGGATGATTTTTAATACTTCCACACCGACAAAATACTGATAAAACACCTCAACATTAATTCCTTCATTTTTATCCACATAAAAATAAATATATCCATCATTTATATCCACGTAAAATAAATATTTGTTTATTATATAAATCAATAATTAATTATTCACAAATAATATTACAGAATCACAATTATGACATCCAGGTAGTTCCCAGGAAAGAGGGGGTTTTCCAATAAGAATTTCTCGTTACTGGCGCGCAATTAGGTGACCAAACCTCTCCTTGACAGAACTTTCTAGACATTATCAATAATGCTATCTAATAATATTATTCAAATAATATGAATTATTGATCTGATAATGGGAAATAATGTGCAGTGATAATTATTGAAACAACAATAATATAAAATATCAACGCAGCAATTATTGAATCAATAAAATAAAATATTTAAAAGAAATTACTGTAACAATTATTGAGTAGTGCCTTCTTACGTAAGAATCAATAATTCAAAAATACTGTGCATCCACGCGTATTACTGTATTTTAACCACCGGGTATTCCAACAGTGTTAACGGTAACAACTACACCGTTATTTATAAAAACTCAAACTTGTCGTTTTCTTCATCCGATAGTTATTCTGTTATGTGGCCCACTAATGACTGCGTCGTCATACGAATATTCCCCGACAACAAGAATATTCCATGACCAAACAAATATTCCTGACAACAATGATTATTTTATAACCACTTGCTTATTTTGCAAAATTTACACATTTCACCCATAACCAAAATATTATATCAATTTAACACCATATTATTCACAATAATAATTAGAGAAAATTCGATTTTATTTATAATAAGTTGGGGTATTACAAACAAGTAGCACCCAAATCAAATAGCACGTATGCATTTATATTATTGATCGAAATAATACCTGCAACTACATCCCCTGATGCCACCGCATCTTGGACCGTCATATTAAAAGTGCGGGCCATTTTTTTACCCACCCGGCTGAGCTGTACCACTAATAGCCAACTTACTTGTATTAGTTCCCTTATTTTCTCCTGTCCCCTTCTTCGAGCAGTTCTTCGCTATGTGGTCAGTTGATCCACATACAAAACATCCATGATTTTTCTTCAAATTTGGACAGTTAGGCGAAATGTGCCCTTCTTGTCCACAATTATAACATACTGCCTCTCATTTGAGACAGTCTCCTAAGTGAGTCTTCCCGTAGGTTTTACAGGCCTCCATCCTCCTCTTAGAATCCCCTTGTTTTACTCCGATATTCCCAGAGTTAAAGCCTTTCCTCTTTTGACCGTTGCCACTTCCACTGACTCCATCGGTCTTGGTTCCTCCATCAACCTTGCCCTTGTTTTTCTTATCCTTGTGGTATTGGCTGAGAGCCTTATTCCCACATTCGACAATTATTGCATTTTCTAGTATGGTTCCAAAGGAAGTACTTTGGAACACAAGAGATTCGACTATAGAGCCAGGGTTTCAAGCCCTGCTAGAATCTTCTAGCCTTTCTCACTTTAGTGTCCACTTGATGTGGAGTAAATCGTGCCAGTTCATTAAACTTGGCAGCATACTGGGGAACTGTCATATCCTCTTATTTCAATTTAAGAAACCTCATTTCCATCCTCCCTTGCATACTCGTGGGAAAATAGTTCTCGAAGAAAATATCTTTGAACCTCTCCCATGTTAGGTTTCCTATATCGGCCCTAGCTTTGTTTGCCTCCCACCAGAAGTTGGCCTTTCATTTCATCAAATAGGTTGCAAAGGCAACCTTTTGACCCACCTCAACATTTGCTATTATAAATGCTTTCTCAGTTTCTTTTACCCAGGTCTGGGCTTCTATAGGGTCCGTAGTTCTTTTGAACTCCAGCGGACCTACACTTTTAAAATCCTTAAAAGTAGTAGCTTGTACTACTCCAGGAATCACGGGTGCTTTAGCGCCCGTTCTATTAAATGCAGCCGTTAAAATATTAACGAACTCCTGCATTGGATTAACTAGACCACTTTTCGGTTGGTTAACATTAGCGCCCTTATTTTGTTGTCTCCTTCTTGGCGGCATTTTGCTGTTAAGAAAACAACACATCATTATTACTTTATTCTTGTTGGTTTGATATTATTTGTAATAATACAACAACTCATACTCATTACTCAATATATTCAATAAAAAGACTTATATTGATTCATAACTTGTAGTTTAATACTTCATTGATTACATTACTCAGCCTTAGCTGAATACATTACCATCCCACAATTACTTTCCAAAAATTAAGATTTACAAAGACTACCCTTTGTTATACAAAAGAGGGTTTTACGTCAGTACTAGATACATAATATTTACATATCTAATATACTCTAGCTATTGTTAGATTACATTTGACGTAGGGCATTCTCAAAATCTTTGCTGGCCAGACTGGCAATAACAAATCTACTGATAGTGTGTCGGGTCTGTCATGCTTCTATCTGATATCTAGTTACCTGCTGCTAGAAATCTACATGAGAACTCCTATGTATATAGGACATCTTCTCTATCTTCAGCTGTTTAGTCTTTAGCTCCTGCTTGAGCTCAAAGACTTCACATTTCAGTAATCGGACCATATCCTTAACTAGAATTCTATCATCGCGCTCCTCTTCCCACATTCCCTGCATACTTGTCTTGTCCTCACGGACAGCTTGGAGTTCCTCTTTCAACTCCTTAACCTCTTGGTAGTAATGGACATTCCTATCCAAATACTGACATAAACAGTGCCTTCATTGATTCTCCCGTAGACAATTTCTCTATAGGTGGAACCTGGTCAAAGGAAATCACGTCCACCTCCTCCTTTAGCATGCCATCAAATATAGACATGTAGTCTAAATCATCCGAGTCTCCCGACTCGATTATCACCAACTCTGGTTCTACTGCTAGGCAAATCTCGTCTTACTTTAACCAAATAGATGGGGAAAATTTTTCTTCATCTTTTCTTGTAATTACCACGTTGCTTCTTCAGCATCGTGGCTCTTCCATACTACCTTTACTGATGGTATTACCTTGTTCCTCAGAACTTGTTCCTTTTTATCATTGATCTGCATCGGCGACTCTTCACATGTTAAGTCTTTCTCGATATGATTCGGCTCATAATCGATTACATGCTTATAGTCCGGCTTATATTGACGTAATACCAATACATGAAACACATTATGTATTCGTTCTAGGTTTGGATGTAACGCCCCAAAATCCTATCTATCTTCACACCTGGATTTCGCACGTCATGAGTACATCATTCATCCAACATACATCATTATATACTTAAATATAACAATATACACTCTCAAATCCTAGGTTCTGGAAACCTTATAATCTTTTTCATTACAAATAATAATAAATACATTATTCATTTCATCTTACAAGAGTGACTTTTATCCGCCACCAAGGATACATAACAGTTCATTAAACTAGTCTATAATTAAATCATGTGAATCAATAGTATAATCATTTGAATCAATAGTTCAATCATGTGAATCAATAGTTCAATCACGTGAATCAATAGTATAATCACGTGAATCAATCGTTCAATCATGTGAATCAATAGTATAATCATGTGAAAAATACGAATTATAGTATAGAACCTCCATCTATACCTCCATTTTTAACTTAGTCATGCAAGTATTATCAATCTTGCACCAACTCCCCTAAAAGTACAAGAATGTGATTCAATAGTACATATATGTGAACAAATAGTTATATAAGCATGTGAATTAGTAGCAATTAATTGCTCATTTATGCTGCAACACCAGAAAGACGAGATCAGTGATCTCTATGGGGCCAAGGAGTCTGCAGAATCAGACTATGAGATAGAGCATAATGAGAAGGTGCCCTTGACATATAAGGCTAGAGACTATAATAACGAGGTCATAGAACTTCGTAAGAAACTGGTTGAGAAAGACCAGAAGATAGCACGAATGTCATATATTAATGACAATTCGCATGAGGATTTCAAGCTTAAAATAGCTTGTTATTCTATTGAGTCGAGACATAATCGACATACTATAAGTCGAGATATTGTGTTGATTCTAGCGAATGAGAAGCATGAGAATGCTGTTAGGCAGTATTAGAAGTTATAATGGTAAATATTTGGTGTAGTGACGTAAAACCCTCTTTTGTATAATTAAAGGGTAATATTTTTGTAAATCCCAATTTTTGTGAAAGTCAATCGCGGGATATAAATGTAATAGCTTTTGGCTATAGAAAGGAAATTGTAAATAATTTTGACTATGAAGAAACATATTAATATAAAGAAATTTTATTTAATGTGCTTTGTTCAGTATGCGTTATTGTTCAGTTATTCAGCGACTAATAACTAAGTAAACAAATAAGTAATAATGGGACTTTATTTATTTAAATAAAAAATGATGCCAAAAAGAAGACAACGTAATCAAGAGGCAGAATCGCATAACAATAATCAGGGGGGGTCCTAATAACCCTATGCTAGAATTCGTTAATTTCTTAACGGCTGCATTTAACCAAGCCGGGGGTAGAGCACCCGCAGGACGTAGGGTAGCCCGAAAAACTACCTTTAAGGAATTTAATAGTATAGTTCCACCTGAGTTCAAGGCAACGACAGACCCAATGGAGGCCCAAACATGGGTCAAGAAAATAGAGAAGGCGTTTGTTATTACAAACGTAGCTGAGATGCAAAAGACTTCTTTTGCGACCTACGTGATGAAGGGGGAAGCCAACTACTGGTGGGAGGCTCACCAGGGTGGGGCTAGAGCTGATGATGTTACATGGGAATAGTTCAAGAAGGTATTCTTCGAGAACTACTTCCCTAATAGCATTCAAGGGAGGATGGAAATTAAGTTCTTAGAACTTAAGTAGGGGGACATGGCAGTTCCCCAATATGCGTACAAATTTAATGAATTGGCAGGGTTTACTCCACACCAAGTGGACACGGAGGAGAGGAAGACTCGTAGGTTTGAACAGAGCCTAAAACCCTGGCTCTATAGTAGGATTTTGATTTTTTAGAGTGCTTCCTATGGGACCATTCTGGAAAAGGCGATAATAGCAGAGGGTGGTAGTGAGGCATTGACCTAATACCATAAGGAATGAAAGAATAAAAGTAAGGGAGAGGGAGGAACTAAGGCAGAGGTTGCCAGCGGTAGTGGTAGTATGCCAAAATAGAAGAATTTTAACCCTGGGAATACTGGGGTGAAACAAGGAGATCCTAAACGTAGGGTGGAGGCATGCAAGACATGCGACAAGACTCATATGGGAATCTGTTTCAAAGGGAAAACAATTTGTTATAATTGTGGGCAGGAGGGTCAAATAACACCCAACTGTCCTAATCCTAAGAAAAGTTATGGTTGTTTTATTTGTGGGTCGATGGACCACATGGCAAGAAATTGCCCGAAGAAGGGGGCGGAGGGTAATAAGGGTTCTGGTAGTTGTAATTTAGCCATTACTTGACCAACATCATCATTAGGTAGACCCTCAGCCCGAACGTTTAATATGACTATCCAAGATGCGATTGCATCAGTGGATGTAGTAGCAGGTAACATTCCAGTAAATGAAATAAATGCTTATGTGTTATTTGACTCGGGTGCTACTTGTTCTTTTATAGCATGTGGATTTCCTAAGCAACTGGGATTGTGACACCCCCAAATCTCGGTACTTCATTACCTCAAGATTTGGTGTTCACTTAATCAAAACATTCATATCTAACTACCCAATCAAAATATAATTAAATAATAAAACTTACCCATACAAGATTACGTAATAAAATTATCTCCCAGGTTATCTAACCTTTAGTTACAATCAATCAAATGCGGGAATTAAATTATTACATCACATCATTAAATAAAAGTCTATCATCATAACGATAAAGCAAAATTACAAGTCTTCATCATTTGTACATTTTTTCCTTTTCTTTTCTAGTTGTAGGTTTATTTACTTTCTCAATCATAGCTGCAATAAATGTATAAATATGCAAGATTGAGCAAAAAAGGTCACTTGAAATACGAATAAATAACTTTACATCATTTGCCAAATAATAGGCTCAATAGAAATGAATGATATGTTCTATTAACATTACAACATTTGCCAAATCATAGGCTCAATAGAACTGAATGATATATTCTATTAACATTCTTAAATATACTACTGAGGGTCTAATGACCACGAACCATGTCCACAATTATAAGTAATCTTTCAACTTTAACTTTAAAAGTCATATGACTATAAGAACTCCACGTACTTAGTGGGATCAATCCTTCGTATAATGTATTATGCACAAACATTTCAACGCTAAGCCTAAACCCCTAAAAATAGGGTTGTTCGTCTCAGTATTTAGAGTACAAGTCGACACAAAATAAAGTTTGGTTTGTATTAGATTTCAAGGGTAATTGAAGTTTAATGATCATCAACTAGGGAACTAGTTAAATCAACAATGCTTGATAACACAATATTTGTTTAATAACAACATAAATTAGAACATTTGAGAATAATAGGTAAACAAACTATATTCTAGACTCATGCTTGAAATAACTAGAGAGTATAAATATTGATCAAATTAAAGAAATGGTAAACCTTGGCTTGAACAATAATACACTAGGTCTATAATCTTGTCAAATAAGAATTTTAGTTACTGAACATGCATTAATTGATAGCAAACTGGAAACAATGCTTACTCCACATGGTAATAAGATATACAAAGTGATTGAACCATTAAGCCCAAGGAATTAAGGTTCAAGAAACATTTATAATAAAAGAATAAACTAAAGAAACTTTTTTAACTATAAACAAGTAAAAGTAAGTCAAAAATGATTAGAATTCCAATAATTTAGAATTAAAACATGCTCAATGTAATAGATGAGAGTTTTTGGAACTTGCATCATCATAAATAACTGGATAAAAGAAATTTGCTCAATCAAAAGAATAAAGTTACACAATATAATAATAGAACTAACTCAACGAAATTGTAGAGTTATAAAACTTGCCTCGAGCGTAAGCTAAAATATTAAAACTCACGTTCACCTATACACAATATTAAAACCACAACATCAATTAGACATACCAATATTCACTTTTCAATTTAAAACGCATTACTAGCTAAACTTGTTATTTGAACACAAGTCTTATGCTACCATTTACATTTCAGAATTCCCAAGTGTGTTAAACCTCACAACACTTGTTTACTACACATTACGCTTAATAATACACAACATGTCATTTTTATAGTTAATTATTTATTTAAAACTTTGAATTTACTAACCACATAATACAACTATGTTTTAACCTTGTTGTAACATGTTTGACATGCTAACACATCATTAGTCCATGTATACTGGTAAAATAGAATCTACAGTATCTGTGACGCCCCCAAATCCGGGTATCTTTCAACCCGACATATGGTGCTCCACGGTGCTACAGTTCACACAATCATTCAATTGACATGCCTCAAAAGAACGAATATGTCTTATATATATTCCAAAACAATACTACTATTCCCCAGGTTCTTTATAACCATTACATTTTTTCATGTCATAATATCAAATATTATCATTACAAACCTATACTATTACATAGGTAAGCTATAAACTTACTTTAGCCTTCGCTTTATCCTTGTCGAATCTCTTGGTTATATCGTCTAAGCTGCATTAATATCGTTCAAGCAAGAATGAGCATAACAAGCTCAGCAGGTATAACAATTTCATTTTAAAAGCATGCTTGAAACATAGGAATCGTATATCTTCAATAACTTGATGATAGTTACGAAGTACTATCAATAATTCAAAATAGCTTTCCTTTTTCCTTTAAAACGTTTTTCAATAAAAATATTCCATGAATCATCAATTCTAGTTCAAGACATGAACATCTTATAGTTTCTTTGAAAAGGACAACCCGGCACGAAGTCTATAAGTCCGGCATAGCTTACGAGTACATCTAGGTGATCAACCTATAGTACCCTATGTTGATCAACACTACATCCATTAAACGTGTGTACATTTAAGTTGTGGCAACCTCACGTGCTCATCGAATACTGGATGAAAATACATTTGTTTATACATGTGACACCCCCAAATCCGGGTTACCTGACCCCCGAGTTTGGTGTTCACGATCCACGATATAAATAACATTTAACTACCCATAATATATATAGATAGTAACTTTCATAAGTTTTTATCAGAGTTTAATAATACATCACCCACGTTTTCTAACCTTAACTTTAGCAACATACCCTTTAGATATACAAAAAGGGTTTACAATACAACAATATAAATAATACTATTCATAAAACTAATTTATTACGATGCCTTTGCCCTTATTCTTCTTCGCAGCACCTTCTGCAACTTCGTCCCTAGCTGAAAAGTTTTATTTGCCCCGCAAGTTAAGACATACAATAAATGTATAAGAATTCAAAACAACAAACTATCTATTTTGATAGAATGAAACCAAAGTTCGGGGAACTTTGAAATAGCTGAACAAATTATTTTTTAATAACAAGTCTTCTCGTATCCTGTACAATACAATAACTCAATAATGAAAGAGTACAACGCTTTCAAAGTTTCTACGATATTCTAATGAATAATCAAGAATCAGTTCTACGAAATAGCAAAGTGGAATGTTTTCCAGATTTATACTGAGCGATCACACTAGATCTTGAACTTATATTCTCGGGTATCTATCAAAGATTTACTTTGATATATATATATACTCCAACTTCTTGGGTATCTATCAAAGATTACTTTGATATATACTCAGGTGTATCAGATAACCTTAAAGGTTAAATCATACCCCTCTGCAAGTACTCAGAGCCGACCAACTCTTTGTACCCTATATTATGCATAATACTTAAAACGCGCGCAAAGGTCAAATTCACGACCAATAAAATGTTCCCTTTATATAAAAGGATGTTCTTCTCAGTCTTAGAATCAAGATTTTGATTTTACAACGAAATCACTATTAAATGATTTAATTATCAAATAATCTTATCATCATTAATATTTAATAATATAAAAATATTAATAACATACTTGTCAAAATATTTAAGTTATTATTAATAACTTAAAATATTTTTAAATCATTAATATTCTACTTAAATGATTTTTAAAGTAATTAAAATCATTTTTAAATCATCACCAATAATATTTAAATATTAATGAAATTATCATACAAATATTAAAAGTAATTAATTATAACTTAAAATATTTTTAAAACATTTTTCTCATTTCTAAATGATTTTTAAATCAATAATATCATTTTTAAATCATTTATTTAATATATTAATTAAATAAATCTAATATCATTAATATTAATTTATTAATGAGAATTCTCCAAAAATAATGAAAATTATATTTTATAATTCCAAATATTTTCTAACACTTTATTCTTATTTAAAATGATTTTTAAATCAATAAAATCATTTTTAACTTATTTATTTAATTTAATAATTAAATAAATGTAGTATCATTAATATTAATTTATTAATGAAAATTCTCCAAAAATATTAAAAGTCACATTTTATAACTCAAAATATTTTTAAATACATTATTATTATTTAAAATAATTTTTCATAATATTAAATCATTTTTCTCTAATTTATTTAATACACTAATTAAATAAATTAAATATCATTTCTATTCAAATAATTATAATTATTAAAGAAAAATGTCCCAAATAATTAAAAGTTAATTTTCAGAATTTAAAATGATTTTTAAAATGATTTTTAGTAATTTTTATAATTTATTTCTATTTTTAAATAATTTTCGGAATATTCAGAAAATAAAATTAATTAAAACCGTCGCTAATAGCCTTTAGCGACACTTGTCTGTTGCCTTTGGTGTTCTTGGCTCAAGAACACTGACAAAGTCAATGTTCAAGGTGCATGGTTTGACCGACCTTAATTTGCTTCTCGAATCTGCTATGGTCAATTTAAGACTTCGATATTGTAGCATGTATGTAATACTACAATATCCCGTTATCAATTTTGGCATACCACTTCTCATCAAGGAGATCTGAATCTCCAAAAGTGTTGACAACGTGTTCCTGGGTTGCCCACAAACCCAGGCAGTTTCAAGTACCCACTTTGATGCTCGATTATATCTAGGTTCTGGTCATCAAACAAATGATTTCTTGATTTATACTTCTAGCCCACATGCCAAGGAAAAACAAGATAGAAACAAATCAACTAAAACATAATAACCTCGTCAGATCCGGCTCGGTCAAAAGCTGTCAGAGGCTTAGTTAATCCGTTTCTGGGTTTTCCAGAAACGTAAAAAATAGACCGAGTGGTCTACTTTGACCACCTATTACTTCGTTCCTATTAGTGATATAAAGGATATTAAAGCATGGATCTACATTCCAGACAACAGGCTACACATGTATTACAACAACATCAACAATCAACACAAAACCTGTCAGATATATGACCTTGAAAAGCTTGTCAGAGACAGAAAAATACTTTCTGGGTTACCCAGAATTAGTCTGGTCATGCTTGTTCAATGTGGTTTGACCGTCTATAAAATGAAATATAGAAACCCAATGACTGAAGTTTCACTTCCAGATGAAAGATCTCATACCAGGCTACAAATACAAAACTTAAAACAACAAAAATAACAAACGAACAAGAATCTGTGGCCCTTGACATTAGCTTGTCAGACCACAGATTTTGTTCTTCGACAGATTTTGAAAAACACCTTATTAAGGCACTTTGATGCTATGGATATATGTTTGATCATCATAGATCAACATAAAACATCCTCTAGCATTAATCTAAACACATAAACACGAACTTTGTCTTAGTATACAAGATCAAAATGGTTTTAGGGTTTATACCTTTTATCTTTCAAATCCTTGATCTATACTCTCCAATCTGTTTTTGAGTGATCTAGGGCTGCATAAGTGACTGGTATACTTAGCAATTTCGTTGGTTTAGGAGAGAGAGAGAGAGAGCTGGTGAGAGCATGGAGCAAAATGGCTAGCTTTTTATGAACTTTCTCTCTCTAAACCTCTTATATAATGCTTATATACTGCTAGATCTGATCAAATTCGGCTGGAAGCTGATATTTTGTGCTCACAAAGTCAACAAAGTGGTTGAACAACAAAAGTTGCTAGCATTTTTACAAGTTACCAATTAAAGAAAATTAAAAAGGCTATTTTAGTCATTTGTAAATTAATTTTAATGGCATTCTTGTCCAATACACAAACCTTTAGGGTTTAGGGTTTGGATTAGGATTTGGACCCTTTAGGGTTTAGGGTTTAAACCCTTTAGTTTTGTAATTTAATTTCCAAGATTTTTGAATTTCGATTTTCAAAATATAAAATTAATACTCCAAAATTATAATTAGGATTCAATAATTATATTAATATTTCCTAATCATAAAATTCAATCTTGCTAATTAGGATTATATTCCTAATTAAAATTGCTTAATTTAGCAATTAGGGTCAAAATGGTCATTAGAGTTTACAACCCACGAATTAGGGTTTCTAATTGAAAATAAAATTTTCTAAATTATAATTAGGGTTTGTAAAATAGAAATTAAGATAACTAAAATATAATTAGGGTTTTCTAATCATATTAAAGTTTAATACACACATTAGGCTTGCCAATTAGGATTTTGGTTTCCTAATTTAGGGTTTAGGATTCCTGAATTCAAAATTAGGGTTTCCTGACGTACAATTAGGGTTTTTATTTGTACAATTAATTTTGTAAATCTGAGATTAGGGTTTCTAACTATGCGTTAGGGTTTCTAATCCCGAGATTAGGGATTTTAATCTCTTATTAGGGTTTATTAATATTAAACCTCATCCAGTCAACCATTGGTCAACATTTCTATACAGTCCAAACACATCATCAATAATACAATTATTTTAATTGTATTTTATATTGAATCCCTATCCGAAAATTAGGGTTAGGGTTTTCAAAAGTTGTTAAGCACAACTCTACTCTATTTTATTAGTCAAATCACATATTAACTAATTCTCGAGACTTGTCTCACAAATTCTCAGTACAATATTAATAGTCAATGTCAATATTAAATAAAAAAAAATTCATTCGTAAGATTTTGATTATTCAAAATCTCGGGTTATCACAATACATATTCAGGCTTACCTTGAATCCGTACCAAAGAGTTGGCATAGGATAGCGTTAGTAATTTTATATTGAAAGACTTATAAAGAAATTAGTCAATCTATCAAGATTAGTCTAGCCGAGTTAAAACTGGCTTCGACCCTTTCTTTGAAATCATACATGCATCTCATAACGTGAATAATTTTGAAAACCTGGCTAACACGAAGGTTACACAAGCGTTCAAGAAAAACTTGCCTTCAGCGTCTGCTACAGTACAATTATGTTTCCTTTGAGCCTTTACAGTTTCTACAACACATAAGCACATAACATACCATATTAGGTCATGAATGAACATACTTAGTTCCTAATTAATCTTACCCTTCTTCTCAATCTAATCCCGTATTATATTTGTTATTTATTGGTTCCGACTTTTCGTCGTTCTTTTACATCATTCTTACTAACTTCTTTCTCTTATACTTAAGTGAAATTATTTCATTAATACAACTCGGTTCGAGTTAATTATCCTTCCTCACGGCTTACTAACGTCCGTACGTTATTAATCAAAACTCGATCGTCATTGGTGAAGTATTAACATTGAATATCATTTGCGTTCATCTTCAATTAACTTTCTTTTAACCCTAAGTGATCATACTTGGGGTTCAATTATGACTTGATAATGTTTAATTAAGTTCATTAGTTCGGTACTCAACAATTTCCCTTCATCTTCTACTTGTAAACATTTCTTTATTGTCTAGCTTTTAAGACTGGCGCTGCGGCGCCGGTGATCCTTTGTTGTGCCGCACTGCGGCGTCGTCCATTAGGGCTTGGAGATCGGACTCGGTGCTGCAGCGCGAGTCCCTTTGTTAACCATCGAGCTGCGGTGCGAGTTTGCAGAGTCTAAAGCTCACTTTGGCACTGCTACGCCGGTCTTTTAAGTTTGGAGTCGCGTCGCGGCGCAGACTCTGAGCCACAGATAGTTTTGATAGATTTTCAACTTTGCGAGATTCCCGTACTCGTAACTTCTTCGTTATAAGTCCGAATTGGCTCATTCAAGATCCTACAGTTCACAAATTACGTACTCTATGCATTCATGCAAGAATTTTATCTATTCAACTTTTTTTGCTAAAATTTCACCTATTAGTCCATTTTTAACAAAAACGATAAACGTTCGTGAACGTTCAACTCTCGTTTCTTTATTATAAGTAAGAATCCAGCCATTTTTGAGTCCGCAACTCTATAATGTCAAATACAGCTTGTCTCCATTGAAAACCAATGTTTCCAAACTCAATATCAAAATTCGACTTCCATTCCGAGAATTTCACGAATTCGACGATTGTCGTCTAATCGTGTGAATTCCGGCGAAACTTCGTTACTTGAGATTTGTAGACCATTTCACTTTGATTCAATCCATCATATTAATATCTTGACATTCATGCTTCATTAACTTATAAACATGATAATTTATTAATTGTTCTTAATAAGTTCAAAACTCATAAACTTATGAACTACTTATTAAAGTATAACATACTTAATTTCATTGCTTATGACTTATTAATAAGTTAAGTCCTTTAATCCTTATTCTTACTTCTTATTAATCATGCTAACTTCTTAATGTAAACATATTACCACTTCGTACAAGTTCTTATACTTTCATTATTGTTCTTCACAAGTTCGTAACTTAAATGATTACGAATAGCTTATTCATGATTTATACGGCTTATTAAGACTTAATCCCTTTGGTTTATCATTCCTTAACATACTAGCTCTACTAATACCCCCTTCTCTACTAATGGAACATAAATAAAATTATGGCATAGGATCACTTACTCTTTGATATTCACTTGACTATGCCTTTCTAAATCTTTAATCTCCTTCTTGATCCTTGAAATATGAAAGATTAACTTTTTTAATTTTCTAGCTTATTCTCTCAACCAAATAAGTTGTTTAGCTTGGGAGGAGTTGGATGAAATTTGAATAACAAACAAATGAAGTGAGGCTTCTCTATTGATAGGAAATCATAAGTTAGGGCATAAGGGTCATTAAGCCACTCCACCTCCTTAATTCCACCTCCTTAATATTCCTTATTTGTTCACCAAGTTTACTTGGCCTCTACAACTTTTATCTCTTGCTTGCTCCCCAGAAAACTCATCCTTTACTTAGCTTTTAAGTTACTTGGTCATCACATAACTTATCTCTTGCTTAGCCACCAAGCATAAGCACTTTCCTTAGCCTTTAAGTTCTTTAACTTATCATTTGCTTAACACTTAAGTCTACTTGCTCAACACATTTAATTCTTGATCACTAATTCACCCATATAATCATGGGTTGCCCCATGGATCCTCCTAATCCATTGGATTCTTACTTTGGGCTTAAAGTTTAATTAACCTAACTTATATATTGGGCTTGCATTAACAATTCTTTGGGCTTGCATTAAGTTACTTTGGGCTTCTCATTAATCAACTACTTGGTCTTATCAATATCTTATTGGACTTTATAATTTCTTACACAATTCTACAAATTCAATACATATGGCTTAAAGCCTTATAACATATAATTTACGTATTAATCTCGTATTCTAATTTGTATACTTATTCATATACGACATACCATGCTTCATTCATACTCGTATAACACCTTATATCATACATGAATAGTGTTTTTCAGAAACTTTCTCGGAAAGCTTTTATTTTCGTCTTGAAAATTCAAACACTTTAATTCTACCATGTAGCCAAAATCCTACGACATTTTGACATTTATAGGTCAGAGAACGACGTTCGATTAGATTGCTCCATAAATAATTAATTAAATTCATTTAATAAAAATAAAAATAAAAATTTAATTCTCAAAAATTCGATTTTCTCGGGGCGATACACTCTTCCCTCCTTATAAGGATTCTGTCCCTAGAATCTCGCTAATAATACCTACACCACAGAGGATAATTTTTCCTTTATTTTAATCTCGAGTTCCCACAATGCTTCTTTGACATTGGGGTTCTTTTATTTCACCTTCATTGAAGGTATTATCTTAATTCACATGACTTATCACTTCCTATCAGTAATCTGAGTAGGAAGTTAAACACTTATTAACACATTACGCGATCTCTATATCATCTTAGTTTATTCTTTTAACTTATATTTATATGGAACTCAAATTCCTCCCTCAAAATAAGACTATACTTAGTCTTCTACTTATCCTGCATCATCTTCTTCATTCGCATGTTATGGGTCTATGTAATACCAACCCAGATCATCACTAGAGACTAAATACAACATATTCTATCAACAAAAACTAACATCTAACACCCGATTATGAACAGAATTTAAAGGTAGGGGGTTTTATACCTTTCTTTGATCCAATATTTGATTTTCTGATTTTGTTGTTTCTGATTTATTGTGGAACTTCGTGGGGATGATCTTAGGGACTGAAATGCTTGATTATTTCGGAGGTTTGAGAGAGAATGAGAGTTGGTTAAGTTTTGTGAAAAATAAAGCTTCAAAGTAATTTTTTTTCTCTCCCAATCTATATATATAATTTTTGGGTGCATGAATGGCTGATATAATTCTGTTTTGCTGGCATGTTAGAGTCAAAGTAGTGGTTGGAGTTAGTGAGCAACTAAAATTGTGGCTAGATCTACAAGTTAAATCACTAAAATATCCAAAAAGGGCAAAATGGTCATTCCTTAAATACAATTAAGGGCAAACTTGTCATCTTGTCAAACCCTTAGGGTTTAACCCTAAGGTTTAACACATAGCACAATTTGATTTAAGCAACTAGGGTTTGGAAATGAAATAAAATAATTTTAGTTTCTAAAATTTTAAAAAAAAATAACTTGCTAATTATATTAAGTTTGTAATTATCTAATACATGGTCATTAGGGTTTATAATACCAAAATTAGGGTTTCCATAATACATGTAGGGTTTCTAGAAATTAAATTAGGGTTCTAGGTTTTAGGGTTTTAAGTTACTAATTAAGTTTATTTTAATTAGCAATTAAAGTCTATCACACGTGTTATTAATCACAGTAACACAATTCTTGACAAATCAAACCTCGAATTTAGGTTTCCGGATTAGGGTTTCTAGTTATTGGAAATTAGAGTTTTCCTTCATATTAGGGTTTTCCACAGAAAATTAGGGTTTAATCAATTAATATTAGGGTTTTGAAATAAAACACCATAATTGACCAATCATCTATAATACGTACATACATTACATATTTATAGCATTGAAAAATCAAAATATAATTAATATTATATTATTATTCTCATACCCTAACAATAATCCAAAAATTAGGGTTTGGATTTCATATCTAATTTATTTTTCATATTTAACCTTATAAATTAAGTTAAAATAATTAACTTAATATCTTGAACAAAATACATATAATAAAATAATCATTATAATTATTATAAAATCATTTCATATATTATTTAAATAATATATACCTATACTTTCATTAAAAATAATAGTAAAAGCATTTCCAATAAGGAATTAATTAGTATAAAAATTATAATTGATAATAATTAATAATTCTAAAAATTTATTTATTTGCAATACTTAATGTAATAAATAAATTTTATTTATCACACATATAATTATAATTACACATTACCTTGTCCCATAATCCCCCATATTTATTTTAATAAATAAATAAAAAAAATTTATACGCAAAATTTATGATTTATTTATATAGAAAATATCGGGTTGTCACATTACTTTTATTTCCATCCTAGTTATCTCTGTTATGAACTCATTTTGAGCCTTTAACATAGACAACTTTTCCCAACCCTTCCTACTTAAGGCGTCGACAATTACATTGGCCTTTCTAGGGTGATACAGGATTTCACAATCATAATCCTTTATCAACTCTAGCCATCTTCTCTGTCTCATATTCAACTCCTTCTGAGTAAAGATATACTTTAGACTTTTATGGTCCGTATATATCTCACATTTTCCCCATAAAGATAATGTCTCCATATCTTTAGGGCAAATACTACTGCGGTCGGTTCCAGATCATGAGTAGGATAAACTTTCTCATAATCCTTTAACTGCCGTGATGCATATACAATGACCCTGCCATGCTCCATAAGCACACAACCAAGTCCTCTATGCGAAGCATCACTATACACTACAAAATTTCATGTGTCATCTGGCAATGACAAAACAGGCGATTCACTTAATATTTTCTTCAGTTCTTGAAAATTGTCTTCACATTTATCCGTCCATACGTATTTCACCGTCTTTCTGGTTAAATTTGTCAACGAGGTAGCTATCTTCGAAAAATCTTGGATAAATCTTCGATAGTACCCTGCTAACCCTAGGAAACTCCGCACCTCAGTCGGCGTTTTCGGTTGTTCCAAATTCATTACTGCTTCCACCTTCGCTGGATCTACTGGAATCCCCTCTTGGTCAATGACATGACCTAAAAACTGCACCTTTTTCAGCCAAAATTCCCATTTGGAGAATTTTGCATATAACTTCTCCTTCCTTAGTGTCTCCAACACTAATCTTAACTGTTCAGCATGATCTTCTTGTGTCTTAGAATAGACTAGAATATCAACACCACGACAAACATAGCCAAATATAGTTTAAACACTCTATTCATCATATCCATAAATGCAACAGGTGCATTCGTCAGCCTAAATGCCATTATCAAAACTCGTAATGACCATAACGAGTCCTGAATGCAGTCTTTGGTACATCTTTCTTCATAACCTTCAACAGATGATACCCCATCCTTAAATCTATTTTAGAAAAATACTTTGCCCCTTTCAATTGATCAAAGATATCATCGATCCTGGGCAATGGGTATTTATTCTTTATTGTTAACTTGTTCAACTCCCGATAGTCGATACAAAGCCTTAACGATCCGTCTTTCTTCTTGACAAACAACACCAATGGCCCCCACGGAGAAACACTTGGTTGAATGTACTTTATGTCCAATAGTTCCTGTAGTTGAACCATTAGTTCTTTCATTTCCACAGGCGCCATACGGTACGGTGCCCATGAGACTGGTGCCGCTCCTGGCACAATGTCTATCACAAATTCTATCTCCCTATCCGGCGGTAGACCCGGTAACTCACTTGGAAATACATCCATGAATTTGTTTACTATATGTATTTGTTCCATGGTTGCTCCCACTCTCTGGGTATCAACAACATGCCATAGATAACCTACACATCCCTTTCTTAAAATTTTTCTAGTTTGTGTCATCGTAAGGCAACACGAATGTCCCAGCGATTTATTACCGTAAAATACTATAGGAGGTTGCTTCAACGTCATGATGCTCACACATTTCTTTTGGAAATCTATAATTGCTCCATGGTTAATCAACCAATCCATTCCGAGAATTACGCCAAATTCTCCTAACTTTAATGGTATTAAATCTACTGATAATTTACATCCACGTACATCTACGCAACAACTCCTATGAATATCTTCAACAGGAATTATCTCTTCGTTTGCTACCTTAGTGTTCAAAGGTTTAGGTAATTTTTCGGGAAAAAATTCTAGTCATCTAGCAAAATCACATGCTATAAACGAACAATGTGATGCCCCCAAAATAGGTATACAACACCCATTCCGAGTCGCCAAATACATGGTACAGAAAGCAAACTACAATTTCAATAATACAATCGTCGTGCATAATACGACAACACATACTGTGAAGACTGCTAAAACATCTTTCTAGAACCATCACTCCATACCCCGACTAGATCATGTTATGTTCTCACCTCCTGAGAAGAGAAATGAAACAAAAAGGAAAGGGTGAGGTCAACTAGCCCAGTAAAGAATATTATGACTAAGATAATATACAACAATTTATCATTAGTCGTCAACAGGGAGAAATTTGATAAAATATAATAGACAACAAGTTTTAGATCAACAACTACAGCGGAAACAGCAATCCATTAGAAGAGTCAAGTAGAGAATGACTTCTACTATCTTCTAAGATTTAAAAGTACATCATCAATATTTTATCCATGTAACAACAATCAATATACATCTTTAATCAATATTCATCTTTGAACTACAGGCCAAAGATATTCATTTGTATCACAAGTTGGTCATGTTCATCTCAACACGTGTTCATCTTTGCACTACGGGCCAAAAATATTCATCAGTAAATCATTCATCTTTGCACTACAGGCCAAAGATATTCAGTAATATCATCATTTAGGACAGAGGATGATGAAAAATATTTTAAAGAAAACGAATCAAGTGAGACAGAAGGACAAATAATAGGAATTTGTATAACAGTTTATCCAAGATCAATAATACTCCATAATAACCAATTTTGAAGCAAAATTCAAGAATAAAGATCAAAACATGAATACAATCAAAGATAGTAACCATAATAGACATCTTGGACAAAAAGGAGAAATTTTTATTTTTCGGTGAATAGTGTCGTATTCGTGAATAGTGTCGTATTCGTGAATAGTGCCGTATACGTGAATAGTAACCCCAACACAAAAAGTTCCAAATTTGATAAAAACATTCACCAATATTTTGGCATAATGATATTGAAGAAAATAATATCATTTAAGATGAAAATAACATCCCTTACCTCAAAATAACCGTACTTCTAACTGAATTTCGGATATAGTGCTGACAGAAACTTGTACTAAATAGCAACTCTCAAAGTATCTAAATACTCACAAAAATACGCTCGATAATCTAGAGAGAAAGAAAACTTGTTTCTGGTGTGCTTTTCAATTCTAACCTAAGCGTCTATTTATAGGAAAATGCTAGAACGCCAAAGGAGACTAAAATAATAAAATATTATTATTCTTATTCAATCTTCTATGCACACACAATTTGATCAATCAAGCCAGCCAATCTAAAATTCCCAGCAGCCCACATGTTGTCAAACAAGAGTGGGTCCAACCCATAATTAAGTAAAAATTATTTTATTTTTTGAAACTTCAGTAATTCATAGAAAATAGCCCGTTTATCAGAAAAATACAAATTTTATATCCATTCTGCCTGAAATCAAATTCTCTACAACTTTGTAGCTTTGAGTTTTTCCAAATTCCAAACATAAAATATACGAAATCCACAAACGGATGATTTTTAATACTTCCACACCCACAAAATACTGATAAAACACCTCAGCATTAATTCCTTCATTTTTATCCACATAAAAATAAATATATCCATCATTTATATCCACGTAAAATAAATATTTTTTTATCATATAAATCAACAATTAATTATTCACAAATAATATTACAGAATCACAATTATGACATCTAGGTAGTTCCCAGGAAAGAGGGGGTTTTCCAATAAGATTTTTTCGTTATTGGCGCGCAATTAGGTGACCAAACCTCTCATTGACAGAACTTTCTAGACATTGTCAATAATGCTATCTAATAATATTATTCAAATAATATGAATTATTGATCTGATAATGGGAAATACTGTGCAGTGATAATTATTAAAACAACAATAATATAAAATATCAATGCAGCAATTATTGAATCAATAAAATAAAATATTTAAAAGAAATTACTGTAACAATTATTGAGTAGTGCCTTCTTACGTAAGAATCAATAATTCAAAAATACTGTGCATCCACGCGTATTACTGTATTTTAACCACCGGGTATTCCAACAGTGTTAACGGTAATAACTACACCGTTATTTATAAAAACTCAAACTTGTCGTTTTCTTCATCCGATAGTTATTCTGTTATGGGGCCCACTAATGACTGCGCCGTCATACGAATATTCCCCGACAACAAGAATATTCCATGACCAAACAAATATTCCTGACAACAATGATTATTTTATAACCACTTGCTTATTTTGCAAAATTTACACATTTCACCCATAACCAAAATATTATATCAATTTAACACCATATTATTCACAATAATAATTAGAGAAAATTCGATTTTATTTATAATAAGTTGGGGTATTACAAACAAGTAGCACCCAAATCAAATAGCACGTATGCGTTTATATTATTGATCGAAATAATACCTGCAACTACATCCCCTGATGCCACCGCATCTTGGACCGTCATATTAAAAGTGCGGGCCATTTTTTTACCCACCCGGCTGAGCTGTACCACTAATAGCCAACTTACTTGTATTAGTTCCCTTATTTTCTCCTGTCCCCTTCTTCGAGCAGTTCTTCGCTATGTGTTCAGTTGATCCACATACAAAACATCCATGATTTTTCTTCAAATTTGGACAGTTAGGCGAAATGTGCCCTTCTTGTCCACAATTATAACATACTGCCTCTCCTTTGAGACAGTCTCCTAAGTGAGTCTTCCCGTAGGTTTTACAGGCCTCCATCCTCCTCTTAAAATCTCCTTGTTTTACTCCGGTATTCCCAGAGTTAAAGCCTTTCCTCTTTTGACCGTTGCCACTTCCACTGACTCCCTCGGTCTTGGTTCCTCCATCAACCTTGCCCTTGTTTTTCTTATCCTTGTGGTATTGGCTGAGAGCCTTATTCCCACATTCGACAATTATTGCATTTTCTAGTATGGTTCCAAAGGAAGTACTTTGGAACACAGAGATTCGACTATAGAGCCAGGGTTTCAAGCCTGCTGGAATCTTCTAGCCTTTCTCACTTTAGTGTCCACTTGATGTGGAGTAAATCGTGCCAGTTCATTAAACTTGGCAGCATACTGGGGAACTGTCATATCCTCTTGTCTCAATTTAAGAAACCTCATTTCCATCCTCCCTTGCATACTCGTGGGAAAATAGTTCTCGAAGAAAATATCCTTGAACCTCTCCCATGTTAGGTTTCCTATATCGGCCCTAGCTTTGTTTACCTCCCACCAGAAGTTTGCCTTTCATTTCATCAAATAGGTTGCAAAGGCAACCTTTTGACCCACCTCAACATTTGCTATTATAAATGCTTTCTCAGTTTCTTTTACCCAGGTCTGGGCTTCTATAAGGTCCGTAGTTCTTTTGAACTCCAGCGGACCTATACTTTTAAAATCCTTAAAAGTAGTAGCTCGTACTACTCCAGGAATCATAGGTGCTTTAGCGCCCGTTCTATTAAATGCAGCCATTAAAATATTAACGAACTCCTGCATTGGATTAACTAGACCACTTTTCGGTTGGTTAACATTAGCGCCCTTATTTTGTTGTCTCCTTCTTGGCGGCATTTTGCTGTTAAGAAAACAACACATCATTATTACTTTATTCTTGTTGGTTTGATATTATTTGTAATAATACAACAACTCATACTCATTACTCAATATATTCAATAAAAGACTTATATTGATTCATAACTTGTAGTTTAATACTTCATTGATTACATTACTCAGTCTTAGCTGATTACATTACCATCCCACAATTACTTTCTAAAAATTGGGATTTACAAAGACTACCCTTTGTTATACAAAAGAGGGTTTTACGTCAGTACTAGATACATAATATTTACATATCTAATATACTCTAGCTATTGTTAGATTACATTTGACGTAGGGCATTCTCAAAATCTTTGATGGCCAGACTGGCAATAACATCTCTACTGATAGTGTGTCGGGTCTGTCATGCTTCTATCTGATACCTAGTTACCTGCTGCTAGAAATCTATATTAGAACTCCTATGTATATAGGACATCTTCTCTATCTTCAGCTGTTTAGTCGTTAGCTCCTGCTTGAGCTCAAAGACTTCACATTTCAACAATCGGACCATATCCTTAACAAGAATTCTATCATCGCTCTCCTCTTCACACATTCCCTCTATACTTGTCTTGTCCTCACGGACAGCTTGGAGTTCCTCTTTCAACTCCTTAACCTCTTGGTAGTAATGGACATTCCTATCCAAATACTGACATAAACAGTGCCTTCATTGATTCTCCCGTAGACAATTTCTCTATAGGTGGAACCTGGTCAAAGGACATCACGTCCACCTCCTCTTTTAGCATGCCATCAAATATAGACATGTAGTCTAAATCATCCGAGTCTCCCGACTCGATTATCACCAACTCTGGTTCTACTGCCAGGCAAATCTCGTCTTACTTTAACCAAATAGATGGGGAAAATTTTTCTTCATCTTTTCTTGTAATTCCCACGGTGCTTCTTCAGCATCGTGGCTTTTCCATACTACCTTTACTGATGGTATTACCTTGTACCTCAGAACTTGTTCCTTTTTATCATTGATCTGCATCGGCGACTCTTCACATGTTAAGTCTTTCTCGATATGATTCGGCTCATAATCGATTACATGCTTATAGTCCGGCTTATATGGACGTAATACCAATACATGAAACACATTATGTATTCGTTCTAGGTCTGGATGTAACGCCCCAAAATCCGGTCTATCTTCACACCTAGATTTCGCACGTCATGAGTACATCATTCATCCAACATACATCATTATATACTAAAATATAACAACATACACTCTCAAATCCTAGGTTCTGGAAACCTTATAACCTTTTTCATTACAAATAATAATAAATACATTATTCATTTCATCTTACAAGAGTGACTTTTATCCGCCACCAAGGATACATAACAGTTCATTAAACTAGTCTATAATTAAATCATGTGAATCAATAGTATAATCATTTGAATCAATAGTTCAATCATGTGAATCAATAGTTCAATCATGTGAATCAATAGTTCAATCACGTGAATCAATAGTATAATCACGTGAATCAATCGTTTAATCATGTGAATCAATAGTATAATCATGTGAAAAATACGAATTATAGTATAGAACCTCCATCTATACCTCCATTTTTAACTTAGTCATGCAAGTATTATCAATCTTGCACCAACTCCCCTAAAAGTACAAGAATGTGATTCAATAGTACATACATGTGAACAAATAGTTATATAAGCATGTGAATTAGTATCAATTAATTGCTCATTTATGGTGCAACACCAGAAAGACGAGCTCAGTGATCTCTATGGGGCCAAGGAGTCTGCAGAATCAGACTATGAGATAGAGCATAATGAGAAGGTGCTCATGACATATAAGGCTAGAGACTATAAGAACGAGGTCATAGAACTTCGTAAGAAACTGGTTGAGAAAGACCAAAAGATAGCACGAATGTCATATATTAATGACAGTTCGCATAAGGATTTCAAGCTTAAAATAGCTTGTTATTCTATTGAGTCGAGACATAATCGACATACTATAAGTCGAGATATTGTGTTGATTCTAGCGAATGAGAAGCATGAGAATGTTGTTAGGCAGTATTAGAAGTTATAATGGTAAATATTTGGTGTAGTGACGTAAAACCCTCTTTTGTATAATTAAAGGGTAGTATTTTTGTAAATCCCAATTTTTGCGAAAGTCAATCGCGGGATATAAATGTAATAGCTTTTGGCTATAGAAATAAAATTGTAAATAATTTTGACTATGAAGAAACATATTAATATAAAGAAATTTTATTTAATGTTCTTTGTTGAGTATGCGTTATTGTTCAGTTATTCAGCGACTAATAACTAAGTAAACAAATAAGTAATAACGGGACTTTATTTATTTAAATCAAAAATGATGCCAAGAAGAAGACAACGTAATCAAGAGGCAAAATCGCATAACAATAATCAGGGGGGTCCTAATAACCCTATGCAAGAATTCGTTAATTTCTTAACGGCTGCATTTAACCAAGTCGGGGGTAGAGCATCCGCAGGACGTAGGGTAGCCCGAAAAACTACCTTTAAGGAATTTAATAGTGTAGTTCCACCTGAGTTCAAGGCAACGACAGACCCAATGGGGGCCCAAACATGGGTCAAGAAAATAGAGAAGGCGTTTGTTATTACAAACGTAGCTGAGATGCAAAAGACTTCTTTTGCGACCTACGTGATGAAGGGGGAAGCCAACTACTGGTGGGAGGCTCACCAGGGTGGGGCTAGAGCTGATGATGTTACATGGGAATAGTTCAAGAAGGTATTCTTCGAGAACTACTTCCCTAATAGCATGCAAGGGAGGATGGAAATTAAGTTCTTAGAACTTAAGTAGGGGGACATGGCAGTTCCCCAATATGCGTACAAATTCAATGAATTGGCAAGGTTTACTCCACACCAAGTGGACACGGAGGAGAGGAAGACTCGTAGGTTTGAACAGGGCCTAAAACCCTGGCTCTATAGTAGGATTTCGATTTTTTAGAGTGCTTCCTATGGGACCATTCTGGAAAAGGCGATAATAGCAGAGGGTGGTAGTGAGGCATTGACCTAATACCATAAGGAATGAAAGAATAAAAGTAAGGGAGAGGGAGGAACTAAGGCAGAGGTTGCCAGCGGTCGTGGCAGTATGCCAAAATGGAAGAATTTTAACCCTGGGAATACTGGGGTGAAACAAGGAGATCCTAAACGTAGGATGGAGGCATGCAAGACATGCGACAAGACTCATATGGGAGTCTGTTTCAAAGGGAGAACAGTTTGTTATAATTGTGGGCAGGAGGGTCAAATATCACCCAACTGTCCTAATCCTAAGAAAAGTTATGGTTGTTTTATTTGTGGGTCGATGGACCACATGGCAAGAAATTGCCCGAAGAAGGGGGCGGAGGGTAATAAGGGTTCTGGTAGTTGTAATTTAGCCATTACTTGACCAACATCATCATTAGGTAGACCCTCAGCCCGAACGTTTAATATGACTGTCCATGATGCGATTGCATCAGTGGATGTAGTAGCAGGTAACATTCCAGTAAACGAAATAAATGCTTATGTGTTATTTGACTCGGGTGCTACTTGTTCTTTTATAGCATGTGGATTTCCTAAGCAACTGGGATTGTGACACCCCCAAATCTCGGTACTTCATTACCTCAAGATTTGGTGTTCACTTAATCAAAACATTCATATCTAACTACCCAATCAAAATATAATTGAATAATAAAACTTACCCATACAAGATTACGTAATAAAATTATCTCCCAGATTATCTAACCTTTAGTTACAATCAATCAAATGCGGGAATTAAATTATTACATCACATCATTAAATAAAAGTCTATCATCATAACGATAAAGCAAAATTACAAGTCTTCATCATTTGTACATTTTTTCCTTTTCTTTGCTAGTTGTAGGTTTATTTACTTTCTCAATCATAGCTGCAATAAATGTATAAATATGCAAGAGTGAGCAAAAAAGCTCACTTGAAATACGAATAAATAACTTTACATCATTTGCCAAATAATAGGCTCAATAGAAATGAATGATATGTTCTATTAACATTACAACATTTGCCAAATCATAGGCTCAATAGAACTGAATGATATGTTCTATTAACATTCTTAAATATACTACTGAGGGTCTAATGACCACGAACCATGTCCACAATTATAAGTAATCTTTCAACTTTAACTTTAAAAGTCATATGACTATAAGAACTCCACGTACTTAGTGGGATCAATCCTTCGTATAATGTATTATGCACAAACATTTCAACGCTAAGCTTAAACCCCTAAAAATAGGGTTGTTCGTCTCAGTATTTAGAGTACAAGTCGGAACAAAATAAAGTTTGGTTTGTATTAGATTTCAAGGGTAATTGAAGTTTAATGATCATCAACTAGGGAACTAGTTAAATCAACAATGCTTGATAACACAATATTTGTTTAATAACAACATAAATTAGAACATTTGAGAATAATAGGTAAACAAACTATATTTTAGACTCATGCTTGAAATAACTAGAGAGTATAAGTATTGATCAAATTAAAGAAATGGTAAACCTTGGCTTGAACAATAATACACTAGGTCTATAATCTTGTCAAATAAGAATTTTAGTTACCGAACATGCATTAATTGATAGCAAACTGGAAACAATGCTTACTCCACATGGTAATAAGATATACAAAGTGATTGAACCATTAAGCCCAAGGAATTAAGGTTCAAGAAACATTTATAATAAAAGAATAAACTAAAGAAATTTTTTAACTATAAACAAGTAAAAGTAAGTAAAAAATGATTAGAATTCCAATAATTTAGAATTAAAACATGCTCAATGTAATAGATGAGAGTTTTTGGAACTTGCATCATCATAAATAACTAGATAAAAGAAATTTGCTCAATCAAAAGAATGAAGTTACACAATATAATAATAGAACTAACTCAACGAAATTGTAGAGTTATAAAACTTGCCTCGAGCGTAAGCTAAAATATTAAAACTCACGTTCACCTATACACAATATTAAAACCACAACATCAATTAGACATACTAATATTCACTTTTCAATATAAAACGAATTACTAGCTAAACTTGTTATTTGAACAAAAGTCTTATGCTACCATTTACATTTCAGAATTCCCAAGTGTGTTAAACCTCACAACACTTGTTTACTACTCATTAAGCTTAATAATACACAACATGTCATTTTCATAGTTAATTATTTATTTAAAACTTTGAATTTACTAACCACATAATACAACTATGTTTTAACCTTGTTGTAACATGTTTGACATGCTAACACATCATTAGTCCATGTATACTGGTAAAATAGAATCTATATTATCTGTGACGCCCCCAAATCCGGGTATCTTTCAACCCGACATATGGTGCTCCACGGTGCTACAGTTCACACAATCATTCAATTGACATGCCTCAAAAGAACGAATATGTCTTATATATATTCCAAAACAATACTACTATTCCCCAGGTTCTTTATAACCAGTTACATTTTTTCATGTCATAATATCAAATATTATCATTACAAACCTATACTATTACATAGGTAAGCTATAAACTTACTTTAGCCTTCGCTTTATCCTTGTCGAATCTCTTTGTTATATCGTCTAAGCTGCATTAATATCGTTCAAGCAAGAATGAGCATAACAAACTCAGCAAGTATAACAATTTCATTTTAAAAGAATGCTTGAAACATAGGAATCATATATCTTCAATAACTTGATGATAGTTACGAAGTACTATCAATAATTAAAATAGCTTTCCTTTTTCCTTCAAAACGTTTTTCAATAAAAATATTCCATGAATCATCAATTCTAGTTCAAGACATGAACAGTCTTATAGTTTCTTTGAAAAGGACAATCCCGGCACGAAGTCCATAAGTCCGGCATAGCTACGAGTACATCTAGGTGATCAACCTATAGTACCCTATGTTGATCAACACTACATCCATTAAACGTGTGTACATTTAAGTTGTGGCAACCTCACGTGCTCATCGAATACTGGATGAAAATACATTTGTTTATACATGTGACACCCCCAAATCCGGGTTACCTGACCCCCGAGTTTGGTGTTCACGATCCACGATATAAATAACATTTAACTACCCATAATATATATAGATAGTAACTTTCATAAGTTTTTATCAGAGTTTAATAATACATCACCCACGTTTTCTAACCTTAACTTTAGCAACATACCCTTTAGATATACAAAAAGGGTTTACAATACAACAATATAAATAATACTATTCATAAAACTAATTTATTACGATGCCTTTGCCCTTATTCTTCTTCGCAGCACCTTCTGCAACTTCGTCCCTAGCTGAAAAGTTTTATTTGCCCCGCAAGTTAAGACATACAATAAATGTATAAGAATTCAAAACAACAAACTATCTATTTTGATAGAATGAAACCAAAAGTTCGGGGAACTTTGAAATAGCTGAACAAATTATTTTTAATAACAAGTCTTCTCGTATCCTGTACAATACAATAACTCAATAATGAAAGAGTACAACGCTTTCAAAGTTTCTACGATATTCTAATGAATAATCAAGAATCAGTTCTACGAAATAGCAAAGTGGAATGTTTTCCAGATTTATACTGAGCGATCACACTAGATCTTGAACTTATATTCTCGGGTATCTATCAAAGATTTACTTTGATATATATATATACTCCACTTCTTGGGTATCTATCAAAGATTACTTTGATATATACTCAGGTGTATCAGATAACCTTAAAGGTTAAATCATACCCCTCTGCAAGTACTCAGAGCCGACCAACTCTTTGTACCCTATATTATGCATAATACTTAAAACGCGCGCAAAGGTCAAATTCACGACCAATAAAATGTTCCCTTTATATAAAAGGATGTTCTTCTCAGTCTTAGAATCAAAGATTTGATTTTACAACGAAATCACTATTAAATGATTTAATTATCAAATAATCTTATCATCATTAATTATTTAATAATATAAAAATATTAATAACATACTTGTCAAAATATTTAAGTTATTATTTAATAACTTAAAATATTTTTAAATCATTAATATTCTACTTAAATGATTTTTAAAGTAATTAAAATCATTTTTAAATCATCACCAATAATATTTAAATATGAATGAAATTATCAATACAAATATTAAAAGTAATTAATTATAACTTAAAATATTTTTAAAACATTTTTCTCATTTCTAAATGATTTTTAAATCATAATATCATTTTAAAATCATTTATTTAATATATTAATTAAATAAATCTAATATCATTAATATTAATTTATTAATGAGAATTCTCCAAAAATAATGAAAATTATATTTTATAATTCCAAATATTTTCTAACACTTTATTCTTATTTAAAATGATTTTTAAATCAATAAAATCATTTTTAACTTATTTATTTAATTTAATAATTAAATAAATGTAGTATCATTAATATTAATTTATTAATGAAAATTCTCCAAAAATATTAAAAGTCACATTTTATAACTCAAAATATTTTTAAATACATTATTATTATTTAAAATAATTTTTCATAATATTAAATCATTTTTCTCTAATTTATTTAATACACTAATTAAATAAATTAAATATCATTTCTATTCAAATAATTATAATTATTAAAGAAAAATGTCCCAAATAATTAAAAGTTAATTTTCAGAATTTAAAATGATTTTTAAAATGATTTTTAGTAATTTTTATAATTTATTTCTATTTTTAAATAATTTTCGGAATATTCAGAAAATAAAATTAATTAAAACCGTCGCTAATAGCCTTTAGCGACACTTGTCTGTGCCTTGGTGTTCTTGGCTCAAGAACACTGACAAAGTCAATGTTCAAGGTGCATGGTTTGACCGACCTTAATTTGCTTCTCGAATCTGCTATGGTCAATTTAAGACTTCGATATTGTAGCATGTATGTAATACTACAATATCCCGTTATCAATTTTGGCATACCACTTCTCATCAAGGAGATCTGAATCTCCAAAAGTGTTGACAACGTGTTCCTGGGTTGCCCACAAACCCAGGCAGTTTCAAGTACCCACTTTGATGCTCGATTATATCTAGGTTCTGGTCATCAAACAAATGATTTCTTGATTTATACTTCTAGCCCACATGCCAAGGAAAAACAAGATAGAAACAAATCAACTAAAACATAATAACCTCGTCAGATCCGGCTCGGTCAAAAGCTGTCAGAGGCTTAGTTAATCCGTTTCTGGGTTTTCCAGAAACGTAAAAATAGACCGAGTGGTCTACTTTGACCACCTATTACTTCGTTCCTATTAGTGATATAAAGGATATTAAAGCATGGATCTACATTCCAGACAACAGGCTACACATGTATTACAACAACATCAACAATCAACACAAAACCTGTCAGATATATGACCTTGAAAAGCTTGTCAGAGACAGAAAAATACTTTCTGGGTTACCCAGAATTAGTCTGGTCATGCTTGTTCAATGTGGTTTGACCGTCTATAAAATGAAATATAGAAACCCAATGACTGAAGTTTCACTTCCAGATGAAAGATCTCATACCAGGCTACAAATACAAAACTTAAAACAACAAAAATAACAAACGAACAAGAATCTGTGGCCCTTGACATTAGCTTGTCAGACCACAGATTTTGTTCTTCGACAGATTTTGAAAAACACCTTATTAAGGCACTTTGATGCTATGGATATATGTTTGATCATCATAGATCAACATAAAACATCCTCTAGCATTAATCTAAACACATAAACACGAACTTTGTCTTAGTATACAAGATCAAAATGGTTTTAGGGTTTATACCTTTTATCTTTCAAATCCTTGATCTATACTCTCCAATCTGTTTTTGAGTGATCTAGGGCTGCATAAGTGACTGGTATACTTAGCAATTTCGTTGGTTTAGGAGAGAGAGAGAGAGAGCTGGTGAGAGCATGGAGCAAAATGGCTAGCTTTTTATGAACTTTCTCTCTCTAAACCTCTTATATAATGCTTATATACTGCTAGATCTGATCAAATTCGGCTGGAAGCTGATATTTTGTGCTCACAAAGTCAACAAAGTGGTTGAACAACAAAAGTTGCTAGCATTTTTACAAGTTACCAATTAAAGAAAATTAAAAAGGCTATTTTAGTCATTTGTAAATTAATTTTAATGGCATTCTTGTCCAATACACAAACCTTTAGGGTTTAGGGTTTGGATTAGGATTTGGACCCTTTAGGGTTTAGGGTTTAAACCCTTTAGTTTTGTAATTTAATTTCCAAGATTTTTGAATTTCGATTTTCAAATATAAAATTAATACTCCAAAATTATAATTAGGATTCAATAATTATATTAATATTTCCTAATCATAAAATTCAATCTTGCTAATTAGGATTATATTCCTAATTAAAATTGCTTAATTTAGCAATTAGGGTCAAAATGGTCATTAGAGTTTACAACCCACGAATTAGGGTTTCTAATTGAAAATAAAATTTTCTAAATTATAATTAGGGTTTGTAAAATAGAAATTAAGATAACTAAAATATAATTAGGGTTTTCTAATCATATTAAAGTTTAATACACACATTAGGCTTGCCAATTAGGATTTTGGTTTCCTAATTTAGGGTTTAGGATTCCTGAATTCAAAATTAGGGTTTCCTGACGTACAATTAGGGTTTTTATTTGTACAATTAATTTTGTAAATCTGAGATTAGGGTTTCTAACTATGCGTTAGGGTTTCTAATCCCGAGATTAGGGATTTTAATCTCTTATTAGGGTTTATTAATATTAAACCTCATCCAGTCAACCATTGGTCAACATTTCTATACAGTCCAAACACATCATCAATAATACAATTATTTTAATTGTATTTTATATTGAATCCCTATCCGAAAATTAGGGTTAGGGTTTTCAAAAGTTGTTAAGCACAACTCTACTCTATTTTATTAGTCAAATCACATATTAACTAATTCTCGAGACTTGTCTCACAAATTCTCAGTACAATATTAATAGTCAATGTCAATATTAAATAAAAAAAAATTCATTCGTAAGATTTTGATTATTCAAAATCTCGGGTTATCACAATACATATTCAGGCTTACCTTGAATCCGTACCAAAGAGTTGGCATAGGATAGCGTTAGTAATTTTATATTGAAAGACTTATAAAGAAATTAGTCAATCTATCAAGATTAGTCTAGCCGAGTTAAAACTGGCTTCGACCCTTTCTTTGAAATCATACATGCATCTCATAACGTGAATAATTTTGAAAACCTGGCTAACACGAAGGTTACACAAGCGTTCAAGAAAAACTTGCCTTCAGCGTCTGCTACAGTACAATTATGTTTCCTTTGAGCCTTTACAGTTTCTACAACACATAAGCACATAACATACCATATTAGGTCATGAATGAACATACTTAGTTCCTAATTAATCTTACCCTTCTTCTCAATCTAATCCCGTATTATATTTGTTATTTATTGGTTCCGACTTTTCGTCGTTCTTTTACATCATTCTTACTAACTTCTTTCTCTTATACTTAAGTGAAATTATTTCATTAATACAACTCGGTTCGAGTTAATTATCCTTCCTCACGGCTTACTAACGTCCGTACGTTATTAATCAAAACTCGATCGTCATTGGTGAAGTATTAACATTGAATATCATTTGCGTTCATCTTCAATTAACTTTCTTTTAACCCTAAGTGATCATACTTGGGGTTCAATTATGACTTGATAATGTTTAATTAAGTTCATTAGTTCGGTACTCAACAATTTCCCTTCATCTTCTACTTGTAAACATTTCTTTATTGTCTAGCTTTTAAGACTGGCGCTGCGGCGCCGGTGATCCTTTGTTGTGCCGCACTGCGGCGTCGTCCATTAGGGCTTGGAGATCGGACTCGGTGCTGCAGCGCGAGTCCCTTTGTTAACCATCGAGCTGCGGTGCGAGTTTGCAGAGTCTAAAGCTCACTTTGGCACTGCTACGCCGGTCTTTTAAGTTTGGAGTCGCGTCGCGGCGCAGACTCTGAGCCACAGATAGTTTTGATAGATTTTCAACTTTGCGAGATTCCCGTACTCGTAACTTCTTCGTTATAAGTCCGAATTGGCTCATTCAAGATCCTACAGTTCACAAATTACGTACTCTATGCATTCATGCAAGAATTTTATCTATTCAACTTTTTTTGCTAAAATTTCACCTATTAGTCCATTTTTAACAAAAACGATAAACGTTCGTGAACGTTCAACTCTCGTTTCTTTATTATAAGTAAGAATCCAGCCATTTTTGAGTCCGCAACTCTATAATGTCAAATACAGCTTGTCTCCATTGAAAACCAATGTTTCCAAACTCAATATCAAAATTCGACTTCCATTCCGAGAATTTCACGAATTCGACGATTGTCGTCTAATCGTGTGAATTCCGGCGAAACTTCGTTACTTGAGATTTGTAGACCATTTCACTTTGATTCAATCCATCATATTAATATCTTGACATTCATGCTTCATTAACTTATAAACATGATAATTTATTAATTGTTCTTAATAAGTTCAAAACTCATAAACTTATGAACTACTTATTAAAGTATAACATACTTAATTTCATTGCTTATGACTTATTAATAAGTTAAGTCCTTTAATCCTTATTCTTACTTCTTATTAATCATGCTAACTTCTTAATGTAAACATATTACCACTTCGTACAAGTTCTTATACTTTCATTATTGTTCTTCACAAGTTCGTAACTTAAATGATTACGAATAGCTTATTCATGATTTATACGGCTTATTAAGACTTAATCCCTTTGGTTTATCATTCCTTAACATACTAGCTCTACTAATACCCCCTTCTCTACTAATGGAACATAAATAAAATTATGGCATAGGATCACTTACTCTTTGATATTCACTTGACTATGCCTTTCTAAATCTTTAATCTCCTTCTTGATCCTTGAAATATGAAAGATTAACTTTTTTAATTTTCTAGCTTATTCTCTCAACCAATAAGTTGTTTAGCTTGGGAGGAGTTGGATGAAATTTGAATAACAAACAAATGAAGTGAGGCTTCTCTATTGATAGGAAATCATAAGTTAGGGCATAAGGGTCATTAAGCCACTCCACCTCCTTAATTCCACCTCCTTAATATTCCTTATTTGTTCACCAAGTTTACTTGGCCTCTACAACTTTTATCTCTTGCTTGCTCCCCAGAAAACTCATCCTTTACTTAGCTTTTAAGTTACTTGGTCATCACATAACTTATCTCTTGCTTAGCCACCAAGCATAAGCACTTTCCTTAGCCTTTAAGTTCTTTAACTTATCATTTGCTTAACACTTAAGTCTACTTGCTCAACACATTTAATTCTTGATCACTAATTCACCCATATAATCATGGGTTGCCCCATGGATCCTCCTAATCCATTGGATTCTTACTTTGGGCTTAAAGTTTAATTAACCTAACTTATATATTGGGCTTGCATTAACAATTCTTTGGGCTTGCATTAAGTTACTTTGGGCTTCTCATTAATCAACTACTTGGTCTTATCAATATCTTATTGGACTTTATAATTTCTTACACAATTCTACAAATTCAATACATATGGCTTAAAGCCTTATAACATATAATTTACGTATTAATCTCGTATTCTAATTTGTATACTTATTCATATACGACATACCATGCTTCATTCATACTCGTATAACACCTTATATCATACATGAATAGTGTTTTTCAGAAACTTTCTCGGAAAGCTTTTATTTTCGTCTTGAAAATTCAAACACTTTAATTCTACCATGTAGCCAAAATCCTACGACATTTTGACATTTATAGGTCAGAGAACGACGTTCGATTAGATTGCTCCATAAATAATTAATTAAATTCATTTAATAAAAATAAATAAAAATTTAATTCTCAAAAATTCGATTTTCTCGGGGCGATACACTCTTCCCTCCTTATAAGGATTCTGTCCCTAGAATCTCGCTAATAATACCTACACCACAGAGGATAATTTTTCCTTTATTTTAATCTCGAGTTCCCACAATGCTTCTTTGACATTGGGGTTCTTTTATTTCACCTTCATTGAAGGTATTATCTTAATTCACATGACTTATCACTTCCTATCAGTAATCTGAGTAGGAAGTTAAACACTTATTAACACATTACGCGATCTCTATATCATCTTAGTTTATTCTTTTAACTTATATTTATATGGAACTCAAATTCCTCCCTCAAAATAAGACTATACTTAGTCTTCTACTTATCCTGCATCATCTTCTTCATTCGCATGTTATGGGTCTATGTAATACCAACCCAGATCATCACTAGAGACTAAATACAACATATTCTATCAACAAAAACTAACATCTAACACCCGATTATGAACAGAATTTAAAGGTAGGGGGTTTTATACCTTTCTTTGATCCAATATTTGATTTTCTGATTTTGTTGTTTCTGATTTATTGTGGAACTTCGTGGGGATGATCTTAGGGACTGAAATGCTTGATTATTTCGGAGGTTTGAGAGAGAATGAGAGTTGGTTAAGTTTTGTGAAAAATAAAGCTTCAAAGTAATTTTTTTTCTCTCCCAATCTATATATATAATTTTTGGGTGCATGAATGGCTGATATAATTCTGTTTTGCTGGCATGTTAGAGTCAAAGTAGTGGTTGGAGTTAGTGAGCAACTAAAATTGTGGCTAGATCTACAAGTTAAATCACTAAAATATCCAAAAAGGGCAAAATGGTCATTCCTTAAATACAATTAAGGGCAAACTTGTCATCTTGTCAAACCCTTAGGGTTTAACCCTAAGGTTTAACACATAGCACAATTTGATTTAAGCAACTAGGGTTTGGAAATGAAATAAAATAATTTTAGTTTCTAAAATTTTAAAAAAAAATAACTTGCTAATTATATTAAGTTTGTAATTATCTAATACATGGTCATTAGGGTTTATAATACCAAAATTAGGGTTTCCATAATACATGTAGGGTTTCTAGAAATTAAATTAGGGTTCTAGGTTTTAGGGTTTTAAGTTACTAATTAAGTTTATTTTAATTAGCAATTAAAGTCTATCACACGTGTTATTAATCACAGTAACACAATTCTTGACAAATCAAACCTCGAATTTAGGTTTCCGGATTAGGGTTTCTAGTTATTGGAAATTAGAGTTTTCCTTCATATTAGGGTTTTCCACAGAAAATTAGGGTTTAATCAATTAATATTAGGGTTTTGAAATAAAACACCATAATTGACCAATCATCTATAATACGTACATACATTACATATTTATAGCATTGAAAAATCAAAATATAATTAATATTATATTATTATTCTCATACCCTAACAATAATCCAAAAATTAGGGTTTGGATTTCATATCTAATTTATTTTTCATATTTAACCTTATAAATTAAGTTAAAATAATTAACTTAATATCTTGAACAAAATACATATAATAAAATAATCATTATAATTATTATAAAATCATTTCATATATTATTTAAATAATATATACCTATACTTTCATTAAAAATAATAGTAAAAGCATTTCCAATAAGGAATTAATTAGTATAAAAATTATAATTGATAATAATTAATAATTCTAAAAATTTATTTATTTGCAATACTTAATGTAATAAATAAATTTTATTTATCACACATATAATTATAATTACACATTACCTTGTCCCATAATCCCCCATATTTATTTTAATAAATAAATAAAAAAAATTTATACGCAAAATTTATGATTTATTTATATAGAAAATATCGGGTTGTCACATTACTTTTATTTCCATCCTAGTTATCTCTGTTATGAACTCATTTTGAGCCTTTAACATAGACAACTTTTCCCAACCCTTCCTACTTAAGGCGTCGACAATTACATTGGCCTTTCTAGGGTGATACAGGATTTCACAATCATAATCCTTTATCAACTCTAGCCATCTTCTCTGTCTCATATTCAACTCCTTCTGAGTAAAGATATACTTTAGACTTTTATGGTCCGTATATATCTCACATTTTCCCCATAAAGATAATGTCTCCATATCTTTAGGGCAAATACTACTGCGGTCGGTTCCAGATCATGAGTAGGATAAACTTTCTCATAATCCTTTAACTGCCGTGATGCATATACAATGACCCTGCCATGCTCCATAAGCACACAACCAAGTCCTCTATGCGAAGCATCACTATACACTACAAAATTTCATGTGTCATCTGGCAATGACAAAACAGGCGATTCACTTAATATTTTCTTCAGTTCTTGAAAATTGTCTTCACATTTATCCGTCCATACGTATTTCACCGTCTTTCTGGTTAAATTTGTCAACGAGGTAGCTATCTTCGAAAAATCTTGGATAAATCTTCGATAGTACCCTGCTAACCCTAGGAAACTCCGCACCTCAGTCGGCGTTTTCGGTTGTTCCAAATTCATTACTGCTTCCACCTTCGCTGGATCTACTGGAATCCCCTCTTGGTCAATGACATGACCTAAAAACTGCACCTTTTTCAGCCAAAATTCCCATTTGGAGAATTTTGCATATAACTTCTCCTTCCTTAGTGTCTCCAACACTAATCTTAACTGTTCAGCATGATCTTCTTGTGTCTTAGAATAGACTAGAATATCAACACCACGACAAACATAGCCAAATATAGTTTAAACACTCTATTCATCATATCCATAAATGCAACAGGTGCATTCGTCAGCCTAAATGCCATTATCAAAACTCGTAATGACCATAACGAGTCCTGAATGCAGTCTTTGGTACATCTTTCTTCATAACCTTCAACAGATGATACCCCATCCTTAAATCTATTTTAGAAAAATACTTTGCCCCTTTCAATTGATCAAAGATATCATCGATCCTGGGCAATGGGTATTTATTCTTTATTGTTAACTTGTTCAACTCCCGATAGTCGATACAAAGCCTTAACGATCCGTCTTTCTTCTTGACAAACAACACCAATGGCCCCCACGGAGAAACACTTGGTTGAATGTACTTTATGTCCAATAGTTCCTGTAGTTGAACCATTAGTTCTTTCATTTCCACAGGCGCCATACGGTACGGTGCCCATGAGACTGGTGCCGCTCCTGGCACAATGTCTATCACAAATTCTATCTCCCTATCCGGCGGTAGACCCGGTAACTCACTTGGAAATACATCCATGAATTTGTTTACTATATGTATTTGTTCCATGGTTGCTCCCACTCTCTGGGTATCAACAACATGCCATAGATAACCTACACATCCCTTTCTTAAAATTTTTCTAGTTTGTGTCATCGTAAGGCAACACGAATGTCCCAGCGATTTATTACCGTAAAATACTATAGGAGGTTGCTTCAACGTCATGATGCTCACACATTTCTTTTGGAAATCTATAATTGCTCCATGGTTAATCAACCAATCCATTCCGAGAATTACGCCAAATTCTCCTAACTTTAATGGTATTAAATCTACTGATAATTTACATCCACGTACATCTACGCAACAACTCCTATGAATATCTTCAACAGGAATTATCTCTTCGTTTGCTACCTTAGTGTTCAAAGGTTTAGGTAATTTTTCGGGAAAAAATTCTAGTCATCTAGCAAAATCACATGCTATAAACGAACAATGTGATGCCCCCAAAATAGGTATACAACACCCATTCCGAGTCGCCAAATACATGGTACAGAAAGCAAACTACAATTTCAATAATACAATCGTCGTGCATAATACGACAACACATACTGTGAAGACTGCTAAAACATCTTTCTAGAACCATCACTCCATACCCCGACTAGATCATGTTATGTTCTCACCTCCTGAGAAGAGAAATGAAACAAAAAGGAAAGGGTGAGGTCAACTAGCCCAGTAAAGAATATTATGACTAAGATAATATACAACAATTTATCATTAGTCGTCAACAGGGAGAAATTTGATAAAATATAATAGACAACAAGTTTTAGATCAACAACTACAGCGGAAACAGCAATCCATTAGAAGAGTCAAGTAGAGAATGACTTCTACTATCTTCTAAGATTTAAAAGTACATCATCAATATTTTATCCATGTAACAACAATCAATATACATCTTTAATCAATATTCATCTTTGAACTACAGGCCAAAGATATTCATTTGTATCACAAGTTGGTCATGTTCATCTCAACACGTGTTCATCTTTGCACTACGGGCCAAAAATATTCATCAGTAAATCATTCATCTTTGCACTACAGGCCAAAGATATTCAGTAATATCATCATTTAGGACAGAGGATGATGAAAAATATTTTAAAGAAAACGAATCAAGTGAGACAGAAGGACAAATAATAGGAATTTGTATAACAGTTTATCCAAGATCAATAATACTCCATAATAACCAATTTTGAAGCAAAATTCAAGAATAAAGATCAAAACATGAATACAATCAAAGATAGTAACCATAATAGACATCTTGGACAAAAAGGAGAAATTTTTATTTTTCGGTGAATAGTGTCGTATTCGTGAATAGTGTCGTATTCGTGAATAGTGCCGTATACGTGAATAGTAACCCCAACACAAAAAGTTCCAAATTTGATAAAAACATTCACCAATATTTTGGCATAATGATATTGAAGAAAATAATATCATTTAAGATGAAAATAACATCCCTTACCTCAAAATAACCGTACTTCTAACTGAATTTCGGATATAGTGCTGACAGAAACTTGTACTAAATAGCAACTCTCAAAGTATCTAAATACTCACAAAAATACGCTCGATAATCTAGAGAGAAAGAAAACTTGTTTCTGGTGTGCTTTTCAATTCTAACCTAAGCGTCTATTTATAGGAAAATGCTAGAACGCCAAAGGAGACTAAAATAATAAAATATTATTATTCTTATTCAATCTTCTATGCACACACAATTTGATCAATCAAGCCAGCCAATCTAAAATTCCCAGCAGCCCACATGTTGTCAAACAAGAGTGGGTCCAACCCATAATTAAGTAAAAATTATTTTATTTTTTGAAACTTCAGTAATTCATAGAAAATAGCCCGTTTATCAGAAAAATACAAATTTTATATCCATTCTGCCTGAAATCAAATTCTCTACAACTTTGTAGCTTTGAGTTTTTCCAAATTCCAAACATAAAATATACGAAATCCACAAACGGATGATTTTTAATACTTCCACACCCACAAAATACTGATAAAACACCTCAGCATTAATTCCTTCATTTTTATCCACATAAAAATAAATATATCCATCATTTATATCCACGTAAAATAAATATTTTTTTATCATATAAATCAACAATTAATTATTCACAAATAATATTACAGAATCACAATTATGACATCTAGGTAGTTCCCAGGAAAGAGGGGGTTTTCCAATAAGATTTTTTCGTTATTGGCGCGCAATTAGGTGACCAAACCTCTCATTGACAGAACTTTCTAGACATTGTCAATAATGCTATCTAATAATATTATTCAAATAATATGAATTATTGATCTGATAATGGGAAATACTGTGCAGTGATAATTATTAAAACAACAATAATATAAAATATCAATGCAGCAATTATTGAATCAATAAAATAAAATATTTAAAAGAAATTACTGTAACAATTATTGAGTAGTGCCTTCTTACGTAAGAATCAATAATTCAAAAATACTGTGCATCCACGCGTATTACTGTATTTTAACCACCGGGTATTCCAACAGTGTTAACGGTAATAACTACACCGTTATTTATAAAAACTCAAACTTGTCGTTTTCTTCATCCGATAGTTATTCTGTTATGGGGCCCACTAATGACTGCGCCGTCATACGAATATTCCCCGACAACAAGAATATTCCATGACCAAACAAATATTCCTGACAACAATGATTATTTTATAACCACTTGCTTATTTTGCAAAATTTACACATTTCACCCATAACCAAAATATTATATCAATTTAACACCATATTATTCACAATAATAATTAGAGAAAATTCGATTTTATTTATAATAAGTTGGGGTATTACAAACAAGTAGCACCCAAATCAAATAGCACGTATGCGTTTATATTATTGATCGAAATAATACCTGCAACTACATCCCCTGATGCCACCGCATCTTGGACCGTCATATTAAAAGTGCGGGCCATTTTTTTACCCACCCGGCTGAGCTGTACCACTAATAGCCAACTTACTTGTATTAGTTCCCTTATTTTCTCCTGTCCCCTTCTTCGAGCAGTTCTTCGCTATGTGTTCAGTTGATCCACATACAAAACATCCATGATTTTTCTTCAAATTTGGACAGTTAGGCGAAATGTGCCCTTCTTGTCCACAATTATAACATACTGCCTCTCCTTTGAGACAGTCTCCTAAGTGAGTCTTCCCGTAGGTTTTACAGGCCTCCATCCTCCTCTTAAAATCTCCTTGTTTTACTCCGGTATTCCCAGAGTTAAAGCCTTTCCTCTTTTGACCGTTGCCACTTCCACTGACTCCCTCGGTCTTGGTTCCTCCATCAACCTTGCCCTTGTTTTTCTTATCCTTGTGGTATTGGCTGAGAGCCTTATTCCCACATTCGACAATTATTGCATTTTCTAGTATGGTTCCAAAGGAAGTACTTTGGAACACAGAGATTCGACTATAGAGCCAGGGTTTCAAGCCTGCTGGAATCTTCTAGCCTTTCTCACTTTAGTGTCCACTTGATGTGGAGTAAATCGTGCCAGTTCATTAAACTTGGCAGCATACTGGGGAACTGTCATATCCTCTTGTCTCAATTTAAGAAACCTCATTTCCATCCTCCCTTGCATACTCGTGGGAAAATAGTTCTCGAAGAAAATATCCTTGAACCTCTCCCATGTTAGGTTTCCTATATCGGCCCTAGCTTTGTTTACCTCCCACCAGAAGTTTGCCTTTCATTTCATCAAATAGGTTGCAAAGGCAACCTTTTGACCCACCTCAACATTTGCTATTATAAATGCTTTCTCAGTTTCTTTTACCCAGGTCTGGGCTTCTATAAGGTCCGTAGTTCTTTTGAACTCCAGCGGACCTATACTTTTAAAATCCTTAAAAGTAGTAGCTCGTACTACTCCAGGAATCATAGGTGCTTTAGCGCCCGTTCTATTAAATGCAGCCATTAAAATATTAACGAACTCCTGCATTGGATTAACTAGACCACTTTTCGGTTGGTTAACATTAGCGCCCTTATTTTGTTGTCTCCTTCTTGGCGGCATTTTGCTGTTAAGAAAACAACACATCATTATTACTTTATTCTTGTTGGTTTGATATTATTTGTAATAATACAACAACTCATACTCATTACTCAATATATTCAATAAAAGACTTATATTGATTCATAACTTGTAGTTTAATACTTCATTGATTACATTACTCAGTCTTAGCTGATTACATTACCATCCCACAATTACTTTCTAAAAATTGGGATTTACAAAGACTACCCTTTGTTATACAAAAGAGGGTTTTACGTCAGTACTAGATACATAATATTTACATATCTAATATACTCTAGCTATTGTTAGATTACATTTGACGTAGGGCATTCTCAAAATCTTTGATGGCCAGACTGGCAATAACATCTCTACTGATAGTGTGTCGGGTCTGTCATGCTTCTATCTGATACCTAGTTACCTGCTGCTAGAAATCTATATTAGAACTCCTATGTATATAGGACATCTTCTCTATCTTCAGCTGTTTAGTCGTTAGCTCCTGCTTGAGCTCAAAGACTTCACATTTCAACAATCGGACCATATCCTTAACAAGAATTCTATCATCGCTCTCCTCTTCACACATTCCCTCTATACTTGTCTTGTCCTCACGGACAGCTTGGAGTTCCTCTTTCAACTCCTTAACCTCTTGGTAGTAATGGACATTCCTATCCAAATACTGACATAAACAGTGCCTTCATTGATTCTCCCGTAGACAATTTCTCTATAGGTGGAACCTGGTCAAAGGACATCACGTCCACCTCCTCTTTTAGCATGCCATCAAATATAGACATGTAGTCTAAATCATCCGAGTCTCCCGACTCGATTATCACCAACTCTGGTTCTACTGCCAGGCAAATCTCGTCTTACTTTAACCAAATAGATGGGGAAAATTTTTCTTCATCTTTTCTTGTAATTCCCACGGTGCTTCTTCAGCATCGTGGCTTTTCCATACTACCTTTACTGATGGTATTACCTTGTACCTCAGAACTTGTTCCTTTTTATCATTGATCTGCATCGGCGACTCTTCACATGTTAAGTCTTTCTCGATATGATTCGGCTCATAATCGATTACATGCTTATAGTCCGGCTTATATGGACGTAATACCAATACATGAAACACATTATGTATTCGTTCTAGGTCTGGATGTAACGCCCCAAAATCCGGTCTATCTTCACACCTAGATTTCGCACGTCATGAGTACATCATTCATCCAACATACATCATTATATACTAAAATATAACAACATACACTCTCAAATCCTAGGTTCTGGAAACCTTATAACCTTTTTCATTACAAATAATAATAAATACATTATTCATTTCATCTTACAAGAGTGACTTTTATCCGCCACCAAGGATACATAACAGTTCATTAAACTAGTCTATAATTAAATCATGTGAATCAATAGTATAATCATTTGAATCAATAGTTCAATCATGTGAATCAATAGTTCAATCATGTGAATCAATAGTTCAATCACGTGAATCAATAGTATAATCACGTGAATCAATCGTTTAATCATGTGAATCAATAGTATAATCATGTGAAAAATACGAATTATAGTATAGAACCTCCATCTATACCTCCATTTTTAACTTAGTCATGCAAGTATTATCAATCTTGCACCAACTCCCCTAAAAGTACAAGAATGTGATTCAATAGTACATACATGTGAACAAATAGTTATATAAGCATGTGAATTAGTATCAATTAATTGCTCATTTATGGTGCAACACCAGAAAGACGAGCTCAGTGATCTCTATGGGGCCAAGGAGTCTGCAGAATCAGACTATGAGATAGAGCATAATGAGAAGGTGCTCATGACATATAAGGCTAGAGACTATAAGAACGAGGTCATAGAACTTCGTAAGAAACTGGTTGAGAAAGACCAAAAGATAGCACGAATGTCATATATTAATGACAGTTCGCATAAGGATTTCAAGCTTAAAATAGCTTGTTATTCTATTGAGTCGAGACATAATCGACATACTATAAGTCGAGATATTGTGTTGATTCTAGCGAATGAGAAGCATGAGAATGTTGTTAGGCAGTATTAGAAGTTATAATGGTAAATATTTGGTGTAGTGACGTAAAACCCTCTTTTGTATAATTAAAGGGTAGTATTTTTGTAAATCCCAATTTTTGCGAAAGTCAATCGCGGGATATAAATGTAATAGCTTTTGGCTATAGAAATAAAATTGTAAATAATTTTGACTATGAAGAAACATATTAATATAAAGAAATTTTATTTAATGTTCTTTGTTGAGTATGCGTTATTGTTCAGTTATTCAGCGACTAATAACTAAGTAAACAAATAAGTAATAACGGGACTTTATTTATTTAAATCAAAAATGATGCCAAGAAGAAGACAACGTAATCAAGAGGCAAAATCGCATAACAATAATCAGGGGGGTCCTAATAACCCTATGCAAGAATTCGTTAATTTCTTAACGGCTGCATTTAACCAAGTCGGGGGTAGAGCATCCGCAGGACGTAGGGTAGCCCGAAAAACTACCTTTAAGGAATTTAATAGTGTAGTTCCACCTGAGTTCAAGGCAACGACAGACCCAATGGGGGCCCAAACATGGGTCAAGAAAATAGAGAAGGCGTTTGTTATTACAAACGTAGCTGAGATGCAAAAGACTTCTTTTGCGACCTACGTGATGAAGGGGGAAGCCAACTACTGGTGGGAGGCTCACCAGGGTGGGGCTAGAGCTGATGATGTTACATGGGAATAGTTCAAGAAGGTATTCTTCGAGAACTACTTCCCTAATAGCATGCAAGGGAGGATGGAAATTAAGTTCTTAGAACTTAAGTAGGGGGACATGGCAGTTCCCCAATATGCGTACAAATTCAATGAATTGGCAAGGTTTACTCCACACCAAGTGGACACGGAGGAGAGGAAGACTCGTAGGTTTGAACAGGGCCTAAAACCCTGGCTCTATAGTAGGATTTCGATTTTTTAGAGTGCTTCCTATGGGACCATTCTGGAAAAGGCGATAATAGCAGAGGGTGGTAGTGAGGCATTGACCTAATACCATAAGGAATGAAAGAATAAAAGTAAGGGAGAGGGAGGAACTAAGGCAGAGGTTGCCAGCGGTCGTGGCAGTATGCCAAAATGGAAGAATTTTAACCCTGGGAATACTGGGGTGAAACAAGGAGATCCTAAACGTAGGATGGAGGCATGCAAGACATGCGACAAGACTCATATGGGAGTCTGTTTCAAAGGGAGAACAGTTTGTTATAATTGTGGGCAGGAGGGTCAAATATCACCCAACTGTCCTAATCCTAAGAAAAGTTATGGTTGTTTTATTTGTGGGTCGATGGACCACATGGCAAGAAATTGCCCGAAGAAGGGGGCGGAGGGTAATAAGGGTTCTGGTAGTTGTAATTTAGCCATTACTTGACCAACATCATCATTAGGTAGACCCTCAGCCCGAACGTTTAATATGACTGTCCATGATGCGATTGCATCAGTGGATGTAGTAGCAGGTAACATTCCAGTAAACGAAATAAATGCTTATGTGTTATTTGACTCGGGTGCTACTTGTTCTTTTATAGCATGTGGATTTCCTAAGCAACTGGGATTGTGACACCCCCAAATCTCGGTACTTCATTACCTCAAGATTTGGTGTTCACTTAATCAAAACATTCATATCTAACTACCCAATCAAAATATAATTGAATAATAAAACTTACCCATACAAGATTACGTAATAAAATTATCTCCCAGATTATCTAACCTTTAGTTACAATCAATCAAATGCGGGAATTAAATTATTACATCACATCATTAAATAAAAGTCTATCATCATAACGATAAAGCAAAATTACAAGTCTTCATCATTTGTACATTTTTTCCTTTTCTTTGCTAGTTGTAGGTTTATTTACTTTCTCAATCATAGCTGCAATAAATGTATAAATATGCAAGAGTGAGCAAAAAAGCTCACTTGAAATACGAATAAATAACTTTACATCATTTGCCAAATAATAGGCTCAATAGAAATGAATGATATGTTCTATTAACATTACAACATTTGCCAAATCATAGGCTCAATAGAACTGAATGATATGTTCTATTAACATTCTTAAATATACTACTGAGGGTCTAATGACCACGAACCATGTCCACAATTATAAGTAATCTTTCAACTTTAACTTTAAAAGTCATATGACTATAAGAACTCCACGTACTTAGTGGGATCAATCCTTCGTATAATGTATTATGCACAAACATTTCAACGCTAAGCTTAAACCCCTAAAAATAGGGTTGTTCGTCTCAGTATTTAGAGTACAAGTCGGAACAAAATAAAGTTTGGTTTGTATTAGATTTCAAGGGTAATTGAAGTTTAATGATCATCAACTAGGGAACTAGTTAAATCAACAATGCTTGATAACACAATATTTGTTTAATAACAACATAAATTAGAACATTTGAGAATAATAGGTAAACAAACTATATTTTAGACTCATGCTTGAAATAACTAGAGAGTATAAGTATTGATCAAATTAAAGAAATGGTAAACCTTGGCTTGAACAATAATACACTAGGTCTATAATCTTGTCAAATAAGAATTTTAGTTACCGAACATGCATTAATTGATAGCAAACTGGAAACAATGCTTACTCCACATGGTAATAAGATATACAAAGTGATTGAACCATTAAGCCCAAGGAATTAAGGTTCAAGAAACATTTATAATAAAAGAATAAACTAAAGAAATTTTTTAACTATAAACAAGTAAAAGTAAGTAAAAAATGATTAGAATTCCAATAATTTAGAATTAAAACATGCTCAATGTAATAGATGAGAGTTTTTGGAACTTGCATCATCATAAATAACTAGATAAAAGAAATTTGCTCAATCAAAAGAATGAAGTTACACAATATAATAATAGAACTAACTCAACGAAATTGTAGAGTTATAAAACTTGCCTCGAGCGTAAGCTAAAATATTAAAACTCACGTTCACCTATACACAATATTAAAACCACAACATCAATTAGACATACTAATATTCACTTTTCAATATAAAACGAATTACTAGCTAAACTTGTTATTTGAACAAAAGTCTTATGCTACCATTTACATTTCAGAATTCCCAAGTGTGTTAAACCTCACAACACTTGTTTACTACTCATTAAGCTTAATAATACACAACATGTCATTTTCATAGTTAATTATTTATTTAAAACTTTGAATTTACTAACCACATAATACAACTATGTTTTAACCTTGTTGTAACATGTTTGACATGCTAACACATCATTAGTCCATGTATACTGGTAAAATAGAATCTATATTATCTGTGACGCCCCCAAATCCGGGTATCTTTCAACCCGACATATGGTGTTCCACGGTGCTACAGTTCACACAATCATTCAATTGACATGCCTCAAAAGAACGAATATGTCTTATATATATTCCAAAACAATACTACTATTCCCCAGGTTCTTTATAACCGTTACATTTTTTCATGTCATAATATCAAATATTATCATTACAAACCTATACTATTACATAGGTAAGCTATAAACTTACTTTAGCCTTCGCTTTATCCTTGTCGAATCTCTTTGTTATATCGTCTAAGCTGCATTAATATCGTTCAAGCAAGAATGAGCATAACAAACTCAGCAAGTATAACAATTTCATTTTAAAAGAATGCTTGAAACATAGGAATCATATATCTTCAATAACTTGATGATAGTTACGAAGTACTATCAATAATTAAAAATAGCTTTCCTTTTTCCTTCAAAACGTTTTTCAATAAAAATATTCCATGAATCATCAATTCTAGTTCAAGACATGAACGTCTTATAGTTTCTTTGAAAAGGACAATCCGGCACGAAGTCCATAAGTCCGGCATAGCATACGAGTACATCTAGGTGATCAACCTATAGTACCCTATGTTGATCAACACTACATCCATTAAACGTGTGTACATTTAAGTTGTGGCAACCTCACGTGCTCATCGAATACTGGATGAAAATACATTTGTTTATACATGTGACACCCCCAAATCCGGGTTACCTGACCCCCGAGTTTGGTGTTCACGATCCACAATATAAATAACATTTAACTACCCATAATATATATAGATAGTAACTTTCATAAGTTTTTATCAGAGTTTAATAATACATCACCCACGTTTTCTAACCTTAACTTTAGCAACATACCCTTTAGATATACAAAAAGGGTTTACAATACAACAATATAAATAATACTGTTCATAAAACTAATTTATTACGATGCCTTTGCCCTTATTCTTCTTCGCATCACCTTCTGCAACTTCGTCCCTAGCTGAAAAGTTTTATTTGCCCTGCAAGTTACATACAATAAATGTATAAGAATTCAAAACAACAAACTATCTATTTTGATAGAATGAAACCAAAGTTCGGGGAACTTTGAAATAGCTGAACAAATTGTTTTTCAATAACAAGTCTTCTCGTATCCTGTACAATACAATAATTCAATAATGAAATAGTACAACGCTTTCAAAATTTCTACGATATTCTAATGAATAATCAAGAATCAGTTCTACGAAATAGCAAAGTGGAATGTTTTCCAGATTTATACTGAGCGATCACACTAGATCTTGAACTTATATTCTCGGGTATCTATCAAAGATTTACTTTGATATATATATATACTCAAACTTCTCGGGTATCTATCAAAGATTACTTTGATATATACTCAGGTGTATCAGATAACCTTAAAGATTAAATCATACCCTTCTGCAAGTACTCAGAGCCGACCAACTATTTGTACCCTATATTATGCATAATACTTAAAACGCACGCAAAGGTCAAATTCACGACCAATAAAATGTTCCCTTTATATAAAAGGATGTTCTTCTCAGTCTTAGAATCAAGATTTTTATTTTACAACGAAATACTGGGATTTCAAATTCTATTTACTTCTCGGTCGAGCCGAAATAATTGGCATCGATCTGTTAATAATAATTGAATTCTCTTTTCGAACCTATCAAATTCAAACAAATATTCGTCTAGCTAGAATAATTAGCTAAGACATTTCTCATTGTAATTTGACAATAAACAGGAATTATCTGTACTGTCAATTCTAACTTCTACAAATATGAATATCCAACAATAGTAATTCTACGAATATATATTTTCTAATTCAGTAATTTAATTTCAACAATAAATCCCTGGACGTGGTATAATTAGCAATAATTAACCACCATAATAATTGAATGAATATAACTCAAGGTTGAGTTAGGGAACTTTCCTCTTCCGCTTATTACATCTACACAAAATACTTATCTGCTTTCGAAAGACCTATAACCAATAATATCGGTCTCACAATTAGCACAATCATGTATAACACACAACACTGTAATCTACAGTCAAACTTTTCCTAGACAAATTATCACATAGTCACATTAGTGTTTATAACCTATATAAACACTTAACAAGTCTAACTATTTCAATGTAATTGGACTTCGGTCCATTCTCGGTGTTCTGGTCACCCTATCCGACAATTAACACATTGATTGTCAATTATACTTGGTCTCTAAGCTTCAATATTATTTTAGATAATTCAAATATCGTTTATAATATTTTTTGGAAGCTTTTAATAATTTATAAACAATTATTATAATTTATAATAATTTTTCAAACACTTAAATCACTTTTAAATGATTTAATTATCAAATAATCTTATCATCATTAATATTTAATAATATAAAAATATTAATAACATACTTGTCAAAATATTAAAGTTATTATTAATAACTTAAAATATTTTTAAATCATTAATATTCTACTTAAATGATTTTTAAAGTAATTAAAATCATTTTTAAATCATCACCAATAATATTTAAATATTAATGAAATTATCATACAAATATTAAAAGTAATTAATTATCACTTAAAATATTTTTAAAACATTTTTCTCATTTCTAAATGATTTTTAAATCAATAATATCATTTTTAAATCATTTATTTAATATATTAATTAAATAAATCTAATATCATTAATATTAATTTATTAATGAGAATTCTCCAAAAATAATGAAAATTATATTTTATAATTCCAAATATTTTCTAACACTTTATTCTTATTTAAAATGATTTTTAAATCAATAAAATCATTTTTAACTTATTTATTTAATTTAATAATTAAATAAATGTAGTATCATTAATATTAATTTATTAATGAAAATTCTCCAAAAATATTAAAAGTCACATTTTATAACTCAAAATATTTTTAAATACATTATTATTATTTAAAATAATTTTTCATAATATTAAATCATTTTTCCCTAATTTATTTAATACACTAATTAAATAAATTAAATATCATTTTTATTCAAATAATTATAATTATTAAAGAAAAATGTCCCAAATAATTAAAAGTTACTTTTCAGAATTTAAAATGATTTTTAAAATCATTTTTAGTAATTTTTATAATTTATTTCTATTTTTAAATAATTTCCGGAATATTCAGAAAATAAAATTAATTAAAACCGTCGCTAATAGCCTTTATCGACACTTGTCTGTTGCCTTTGGTGTTCTTGGCTCAAGAACACTGACAAAGTCAGTGTTCAAGGTGCATGGTTTGACCGACCTTAATTTGCTTCTCGAATCTGCTATGGTCAATTTAAGACTTCGATATTGTAGCATGTATGTAATACTACAATATCCCGTTATCAATTTTGGCATACCACTTCTCATCAAGGAGATCTGAATCTCCAAAAGTGCTGACAACGTGTTCCTGGGTTTTCTGGGTTGCCCACAAACCCAGGCAGTTTCAAGTACCCACTTTGATGCTCGATTATATCTAGGTTCTGGTCATCAAACAAATGATTTCTTGATTTATACTTCTAGCCCACATGCCAAGGAAAAACAAGATAGAAACAAATCAACTAAAACATATTAACCTCGTCAGATCCGGCTCGGTCAAAAGCTGTCAGAGGCTTAGTTAATCCGTTTCTGGGTTTTCCAGAAACGTAAAAAATAGACCGAGTGGTCTACTTTGACCACCTATTACTTCGTTCCTATTAGTGATATAAAGGATATTAAAGCATGGATCTACATTCCAGACAACAGGCTACACATGTATTACAACAACATCAACAATCAACACAAAACCTGTCAGATATATGACCTTGAAAAGCTTGTCAGAGACAGAAAAATACTTTCTGGGTTACCCAGAATTAGTCTGGTCATGCTTGTTCAATGTGGTTTGGCCGTCTATAAAATGAAATATAGATACCCAATGACTGAAGTTTCACTTTCAGATCAAAGATCTCATACCAGGCTACAAATAAAAAACTTAAAACAACAAAAATAACAAACGAACAAGAATCTGTGGCCCCTGACATTAGCTTGTCAGACCACAGATTTTGTTCTTCGACAGATTTTGAAAAACACCTTATTAAGGCACTTTGATGCTATGGATATATGTTTGATCATCACAGATCAACATAAAACATCGTCTAGCATTAATCTAAACACATAAACACGAACTTTGTCTTAGTATACAAGATCAAAATGGTTTTAGGGTTTATACCTTTTAGCTTTCAAATTCTTGATCTATACTCTCCAATCTATTTTTGAGTGATCTAGGGTTGTATAAGTGACTGGTATACTTAGCAATTTCGTTGGTTTAGGAGAGAGAGAGAGAGCTGGTGAGAGCATGGAGCAAAATGGCTAGCTTTTTATGAACTTTATCTCTCTAAACCTCTTATATAATGCTTATATGCTGCTAGATCTAATCAAATTCGGCTGGAAGCTGATATTTTGTGCTCAGAAAGTCAACAAAGTGGTTGAACAACTAAAGTTGCTAGCATTTTTACAAGTTACCAATTAAAGAAAATTAAAAAGGTTATTTTAGTTATTTGTAAATTAATTTTAATGGCATTCTTGTCCAATACACAAACCCTTAAGGTTTAGGGTTTGGATTAGGATTTGGACCCTTTAGGGTTTAAACCCTTTAGTTTTGTAATTTAATTTCCAAGATTTTTGAATTTCGATTTTCAAAATAGAAAATTAATACTCCAAAATTATAATTAGGATTCAATAATTATATTAATATTTCCTAATCATAAAATTCAATCTTGCTAATTAGGATTATATTCCTAATTAAAATTGCTTAATTTAGCAATTAGGGTCAAAATGGTCATTAGAGTTTACAACCCGCGAATTAGGGTTTCTAATAGAAAATAAAATTTTCTAAATTATAATAAGGGTTTGTAAAATAGAAATTAAGATAACTAAAATATAATTAGGGTTTTCTAATCATATTAAAGTTTAATACACACATTAGGCTTGCCAATTAGGATTTTGGTTTCCTAATTTAGGGTTTAGGATTCCTGAATTCAAAATTAGGGTTTTCTGGCGTACAATTAGGGTTTACAATTGTACAATTAATTTTGTAAATCTAAGATTAGGGTTTCTAACTATGCGTTAGGGTTTCTAATCCCGAGATTAGGGTTTTTAATCTCTTATTAGGGTTTATTAATATTAAACCTCATCCAGTCAACCATTGGTCAACATTTCTATACAGTCCAAACACATCATCAACAATACAATTATTTTAATTGTATTTTATATTGAATCCCTATCCGAAAATTAGGGTTGGGGTTTTCTAAAGTTGTTAAGCACAACTCTACTCTATTTTCTTAGTCAAATCATATATTAACTAATTCTCGAGACTTGTCTCACAAATTCTCAGTACAATATTAATAGTCAATATTAAATAAAAAAAAATTTATTCGTAAAATTTTGATTATTCAAAATCTCGGGTTATCACAATACATATTCAGGCTTACCTTGAATCTGTACCAAAGAGTTGGCATAGGATAGCGTTAGTAATTTTATATTGAAAGACTTATAAAGAAATTAGTCAATCTATCAAGATTAGTCTAGCCGAGTTCAAACTGGCTTCGACCCTTTCTTTGAAATCATACATACATCTCATAACGTGAATAATTTTGAAAACCTGGCTAACACGAAGGTTACACAAGCGTTTAAGAAAAACTTGCCTTCATCGTCTGCTACAGTACAATTATGTTTCCTTTGAGCCTTTACAGTTTCTACAACACATAAGCACATAACATACCATATTAGGTCATGAATGAACATACTTAGTTCCTAAATAATCTTACCCTTCTTCTAAATCTAATCCCGTATTATATTTGTTATTTATTGGTTCCGACTTTTCGTCGTTCTTTTACATCATTCTTACTAACTTCTTTCTTTTATACTTAAGTGAAATTATTTCATTAATACAACTCGGTTCGAGTTAATTATCCTTCCTCACGGCTTACTAACGTCCGTACGTTATTAATCAAAACTCGATCGTCATTGGTGAAGTATTAACATTGAATATCATTTGCGTTCATCTTCAATTAACTTTCTTTTAACCCTAAGTGATCATACTTGGGGTTCAATTATGACTTGATAATGTTTAATTAAGTTCATTAGTTCGGTACTCAACAATTTCCCTTCATCTTCTACTTGTAAACATTTCTTTATTGTCTAGCTTTTAAGACTAGCGTTGCGGCGCCGGTGATCCTTTGTTGTGCCGCACTGCGGCGTCGCCCATTAGGGCTTGGAGATCGAACTCGGTGCTGCGGCGCGAGTCCCTTTGTTAACCATCGAGCTGCGGTGCGAGTTTGCAGAGTCTAAAGCTCACTTTGGCGCTGCTACGCCGGTCATTTAAGTTTGGAGTCGCGTCGCGGCGCAGACTCTGAGCCACAGATAGTTTTGATAGATTTTCAACTTTGCGAGATTCCCGTACTCGTAACTTCTTCGTTATAAGTCCGAATTGGCTCATTCAAGATCCTACAGTTCACAAATTATGTACTCTATGCATTCATGCAAGAATTTTATCTATTCAACTTTTTTTGCTAAAATTTCACCTGTTAGTCCCTTTTTAACAAAAACGATAAACGTTCGTGAACGTTCAACGCTCGTTTCTTTATTATAAGTAAGAATCCGGGCATTTTTGAGTCCGCAACTCTATAATGACAAATACAGTTTGTCTCCATTGAAAACCAATGTTTCCAAACTCAATATCAAAATTCGACTTCCATTCCGAGAATTTCACGAATTCGACGATTGTCGTCTAATTAAGTCCTTTAATCCTTATTCTTACTTCTTATTAATCATGCTAACTTCTTAATGTAAACATATTACCACTTCATACAAGTTCTTATACTTTCATTATTGTTCTTCACAAGTTCGTAACTTAAATGATTACGAATAGCTTATTCATGATTTATACGGCTTATTAAGACTTAATCCCTTTGGTTTATCATTCCTTAACATACTAGCTCTACTAATACCCCTTCTCTTCTAATGGAACATAAAGAAAATTATGGCGTAGGATCACTTACTCTTTGATATTCACTTGACTATGCCTTTCTAAATCTTTAATCTCCTTCTTGATCCTTGAAATATGAAAGATTAACTTTTTTAATTTTCTAGCTTATTCTCTCAACCAAATAAGTTGTTTAGCTTGGGAGGAGTTGGATGAAATTTGAATAACAAACAAATGAAGTGAGGCTTCTCTATTTATAGGAAATCCTAAGTTAGGGCATAAGGGTCATTAAGCCACTCCACCTCCTTAATTCCACCTCCTTAATATTCCTTATTTGTTCACCAAGTTTACTTGGCCTCTACAACTTTTATCTCTTGCTTGTTCCCCACAAAACTCATCCTTTACTTAGCTTTTAAGTTACTTGGTCATCACATAACTTATCTCTTGCTTAGCCACCAAGCATAAGCACTTTACTTAGCCTTTAAGTTCTTTAACTTATCATTTGCTTAACACTTAAGTCTACTTGCTCAACACATTTAATTCTTGATCACTAATTCACCCATATAATCATGGGTTTCCCCATGGATTTTCCTAATCCATTGGATTCTTACTTTGGGCTTAAAGTTTAATTAACCTAACTTATACATTGGGCTTGCATTAACAATTCTTTGGGCTTGCATTAAGTTACTTTGGGCTTCTCATTAATCAACTACTTGGTCTTATCGATATCTTATTGGACTTTATAATTTCTTACACAATTCTAAAAATTCAATACATATGGCTTAAAGCCTTATAACATATAATTTACGTATTAATCTCGTATTCTAACTTGTATACTTATTCATATACGACATACCATGCTTCATTCATACTCATATAACACCGTATATCATACATAAATAGTGTTTTTCAGAAACTTTCTCGGAAAGCTTTTATTTTCGTCTTGAAAATTCAAACATTTTAATTCTACCATGTAGCCAAAATCCTACGACATTTTGACATTTATAGGTCAGAGAACGACGTTCGATTAGATTTCTCCATAAATAATTAATTAAATTCATTTAATAAAAATAAAAATAAAAATTTAATTCTCAAAAATTCGATTTTCTCGGGGCGATACACTCTTCCTTCCTTATAAGGATTCTGTCCCTAAAATCTCGCTAATAATACCTACACCACAGAGGATAATTTTTCCTTTATTTTAATCTCGAGTTCCCACAATGCTTCTTTGACATTGGGGTTCTTTTATTTCACCTTCATTGAAGGTATTATCTTAATTCACATGACTTATCACTTCCTATCAGTAATCTGAGTAGGAAGTTAAACACTTAATAACACATTACGCGATCTCTATATCATCTTAGTTTATTCTTTTAACTTATATTTATATGGAACTCAAATTCCTCCCTCAAAATAAGACTATACTTAGTCTTCTACTTATCCTGCATCATCTTCTTCATTCGTTTACATCCCTCGTTACTTAGTTGTACTTACTTAACTCATTCCATTATCGTGGATTGAGGTTACGTTTTAAATAACAATTCTACCCCTTCATTCCGTAATTTAACTTCTAACTCTAATCTTACCATTTCCGTTATTAACTCATTCTGAGTCATTAGCATCGATATCTTTCCCTACCCCTCCTACTTATCGCATCGACTACAACGTTTACCTTCCCTAAATGATATAAGATATCACAGTCCTCTCTCTACTACATATTCAACTCTTCTGTGTAGAGATATATTTCAGACTCTTAGAGTCATTGTATATCTCACGCTTTTCTCCGTATAAATACTATCTTCATATTTTAATTCAAAAACTACTGTTGCCAATTTTAGATAATAAGTAGGATAGACCTCCTCATAACCCTTTAACTGGCGTGATGCATACACAATGACATTGCCATGCTATAAGAGTACGCAATCATAACATCTATGCAAACATCGAGATACACTAGAAAACTTCCTCGTATCATCTGATAAAGATAATACAGGTGCCTTAATCAACCTTTCTTTTAAATCCTGTGACGCTAATGGAACCTTCAACCATAGAATCCCACAAGGGTAACTATCAAATTGGCCACCGACTTGATTGGCGCCCCTTATGCAAAAACCTACTTCCACACATTAGTCAACCTAAATGACATAACCAGAAACTTGTCATAACCATAACGAATTCTGAACGTCATCTTAGGTACCTCCTCTTTCTTCCTTACTTCCAACCGACTATACCCCAAACATACATCTATCTTTATAAAAATTCTTTGCCCCTGTCAACTGACCAAATAGATCATCAATCCTGGGCCATGGGTATTAATCCTTAACCGCTATCTTACTCCTATCACGATAGTCGATATGCAACCATAACAACTCATCCTCTTCCTTAACACCAACCTAACTTGAGTCATGGTTAGACAATAATAATGTCGCGGTATTTTATTACCGTAAATTACTACCTTAGAATTTCAGATAAAACTAAAGGTTCACACTTCACTTATAACTATTTGTTATAGCTCTATGGTTAATCAACCCATTCATATCGAGAATTTCCTCAAATTCTCTCAACATGAACAGTACTTATCTACTAATACCTACTTACTTCTATTATCCATGAAATAATTTTCACGAATATAATTTAAAGAAATTTATTTCCTCCTTCTCTACCTTAATGTTTTAAATGTGTTTATAATCCCTTACAGACAAACTCCTAGATGTGTCTTTCCACCTGTCTTACACTCTTCGATCTTACGTTTAGGGTCCCCTTGTCCCACTCCATTATTCCCGGAGTTAAAATTTTTATTTTTTTTTCATTTTGCCATACTGCTGCTGGCATTCTCTACCATGATCCCTCCCTCTCTCTTGCTGTCATTCTTTTCCCTCTTTGTGATATTGAGTCTACAACTCACTATTACCTTATGCTATAATCACCTTTTCCAGAATGATCCCATAGGAAACACTCTAGATCACCAAAATCCCACTATAGAGCTAGGGTTTTAGGCCCTGCTCCAACCTACGAGCCTTCACCTCCTTCGTGTCCACTTGTCCATTCGTTGAATTTGGTTGCGTACTGGGGAAATGTCATGTCTGCGACGCCCCCAAAATTAGGTATACGTCACCCATCTTGGGTCGCCACTTACATGGTACAAAATTCAAATACAACTTAATAATACAACTGTCGTGTACAATTTGACAAAATATAAACTGAGTTTGAATACAAATATTGTATACTAGAGATTATACAAACTCAAAAGGACTCCTTATTACAATTATTATTACATTATTTCATAGAATAATGAGGACTACTAATGCTATTATCAAGTCAGTCACTCCGTTCCCCAACTAGTCCCTCCTACGTTATGATTTCCTGAAGAGAACAATAAAAGTAAAGGGGTGAGCTCAACTAGCGCAGTTGGAAATATTATGACTAAGATAATGAAGAAAATATTATTGTTAGCCTTCAACAGTGTTAAACTGATACAATATAACCATCAAATTTAACTGCAGCGGAATAAGCAATCCATTAAAAGTGTCAAGTAGAGAATAAAATCTACTATCTTTTATGATTTAGAAGGTTTTTCATCACTTTTATCGCTGAGACTCAGCTTAATAAATAATCCACATCATCGAATCTCCCCTGCACTACGACCAAGAATATTCTTTAGTATCACGACCAAAATTATCCATGCATTACGGGCTAAGAATATTTGTATATTCAATAATGGTCATGATCATGCCAACAACTGTCCATCAATGCTCTACGGGCCAATGAGAACTTTTTCCACATCATTTGTAACATTACGGTCATGATTACACCGAATAATCCCTGGTCATAATCATACCAAGTCCATCTATGCACTATAGGCCACAGATGACTTTTAATAAAATATAAACATGAGGATGATGACAATGATATAAGAATTCTATAAAACAAGTTCAAGAATTATTTTATCCAAGAACAAATATCATCCAAATTGTCAACATGGTACTGTTTTGTAGAGTAAAATTTAAGAATGCTCAGAAGAATATTTCCATGAAAAAAATACTTGATGAAGCACAAATATCAAAGATATTCCACTAATTTCATGGAGTATAGAAGTCAAAACAATAACCAACTGAGTATAATAAGGAATGAAATAACAAAAGAAATCACCAGGCATGCGATAGACCGCACAGGCAGGTTATTCCAATAGAATAATAAATAACGAAATCAGGTCCGGTGTAAAATGTACAGGTAGGATATTCCAACAGAATAATAAAGACGGAACCAGGTCCGGCGTAGAATACACAGACAGGATGTTCCAATAGAATGGTAAAGAGTGGAACAACATAAGAATTTCACCAAGTATAGGATAGCCCGCGTATAAAGGTTATTCCAACACAATAATAAGAACGGAATAATAGAAGTTCTCTTCATAGATAAGAAAGAAATAATACTCCCTACGAGTACAACAAATAATATTTCCTACCTCGGAAAAACTAGATACTGGAATAGTTAGTAGCAGATTTCTCTTCTTCTTTCTCTCTATAATTTCTCTCTATTATAATTGCTCTAAATCTTTTGTGAATTGGTGAGAAATGAAGGAAGAATGAGCTTCTATTTATAGGAAAATATAGTTTCGATAATTGCACGTTTTGGGGCTCGAAAATTACAGTATAATACCTCCAACTTTTCTTTCATTTATAATTTAGTCCTGGAAGTATTATCAATCTTGCACCAACTCCCCTAATAGTAAATAATATGAATTAATAGTTTAATCATGCGAATCAATAGTATAATCATGTTAAAAATACAAATTTCAGTATAGTACCTCCATCTATACCTCAATTTTTAATTTAGTCATGCAAGTATTATCAGTCTTGCACCAACTCCCAAAATAGTAAATAATGTGATTCAATAGTACACATATGTGAACAAATAGTTATATAAGCATGTGAATTAGTACCAATTAATTGCTCATTTATCCGATAAATCACCCGATTATCAATATAACCCCTAGACATCAATTATCATCGTAATAAATGTCAATTTTCACTAACACAAACAATTCCAACATAATGAAAATGTTTTTATAAAAAATATAAATTTTGAAATTTTGAAGTTTGACTTTTCCCGAAAAAGTCAACTATTAACTTTTTGACCAAATAGTGAATCCCGAAAAATTTTGTGTTTATAGACTATTTTTACTAATTTCGTCGTTCCAGACTCAAATATCACGTCCGCGTCTCCAAATTCAACTCTGAACAACATTCATTATTAATATTATAACTCATAATATTTATCAACCAGGTCGTTCCCAAGAAAGAGGGGGCTTTCCAATAAGGATTTCTCCCTATTGGCGCGCAATTAGGTGACCAAACCTCTCCTTGACAGAACTTCTAGACATTGTAAATATTGTAATTTATAATATGAATAGCTTTATCGTCTCAAGTATTAATTTAATAAAAAACATTTTATGCAGATGATAATGTGACAATAATTGAATCAATAATATGATAGATATGATGCAACAATTACTGTAGCAATAATTGAGTATAACTGAGTGACTTCTCACGTAAGCATCAATAATCAATACCGTGTGCTACTATGCAATCACCCGTATTACTGTACTTTCAACATCGGGTGTTTCAACAGTTAACGGTAAAACTTCCGCCGTTATTTTCATAAAGTATTTTTGTCGTTTTCTCAATCCGACAGTAATTCTGTTGTGGGGGGTCCACCAATGATTGTGTCGTTGGACGAATATTCCCTGTTAAAACAAATGTTCCCCAACCAATCGAATATTATATAACAACTTGCGTTCTTTGCAAAATTTGTAAATATTACCCACAACTATAACATTATATCAAATCCACACCATAATATTCAAAAATATATTTTGAGAAAATTTAATCTTTATTAAAAAAAATATGGGGTCTCACAATGTCTCATTGCTTAAATTCTAAGAACTCAGTGTCTATCCTCCCTCACATGTCCTATAGGGAAAATAATTCTTGAAGAAAACCTTCTTGAATTGTTCCCACGTTACTACCTCTGTTCCAGCCCCACCCTGGTGAGCGTCCCATCAAAAGTTGGCTTTACTCTTCCTTAGGTAAGTCACAAAAGAAAACTTTTCCGGCTCACCTACGTTTCTAATAACAAAACGCCTTCTCTATTACTTTTACCCATATCTAGGACTTTATTAGGTTCATCGTTCCTTTGAACTCTGGCGGACCTACGCTTTTAAACTATTTATAGGTAATCGTTCTAGCTACCCTAGGTTTCACGGGTACTCTACCCTTGGTTTGGTTAAATGAAGCCGTTACTAAATTAACGAACTCTTGCATAGGGTTGTTCAGACCCCCTTCATTATCATTATGTGATTCTGCTTCCTGATTGCGTTATCCTTTCCTTAGCGGCATTTCCTGATTAAATAAATAAAATTTCATTATTATCTATTTACTTAGTTCGTTATTAATCACTACATACAAATATGCATCATAACAAATCATTTCCATGAAAACTTCATTATATTCATATTCTTCTTCATAGTTTGAAACTATTTACAATTTGTTTTCATAGACAAAAGATATTACATTTTCTATCCCACAATTGAACTTCACAACAGTTGGGATTTACAAAAAGACTACCCTTTAAAAAAAGGTTTTACGTCACTACACACATATTTATAACTCTAGACTTCTAATAATGCATAACAGCATCCTCGTGTTTTTTATTCGCAATCATTGCTACAGTACCCTGACTAATCATATGACGGGTTTGTCTTGACTCAATGGAATAACAAGTAACCTTCAAGTTAAAAACCTTATGTGCATTCTCATGGATTTAAGACATTCGTGCTATCTTCCAGTCCTTCTCCCCCAGTTCTCTACGAAGCTCATCGGCCTCTGCCTTATAATTCCTAGCATGCTCTGCCATAATCACCTGCTTATCATGCTCTAACTCAAAATCTGCTTTTGCAGACATCTTAGCTTCATGGAGATAACTAATCTCTTCACTCTGATTCTGCACAACTATACCCAGTTGCACATTCATGTCAAGCGCTGCCAGATACAATGCTTCCATTGCATCTGGAGGTGATGACTATAGTGTAGGTACCACCATCTCAACCGATTTTACCTCCATTCCTTCCTCCACATCGTTCATCGTACTAAGTTATGATGCTATATCCATCTCTCCCTCAGAGTAGTCTTCCTCAGAAAAGTACTCCTCTGTCTCCGACTCCTCTAGAATCACTATTGGTACCTCCGCCACTGGCATGGGTACAGGCTCTACTCGGTTCACAAGCTCTTCGCTCACTGCATGTACATCTCTATACATCAAGCTATCGATCGACATCCTATAATAACACATAACATGTGGATTAGTACATAACACAAAATAGTATAAGCACAAATCAGATTTAATTTATTTAGGGTTACTTTCCATCTTTTAAATCTTTTGGTACTGAGTTTCCTCAATACCTTATTAACTCATTCAACTTAAGTAAAGCTCGACTTTACTTCCTTTGGACTTTTCTTCCTTAACGAGGTTATTAACCTAAGGTTCTTCCCCCCTTAAGTTTTATAACCTAATGCTATGATACCAACCTGTGACGCCCCCAAATCTGGGTCTCTTTCAACCCGACATATAGTGCTCCACGGTGCTATAGTTCACACAATCATTTAATTGACATGCCTCAAAAGAATGAATATATATTATATATATTACAAAACAATAATAATATTCCCCAGGTTCTTTATAACCGTTACATTTGTTCATGTCATAATATCAAATATTATCATTACAAACCTATACTATTACATAGGTAACTACAAACTTTCTTTAGCCTTCGCTTTATCCTTGTCGAATCTCTTGGTCATATTGTCTAAGCTGCATTCATATGGTTCAAGCAAGAATGAGCATAACAAGCTCAGCAAGTATAACAATTTCAGTTTAAAAGCATGCTTGAAACATAGGAATTGTATATCTTCAATAACTGAATGATAGTTACGAAGTACTATCAATAATTCAAAATAGCTTTCCTTTTTCCTTCAAAATGTTTTTCAATAACAATATTCCATGAATCATCAATTCTAGTTCAAGATGTGAACTTCTTATAGTTTCTTTGAAAAGGACAACCCGACACGAAGTCCGTTAGTCTGGCATAGCTTACGAGTACATCTAGGTGATCGGCCTATAGTACCCTATGTTGACCAACACTACATCTATTAAACGTATGTACGTTTTAGTTGTGGAAACCTCGCGTGCCTATCGACTACTCGATGAAAATACATTTGTTTATACATATCCAGGCTTACCTTGAATCCATACCAAAGACTTGGCATAGGATAGCGTTAGTAATTCTATATTGAAAGACTTATAAAGAAATTAGTTAATCTATCAAGATTAGTCTAGCCAAGTTAAAACTGGCTTCGACCCTTTCATTGAAAAAATACATGCATCTCATAACGTGAATCATTTTGAAAACCTGGCTAATACGATGGTTAGACAAGCGTTTAAGAAATTTAAGAGCCTACGGTTCACAAATTATGTACTCTATGCATTCATTCAAGAATTATATATATTCGACTTCGTTTGCTAAAATTTTACCTATTAGTCCCTTTTTAACGAAAACGATAAACGTTCGTGAACGTTCAACGCTCGTTTCTTCGTTCTAAGTCGGAATCTGACTATTTTTTAGTACGTAGCTCTATAATGACTAATACGACTTGTCTCCATTGAAAACCAATGTTTCAAAGCTCAATATCAAAATTCGACTTCCATTCCGAAAATTTCACGAATTCGACGATTGAAGTCTAATCGTGTGAATTCCGACGAAACTTCGTTACTTGAGATTTGTAGACCATTTCACTTGGATTCAATCCATCATTATTAATATCTTGACATTCATGCTTCATTAACTTATAAACATTATAAGTTATTAATTGTTCTTAATAAGTTCAAAACTCATAAACTTATGAACTATTTATTAAAGTATAACATACTTAATTTCATTGCTTATAACTTATTAATAAGTTAAGTCCTTTAATCCTTATTCTTACTTCTTATTAATCATGCTAACTTCTTAATGTAAACATATTACCACTTCTTACAAGTTCTTATACTTTCATTATTGTCCTTCACAAGTTCGTTACTTAAATGATTACGAATAGCTTATTCATGATTTATACGGCTTATTAAGACTTAATCCCTTTGGTTTATCATTCCTTAACATACTAGCTCTACCAATACCCCCTTCTCTACTAATGGAAAAGAAAGAAAATCATGGCTTAGGATCACTTACTCTTTGATATTCACTTGACTACGTCTTGCTAAATCTTTAAGCTCCTTCTTGATCCTTGAAATTTGAAAGACTAGCTTTCTTACTTTTCTAGCTTATTCTCTCAACCAAATAAGTTTTTTAGCTTGGGAGGAGTTGGATGAAATTTGAACAACCAACAAATGAAGTGAGGCTTCTCTATTTATAGGAAATCGTAAGTTATGGCATAAAGGTCATTAAGCCACTCCACCTCCTTACTATTACTTATTTGCTTACCAAGTTTACTTGGCCTCCACAACTTTTATCTCTTGCTTGCTCCCCACAAAACTCATCCTTTACTTAGCTTTTAAGTTACTTGGTCATCACATAACTTATCTCTTTCTTTGCCACCAAGCATAAGCACTTTACTTAGCCTTTAAGTTATTTAACTTATCATTTGTGTAACACTTAAGTCTACTTGCTCAACACATTTAATTCTTGATCACTAATTCACCCATATAATCATGGGTTGCCCCATGGATCCTCCTAATCCATTGGATTCTTACTTTGGGCTTATGGTTTAATTAACCTAACTTATACATTGGGCTTGCATTAACAATTCTTTGGGCTTGCATTTAGTTACTTTGGGCATCTCATTAATCAACCACTTGGGCTTATCAATATCTTATTGGACTTTATAATTTCTTACACAATTCTACAAATTCAATACATATTGCTTAAAGCCTTATAACGTATAATTTACGTATTAATATCGTATTCTAACTCGTATACTTATTCATATGCGACATACCATGCTTCACTCATACTCATATAACACCTTATATCATACTCGTATTCATTACTTCGTACAATACCTATGTATTATACAATCATTACTTTAATTCATTAATCACATTTCCTTTTTTTCTCGTAAATCATTTTCCTTAAACGTTAGGTTTTAAGTCTACAGGCGAAATATTACGTTTGCCATAACTAAAATATTATTGGATATTCTATCTCACATCGATATTCTATTATTTCGTATTTCTCGGAAGTTCAAAAATAATTCCCGAGCAGAAATGCGTGAATAGTGTTTTTTGAAAACTTTCTCGGAAAGCTTATATTTTTATCTTAAAAATTCAAACACTTTAATTCTACCATGCAGCCAAAATCATATGACATTCTGACATTTATAGGTCAGAGAACGACGTTCGATTAGTTTGCTCCATAAATAATTAATTAAATTCATTTAATAAAAATAAAAATTTAATTCTCAAAAATCCGATTTTCTCGGGGAGTTACAGTAGCAGCAGACTTCAGCATCTCTAACCAGGGTATGGCGCAGCTACGCCATACAAAGGCTTTGGACCGGCGCAGCTGCACCGGTGTTCAGACAGACGCAGAGAAGGTTAATGAAAAGTAGCCGACTTTAGCCCAACAAACACAAATTTCACCCAATATACAGTAATATCAACATGTAAAATAAATATACAACTATCATAAACATGTTTGTTAACATTTACAAACAATTAGAACAATTTAACACCAACTAAAACTATTTTAATTTCACAAAATTGATATTTTCATACAAAAACTTAATTTTTTGATATTCATTCTAAAAATCATCATCGTGAATTCAATACTTGGCCAAATCACTTCATTCTAGTTACGTTATTCTTGATTCTTAATGAACTAACATATACAAGCTTCAATTTCCAATTTGACATACTAATTAGCCATTAAAATAGATACTTACATAGCTACATATGAAAACATATATACTGACAATTTTTTTTACTATTATTAACTGTAATTAGCATACGAATTCTGGTTTAGCCATTAACTCTGGTATTATAAATTACATATAAATTGCAACAACTCAGTTTCTACAACAAGTAAAGATAATTAGGATTCACAGAGTATATAGAATTTTGTCGTCAAACATATATACATGCTTATAATATAGAGATTATGGAACATACCTTTAATTCGCTTGCACACCCTATAATTGCAGACAATTTTCTCAAGTTTCATTATCAAACTCTCACAATTCTCTCTGTAATTCTCTGAACTCTCAAACTCTTCTCTTCTCTAAGCTTTAGCAAATATAATGCGTAAAAGAAAACCAACTGGTATGCATAATGATATAATACAAAACTGACATAGTCTTAATACTTATAATAAGTAATATCAGTTACTAAGATAAACGTATATAACATAATTATATTATATTTATTATTTAATTTGTGTTATTTATATTATTTATTTTATTTAAATTCAAAAATTAGAAATCCAAAAGCCATAAGGCTTGTTTGGCAAAACCTTTTAAATTTAAATAATTAATATACTTGAACATTGTTTGTATAAAACTAAATTAAAACTACTTTAATTTATTTTAATAACTCCTTATAATATAGTTATTTTTCAGACTATATTAATCAAGCTTTCATTTTTAATTTAGTTAATTCAAATAACAATTAATTAAATTAATCATTTAATCACATAACTCAATAAAAATAATTCACCATTAAATTGAAATATCTATATAATAATAATTTCCTTAATTCATTAATTATTTATTTAACAAATAATTAACCAAATAAAATCAAATCAATTAAAACAAATATTTATTCAATGATAAACACATCCATTAAATATTTATATAATTCAATAAATACTTAATATTACAATTAATATTCTAGAATGTTACATCATTCCATCCTTAAAAGGATTATGTCCTCAGAATCACAATTTAAACAATCAAATTGTCACATTCTTTCCTACTGACAACGATTCTTTCCTCAGAATTGAAGACATAGATTAAACAAATAACTCAGGGAAATTTTTCATCATTTCAGCTTCGAGTTCCCACGCTGCCTCTTCGACATTGTAGTTTCTCCATATCACCTTCACAGAAGGTATCACTTTATTTCTGAGCACTTGTTCTTTCTTGTCGACTATATGGATAGGAATCTCATCATAAGAGCAATCTTTATCAAATTGCAATGGTTTATACTCGATCACGTGCTTGTAATCGGGTTTATATGGCCGTAACAACGATTTGTGAAAAACATTATGAATGTTTTCCAACTCTGGAGGTAAAGCTACCTTATAAGCAACTTCTCCCACTCTTTGTAGTATCTCGAACGGTCCAATAAATCTTGGGCTGAGCTTTCTTTTCTTGCCAAAACGAATTTTCCCCTTCCAAGGAAAAACTTTTAGGAAAACGAAAGTCCCTACTTCAAATTCGCGATTCTACCTACGTTGATCGGCATACTTTATCTGTTTGTCTTGGGCTGCTACCAATCTTATCCTGATGAGTTTGACAACCTCAGCAGTTTGTTGTACCAGTTCTGGTCCTAACAGTTGGCGTTCACCGACTTCATCCCAGCACAGTGGATTTCTGCACTTTCTGCCGTATACTGCCTCATAAGGCGGCATGTCGATGCTCGCGTGGTAACTGTTGTAGGCGAATTCTACCAACGGTAAATTTTCTTCCTAGCTCTCTTTGAAATCCATGATGCATGCTCTCAACATATCTTCCAATGTTTGGATTATTCGTTGTCTTTGCCCATCGGTTTGCGGATGGTATGTTGTACTCATTCGCAATTGTGTTCTCATACATTCTTGTAGTCTCTTCCAGAAGTTTGACATAAACCTTGGATCTCTGTCTGATATAATTAAGACTGGAACTCCATGTCTTGACAAGATCTCTTTAACGTACAGTTTCGCTAGCTGATCAAGATTAAATCTAATCTTTATCGGTAAAAAGTGTGCAGATTTTGTCAACCTGTCCACTATTACACATATCGCATCGTATCCTTTCTGAGTCGTTGGAAGACCCACCACAAAATCCATGGTGATATGCTCCCATTTCCATTCTGGTATTTCCAACGATTGAAGTAATCCGCTTGGTCTTTGATGCTCGGCCTTGACCCTTTGACATGTCAAGCATTTTGCCACAAATTCGGCAACGTCTCTTTTCATATTTGGCCACCAAAAATGTCGTCACAAATCTTCATACATTTTTGTACTTCCTGGATGAATCGAATATCTTGTGTTTTGTGCTTCGTTCATGATTTTGTCTTTAAGCTCTGGTACTGCTGGAACCCAAATTCTTTCCTCGAATCTCACTAACCCTTCAGTATCGATCTTGTATTTTGCATCACTTCCCTCGATAACTTTCTCTTTGATCGTTTCGCAATCTTTATCTTGTAGTTGAGCACTCTTCACTTTATCCTCCAAAGTTGGACTAACATCTATCTGGAATAGTTGTTCATCGGATTCCTTTGGAAATTTGATTTCCAACTCTAGCTTTGTCATTGCTGAAATAAGCTCTTCTTGAGTGGTTATTGGAATCAACTTCTCCCGACCTTTCCTGCTCAAAGCATCTAAAACCACATTCGCTTTGCCTGGGTGATAAAAGGTCTCACAATCATAATCTTTTATCAATTCTACCCATCTTCTTTGACGCATGTTTAGGTCCTTCTATGTGAAAATATACTTCAGACTTTTATGGTCTGTGTAGATCTCACATTTTTCTCCATAGAGATAGTGTTTTCATATCTTCAGAGCAAACACTAGTACAAAGTAGTAAATAGAGAACACTTAAACCACAACATTTTTATAAAAAACTTTGTGGTATTTTTTTACAACGTTTTTTAACAAAACGTTGTAAATACATATGAAAAAACGTTATCTATTTAAAAAGGTATTTATTTGATTTTAAATAGATAACGTTTTTAAAAAAACGTTGTGTAGGTTAAAAACAAGGAGCTTACAATAATTTAGGCGGAAGTGAAAACTTAAAATTACAAATCCTAAATAGTTCTCTCTCTCAAAAGTTTTCATATTTCATCTCACACTTCTCTCTTTCTCGACTCCTAAACAGTCACAAAACTAGGGTTTATTAACTCGATTAACTTTCTCTCTCCTGTTCAAATGGCCAAAACAAGAGGGGATTCAGTATCGGTCATCAACTAGTTCAAATGGAAGAAGGATCGATAGTGGCTCCCAAGCCTAGTCATCGTTCGAATCTGCTTCGTCGGAGATTGGGTACCGATTTTGGGGTTTCTTCACATAGCATTAAACATAGAGGGAAAACATCAAAGGGTAAAGCCCTTACCTCTATGAGTATTCTTGAATCAAAGCCTTCGATTCCTAAATCCATTCTTAATGGTCTTCTGGTGGCTGCTGACTTGTTCACGCCAAGGATGCGCCCCCAAGCCATCGACGTTCAGGCGACCGTCATGTGGGGCGTCGTTGCCGGCACGACTGTCTTCTGGCTCGTTCAGGTGCCTCATGAAACATAATTTTTTCTCAAATGTATGTACTTATAAATAACTTTAGAGAAGGAGATGCAAATTTTTAATTGTAAAAGTGTTGTTCAGGTGTGACCCAAAGGCGTTAGAGGATTCCCTTTACAAACGCGTGATTGTAACCCGTGATGAAACTATCACCAAATGGCTGGACCCAGAATCTGCAGTTACAAGATTTCCCCACCCCACTTAAGGTTTATAACCTACAGCTCTGATACCAACCTGTGACACCCCGAAATCCGGGTTACCTGACCCCCGAGTTTGGTGTTCACGATCCACAATATAAATAACATTTAACTACCCATAATATATATATAGATAGTAACTTTCATAAGTTTTTATCAGAGTTTAATAATACATCACCCAGGTTTTCTAACCTTAACTTTACAAACATACCCTTTAGATATATAAAAAGGGTTTACAATACAACAATATAAATAATACTGTTCATAAAACTAATTTATTACGATGCCTTTACCCTTATTCTTCTTCGCAGCACCTTCTGCAACTTTGTCCCTAGCTGAAAAGTTTTATTTAGCAAGGGTGAGCAACTAATTTGCCCTGCAAGTTAAGACCTACGTACAATAATTGTATAAGAATTCAAAACAACAGACTATCTATTTTGATAGAATGAAATCAAAGTTCAGGGAACATTGAAATAGCTGAACAAATCGTTATTCAATAACAAGTCTTCTCGTATCCTGTACAATACAATAATTCAGTAATGAAAGAGTACAACGCTTTCAAAGTTTCTACGATATTCTAATGAATAATCAAAAATCAGTTCTACGAAATAGCAAGGTGGAATGTTTTCCAGATTTATACTGAGCGATCATACAAGATCTTGAACATATATTCTCGGGTATCTATCAAAGATTTACTTTGATATATACTCAGGTATATCAGATAACCATAAAGATTAAATCATACCCCTATGCAAGTACTCAGAGCCGGCCAACTCTTTGTACCCTATATTATGCATAATACTTAAAACACGCGCAAAGATCAAATTCACGACAAATAAAATGTTCCCTTAATATTAAAGGTTATTCTTCTCAGTCTTAGAATTAAGATTTTGATTTTACAACGAAATACTGGGATTTCAAATTCTATTTACTTCTCGGTCGAGCCGAAATAATTGGCATCGATCTGTCAATAATAATTGAATTTTTATTTCGAACCTATCAAGTTCAACCAAATGTTCATCTAGCCAGAATAATTAACTAAGACATTTCTCAGTATAATTTGACAATAAACATGAATTATCTGTATTGTCAATTCTAACTTCTACAGATATGAATATCCAACAACAGTTATTCTACAAATATATATTTTTGAATCAAAACATGCACTAACTGCGAATAATCAACAATAAATTCGTTGGATGTGGTGTAATTAACAATAATTAACCACTATAATAATTGAATGAATTTAACTCAAGGTTGAGTTAGGAAACTTGCCTCTTTTGTTTATTACAGCTACACAAAATACTTATCTTCTTTCGAAAGACCTATAACCAATAATATTGGTCTAACAATTAGTACAATAATTCACATAACACACAACACTGTAATTCACAGTCAAACTTCTCCTAGACACATTACCACATAGCCACATCAGTGTTTATAACCTATATAAACAAATAACAAGTCTAACTATTTCGGTCTGGTTAGACTTTGGTCCGTTCTCGATGTTCTGGTCACCCTATCTGACAATTAACACAGTTATCTGTCAATTACACTTGGTCCCTAAGCTTCAATATTAATTTAGATAAGTCAATTATCATTAATAATATTTTTTGGAAGCCTTTAATAATTATCAAGCAATTATTATAATTTATAATAATTTTTCAAATATCAGAATCATTTTTAAATGATTTAATTATCAATTAATCGTATCATTATTAATATTTAATAATATCAAAATATTAATAACATACTTTTCAAACTACTAAAGTTATTATTAATAAATTAAAATATTTTTAAATCGACAATATTTCACTTAAATAATTTTTAAAGTAATTAAAATCATTTTTAAATCATCACCATTAATATATAAATATTAATGAAATTATTATCCAAATATTAAAAGTCATTAACTATAACATAAAATTTTTTTGAACAATTTTTCTCATTTTTAAATGATTTTTAAATCAATAAAATCATTTTAATTAATTTATTTAATATAATAATTAAATAAATCAAACATCATTAATATTAATTTATTAATGAGAATTCTCCAAAAATATTGAAAATTGTATTTTATAATTTAAAATATTTTTTAACACTTTATTCTCAATTAAAATGATTTTTAAATCATTAAAATTATTTTTATCTTATTTATTTAATTTCATAATTAAATAAATCTAATATCATTAATATTAAATTATTAATGAAAATTCTCCAAAAATATTAAAAATTATATTTTATAATTTAAAATATTTTTAAATACATTATTCTTATTTAAAATGATTTTTTCATAATATTAAATCATTTTTCTCTAATTTATTTACTACACTAATTAAATAAATTAAATAAATTTAATATTTAAATAATTATAAATATTAAAGAAAAATATTCCAATTTGTCAAAAATTATTTTTCATAATTTAAAATAATTTTTAAAACCATTTTTACTAATTTTTAGAATTTATTTCTATTTTTAATCATTTTTCGAAAATACTCAGAAAATAAAATTATTTAAACCGTCGCTATAGGGCTATAGCGACACAAAGCATTGTTGTTGGTGTTCTTGAGCTCAAGAACACTAACAGACGGCAGTGCAAGGGGTCAACTTTGACCGTGTATAATTTTATGTACATTTACATTCTGAGCTAACTTAGACACAAATCATGTAGTGGAAATGTAAGACTACAATATCCAACTAACATCTTGGTCATAACACAAATCAACAAATAGATCTGTGCATTCAAAATCATTGTCAGACGGTTTCTGGGATTACCCAGAAACCCAGCAGTCTGAGTGACCACTTTCCAATTAATTTTTCTATACGATCCGTTCTTGATTCATGTAATACAATGGTTCCATTACATACTACTTGTGTCAGGTAACATTTATAGATCAACAAACCAGATTAAAAACAACACATTTTCTAGATTAATTGTGGTCAAACGTTGTCAGAAATATTACTTAAACTGTTTCTGGAAATTCCCAGAAATGCAAAACAGTGCTAGGGGCTTACTTTGACCAATTCCTACGATCAACATGTTGATTAATTTCTGAGATATTAAGGCATGGGTCTATAGTACTCATTACAGTCTACAATATGAATATCATAACATCAACAAATAACAATTATACTGACAGATCCAGACACTACAAAATCTTGTCAGACATGGTTTTAAACGTTCTGGGTTGCCCAGAAAGTTACTCGGTCAACGTCGGTCAACCGAATTTGTCCGTTAATAACTTCTGATCTAGACATCCAATGACCCTAATACCACTTGCACTTTAAAGACAACATACCAGGCTACAAGTTAAAAACTTAAAGCAACACATATCATATACTAGAAAGGATCTGTGGCGACTGACATTACTTGTCAAACCAAATTTCAAACTCAAGAACAGTTTTGAAAAACTTTGAGTTTTACCAACTTTGATGCTATGGATCTATGATAGATCAACATAGATCATTGAAAAACATTATCTAGCAAAGATTCAAACACATAAACACAAATATTTCTTAAGCATATAAGATCAAAAATTAAAATTAGGTTTATACCTTTTCTTGAATAATTTTAGATCTTGGCTCTCCAATCTGATATTGGTTGATTAAGGATTGATTCTAGGACTGATATACTAGCTATTTTCGGAGCTTTAGGATAGAAAGAGAGTTGGTGAGAGTTGGATATCAAAATAAGTAAAATAAATGACTTTCTCTCTCCAAATTTCTTATATAATGCTTAGATGCAATGAATCACTTGATGTGCTATCAAATGGAGTGTCAAATGGCTGAGATTTTGAGCCACCAAGTCAACAAAGTTGGTGACCAAGTAAAGTTATAGCCACAATTGCAAGTTAGCTTACTAAAAATAATAAAAAGTGTATTATGGTTATTTGTAAAATACAATTAAATGGTATTCTAGACTTTTGTACAAACCCTTAGTGTTTAACCCTAAGGTCCAATCCCTTAAGTTTTAAAAATCTAACTTCTGGGATTTTCAAAATTAGGGTTTAATTAGAAAAATAAAATTTCTAAATTATTATTAGGGTTTGTAAAATATAAATTAAAATAACTAAAATATAATTATGGTTTTCTAATCATATTAAAGTTTAATACACACATTAGGCTTGCAAATTAGGATTTTGGTTTCCTAATTTAGGGTTTAGGATTCCCGAATTCAAAATTAGGGTTTTCAACTGTACAATTAATTTTCTAAATCTAAGATTAGGGTTTCTAATCCCTTATTAGAGTTTATTAATTTTAAACCTTATCCGATCAATTATTGATCAAAATTTCTATACAGTACATGTACATTTTCATCAATATAATTATTTTAAATTATATTTTCTACTGAATCCCTATCCGGCAATTAGGGTTAAGGTTTTCTAAAGTTATTAAGCACAACTCTACTCTATTTTCTTAGTCAAATCACATATTAACTAATTCTCGAGACTTGTCTCACAAATTCTCAGTATAATATTAACAGTCAATGTCAATATTAAATATAAAAAAAATTTATTCGTAAAATTTTGATTTTTCAAAATCCCAGGTTATCACAGTAACACTTAATCAAGTGATGTAAACCTTTATTAAAGGTTGAACGTATAGATTAAACAAGATTAAATAACAAAGAATATAATCCGGAGACCGTAGTCGGGATGAACGAACGTGAGGAATTGCTATGGTTGTGATTCCTTAGACGTTGAGTGACGAGGGTAATGAATAACATTTCGATGTTATATCATGATAATAAGAGATAAGTATGAAGCGTATAGACGCTGTGAACGCAACGTCGTTGCGATGGACGCTTGGTCTTAGCATACAGTGATCGGTATGGCTTTGACACTAAGAACGAGTAATGAACATGGGGTTCATATAATAGATAACGAAAGTATTAAATAGTATATGAATTATCAAGGAAGCCGTAACAAATGGTAATAAGATTAATGAAAGCCGAATGTGATTCGATAAAGAATGAATCCGGATGGATGACATTTAGTTGTCAGAAAGCCGTAAGGGAATAAGAAATTGACTTAATCAAACATTATAGTTTAATAGTTCGTATAAGTTAAGAGAAGTTAGGTTGTGGTACAATCGTAACCTTTGATGGTTGACATATGGGAGCTGGGCTAAACAATTCCTTCAAAGAAGGAAGGTATATACAAAACTGGCAACCGATCTAACTCACTGTGATGGCAATTTAGATGAGACGGGAACTTGTTTGTTGGTTGTTTATGGGAAATAACTTAGAGTACCATATGGATTACTAGCAGAGACGCGATGTGTGCTAAGTCCTAAAGAAGTTATAAGAATAAGATAAGAATATAAATCTTCCAAGATGATAAACGTTTTGAGTATGACATCTCCGTATATCATAAAGCCATAAATTGGAAAAAGAGGTTAGTCGCGTAAACTTATATTACAAGAACGCGAACTCTAAGAAGTAAAGTAAAGTAAACCAATGCGTAATTTCAATATATCACTAATTGGTGTTTATGTTTTCTCCTTATGTGTTATATAGGAATTGAAATGAACAGTTCGGCGTAAGCTGTAGCTGGGCGTAAGGCAAGTTTCCTAACTTCATTAATATTACATGAATGCTAGTTTCTTAAACTTCTCAGATGTGGTACTTGAGAAGTTCTGTCTATGCGTGAATGTGCAATATTTGTACAATGTGGTAGAACGTATGAGGCCTTGAGCCACAATTTGAATTCTTTGGTGTTTCTATGATATGTATTGTTCTGTGATTGAGTTGTTCAATACAAGTATATTCTGTTTATACATGAACCATTATTGTTAAGTCAGTGCTAATGATTCTAGCCATATAGGATGTGTATGAAAAAGGTAAGTAAGTGTGGGTAGATGAGTACTGTTAATGTTGAGAGAATTTGAAAAAATTCTCGGTATGAATGAGTTGATTAAACATAGAGCTATAATAAATTGTTATAAGAAAAGTGTGAATATTCAGTTTTAGAAAATCAGAAGCTCCACTGCGAGCCAAGGTAGTAATTTACGGTAATAAATCACTAAAACATTATTTTTGTCTAACCATATTGCAAGATAGGAGGTTGTTAAGGAAGATGATGAGTCATTACGGTTGCGTATCGACTATCGTAATAGGAGTAAGTTAGTGGTTAAGAATAAATACCAATGGCCCAGGATCGATAATCTATTTTGATCAGTTAAACGGGGCAAAGATTTTTTTTAAATAGATTTGTGTACGAGGTAGAGTCGGTTGAAAGTAAGGAAGAAGGAGGAGATACCTAAGGTGACGTTCAGAACTCATTAAAGTTTGACAAGTTTCTAGTTATGTCATTTGGGTTGACTGATGTCCTGAAGTTAGATTTTTCCGTAGAGGTCACCGAACAGGTCGGTGGCAAATTGATTGGTACCCTTGTGAGGTTTTATGGTTGAAAGTACCATTAGCATCATAGAGTGTTCGAATAATATATGGGCGAGTGTGTCATAATGATCATTGGTGATATTCTAGTCTATTTAAAGACGCCAGAAGATCACACTGAATATTTGAAGATAGTGTAAGAAAAACAATGGAGGGAGAAGTTGGATATGGAATTCACTAAGTGTAAATTTTAACTTAAAAGATATACAGATATGTTGTTGATAAGTATGTTGGGAATGAGAAATGAGAAAATAGTTTCCAAGAGCTAAAAGGAAGGTTAAGTGAGGCACCTGTATTATGTTTATCAGATGATCCGAGGAATTTTGTAGTGTATCTCGATGCTTCACAAGGATTACGAGGTTGCATGCTCAGGTAGCATGGCAAGGTCATTGTGTATGCATCACTCCAGTTAAAGGATTATGAGGAGATCTATCCTACTTATGATCTAGAATTGGCAGTTGTAGTTTTTGAATTAAAAATCTGAAGATATTATTTATACGGGAATAAGTGTGAGATATACACGGACTCTAAGAGTCAGAAATATATCCTCACACAGAAGGAGTGGAATATGCGGTAGAGAAGGATGGTGATATGTTATATAATTCAGGGAAGGTAAACGTAGAAGCCGACGCGTTGTGTAGGAAGGGTAGGGAAAATTTATCGATGTTAACGACTCAGAATGAGTTAATAACGGAGATGGCAAGATCAAAGTTAGAAGTTAAAATATAGAATGAAGCGATAGAAATGTTCTTCACAACGTAAACTCAATCCACGATAATGGAACGAGTTAAGTAAGTACAACTAGGTAACGAGGAATGCAAGCGAATGGAGAAAAGGATGTAGGATGAAGAAAAGACTAAATATAATCTTGTTTTGAAGGAGGACTTTGAGTATCATATAATTCCAAGTTAAAAGAAGAACTAATAAAAGGAAGATAGTGTAATATGTTAGTAAGTGTTTAACTTCCAACTCAGATTATTGATAGGAAGTGACAAGTCATGTAAATTAAGATAATACTTTCGGTAAAGGTGAAATAAAAGAACCACAATGTCAAAGAAGCATTGTGGGAACTCGAGATTAAAATGAAGAAAACTTTTCCTCGTTTGTTTATATAAGTATAGCGAGATTATGGGGACAAAATCCTTATAAGGGGGGAAGAGTGTAACGCCCCAGAAAAATCGGATTTTTGAGAATTAAATTTTTATTTGATTATGTGGATTAAATTAATTTAATTTATTATTTATGGGAGTAAGCTATTTGAAGGTCGTTCTATGACCTAGACATGTCAGAACGTCGCAATATTTGGGCTATGTGGTAGAATTAAAGTGTTTGAATTTCCAAGACGAAAATAAAAGCTTTCTGAGAAATTTTCTGAAAAACATTATTCACGCATTTCTGCTCGAGAATTATTTTTGAACTTTCGAGAAATATGTAACAATAGAATATCGAGGTGAGATGAAATATCCAATAATATTTCAGTTATGGCAAATGCAGTTTTTCGCCTGCGGACTTAAAACCTTACGATTAGTAGAAAGTAATTTACAAGAAGGGAATGTAATGCGATTAATGAATTAAGTAATGATCGTATAATACGTAGGTATTGTACGAGGTAATGAATAATAGTATGATATGAGGTATTATACGAATATGTTTGAATGATGGTATGTCGTATTTGATGAATAAGTATACGAGTTAGAATACGAGATTAATACGTAGACAATACTTTATAAGGCTTTAAGCTATTTATGAATGGATTTGTGAATTATGTAGGATGTACAAGTCCAATAGATTTAATATGAATAGTCCAATAGAATTTAATGTGCAAGCCTAAGTGTTTGTAATGTGAAGCCCAAAGTAAATTAATGGAATCCCAAAAGCATAAGTTAGTTAATTAAACCTTCAGCCAAACTATTAATCCAATGGGTTAAGAGGATCCATGGGTCAACCCATGATCACATGGGTGATCTTGGTGGCCAAGAAACAAGTGTGATGTGCAAGTAGACTTAACGTTTAAGCAAAGGATAAGTTAAGCAAACTTAAACAATGATTTCTTTCTCTTCCATTATTAGAGAAGTGGGTAGTGATAGAACATGTATGCTAAGAAGGAGTTGGAATGATGAATCAAAGGGCTTAAGTCTTAATAAGCCGTATAAGTCATGAATAAGTAATTCAAACATAAATAAGTTATTAACTTATTATGAACGTATATGAACTTGTATTATGTTTACACAAATGAAGTTAGTATGTTAACAAGAAGAAAGAATAATGGTTAGAAGTCATAAACTATCCTAAGTAATGAGAAATGGAAACACAAGTACTTTGTACTTTTATAAGTTATAAACTCATAAAGAACAAATAATAACTTATCATGTAAATAAGTTAATGAAGTATGCATATTAAGAAGTTAGTATGATGGAATGAATCCATTTTAAACAAAGAACAAATCTTAATTAACGAAGTTTTTTCGGAATGCACAGGATTATACGATAATCGTCGAACTCGTGAAATTCTCGGAATGGAAGTCATATTTTGTGTTTGAACTTGGAAACGTTGGTTTCTAATTGAAATAAGTCGTATTTGGCGTTATAGAGTTGCAGACTCAAAAAAGATCAAATTTCGACTTAGAATGAAGAAACGAGCGTTGAACGTTCACAAACGTTTATTGTTTTCGTTAAAAATGGACTAATAGGTGAATTTTTAGCAAACTAAGTCGAATTGATAAAATTCTAGCATGAATATGTAGAGTATGTGATTTGTGAACCGTAGGCTCTTGAACAAGCCAATTTGGACTTATAAAGAATAAGTTACGAGTCCGGGAATCTCACAAATTGAAAAATATGTCAAAGTTTTCTGGTGCACAGAGCTGGCGCCGCGGCGCCAGCCCAAGGCCAAATTGCCCGCGCCGCAGTGCCGAGCTTGGCCGAGCAAAGCCATAACCTACTGGAGAGTGGCATCGCAGCGCGACCGTAACAAAGGAGACCTGCGCTGCAGTGCCTAGTTCGGTCTTCTAGCCCAATGTGTGACGCCGCATCGTGGTACAGAGAGGAATAGTCGGTGCCGCAGTGCCAACCTTAAAACCTAGATAGTAAAGAATGTTTACATGTTGAGCATGGATAATAAATGATTAACACTTAACTAATGAACTTAATAAAACATTGTCAAGTCATGATTAAACCTTAAGTATGATTACTAAGAGTTCAAGAAAGTCAATTGCATGTGAACGTAATAATTATGTAACGGAAAGCCGGAACCAATAATAACAAATCTAATACGTAATTAGATTAAGAAGAAGCGTAAGATTCAATAGGAACCATATATGTTCATTCATGACCTAATGTGGTATATTATGTGATTATGTGTTGTAGAGACCGTAAAGGCTCAAAGGAAACGTAATTTTACTGTAGCAGACGTTGAAGCAATGTTTTTCTAAACGCTTACCTAACCTTCGTGTTAGCCAGGTTTTCAAGTGATTCAAGTTATGAGATGCATGTATGGTTTTAAAGAAAGAGTCGATGCCAGTTTTAACTCGGCTTGACTAATCTTGATAGATTGATTGATTAATTTACAAGTCTTTCAATATAGAATTACTAACGATATCCTATGCTAATTGTTTGGTACAGATTTAAGGTAAGCCTGAATATGAATAAACAAATATATTTTCATCGAGTATTCGATGGGCACGTGAGGTTGGCACAACTTAAACGTACACACGTTTAATGGATGTAGTGTTGATCAACATAGAGTATTATAGGCTGATCACCTAGAAGTACTCGTAAGCTATGCCGGACTTACGGACTTAGTAACGGGTTGTCCTTTTCAAAGAAACTATGAAACACTCATGGTCTTGGACCTGAATTGATGTTTTACTTAATATTTTCATTATAAAACATTTTGAAGAAAAAGGAATTGCTATTTTGAATTATTGATAGTACTTCGTAACTATTATCCAGTTATTTAAGATATATGATTCCTATGTTTCAAACATGTTATTTAAATGAAATTATTATACTTGTTGAGCTTGTTATGCTCACTCTTGCTTGAACCATATGAATGCAGCTTAGACCGAGTAGACCGAAGGATTCGACAAGGATAAAGTGAAGGCTAAAGCGAAATTGTAGATTACCTGTGTAATAGTATATGTTTGTAATGACAATATTTGATATTATGACAAGAACAAATGTAACGGTTATAAAAACCCCGGGGAATGGTAGTATTGTTTTGGAATATATATAAGATATATTCGTTCTTTTGAGGAATTTCAATTGAATGTCTGTGTGAACTGTAGCACCGTGGAGCACCATATATCGGGTTGGAAGATACCTGGATTTGGGGTTGTCACAAGCTTGATTATGTGTTTCTAGCTCTCTCTCTCTCTCTCTCAATATAGGTTGGACAATCTTTTCAAAACACCAAATGACCAACCCTAGCTTTGTATTTATAGAAAATCAAAATGGAGGCAAAATGGTCAACATGCCACCTCATCTTCAACTTAGCCACCAAGTAATCACTTTACTTGGTGGCCAAGTGGCCGGCCCACATGCCCTTGGGTCTTCCCATGGGTTGCCCCATAGATTTTATCCATCCCGTGACCCGCCGATTCGACCCCTGGTTTAACTTCTTGGATTGGGATTGTCTTAAATTATTATTGGGCCTTGACTTGGGCTTGTTTACCTAATTCATTGGGCTTGTAATTAATCCAACTCCAATTGGATTATACCAAATCCTTAGCTCATAATTTAATTAGAACTAATCGTATTTTATTCGTATAACCTCTCCATTCTCTTCGCCTAGTACTCATATAATATTCGTATTATACAACGTACTATTCTTCATACCATACTCGTATTTTGACTAGTATATTACTTATATCTCATATGTATAATAACCTAAATGTTTATACGCATTACATTTCCCTTTTGGAAATCTCTTTCACTAACCCTTAGGTTTTAAGTCCGTAAGCGAAAACTTCGTTTGCCATAATAGATATATTATCGGATATTCCATTATATCTTCATATTTTATCATTATGCGTTTCTCGGAATTTCGAACCTAAGCTCCAAATGAAATCAGATGAATAGTATTTTTATGCGAAAATTCTCGAAAAACATTCCTTTTCATCTTGATAATTCAAAATAATTAATCCTAGCACATAGCCAGAATACTAACCACATCCACACATTCTAGGTCATAGAACGACCTTCACACATCTTACTCACATAATTAATCAATTAAATTCATTTAATCCACATAATCAAATAGAATTTTGATTCATTAAAAATCTGAAATTCTCAGGCGTTACATTCTTCCCTCCTTTTAAGGATTTTGTCCCCAGAATCTCACTATTTTTACATAAACAAATGAGGATACTTTTCCTTCATTTTACTTTCGAGCTCCCACGTTGCTTCTTCGGCATCGTGGTTACTCCAAATTACCTTTACTGAAGGTATTACTTTATTTCTCAAGACTTGTTCCTTCTTATCAACAATCTGTATCGGAAGTTCTTCATACATTAAGTTTTTTTCTATATGAATAGATTCATATTCTATTACGTGCTTGTAGTCCGGTTTATATGGACGCAACACTGACACGTGAAACACATTGTGTATTCTTTCCATCTCTGGAGGAAAAGCTACTTCATAAGCTACCTCTCTTACCCTTCTTAAAATTTCAAAAGGTCCTACAAACCTTGGACATAACTTCCCTTTATTCCCAAAATGTATCTTCCCTTTCCAAGGCAAAACTTTTAGAAAGACATATGATCCTACTTCAAACTCCCTCTTCTCTCGATGAGGATCTGCATACTTTCTTTGTCTATCTTGAGCCGCTACCAATCGAGTTCTTATCAGCTTAACCATGTCTACCGTTTGTTATACCATCTCAGGTCCCAACATTCGACGTTCACCTACTTTATCCCAGCAAAGTGGTGTTCTGCACTTCCTCCCATACAATGTTTCGTAAGGCGACATGCCTATATTAGCATGAAAACTATTGCTGTAAGCGAATTCAACCAAAGGAAGATGTTCGTCCCAACTCCCCTTGAAATCCATAACGTAAGATCTTAACATATCTTCTAGCGTTTGAATTTTCCGTTCACTTTGTCCATCCGTCTGTGGATGATACGCCATACTTAATGTAGCGCCCCCAAATCCGGGTATCTTCCAACCCGACATATGGTGCTATATTGTACAACATTCATACATTCATTCAATTGAAAAGTTTTAAAGAACGAACATAACTTGTATATATTTTTAAAGTAATATTTAGATTTCCCAGGTTCTATACCCATTACAAAGGTTTTTTGTCATAATATCAATTACATTACAACAATAGACCTATACTATTAAAAGACAGCTTAGTAATCTGCTTTAGCTTTTCCCTTATCCTTTCTCGATCCTTCGGGACGTTCAGTCTTAGCTTCATTTATATGGTTCAAGCAAGAGTGAGCATAACTAGCTCAGCAAGTATAACAATTTAATAATAACATGCTTGACACATACAAATCGTATATCTTCAATAACTGAACAATAGTTATGAAGTACTATTGATAATTCAAAATAGCACTTCATCTTTTCTTTCAAAATGTTTTACAATAACAACAGTACTTAGTAAAACATTCACTCTGGTCAAAGACCTCGAGTATTCATTCTTTATTGGAAAAGGGCAACCCGGAAGAAAGTCTGTAAGCCCGATATTACTTACGAGCACTTCTAGGTGATCAGCCTATTGTACTCTATGTTGATCAATACTACATCCATTAAATGTATGCACGTTTAAGCATTTGGCAACCTCACGTGCCTATTAGTTTACCGAAAAAACATTTGTTTAACATTTCAGTCTTCTTTTGAAAACCATATCAAGTAGTTGACAAAAGACAGTAACATTTGATAATAAATGAATAGATTATAAATACATCAAGTCTAGCCAAAGTAATTGGCTTTAACTTCAACATACCTCAATTCATACGAAATAATACATGAATTTCAAAAACTTGTTCAGATTGAATTGAGACAAGAGTTAGAATACTTGCCTTTAGTGTCTGCTACGGTATATTAACTTTATGTTCAAGTCGTTCAAGTCTCTACAATACATGATCACATAATGCTTTACATTAGGTCACATATAATCAAGTATATATTCTATATCATACCCTTGATTTCAATCTAATTGTATATTAGATTCAGTTACTATTCGTTTCGGTTTATCCTTATGCTTGCATTATATTTGACTAGGTTATCTCAAACTTTATACTGCATCCTTAAGGTTTAACAATGTTACATTACATTCCTTAAGATGTGTTTACTTCCTTTTCTTTTCTTTGTACTTGGAAACATTCATTACTATTTTTTTTGTTCTGAAAGTGGCGCTGTGACAACCCGATATTTTCTATATAAATAAATCATAAATTATGCGTATAATTTTTTTTATTTATTAAAAATAAATATGAATGATATGTGCCAAGGTAATGTGTAATTATAATTATATGTTTGATAAATAAAATTTATTTATTACATTATTAATTGTAAATAAATTTATTTTAGAAATATTGGTTATTATAAATGATATTTTTATAGTAATTAATTCTATATTAGAAATGTTTGATTAATTATTTTTCCATAAATTATATGTTTATATTATTCAAATAATACATGAAATGATTTTGAATAATTATAATAATTATTTTATTATAAGGATTTTGTTCAAGTTATTAAGTAAATTATTTTTACTTAATTATAAGGTTAATTTTGGCGGATAAAATCAGATATGAAATCCAAACCCTAATTTTGGGTTTTGATCAAGGAATGATAATAATATTATGATATTTTGATTTTTCAGTGCTATTAATATGTACTGTAAAAATTATACTGTTGATGGATGGTCAATTATGGTATATTGACCAAACCCTAGCATTAATTGATTTAACCCTATTTATCAATTTAAATGGGAAATTTAAGATTATTAAATATTTGTATTATATGATATATGTTGTGTGTAATTTCATGGTATGCTAATTACGAAACCCTAATTTGAAAATTCAAACCCTAACTGATATTCGAAAACCCTAATTGATTATTGTAAACCTTAATTGCTTAGGTGGCAAGGTTAATTATGTTATTTAAACTATAATGATCATGATTAATGTAATTAGAAATCCTAATTACAAGTTGTTTACCCTAATTATTAAATTTTTAACCCTAATTACCAAATTAATGCCTTAATTGCTAATTACTGATCTTAATTATAATTAGTAAATCCTTAAACCTAATTTTTAGGTATATGTGATTAGGAAATCTAAACTAATTTAGAAATCCTAATTTGTGAATTTTAGAAACTAAAAGTTATTTAATTTTTATTTTTGTGCAAACCCTAATTGCTAAATCATAGATTTGTTTTGTGCTAAATCTTAGGGTTAAACCCTAAGGGTTTGCAAGATTACAATGTTGCCATTAAAATAATTTACCAAATGACAAAAATGCCCCTCTTGTATAATTGAAGCTACAAACTAGGTTTTGACAATAGGATGGGTGGGTGACCAACTTATTTGACAATTGAGACACAAAATAACAGCAAATCAGCTAATACATCAGACATACATGCATCATACATTAGTATATATAGATCAAGAGAGAGAAAAAGTCATCATTTAAATCATTTTTCACCAAACTCTCAACCTAAGCTCTCTCTCTCTCTAACCTTCGAAATACTTTGCTAAAATCAGTCAAGAACCGAGCCCCACTACCATCCCTAACAAATCAGAAGCCAAATATCAGAAATCTCTCTTAAAAGGTATAAACCCTAGCTTAAATTCTGCCCAAAATTCTGTTGTTAGATGTTAGATTTTTTTTGTTAAACATGTTTGTTATAGTGTCTAATGATGATCCGGGTTGCTAGATGTTAGATCCATAACATCTAGAGTCTCGGATTTGAAGATTTGTAAAATCTGGAAAAGAGAAAAATATGGTATGACAACCAAATGTCAGGTCCCATATATCTCGTCCTGTTATGTGTTTTTGTGTTTTTAAGCTTTGATTTGGTAGTATGCTGGAAGATCTTTGAACTGAAATTGTAATCAAAGTCAAACCTTAAGCCAGTAGAAAGTTATTAGTGGTCAAACCACGTTGACCGGCATTAACCGGAACTTTCTGGGCAGTCAAGAACTTGCCAGATTCGTCTGACAGAAAGTTCAACGGCTCAGATCTTGCTTGTTGTTAATTGTTTTGTTGATTTGTTGGATCTATGTTGTAGTCTTGTATATGGACTACATTTTTATGCCTTAAAATCTCCTTTTAATCAAGCAGGAAATTAGTAATATATGGTCAAACCAGGCCGGACGAACATGAAAAGATATTTTCTGGGTAACCCAGAAAACACTTGAACATGTCGTCTGACATGGTTTGACCGAGTCGAATTTGGCTATTCGATTGTTGTTTTAATGATGTTTTACGATGGATCTATAGTGTTGCATGTTGTTTATATACTGCAGCTTTGAAATCATTAAAATGTTTCATGGATTGCAAGTTGTGGAAGTCTAAAAGTGGCTGGACGAACTGTTTTCATTTCTGGGTAACCCAGAAAATGAAAACAGGTCTGACAGTCCGTTTTAAAGCCTTAGATCTCGTTTGTTTTATGATTTTTGGCCATACTTGTTGTTGGATCGCATAGTATTGAACGAGTACTACAAGATCTGATCAATAACATTACTAGAAACATTTCATTTTACGTTTTATATGTGGTCAAAGCAAGGCACTCGGTTCTGGCATTAAAATTCTGGGTTTGCATGAAGAACACCAAGAACACCTATAGCGACGGTTTTGTCGCTATAGGTGGTCTTTAGCGACAGATATTAATTAATTTTCGGAAATTAATAAATAAATAGAAAAAAATAGTTTTTAATTATTAAAAATACAAAATAAATTATTAAAAATTATTTTAAATTCTAAAATTTAGTTTTTAATTATTTTAAATATATTTCATAAATATTTAATATTTTTGGAATATTAAAAGTATTTAATTTATTTAATTATAATATTAAATAAATTATTTAAAAATGATTTTAATATTTGAAAAATCATTTAAAATTATATTATGGCATAAATGAAAAATCATTTAAAATCATTTATGTGATAATTTTCATTAATAAATTAATATTAATGATAATTAAGTTATTTATTAAATAAATTAAATAAATGAATTAAAAATGATTTTATTAAATTAAAAATCATTTTAAATAAGAATAAGGTATTTAAAAGTATTTTAAGTTATAAAATATAACTTTTAATTATTAAAGGTAAATTTCATTAATTAATTATTATTAATGATATTAAAGTTATTTAATAATTATATTAAATAATTTAGTTTAAAAATGATTTTAATATTATAATAATCATTTTAAATGAAAATAAAGTATTTAAAGATATTTTAAGTTATAAACTATAACTTTTAATATTTAAAAGATAATTTCATTAATAAATTAATATTAATGATATTTATTTAATGATTAATGATATTAAATTTATTTAATAATTATATTAAATAAATAGTTTTATTCATTTAAAAATCATTTAAAAGGATATAAGTGAATTAAAAATATTTTAAGTTGTAATTAATAACTTTTAATATTTGGATAATGATAAATTAATATTAATGGTAATTATTTAATGATGAGTTTAAATGTTTTAAAAATCATTTAAGGGTAATATAAATGTTTTAAAACTATTTTAAGTTATTATTAATGACTTTAATATTTTGGCAAAGATTTCATTAATAGTTTAATATTAATTAAATATTAATGATAGTAGAATTGTTTGATATTTAAATCATTTAACAATGATTCTGATATTTCAAAAATTATGGTAAATGGTAATAATTATTTTATAATTATTATAAGGTCATAAAAAATGTTATAATTGGTGTTTAAGATATCTAAGTGGATATTGTATAACTGTATAGAGTCATAGACTCGATAATTACCGATAAAGTTATCGGTAGGCCGACATATTTCAGAAATTGATCTGGACTTAGATAGATTGACTTGATAAGTGAATTATTTGTGATATAATGTTGTTAAAGTTATGTGACAATGTGATTAGGAATGTGTTGACTGCAATAAGCAGTATTATATGATATAATATATGATTCTAATCAGACAATGATCTATTTAATGATAGGACTTGATAGAAAAGATATATCTAAGTTGTGTAAGCAGCAGACAATGGAAGTATCTAACCCTTTGCATTTACTTTATGCTAAGGACATGCGTAAGATAATATCTGAACTGTTCAAATATTTCAACCTTTGTATATACTTATGCAATGATTCTGTATAAGTAAGCTATTAAGCAATAATTGTTGTACAATTTCCTTTATCCTGTTAATATTGATCAAGTTATTTATTCTGTTCGTTAATTTCTATAACATGGTTATACAAGTGTCCCCACTTGGATAATCATTATATTTTTATCACATGTTGATACATACTTATAGTTGTCTAGTATGTATACATTGAAATAAAAGTCGTCTAAGCTATTTGATCCAGCTAGACATAAATTTAAAGTTGTTGTTGAACAAGATAAAACTTTACTGTTATCCAATCGAATTGTTTTGGTTTGGATTCAAGACTGTTATGAACATCCCAATTATGGAAAATTTTTATGCGCTAAGGCGGACAAAGGATGAACGATAATATCGTTCTAGTAATGTAGTGTTGATCAATACAGGGCATAACGGGATGATCACCCCCGTGCCCGTAAGCAATGACGGTTTACAGATGAATTTTTGTTTAAACCTTTTCGAAAATAGAAAATAATGTTCATAGTCTGTCAACTGATTCTCATTTATAGTCAATACGTAGTTTCAAAAATTTGAAATCGAAATGACATGTTGTTGATTATTGGTTCAGCTTACTTCACAACTGTTGATCCGTTGTAGAAGTATCTTTCAAAGAAAACATTTAATTCTTTCAGTTAACTATTATTGTTGCTATTACTTGCTGGGCACTCGAATGCTCATTCTTGCTTAATTTTAAATATTTTCAGCTAAGTGTGAACAACCCGAAGGATCTGCCAAGAATAAGGGGAAAGGGAAAGTTGCTGATTAAATGTTTAAGCTATTCTATGTAATAGTCTGACTTTATGATAAGGATAATAAATATTATTGTTATGATCATGTAACGAATGTTTAAAGGATTCGAACTTGGGAACTAAACTCTGATAATATGTAAATTAAGTTTGAAAAATCTATATTATTGTTATTATTATTAGTATTATTCCGCTCATAGAAAGGTATTGTGAAGTCCCCGAACCCGGATACTTGAAACCTGAACTCGGTACTTCACGATACCATTTATATGAGCGGAAATATTACTAATAATAATAACACTAAAATAAATTATAAATTTATCTTACCTTTATCAGTGTTTAATCCCAAGTACACAACCTTTACTATACGACATCGTAAACCAAATCTGTTTGCTTTCCTTTTCACTTGTTCTTGACCGATCCTTCTGATTGTTCACACTTATCTGAAAACATTTAAATTAAGCAAGGATGAGCATTTGAGTGCCCAGCAAATATTATATATATATATATATATATATATATATATATATATATATATATATAAGTTAAAAGAATTTAAATGTTTTCTTTATAATATTCATCTACAACAAGTCAATAGTTGTGAAGTATTCTGAACTGATATTAATAACATAACAACCCTCTTTCAAATTTTTGAAACTATGTACTGGCTATAAATAGGGTTTAAGTGACATTCTATGAACATTATTTTTATTTTCGAAAAGGTTTAGCAGAACTTCATCTGTAAACCGTCATAACTTACGGACACGGGGGTGATCAGCCCGTTGTGCCTTGTATTGATCAATACTATATTACAAGAACGATGTTATCATTTACTTGGTCCGCCTTAGGCGCATAAAAAATTTCCCGTGAACGGGATGTTCATATTTGCCAGGGTTCCAGACAAAAGGTTTTATTTTATCCAACAATAATCTATCATTCAACATATATGTATAACAAAGGTGTATCAACATGTGATTAAATACAATGATTATGCAAGTGGGGACACTTGTATAATCATTTCTAGAAATTAACGAACAGAATATATATCCGAATTATCATATACTAACATGTTGATAATTAAAGGGTGTATATAATATAGGTTTAACCATCTGTACATTAATAATAATAATTCTAAACTTCTCACTTATGTCCATTGCATAAAGAAAATGCAAAGTTAGGATACTTTCCTGATGCGCTGCTTATAATTCTCAACTTAGTTCTACCCTTTTCTATCACAACCTATTATTAATCAAATCATTCGTTCGATTAGAACAATATAATATAACACATAGTACTGCATTTCGCAGTCAGCACATAACCTAATCATCTTATCACACATGTTCTACAATCATGACATCATAAACAAACATCAACACATTCCTAATCACATTGTCACACAACCTTAATAACCATTGAATCACAATTAAACAGTTAACTAATCACATTATCTAAGTCCAGATCAATTTCTGAAATATGTCGGTCTACCGACATCTTTATCGGGTAATTATCGAGTCTAGGACTCTAAACAGTTGTCCAATATCCATTTAGACTAATTAAATAACAGTTGCACTATTTTTCATGACCTTATAATAATTTTAAAATTATTATTACCACTTATCATAATTTTTGAAATATCAGAATCATTATTAAATGATTTAAATATCAAACAATTCTATTATCATTAATATTTAATTAATATTAAACTATTAATGAAACCATTGCTAAAATATTAAAGTTATTAATAATAACTTAAAATATTTTTAAAACATTTATATTACCCTTAAATGATTTTTAAAACATTTAAAATCATCATTAAATAATCACCATTAATATTTCAATATTAATGAACTATTATCTAAATATTAAAAGTAATTAATTATAACTTAAAATATTTTTAATTCATTTATATCCTTTTTAAATGATTTTTAAATAAATAAAACCATTTTTTAAACTATTTATTTAATATAATTATTAAATAAATTTAATATCATTAATATATCATTAATATTAAATTATAAATGAAATTATCCTTTAAATATTAAAAGTTATAGTTTATAACTTAAAATATCTTTAAACACTTTATTTTCATTTAAAATGATTATTATAATGTTAAAATCATTTTTAAACTAATTTATTTTATATAATTATTAAATAACTTTAATATCATTAATAATCATTAACTAATGAAATTAACCATTAAATATTAAAAGTTATATTTTATAACTTAAAATATTCTTAAATACGTTATTATTATTTAAAATGATTTTTAATATAATAAATTCATTTTTAATTCATTAATTTAATTCATATAATAAATAACATAAATATCATTAATATTAATTTATTAATGAAAATTATCACAAAATATTAAAAGTTATCAAAAATAACTCAAAATTATTTTCTAACACAATAATATAATTTTTCATGATTTTTCATGAATTAAAACCATTTTTAAATAATTTATCTAATATTATAATTTACATTCCAAAAATATTAAATATTTTTGAAATATACCCAAAATAATTAAAATATAATTTTCGGATATTAAAATAATTTTTAAGAATTTATTATGTATTTTTAATAATTAAAAACCTTTTTTATCAATTTTTTTATTAATTTCTGGAAATTATAATTAAAACCGTCGCTAAAGGGCTATAGCGACACTTTCTGTTGCTATAGGTGTTCTTGAGGATTTCCAGAAAATCTTGACAGTGTGCTAGGGGGTGGTTTGACCGGTTATATCTCTTAGGATAATGCGTTTCTAGGCTTGAAATTGATTTCATACTGCAGTACTCATGTAATACTACAAGTACATAACAAGATTCGTGGCTAAACAACATTAGATCAGAGAGATTTAAGCTCTCCAAAAACCTGACAAAGCTGTTCTTCGGCTTGTCAGAGTTTAACAGATCTGAGGTACCTTCGTTGAGTCCTTATAACTTGATGTTCGTATAACGTTTATATGATCTATCAACTCCAGTTTGTAGACAACATGTAATACTACAATTAAAAAGTATAATAACACAAAAACATCAAAACATGATCAAGTTATTGCCGGTCAAACTTGAACACGGACACTGCTAAAAAAAATTCTGGGTTCGGTAATTGGACAGTTTCAGTCAACGGGTTTTGACCGCACTACAAGAAATCACACAAAAAATGACGCTAAAATTTGTCATATAAAATTCATTTTTCGTCACTAAAATATTTGGTGACGATTATTAATCGTCACAGAGACCGTCACCGTATGAGCGTGGTATTAGGTATATTTGACAATATTTGATATCGTCACTAAATGTTTTAACTTATGGTGACGATTTACATCATTGTCACTATAATTAATTACTTTTAGTGACGTTAATAGCGTCACTATTTGAATGAAACTTTCGTCACTCTATATTATGTTTCGACATCAAAACTTGGTGCATTAAATGACAAAAATCGTTTTTCGTCATTAAATGATATTGTTTTAGTGACGAAAATATGTTATTCTATTTAAATCATCTAATTTTAATGACGACAATATTGTCATATTTATGATTATTCTTTCGTCATGTTATTGTGTTTATCATCACCAAAAATAATATAATAAATGACGACAGAACATTTAGTCACCTAATACTATATTTAACATGACAATTATGTCGTCGTCATTTCATAATTTAAATAATATTACAAAATAATTTGTCACCAAAGAGTTACTTTTTAGGACACATTTTTCAATGTCACTAATTGAATACTTATGGTGACCATACATCTCGTCACAGAAATATTTATTAATAGTGACAATTATTTTTTGTGACTAAATGAAAAACTGAATATAAAATTATAGATCTAGAAATAAGAAAAAAGATTACACCAATAATATTTAACCAAAATGATTGTAATGATAAAAAAACACCAATAATAGAATAACTAAATTTCCATTTTCCATCATATTTAACCAAAATAGAAAAATTAGAATCCAAAGTATTATCCATTCTACTTAACATTAATAATTTATCAAGTATAACATTCTAAACAAAATATCAGCGTTTTAAACATGACCAAAAGTTCAAAAGTTTTGAACGTCGACAAGCTGATCTGGAATTGTTTTCGGCTCTTTCTGTCCCTAGGCTAGTGCTTCCTTAATCAACCACTGAAGTGTTAAAATATTCCTCTAACGTGGCTTGTATCCTTCATGAAACCTCTTTGTTTCCCGCATATAGCTAGACACGAATATGCCCACTGTACAAATTTTAATCCAAGATTATTAAAAAAAATATAATACAAGATCAAATATATAGTTAAATAATGCATATTAAAATGATCATTACTTATATAATTACCTATTTACTTAAATATGGGATGATGTTAAAGCCGAACTCTTTCAATGTCCAATAGCCAATCTCATTTGACGTATTAAACATTACAAGTAGAACTATTCTTATATTGTAAGGGAGTTTATCAATTTAAGTGATATCCCATCTGAACATTTACAAAATTTAAAATTAAAAAGACGAGCAAAATTAGTGAGCCGATTTTAAAAACAAAAAATTCATCAATAATGCGCAAGAATTTATATCATTATACAAACCTGTCAACAAAATTTGTGAAAAGTTCTAGTATAAACTTAGAATGTCTACTAAACTACAAAAGCACACTACTTTTTAATTTTGATAAAGTTTGAAGACCATTATTTCTCCCCGTGCAGAAAGATGCAAATTTGATATTGAAAAAAAAGAACAGTCACTTGTGATCTGTTAGGAATTAACGAAGTCAAGTGTCAAGTAGTTACATAGATGAATCACACTTTCCCGCACTTATCTAATGCACATTATCTTTCCCTTGTATCCCAAGAATTGAGTCTTTTCCTAGATTAGGATTACGGTATCCATTTTTACCTTATATTATGCGATTGCTGTCATTCCAATTTTTTCGATTCAGGACTCTGCACATTCTATGTTATGCGTAGCATCCTAGTTATAAGTTTGTGCCAGCAAAAACAACTAACAAAAATATTAAAAACTCGTGATAGTGTAAAATTTAAAGATAAATATACTTCTTATATGGACAAGAAGTGGTCAAGCAGTCCAATAAAAATAATCAAATAAAATGAAACTTTTAATCTTTGTGCATAGATATTCTGATTATGTCCGGAGAGAGATAATTTGATTATAACATCAGTGTAGACCGCATAATGCCTGTCTAGAACTTCAACAAAAGTAATTTTACAAGCAACAGAAAAACCTTTTAGCTATCTTTCAATTGCAACAAAACTAGGACTTTACAGTCATTTTAGTTCTTGAACCAATCAAATGTGACCCAAGGAATAATTAGTTAAGCATTTTCCGACTAGAATCTAAGCAAAAAATTTGAATACCAATGTATCAAACATAACTCCAAAACTTTAGATACTCTCACAAAAGTGATGAAATTCTTACCCCTAATAGCGCTTGAATATTTGCAGCAGTGCTCTTCTCATACGCAAGAAAGGCAAGCACAAAGAATGTAGTGTAAGTAACAACATCAAATAAACCGCAAGCAAACACAGCTACAAGCCCCAACTTTACAAGACATACACTCGTTTGGGCTGATTGTTCCTGACAAAACACGCATCAAAATTCAAAATCTCACATGGGTTTCTACAAAAATGACAATCCCATAAAATATCATATGGGTTCACTAAATCTTTCCACATTGTATCATAAATTCCTCAAGAGATGAATAAAAGCTCACCCTCCAATTCTTCCAGAAATTTTGGCTATGCTGATTCTAGCACAAAAAGGAAAGATATAAGAATTATATTTTGAAGGAGTAATAATCAAGAAAGAAAGAGAAAAACAAACCTCTACTTCTTGATTTAGTTGAGGAAGATTTTCATCAGCTGAAGCTCCTGAGCTAATGGTGCTGCTGGTACAGGAACACTTCACAGGAGCATATGATTTTAATTGTTGAAATTAGGGATTTGTTGAGCTGATGGGGGATTTGTTTTATCATTAAAAATAAAAAAGTTTCCTAACCTCTTTCGTATAAACTGATTGCACTATATTGTAATCCAACTTAGCCATCCGAAACAAATTGGGATCCATGTTTTGTTCTTGTTCATAAGAATGTATAACTGTTTGTGCCACTTTGGCACTCAAAAATTACAGTTTTTCAATTGAAGCAACAGCAAATGTAATTCACAATAACAATAAACAAGTAGATCCCAAACTAAAAGAAATAAAGGAAGAGAAAGGGCAATTGTTTCATTACAACCAGACCTCCTGTAGTTCCAGTATGGAATCCAAGGTTTTCTTTGATGAGGTAATGAGGTCTGAATATGCTACACAAAGTTTTGTGACCACTTGATCAGTAGATATATTAGGAACTTTGCAACTGCATATTAAAGATAACATCCATTCTTGTATTCATAGTCTCATTTTTTGTGGACTTTTTATGCGCAAATTATTTTCTTGTGTACATTATATGTACAAGGGAAGTACCATCATCTTTGCACTTTCTTTACACTAGTAATCAAGGCACGCACATGATTGTATCTACATTTTTCACTTTTTTTAGAATTTAAATGTTAGTGGGAGAAATTATAGGTAGCATAATGTTTTCATGTAAAAGTATATCCGAAAGAGACAGAAACTTACAGAGTGTTGCCAACAGCAACACCACACTTAGTGGCAGCATTGACATCAACATTGTTGTATCCCACCTATGTTACTGAAAGCTTTTCTTCCTGCTCTGTTCAATGCAGAGAATAGTGTCTCCCCCCAATCCTAAGTCAACTTTAATCTATCTCAATGTAAATAGTCCAATTTGTAGGTCTAGGCCTTTAAGCTCTGCACAATATGTGTAGCTATGGAAAGTTAGTGTACCATGTTTAGATAACATGATATGAACACATTGTTGAAATAACAAAAATAACATAAGAAATTAAAAATATTTCATGTTTACAATTTGTTGCAACTTTTTAAAACTACTCCAAAGCTAACTAAATTAAAACTTAAAACCAATATGATGAACTTGGAATAAATATTTTCTTAAGAGTTCTCATTTTACTCCTTTAGAAAAAACAAGATGCTAATGAAAAATGCCAGTGAAATCTTGAGATGCTTTTTATACACAAAAGTATAATGCATTTACATGACAGATAAAAATTGATCTCAGCTTAGTCCCTTCACGGAAAATACCAACATTGAACACAACAATATATTTGGATTTGAAGTAACAGATTTATTTATAGAAAATCATACCTCCATCTGCTGAAATTTTGTGTCCCAGACAGCCTTTCCTCCATAAAATACATTGAACAAGTAGGTCCATAAACAATGCTCCAGCAGCGATCCCAAGTACTACACTGGCATTATTCTTTTTACCATTAACTTCTGGAGGTTTGAATTCTGCATAGAAAGAAGGAAATAACTGTACATTCAAATTCTAGTGACCCAAGAAAACTGATTAGAGTGAGGAGGTAACAAATGAAACTGACTAGATGAGATCTATAGGTATAAATCAAACTTTATAAGCACTCTCATCAAATGCAGGATAAAGTGACCATATACATGTCCTGGTCCAAAGGTTCTGGATTTGGAGTTGTCCTTAGGTTGTGACACAAATGAGATATCAACAAGCCTCTACACGTGCTTTGTGAAAAAGACAAATGTGTGGACAAATCATATTGGGTGATGTAAAACATCAAAGAAACTGTATAAATGGTCTTACTATTATTATTTTAAAAAATATTTTTTTTTGGGTGAGGGGAGGGGAAACAGACTACCATACTGAAATTGTATGCTACTGAAATAGGATGCAAGACTTGGAGAATAAACAGGTACTCAATCCGGAGGACTGCCATTTCAGACTCCTTCAGTATTTTTGACATACAAAGGTTCTTGATTGCAAGTCACATCTCGCCAACAGTGCAATCCATAGTAGCTTGGCATATGACATTGTCAGGGGAAGACAAAGACATGCCAGAGCTAAAATTTGGTTCACTTTCTTGGTATTGATTCTCGGACTGGATTAGATCTAAACTGGGATTATGTTCTCTCCAACTTGCAATCAAACGTTTGAGCACATAATTTGTCTTAGGCAGTTGAGTGCCATTTAGCTTCTGTCGTGTAATGGGGCAAGTGTAGTTTCCCCTATCAATCCATTCTTGGATTTCTTGACGTTCATAAGTCTATCCCATCTCAAGAGTCACTGGATCATCAAATATGTTACTTGTTATGGGACAGACAAAATCCTTACGAGCTGCATGCTTTCCTCCACCAGGCGGTTTCCGCTATCTGCCATGACAGGATCTGGAGAACTGGTGATAGGAAAAAAATAATTGAAGATTCAATGGAACAGAAACCAAAAATAGACAAAATATATACATCTATATACTTATTTGATCACACAAAGCTCAGAATTATACTTCTCCACGGAACCAAAATTACCAAGAATAGTACATGTTTATGCAGAAATGTACAACTTTACTAACAATATCTAACAAAACCATACCATTGATTCTGTTATAAGTATTAGAATCTACAAACTAACATCATTTCTGCAGCAAAACACCATAATTAATCATCAAACAAGAGATTCCCACAACCAAAAATTCAATAATCAATGTGTTAACTTCATTCATACCCATTAATTTTCCAATCAACCCATATACATATCAACAATCAAAAGTTATGGGTCGAGCAATCAAGGGTATAAATCAAAATCAGAATTTTTCAATCGATACATACCAGATTTAAGTTATGGGTCAAGCAATCAAGGGTATAAATCAACTCTAATGTTCTTACCTAGAAATGGGTAAAGAAATCACAATATTAAATTTTCGAATACCTTTTGAAGAAGTTGTTGTCAGAGGTGACGGTGATCTTGCTCTTCTCGCGGACGACGGAGACAGAATCACCCAGAACTCCGGCCTTGTCGCCGACCTTGATTCTCTCCTGAGGGAACTTTTCCAATGAAGCAATGTCCATAATTTTGTCCTTCAACGGCTTTCCGCAGTCAATCACGAAGGTCGCTCCCTTCTTCTTCCCCTTGGCTCCGGCCGCTCCTCCTGTCCCTTTACTCATCTTCGTTTTTCTTCTCTAAAATTAAATAAGCAATTTTCAGATACATAACAATAATATATTTCATATAATATACAGATATATACATATATACGTATGTGAATATAGAGAGAGAAGTTCTCTTACCAGATTGAACTTTAAAACGGCCGATTGCAACTAAATATGGGATGTTTGTGAATAAAAAGGAGGAGACTATCGATCTACTGTAAGAGAACAAGTGAGAGATAAAGGAGGAGGAAGAGGAGGACGTGGCTGGCGAGGGAGCGACGAAAGGACGAGGGTTTGTCGCCGCTGCTGCTAGAGTGAGAAAATGGGAGAGAAAGAATGAGAGGAAGAAACGAGAGAGAAGAAAATACTCCTTCAGCGTTCCATTTCAAATTGCATTTTTTTATATAGATAACCCAATGTTATCTATTTAAAATCAAAAATTACCCTTATAAATACATATTATTTTTTATATATATCTACAACGTTTTATTAAAAAAATATTATAAAAAAAATACCACAATATTTTTTATAAAAATATCATCTTTTAAGTGTTGTTTTTTTTATAGTTTTGTACTAGTGAAATCAAAGAACAAAATCGGTAATACCTATAGGCATTAGAACTTTTGAGAATCACCTAAGAATGAAGAGAAGAGAGATATCAACACCCAAACCCCAATTGAACGATAAACATACCCAAATAGGTCAAAAAAATTGATAATAACGACCAGAATGTGGCAAAATTACTTCAGAATGAAAGAAGGGGTTTGGGTTGGAATTTGAGGCTAGTAGTATACGCAAAGAATTTTATACGTATTTTAAAACATAAAAGTATTTTTTTTTATTTTTAAAAGAAAACATACATATTATAAACATTATAATATTAATTTATATTAATATTATACATATTATAAATATTTTCTACCTCATTTTTAGCATATGCATACTATATCCACGTGTGTCTGATTATTTGATTTCACGTCATTTCCTTGAATTTCTTTTTTTTAAATGTCATGTAAGAAATAAATAAACAGACATCCACTAAATTTAACGAAATGGCCCAATTAAGCATTTTTTTAAAATCACAGTGGACCAATTATATTTTTTAAAGTATAGTGGCTCAATACTTACAACTCGACGAACACAATAGGGTAAATGTGTTTTTTTTCCAATTTACAAGTATTAGGAATTTGATTGACTGGCTTGCTACGTAAGAAATAACTTGTTTTATTATTTTTTTCAAAAGCCACGTAGGAAATTTGGTTCAATTTTTTAATGTCCGTGAGTAAAATTGGACGGAATGACTTGATTAACAATTTTTAAAAAATACAGTGGACCAATTGAATTTTTTTAAACTATAGTGACTACGTGCTTTAAACACGACGACCACAATGGGATAAAGGTACTTTTTCCCGTTTTTTGTGTGATTTCGAAGGCGATTTCAATTCTTTGCTCAGCCCTTGTCAAAACTTATATATGTAAAAAATGAGTTACAAAAAAAATTCATATAAATTATTTTAGAAATTAATTACTTTTTAAAAAAAGTATAAGTGAGAGAATATGGTCATTATAAATTACATTTAGTTTACTACAAACTTTAATTTTTTAAAATTAGAAAATATTATATCTATATGTGCTCAATTTTAATTTCAAAAATTATAAATCTGACCAAAAAATTAAAACTGGACACTTATTTTGAGACAGAGGAAGTGAAACATTTCACTATATAAGTTTGCGTCCAAATAAATAATAATTTTGAAATGAAAAATGATGCGTTTTGGAAAAAAAAGGTCGAAACATGCTTATTGCGTTTATCTTAATTTTGGGCAACAATTTACTAGTCGTTGCAAAAAATTATACAAAATACGCAACGAAAAAAAATTGTTGACAATGAATGTAGCCCATATTAGGATACAAAATATAGCAAAAAAACAATGTTTTACCCAAGATGAGGAGAAATAACATCGACAACAAAAAAATTAAATAGGCAGGAAATTATTTTTTCCCACTAACAAATTGGCAACGAAATTTTGCACCAACCTATGAATTTCATTACGAAAAATGAAAGCCTTTTAGAAATTGAAACGAATGAAAAATTTTGTTGCTAAATATACATTTTTGGCAACGACTTTATAAGTCGTTGCCCAATAAATCGTTGCCAAATGTCCATTTTTGTAGTGGGATTAATAGAATTTATGACGAACCAGTGTTGTCATTTATCCACTCATCTAATTAGTGACACACTATTATCTCGTCATATAAATTTGGTATTTGTGATAATAAAAATGGTCAGAAATTATTAATTTTTCGTATTTACAAAATTTACCTCCAAAAGTTCTTAAATTTTTTTTGCCTCCAAATCAAATTGTGACGATGTTACATACTTTGTCACTAAATATAACAATTTATGATAAACCATTTTTGTCACTTATCCACGCAGCTAATTAGTGACGCACTATTATCTCGTTATATAAAATTGGTATTTGTGATAATACAAATTATCATAAATTAATATTTTTTTCGTCTTTAAAAAATTTCCCCTCCAAATTGTTTTAGAAAATTTTTGCCTCCAAATAAAATTGTGACGATATTACGTACTTTGTCACTAAATATAAGAATTTGTGACGAACGAATTTGTCACTTATCCACGCATGTAATTAGTGACGCACTATTATCTCGTCATATAAAATTGGTATTTATGACAATACAAATTGTCATAAATTATTATTTTTTTGTCATTAAAACATTTCCCTCCAAAAATTCCCCCCAAAATTTTGCCTCCAAATAAAATTGTGACGAATTTGTATTTGGCGTCACTAAATGTGAACATTAGTGACGAAAGCACATTGTCACTATATTTTACAAATAATTAATGACAAAATATTATGTTGTCATCGAAAGAAATATTTTGTGACAATAAATATTGTCATCAATTATTACAAAATGTCACTAAAAGGTTTTCCTTCAAAATTTTGGTACGAAATTCTACCTCCAAAATTACTTGTGACGAAATTTTGTTAATCATCATCAAATGTGTAAATTAGTGACGATATAAATGATTAATAGTAACAAAAGTAAAAGTCGTCACAAAAGCAAAAGTTTTAGTGACGATTATGAATTTTGTGATTATTAATTAACAAATTGTGACAAAATTTTGTGCGTGGCAAAAAATTCGTCATGAAATGTGTGATTTCTTGTAGTGTTGCTATAACTTCCGATATACAATTGATCTGGCCTTGATTCTTTTTGCATCTTAAAGAGCACATTACAAACTACATGTTACAAGCTTTAAACATCAAAAACAGTAAACACACAAGAATCTATGGAGTCTGACATTTGGCTGCAAAACACAAATTTTCCTATTTCCAGATTTGCTAAAAATTCAAAATCGTGAACTTTGATGTTATGGGTCATGTATTTATCAACACAGAACATCAATTGACACCCTATAACACATCTATAAACAATCAATTACAACATTTAACAACAAATCAAAGGATTTATAGGATTAGGGTTTTTATACCTTTATGCTCTAATTCTTGATTCTTTGTTTCTGATTTGTTTTAAACTTTCGTGGGGCTGATCATAGGGACTGAAAAGCTTGCTAATTTCGTGGGTTTGAGTGGAGAGAAAAGTAGTTTGAGTTTTTGAACAAAAATGAGCTAAATATTGCACTCTTTATCTCTTAATCTCTATTTATATCCTTGTTGGATGCATGAATGGTTGTTGGTTTCCATTTTAAAGTCAAGGGAGTTGGTAGGAGTTGTTAGGGTTAGGTCACCAACTCTTTATCTTGTAAAGATTTGCAAGCAAACTAAAAAAATGTGACAAAAGGGCTTTTTGGTCTTTTAATAAATCATTAAATGGAAAAATTGTAACTTTACAAACCCTTAGGGTTTAGGGTTTAGGGTTTGAGCCAATTTAGCAAAATTCTAGAATTTCCATTTTTAGGATTTGCACAAAAATTAAATAAATTTTCGTTTCTAAAATTTTGAAAAATAATTTTGTCAATCAAATTAAGTTTATAATTATCTTATACATGGATATTAGGGTTTATTACCCTTAATCACAATTAACTTTGCTAATAAAGCAATTAGGGTTTATCATACCAAAAATTAGGGTTTTTAATACAGAAAATTAATAAAGATTTTGAATAATTGCGATTCTCCCTAATTAGGGTTAATACATATATCACCGATTATAAATAACATTATCGTGATTACATAACGACTTTCCAATTCTCAAAGTCGTGAATGACTTTCGCATTAAGGTTTCAAATCAATTAGGGTTTCAAGAAATTAATTTAGGGTTCTAGATTTTAGGGTTTTAATTTACTAATTAGATTCACCTTAACTAGTAATTAAAGTCTATCATACTTGATATTAATCATAGTAACACTATTTCTGACTGTTCAAACCTCCAGTTTAGGTTTCTGGATTAGGGTTTTCATTCATAGTTATGGTTTTTTAATATCTAGAAAATATAAATATAAACTAAGGTTTTAATATTTATAATTAGGGTTTCCTAATTAGCATAACACTAAGTAACACATATCACATAACACAGTTATAATAATAGCCTTAAACTCACAATTGAATTTCAAAATTAGGGTTTTTGCACAGTAAAACTAGGGTTTTCAAATACTGCACCACAATTACTCAATCATTACTAGCTCACATACATACAGTACATATCTATAGCACTGAAAAATCAAAATATAAATAATATTATACTTTTATCACCATTCCTTATTCCAGAACCAGACATAGGGTTTGTAAAATATTATTAAGGTTTGATCATAATATAATAAAACTATTCCATACATTAACCTTGCACACCTAACCATACATATCTATAACACTAAAAAATATTAATATTATATTATTATTCTCATTCCTTGATCAAAACCCAGAATTAAGGTTTGGATTTCATATCTGATTTATCTGTCATAATTATAAATTAAGTCAAAATAATTAACTTAATATCCTGAACAAAATTCATTTAATAAAATAATTATTATAAATATTCTAAAATCATTTCACAGATTATTTAAATAATATTTAATTTTATTTTCCTAGAAAATAATTGATAAAAAAAATTCCAATATGGAATTAATTAGTATAAAATATATAATTGATAATAATCAATAATTCTAAAAATAAATTTATCTGCAATACTTAATGTAATAAATAAATTTTATTTATCACACATATAATTATAATTACACATTACCTTGACACATATCATTCATATTTATTTTAATAAATTATAAAAAAAAAAATTATACGCAAAATCCCAGCTCAAACCTTCGTGCCTTTCTAGCCTCCGTATCAACTTGATGCGGAGCCAATCTAGTCAACTCATTAAATTTCACTGATATATTCCGCAACTTACATATCCCCTTGCTTTAATTCTAGAAATTTCACCTCCATTCTAGCCTGTATACTAGCAGAAATAATTTTAAAAAAATAAAGTATTAAACCTATCCCATGCTACCACACCTGCTCCTTCCCTCGTCTAATTTTCTTTCCACCAAAAATTTTGCCTCACCCTTCATCATGCAGGTGGGAAAAAATGATCTTTTGCCCCTCAGCTACCTTAGCTATCACGAACAACTTTTTTTTTTATTTCCTTAACCAAAGTTTGGGCTTCTACAGGGTCATTTGTACCTTCGAATTTTGGCGATAGGACCGCCTTGAAGTCTTTAACGTTCAACGTTCAATTATCTGGTTGATCTTTCACGGCTGATATTCCGTTCTGCACAGCTTGATCGTCCATATTCGGAAGTTTCTGTATCGAGTCTGGTTGTCCTCCAGCTTTGTTGATAGATTCTTCTATCCTTTGGTTTCATTTTCGTCTTGACGGCATTTTCATAAATTATTCTTACATACTAAGCCTTATCGTAAACACTTAACATATAATACAAAATTTTCTACTCAAATAATCATGTATTCAAAATATTAGATTTTTTTTTTAAAAACTCGGTCTACTGTAATAACCAGTGACCAAATAAATATCTACTATCTTTATACCAACTTATCCCATTAATCCAACATAGACTCATATTCATAACACTTGACATGACATAGCGCATTCTATTTTAAACATTTGTTATCCCTTTGTGACTTCAAAAGTCGGGATTTACAACTTTGTCCAACACAAAAGTTAAAAATATATCATTACACAAAATACTTATCACATATACCGCACAAAAATATACATATTCAGCTAATACCAATACTACCTATTTCTTTTGCCTTCACTAAAGATTAACTATACCCAGTTCGTCAAATCACATTTACGAGTTCATAAACTTGTCACAGTTATATGAGTTTACGAATTTATCCTAGTCAGACCTTTGGCGTCCATTCGCTGAGGGATTCATAAACATTTCATATAACAATGAGTCAAAAATGTCACATAAGTATGAGTTTTAAGAACTCGTACTTAACCCTATGTTCTCTACCTATGACCTATCTATTTTTTTATACACATGAGAAATGAATCACCCTCTTAACATGCATATAGCAAATAGCGCGACACAAACATTTCAATGATTATCAGTGTCAGATACTAAGTAGTTTTTACACCAAGTACAATTCCCCGCCCATACAAGGAATCATACAACTCAGCTGCCGACATGAGTCATCATTGAAATTCCCAACTAATCCTAACCCCCTTTTCCATTCGATTTCATTTAATCCGTATTCATAACCCTTTCTTGAATATGTACCATTCATACAACAATCTTACTTTAAACTTTCCAATCATAAGATTAATTTTTTTCTGGCTGTCATAATTTTATTAGATCACGGGGTGAACTCATCGAATATAATGATTCAATTCTATGTCTTAATTGTTTTGTTTTACGATTTCCTTTCTATGCACTTTCAGTCTTTTAGACTAGATCTATTCACAATTACTGTTCAACTTATTATCAGAGTTAGGAAACTCTGTGGCTTAACAACTCACCGAGATTCATCTTTGAATCATACTAACCAACTAACTCTATACGAGTTATTTGTATTTTCAACGTTTCCCTCTGTTCTAAGGTTATAGCCTAAGGTCTAACCGACCTAAGGTTTCTAACCCTATAACTCTGATACCATGTTGTGAAGTCCCCGAACCTGGATACTTGAAACCCGAACTCGGTACTTCACGATACCATTTCTATGAGCGGAAATATTACTAATAATAATAACACTAAAATAAATTATAAACTTATCTTACCTTTATCAGAGTTTAATCCCAAGTACGCAACCTTTACTATATGACACCGTAAACCTAATCTGTTTGCTTTCCTTTTCACTTGTTCTTGACCGATCCTTCTGATTGTTCACACTTATCTGAAAACATTTAAATTAAGTAAGGATGAGCATTTGAGTGCCCAACAAGTATTATATATATATATATATATATATATATATATATATATATATATATATATATATATATAAGTTGAAAGAATTTAAATGTTTTCTTTATAATATTCATCTACAACAAGTCAATAGTTATGAAGTATTCTGAACTGATATTAATAACATAACAACCCTCTTTCAAATTTTTGAAACTACGTACTGGCTATAAATAGGGTTTAAGTGACATTCTATGAACATTGTTTTTATTTTCGAAAAGGTTTAGCAGAACTTCATCTGCAAACCTTCATAACTTACGGACACGGGGGTGATCAGCCCGTTATGCCTTGTATTGATCAATACTACATTACAATAACGATGTTATCATTTACTTGGTCCGCCTTGGGCGCATAAAAGTTTTCCCGTGAACGGGATGTTCATATTTCCCAGGGTTCCAGACAAAAGGTATTATTTTATCCAACAATAATCTATCATTCAACATATATGTATAACAAAGGTGTATCAACATGTGATTAAATACAATGATTATGCAAGTGGGGACACTTGTATAATTATTTCTAGAAATTAACGAACAGAATACATATCCGAATTATCATATACTAACATGTTGATAATCAAAGGGTGTATATAATATAGGTTTAACCATCTGTACATTAATAATAATAATTCTGAACTTCTCACTTCTGTCCATTGCATAAAGAAAATGCAAAGTTAGGATACTTGCCTGATGCGCTGCTTACAATTCTCAACTTAGTTCTACCCTATTCTATAACAACCTATCATTAATCAAATTATTTGTTCGATTAGAACAATATAATATAACACATAGTACTGCATTTCGCAGTCAGCACATAATCTAATCATCTTATCACACATGTTCTACAATCATGGCATCACAAACAAACATCAACACATTCCTAATCACATTGTCACACAACCTTAATAACCATTGAATCACAATTAAACAGTTAACTAATCACATTATTTAAGTCCAGATCAATTTCTAAAATATGTCGGTCTACCGACATCTTTATCGGGTAATTATCGAGTCTAAGACTCTAAACAGTTGTCCAATATCCATTTAGACTAATTAAATAACAGTTGCACTATTTTTCATGACCTTATAATAATTTTAAAATTATTATTACCACTTATCATAATTTTTGAAATATCAGAATCATTATTAAATGATTTAAATATCAAACAATTCTATTATCATTAATATTTAATTAATATTAAACTATTAATGAAACCATTGCTCAAATATTAAAGTTATTAATAATAAATTAAAATATTTTTAAAACATTTATATTACCCTTAAATGATTTTTAAAACATTTAAAATCATCATTAAATAATCACCATTAATATTTCAATATTAATGAACTATTATCTAAATATTAAAAGTCATTAATTATAACTTAAAATATTTTTAATTCATTTATATCCTTTTTAAATGATTTTTAAATAAATAAAACCATTTTTTAAACTATTTATTTAATATAATTATTAAATAAATTTAATATCATTAATATTAAATTATTAATGAAATTATCCTTTAAATATTAAAAGTTATAGTTTATAACTTAAAATATCTTTAAACACTTTATTTTCATTTAAAATGATTATTATAATGTTAAAATCATTTTGAAACTAATTTATTTAATATAATTATTAAATAACTTTAATATCATTAATAATCATTAACTAATGAAATTAACCATTAAAAATTAAAATTTATATTTTATAACTTAAAATATTCTTAAATACCTTATTATTATTTAAAATGATTTTTAATATAATAAAATCATTTTTAATTCATTTATTTAATTTATTTAATAAATAACATAACTATCATTAATATTAATTTATTAATGAAAATTATCACAAAATATTAAAAGTTATCAAAAATAACTCAAAATTATTTTTTAACACAATAATATAATTTTTCATGATTTTTCATGAATTAAAACTATTTTTAAATAATTTATCTAATATTGTAATTAAATAAATAAATACCATTTACATTCCAAAAATATTAAATATTTTCGAAATATACCCAAAATAATTAAAATATAATTTTCGGATATTAAAATAATATTTAAGAATTTATTATGTATTTTTAATAATTAAAAACCATTTTTATCAATTTTTTATTAATTTCCGGAAATTATAATTAAAACCGTCGCTAAAGGGCTATAGCGACACTTTTTGTCGCTATAGGTGTTCTTGAGGATTTCCAGAAAATCTTGACAGTGTGCTAGGGGGTGGTTTGACCGGTTATATCTCTTAGGATAATGCGTTTCTGGGCTTGAAATTGATTTCATACTGCAGTACTCATGTAATACTACAAGTACATAACAAGATTCGTGGCTAAACAACATCAGATCAGAGAGATTTAAGCTCTCCAAAAACCTTACAACGCTGTTCTTCGGCTTGTCAGAGTTTAACAGATTTGAGGTACCTACTTTGAGTCCTTATAACTTGATGTTCGTATAACATTTATATGATCTATCAACTCCAGTTTGTAGACAACATGTAATACTACAATTACAAAGTATAATAACACAAAAACATCAAAACATGATCAAGTTATGGCCGGTCAAACTTGAACACGGACACTGCTAAAAAAATTTCTCGGTTCGGTAATTGGACAGTTTCGGTCAACGGGTTTTGACCGGTTATAACTTCCGATATACAATTGATCTGGCCTTGATTCTTTTTGAATCTTAAAGAGAACATTACAAACTACATGTTACAAGCTTTAAACATCAAAAACACTAAACACACAAGAATCTATGGAGTCTGACATTTGGCTGCAAAACATAAATTTTCCTATTTCCAGATTTGCTAAAAATTCAAAATCGTGAACTTTGATGTTATGGGTCATGTATTTATCAACCCAGAACATCAATTGACACCCTATAACACATCTATAAACAATCAATTACAACATCTAACAACAAATCAAAGGATTTCTAGGATTAGGGTTTTTATACCTTTATGCTCTAATTCTTGATTCTTTGTTTCTGATTTGGTTTAAACTTTCGTGGGGCTGATCTTAGGGACTGAAAAGCTTGTTAATTTCGTGGGTTTGAGTGGAGAGAAAAGTAGTTTGAGTTTTTGAACAAAAATGAGCTAAATATTGCACTTTATCTCTCTTAATCTCTATTTATATCCTTGTTGGATGCATGAATGGTTGTTGGTTTCCATTTTAAAGTCAAGGGAGTTGGTAGGAGTTGTTAGGGTTAGGTCACCAACTCTTTATCTTGTAAAGATTTGCAAGCAAACTAAAAAAATGTGACAAAAGGGCTTTTTGGTCTTTTAATAAATCATTAAATGGCAAAATTGTAACTTTATAAACCCTTAGGGTTTAGGGTTTGGTTTAGGATTTAGGGTTTGAGCCAATTTAGCAAAAGTCTAGAATTTCCATTTTTAGGATTTGCACAAAATTTAAATAAATAAAATTAAATAACTTTTCGTTTCTAAAATTTTGAAAAATAATTTTGTTAATCAAATTAACTTTGCTAATAAAGCAATTAGGGTTTATCATACCAAAAATTAGGGTTTTTAATACAGAAAATTAATAAAGATTTTGAATAATTGCGATTCTCCCTAATTAGGGTTAATACATATATCACCGATTACAAATCACATTATCGTGATTACATAACGACTTAACCAATTCTCAAAGTCGTGAATGACTTTCGCATTAAGTTTTCAAATCAATTAGGGTTTCAAGAAATTAATTTAGGGTTCTAGATTTTAGGGTTTTAATTTACTAATTAGATTCACCTTAACTAGTAATTAAAGTCTATCATACTTGATATTAATCATAGTAACACTATTTCCGACTGTTCAAATCTCCGGTTTAGGTTTCCGGATTAGGGTTTTCATTCATAGTTAGGGTTTTCTAATATCTAGAAAATATAAATATAAACTAAGGTTTTAATATTTATAATTAGGGTTTCCTAATTAGCATAACACTAAGTAACACATATCACATAAAACAGTTATAATAATAGCCTTAAACTCACAATTGAATTTCAAAATTAGGGTTTTCCCACAGTAAAACTAGGGTTTTCAAATACTGCACCACAATTACTCAATCATTACTAGCTCACATACATATAGTACATATCTATAGCACTGAAAAATCAAAATATAAATAATATTATATTTTTATCACCATTCCTTATTCCAGAACCAGACATATGGTTTGTTAAATATTATTAAGGTTTGATTGTAATATAATAAAACTATTCCACACATTAACCTTGCACACCTAACCATACATATCTATAACACTGATAAATAATAATATTATATTATTATTCTCATTCCTTGATCAAAACCCAGTATTAAGGTTTGGATTCCATATTTGATTTATCTGTCATAATTATAAATTAAGTCAAAATAATAAACTTAATATCCTGAACAAAATTCATTTAATAAAATAATTATTATAAATATTCTAAAATCATTTCACAGATTATTTAAATAATATTTAATTTATTTTCCTAGAAAATAATTGATAAAAACATTTCCAATATGGAATTAATTAGTATAAAAATTATAATTGATAATAATCAATAATTCTAAAAATAAATTTATCTGCAATACTTAATGTAATAAATAAATTTTATTTATCACACATATAATTATAATTACACATTACCTTGACACATATCATTCATATTTATTTTAATAAATAATAATAAAAAAAATTATACGCAAAATCTATGATTTATTTATATAGAAAATATCGGGTTGTCACAGGTATCGTGAAGCACCGAGTTCGGGTTTCAAGTACCTGGATTCGGGGGCATCACAGGCGCTGCAGCGCCAGCTTTATGCTTACATCTCGCGTTGTGGCGCGAGCTTAATGTATGACTATCCCGAACTTGGCGCTGCGGCGCGAGTCCTTTCTTAATGGGTCGCGCTGCGGCGCCACACTCTAGAGGATTTTGGTACTGTTCATGGTACTGCGGCACCACATATTGAACAAAGATTCGCACCTCGGCAAACACTTGCAATAGGCTCGAACACTGTTCTGCATTGTGGCACTGGTCATTTTTCCTAGGGTTGGCACCGCGCCGTCAACTCTGTGCACCAGAAAACAAATTCAGTTTGTGAATTTTGTGAACTTCCCGAACGTATAACTTCTTCGTTATAAGTCCGAATTGGCTCGTTCAAAAGCCTATAGTTCATAAATTATGTAATCTATATGATCATTCAAAATTTTTATCTATTTGACTTTGTTTGCTAAAAATTTACCTATTGGTTCACTTTTAACAAAAACGATAAACGTTTGTGAATGTTCAACGCTCGTTTCTTTGTTCTAAGTCAGAATCCGGTCATTTTCGAGTCCGCAACTCTTAAATGAAAAATATGACTTGTCTCTATTGGAAAACAAAGGTTTCGTGATCCAACACAAAATTTGACTCCCATTCTGAGAATTTTACAAATTCGACGTTTATCGTCCAATCGTGCAAATTCTGACAATTCTTCATTCTTATGATTTGTTCAACATTACAAATGAACTTCATTCATCATGTGAACATCTTAACATACTTAATACAACAACTTATATTCATTGTTGGATTTTGGACTTATTCTTCAAGAGCTTATAACTTGTCAATTTATAAACTACTTAAGATTTGATTTATTAATGACTTATGACAATTAGAGTTTCTTAATCATCATACTTTACATGTTCTTCACATATAACTTTATTTAGGTATATATGATACATATAATCATATAAGTTCTTAATTCACTTTTCTTACTAAACTCATCACAAGTTCATATTTTCACACTTAACATTCATGTTAGCTTATAATAAGTTTATAACTTTTATAAGTTCAAATGACATATTGCCAACTTATGTGGCTTAAGTTCATTACCCACACATTCTTCTTACTTTTTATTATTCATATTCCTCAATCCAAACTTTTCTTATCAACCTATCATGATAGAGATAGAAGATAAATGGAGAAGAGGTCTTACTCTTGAAGTCTTTGATAAGTAGCTTCTTCTTCTTCTTGGCTTATGGAAGTTAACTTATGATAGCTTATTCTCTCTAACACTTAAGCACTTTGTAATTTTTTAATTGCTTGAACAATTGTTAAATGGCTAGCAAGGCTCTTCTATTTATAGACTTTGCAAGGTTAGGGTAGATTGGTCATTAAAACAATTCCACCTCCTTAAGCCACCTCCTTACTATTCATTACTTCCTAACCACTCTCTTATCTCATACATGGCCATTACTTCAAAGTCTTGGTCATTACTCCTAAGTCTTGATCATAAAACTTACTTGATCACCACAATAACCATATCAATATGGTTTGCTCCATGGGTCATACAACCCATGGATTCTAGCTTGGGCTTGCATTAATTCACTCTTTGGGCTTTGCATTACTAACCACTAGTTGGTTCATTAATTAATAGTTGGGCTTTAACCTTAATTGACTTGGGCTTTGTACATAAATCCTAGCCAATCTTTACAAGTTCATTAATATTTCATAATACATACACATATAGTTGATGAATTTTTCTTGTATTCTAATTCATATAGAATTTATATACGGTATTTCATCCTTCATACAAACTCATATAATACCTAGTATTATACTCGTTTTCATTACTCTGTACAATACCAAGTATCATACATTTATTACTTATTCCTTAACACTTCGCTTTTCTTAACATTTATAAATTAAGTCCACAAGCGAATTATTACATTTTTCATAACTAGATTTTTATTACATAATCCATCTTACCTTGTTATTCCATCGTTACGTATTTCTCAGAAACTCAAAATTATATCCCGAACAAATATCGATGAATAGTGTTTATCGAAAATTTTCTCAGAAAAATTTTATTTTCATCTTGCAAATTCAAACACTTTAATTCATCCACGTAGCTCAAATACTACGACATTCTAATATCAATAGGTTATATAATGACAACCATCTTGATAACACATGAAATATGATTTTATTATTATTTAATTTAATAAAATCATTTTACAATAGGATCCGAATTTTTCGGTTGTTACACTTAATCTCAAATGTGTTCCCATTTGCTCTTGCAAACTTCTCCAAAAGTTCGACGTGAACCTTGGATCACGATTTGACACAATCAAAACAGGTACTCCATGTCTAGAAATAATTTCCTTGACATAAAGTTTAGCTAGTTGCTCTAGGTTATACCTAACTCCTATTGATAGAAAGCGAGCCGATTTGGTTAACCGATCCACTATTACCCAAATAGCATCGTATCCTTTACTCGTTGTTGGAAGTCCCACCACAATGTCCATGGTGATATGCTCCCACTTCCACTCCAGAATCTCTAGTGGATGCAACAACCCACTCGGTCATTGGTGTTTAGCCTTAACTTTCTGACAAGTTAAGCACTTACTAACATATTCTGCGATCTCCCTCTTCATGTTCGGCCACCAAAGGTTATGACAAATGTCTTGATACATCTTAGTACTACTCGGATGTATCGAGTACCTCGAACTATGGGCCTCCCACATAATCTCATCTTTCAACTCAGAATTATTTGGAACCAAAATTCTTCCTTCAAACCAAAGAAAATCTTCTTTATCAAGGTTATACTTAGTCTTCACATCATCCTTCATTATCTTTTTCATTCGCTCACATTCTTCAGTACCTATTTATACTTCCTTAACTTGTTCCACTATCGTTGGTCGAGTCTCTATTGCAAATAACATCTCTACTATTTCACTTGGCAGCTTAACTACTAACTCCATCCTTGCCATCTCTGTTATTAACTCATTTTGAGTCGTTACCATTGGAAGTTTTTCCCTACCCTTTCGACTTAACGCGTCGGCTACTACATTCGTCTTTCCTGGATGATATAAGATATCACAATCGTAATCTTTTATTAACTCAAACCACCTTCTCTACCTCATATTGAACTCCTTCTGTGTGAAGATATATTTCAGACTTTTATGGTCCATGTATATCTCACACTCCTCCCCGTATAAATAATGTCTCCATATTTTTAAGGCAAAGACTACAACTGACAATTCTAGGTCATGAGTAGGATAGACCTTCTCATAATCCTTTAGCTGGCGTGACGCATACGTAATGACCTTGCCATGTTGCATGAGCATGCAACCTAGTCCTCTATGCGAAGCATCGCTATAAACTACAAAATTCCCCGTATCTTCTGGTAAGGATAATACAGGTGCCTCACTTAACCTCTTTTTTGTTTTTTTAAAACTATTTTCACACTTTTCTGTCCACTCATACTTCACCAACTTTCTCATCAGATTCGTCAATGGAGTAGCTAATTTATAAAAGTCATGAATTAACCTCCTATAGTATCCCGCTAACCCAAGAAAACTCTGAAACCTCGATTGGTGTTTTCGGTTGCTCCCACTCATTTACTGCTTCCACCTTCGCTGGATCTACGACTATGCCATCTTTATCTATAACATTACCTAGAAACTTCACTCGTTCAAACCAAAATTCACACTTAGTGAATTTTGCATATAACTTCTTCCTCCGTAGTGTTTCCAACACTATTCTTAAATGTTCAGCATAATTTTCTGGCGTCTATGAATAGACTAGAATATCATCAATGAACACTACAATGAACTTGTCCAAATACTGTTTGAACACTATGTTCATCATATCCATAAATGCGGTTGGCACATTCGTCAACCCAAATGAAATAACTAGAAACTCGTAGTGCCCATAACGAGTTATGAACGTCGTCTGAGGTACATCCTCCTTCCTTACTTTCAGTTGATGATACCCCGTACGTAAATTTATTTTAGAAAAATACTTTGCCCTTTCAACTGATCAAATAGATCATCGATCCTAGGCAACATGTATTTATTCTTAATTGTTAACTTGTTCAACTCTCGATAGTCGATACAAAGTCATAACGACCCATCCTTCTTCTTTACAAACAATATCGGGGCTCCCCACGGAGACACACTTGGTTGAATGTACTTTCTATCTAATAGTTCCTGTAATTGAACCATTAACTCCTTCATTTCTATTGGCGCCATTCTATATGGTGCCTTTAAAACTGGTGTCCTACCCGACAGAAAATCAATCACAAATTCTACATCCCTATCTGGCAGAATACCAGGTAACTCCTCTGAAAACACATCCACAAACTCTTGAACTACCGCTATCTGTTCCAATGATGCTCGCACCCTTTGGGTATCCACAACATGGCACAGGTAACCCTTACACCCCTTATGCAACATTTTCCTAGCTTGTGTCATAGTTAGACAACAAGAATGTCATGGTGATTTATTTCCATAAAACACCACCTCAGGTTTCTTAGAAAGCCTTAGGTTTCACTCTTTCTATGACAATCTATTATCGCTCTATGGTTAATTGACCAATCCATACCCAGAATTACATCGAATTCTCTTAACCTTATCGGTGAAAGATATACCGATAATCTGTTACCCCTAATATCTACGAAATAATTCCTATGAATGTGTTCAATGGGGAATTATCTCTTCGTTTGCTACCTTAATGTCTAAAGGTAGTTCTAGCTTTTCAGGATTTAATCCCTGTAACATTCCAGAATTTTAATTGTAATATTAAGTATTTAATGAATTATATAAATATTTAATGGATGTGTTTATCATTGAATACATATTTGTTTAATTGATTTGATTTTATTTGGTTAATTATTTGTTAAATAAATAATTAATGAATTAATGAATTTATTATAATATAGATATTTCAATTTAATGGTTAATTATTTGTATTGAGTTATGTGATTAAATGATTAATTTAATTAATTGTTATTTGAATTAATTAGATTAAATATAAAAGCTTGATTAATATAGTGTGACAAATAACTATATTATAAAGAGTTATTAAAATAAATTAAAGTAGTTTTAATTTAGTTTTATCCAAAGAAGGTTAAAGTATATTAATTCTTTAAATTTAAAAGGTTTTGCCAAACAAGCCTTATGGCTTTTGGATTTCTAATTTTTGAATTTAAATAAAATAAATAATATAAATAAGACAAATAAAATAATAAATATAATATAATTATGTTATATACATTTATCTTAATAACTGATGTTACTTATTATGAGTATTAAGACTACGTCAGCTTTGTATTAAACCATTACCCATACCAGTTGGTTTTCTTTTACACATTCTATTTGCTAAAGCTTACAGAAGAGAAGAGTTTGAGAGTTCAGAGAATTGTAGAGAGAATTGTGAGAGTTTGAGAGTGAAACTTGAGAAGCTTGTCTGTAATTGCAGGGTGTGCAAGCGAATTAAATGTATGTTCCATAATCTCTATATTATAAGCATGTATATGTGTTTGACAGCAAAATTCTATATACTCTGTGAATCAAAATTCTCTTGGCTTGTTGTAGAAACTGAGTAGTTGCAATTTATATGTAACTTATAATACTACAGTTTATGGCTAAAGCAGAATTCGTATGCTAATTACAGTTAATAGTAGTAAAAACTTTAGTCAGTATATATGTTTTTATATGTAGCTATGTAAGTATCAATTTTAATGGCTAATTAGTATCTGAAATTGGAAATTGAAGCTTGTATATGTTAGTTCATTAAGAATCAAGCATAACGTAACTGGAATGAAGTGATTTGGCCAAGTATTGAATTCACAGTGATGATTTTTAAAATGAATATCAAAAAATTGAGTTTTTGTATGAAAATATAAATTTTGAGAAATTAAAATAGTTTTAGTTGGTGTTAAATTGTTTTAATTGGTTGTAAATGTTAACAAACATGTTTATGATAGCTGTATATTTATTTTGCATTTTGATATTACTATCTATTGGGTGAAATTTGTGTTTGTTGGGCTAAAGTCGGCTACTGTTCATTAGTCTTCTCTTCGTTTGTCTGAACACCGGCGCAGCTGCGCCGGTGCTAGGGCAAAAATGGCGCAGTTGCGCCGGTCCTAAGTTTTTGTATGGCGCAGCTATGCCATACCCTGGTTTGAGAGGCTGAAGTCTTCTAATGCTGCAGATTCTGTGATGCCCCCAAAATTAGGTATACATCACCCATCTTGAGTCGCCAGATACATGGTACAGAATTCAAATACCACTTAATAATATAACTGTCGTGTACAATACGAAAAAACATAAACTGTGAGTTTGAATACAAATATTGTCTACTATAGATTATACAAACTCAAAAGGAGTCCTTATTACAATTATTATCACACTATTTCACAGAATAGTGAGGACTACTAATGCACCATCTAGGACCATCACTCTATTCCCCGACTAGTCCCAGCTACGTTCTCATTTCCTGAAGAGAACAGTGAAGGAAAGGCTAAGCTCAACTATCCCAGTAAGAAATATTATGACTAAGATAATGCAGAATAATTTACCGTTAGCCTTCAACAGTGTTAAACTGATAAAATATAATAACTATGAAGTTTAACTGCAGCGGAACAAGCAATCCATTAAAAGAGTCAAGTAGGGAATAAAATCTACTATCTTCTATGATTTAAAAGGTTTTTCATCACTTTTATCGCCGGGACTCTACTTAATAAATAATCCACATCATCGAATCATCCCTGCACTATGGCCAAGGTTATTCTTTAGTATCACGACCACAAATTATTCATGCACTACGAGCCAAGGACATTCGTGTATTCATTAATGGTCATGATCATGCCAACAACTGTCCATCAATGCACTATGGACTAATAAGGACTTTTATCACATCATTTGTAACATTATTGTAATGATTACACCGAATAATTCCTGGTCATAATCATACCAAGTCCATTTATGCACTACAGACCACAGATGACTTTCAACAAAATATAAACATTAGGATGATGACAATGATATAAGAATTCGATAAAACAAGTTCAAGAATTAATTTATCTAGGAACTGATAACGTCCAAATTGTCAACATGATACTGCTTTGTAGAGTAAAATTCAAGAATGCTTAGAAGAATATTTTCGTGCAAAGATATTGGATGAAGCTCAAATATCAAGGATATTCCACTAATTTCATGGGTATAGAAGTCAAAGTTTTAACCAATTGAGTATAATAAAGAATGGAATAACAAAAGAAATCACCATGCATGCGATAGACCGCACATGCATGTTATTCCAATAGAATAATAAAGGATGGAACCAGGTCCGGCGTAAATGCACAGACAGGATATTCCGACAGAATAATAAATAATTGAACCAGGTCCGGCGTAAACGCACATATAGGATATCCCGACAGAATAATAAAGAACGGAATATTAGAAGAATGTCACCATGTATAGGGTAGCCCGTGTATACAGGTTATTCCAACAAAATAATAAATAATGGAATAACATAAGTTCTCTTCATGAGTACGATAAATAACATCCTTTACCGTAAAAGAAACTGAATATAAGAGTAGGGAAATAGCAAAATACTTTTCTATAGGTTCTCTTATAATTCTATCTCTAGAGTTTTAGTGAATTTGTAAGAAATAATGAAGGAATGAGCTTCTATTTATAGAAGAATGGACAGCATAGTAACTAACTTATGAATGGTCCAGATTGATTTACTTTAAACGGACGATCCAGATTGGTTTACTATTAAAACTTAAAACACGATCCATACTGATTTACTATTAAATCTTTAAACCAGCGATCCATATTGATTTACTATTATAAGTTCCACCAGCGGTCCATATTGATTTACTATTATATCTTCAACCAACGGTCTGAAAAATTAGCACATCTCCTCATGGAATAATATTGTACCCAAAAATGATTTGGACCAAAAATAAATATATTTTACTGGTGAATAGTACCATGTGAATAGTAACTCGTGAATAGTAATTCGTGAATAGTAATTTGTGAATAGTAACTCATGAATAGTAACTCGTGAATAGTAACTAGTGAATAGTAACTCCTGAATAATAACTCGTGAATAGTACTCCGACACGAAAAGTGTCCCGAATACCCAATTTAACAATATATCCTTCAGACATCAATTATACTAACACAAATAAGTCCAACATAATGGAACTATAAAATTCATCTTTAATCAACACGAACGTATTCATCATTAATATTATAATTCATAATATTTAACAACCAGGTCGTCCCAGGAAAGAGGAGGCTTTCCGATAAGGATTTCTCTCTATTGGCGCGCAATTAGGTGACTAAACCTCTCCTTGACAGAACTTCTAGACATTGTCAATATTGCAAATAATAATATGAATAACTTTGTCGTCTCAATTATTGATTTAATAATATATCATATAATGCAGATGATACTGTAACAATAATTGAATCAATAATATGAGAAATATGATGCAGGAATTACTGTAGCAATAATTGAGTATAGCCGAGTGACTTCTCACATAAGCATCAATAATCAATATCGTATGCTACTGTGCAACTACGCGTATTATTGTACTTTTACTACCGGGTAGTTCAAAAGTTTTAACGGCAACACCTCCGCCGTTATTTTCATAAAGTATTATTGTCGTTTTCTCAATCCGACGATAATTCGGTTGTGGGGTCCACCAATAGTTGTGTCGCTGTACGAATATTCCCTGTTAAAACGAATATTCTCCGACCAATCGAATATTATATAACAACTTGCATACTTTGCAAAATTTATAAATATTACCCACAACTATAACATTATATCAAATCAATACCATAATATTCAAAAATATAATTCGAAAAAATTATTCTTTATTCATAAAAGTTGGGGTTTTATAGATTCTGTTTTACCACTATAAATGGACTAATGATGTGTTATCATGTCCAACACGTTACAACAAGGTTAAAACATAGTTGTATTATGCTGTTAGTAAATTCAAAGTTTTAAATGAATAGTAAACTATGAAAATGACATGTTGTGTATTATTAAGCGTAATGAGTAATAAACAAGTGTTGTGAGGGTTAACACACTTGGAAATTCTGAAATGTAAATGGTAGCATAAGACTTGTGCTAAAATAACAAGTTTTTCTAGTAATGCGTTTTATATTGAAAAGTGAATATTTGTATGTCTAATAGATATTGTGGTTTTAATACTGTGTATAGTTGAAGTGAGTTTTAATATTTTATCTTACGCTCGAGGCAAGTTTTATAACTCTACACTTTTGTTGAGTTAGTTCTATTATTACATTGTCTAACTTCATTCTTTTGATTGAACATGTTTCTTGTATCTAGTTATTTATGATGATGCATGTTCCAAAAATCTCATCTATTACATTGAGCATGTTTTAATTCTAAATTATTGGAATACTAATCAATTTTGACTTATCTAACTTGTTTATAGTTAAACAAGTTTCTTTAGTTTATTCTTTTATATAAAATTTTCTTGAACCTTAATTCATTGTCTTGAATGGTTCAATCACTTTGTATATCTTACTACCATGTGAAGTAAACATTGTTTCCAGCTTGCTATCAATTAATGCATGTTCGGTAACTAAAATTCTAATTTGACAAGATTATAGACCTAGCTTATTATTGTTCAAGCCAAGGTTTACCATTTCTTTATTTTAATCAATATTTATGCTCTCGAGTTATTTCAAGCATGAGTCTAGTATATAGTCAGTTCACCTATGATTCTCAAATGTTCTAAGTTATGTTGTTATTAAACAACTATTTTGTTATCAAGCATTGTTGATTCAACTAGTTCCCTAGTTTATGATCATTAAACTTCAATTACCCTTGAAATCTTATCCAAACTGAACTTTCTTTGGTGCGGACTTGTACTCTAAATACTGAGTTGAACAACCCTATTTTTAGGGGTTTACGCTTAGTGTTAAAATGTTTGTGCACAATACATTGTACGAACGATTGATCCCCCTAAGTACGTGGAGTCCTTATAGTCATATGACTTTTAAAGTTAAAGTTGAAAGATTACTTATAACTGTGGACATGGTTCGTACTCATTAGACCCTCAGTAGTATATTTAAGAATGTTAATAGAACATATCATTGAGTTCTGTTGAGCCTATGATTGGGCAAATGTTGTAATGTTAATAGAACATATCATTCAGTTCTATTGAGCCTATTATTTGGCAAATGCTGTAAAGTTATTCATTCTTATTTCAAGTGAGCTTTGTTTCCTCACTCTTGCATATTTATACATTTATTGCAGCTATGGTTGAGAAAGTAAATAAACCTACAACTAACAAAGGAAATGGAAAAATATACAAGTGATGAAGACTTATAATTTTTCTTTATCATTATGATGATAGACTTTTATTTAATGATGTGATGTAATAATTTAATTTCTGCATTTGATTGATTGTAACTAAAGGTTAAATAACCTGGGAGATAATTTAATTAATGTAACCCTATATGGGCAGGTTTTATGGTTCAATTATATTATGATTGGGTAGTTAGATATGAATGTTTTGATTAAGTGAACACCGAATCTTGAGGTAATGAAGTACTGGGATTTGGGGGTGTCACAGGTTGGTATCAAAGCTTTAGGTTATTAACATTAGGTGGGGAAAAGCCTTGGGAAGTAACCTTTGAAGAGATAGTGATGATAAACTCTTATCAAGTTTTAAGGAAGAAGTAATAAAACACCTATGTGCTTATGTGTTTAATGTCGGAGAATCCAGTCAGGCTAGCGAGGATAGACCTCATATTCCTATTGAGGAGGAGCCTCGCGACATTCAGGTTATTTGGGAACAACTACTGCCATGGGAGTCAGCCCCGTTGGTCACAGTGGTTGAAGATGAGGATGATGATGTGGAGACAGATGAGGAGGATCCCGTTGAGTTGCAATATTAGGATGAGGATGACGAGGACGAGGACGAGGAGACTTCACTAACCTCGATAGTTACTCGAATATACGATGAAGTCTACGACCGTAATGTGGAACTTTAGGATACAGTCGAGGAATTGCAAGAGATAGTAGCTGAACAACAGACTGCAATGACACAGAAAGATGACGAGATCCATGATCTTGAGGAACTACTGACTAATGTCAAGAACAAGCTAGAACAAACTGAATGAGAGAAAGAAGAGCTGATCGAGGAGGTCGAAGAACTGAAAAACAAGCTGAAGGAAGAAGCTACTAAGAGGGCAAGAGCCGAAGACGTATATGAGGTGGTGTTTCAATGAGTCGGGATAGTAGTGTTATGTAACTTATGGGATATGAAGATGATGTTGTCTTGAAACTTTCGTGGTTCAGGAAAGTAATGTAAATAGCAGTGATGCTATTATTTTATATTTTCAAAGAAATTATGAATAAATAAAAGTTGTTACTTTATTCAAAGTGTTACGTGATTATGTGGTTATTTCTTGTGTGGAGGAAGGTTAAGTAGAAATTACTTAAAGGAGTTGAATAAAAATCTAATGAGTGTATTTTTTAACAGAAAATGCCTCCCAGACGTCAACCACCACGACAGAGAACCATTGAAGGAACCAATAACAACAATGTTGATGCTAACACCGTTTAACAACTACTTACGTTACTGATAAGAGCGTTGCAGAATCAACCACAGAACCAAGGAACAACATTTAAGGATTTCAAGGCGGTTGGACCACCTGAATTCTGTGGGTCCATGAATCCAGTCGAAGCACAAACATGGATTTTGGAGATAGAAAAGGTGTTCGATGTCGCTAGGGTAGGGAAAGATCATAAGAATGCTTTCGCAACATTAATGTTGAAAGCAGAAGCTAGTTATTGGTGGCAGGCTAATAAAATTCGTGAAGGGCCAGGGATGATGACCTGGGATAGGTTTAAGGAGATATTATTCGAGACCTATTTCCCAAAGAGTTCGAATAGTCAGCTGGAAGTTCATTTTTAAGAATAAATCTGGGAACGATGACGATATCTGAATATGCCAATAAATTCAATGAGTTGGCAAGGTTTGCGTCGTATCAAGTCAGTAAGGACGAGTGCAAGGCGAAGAGATTTGAATAGGGAATGAAGCCCTGGTTGTATAATAGGGTTTCCATGTTCCAGTTGAAGACTTTCGCAGCAGTGATGGAGGAAGCAATACTCACTGAAGGTGGAGACGAGGAAGTGACAAAGTTCAATCAGGAACAGAAGAAAAAAGAAAAGGAGGTGGAGATTAAGAATGGAGGTGGTAGTGGTGGAAACAACAACAATAATTTGAAGAATAAGTGGAATGGAAGCGTGGGTACTGGAAACCACCAGGGTAACCAGCAAAACAAGATGTTTGATGCATGTGTTACATGCGGGAAGTTTCATAAGGGTGCGTGCTTGATGGGGAATCGAGTATGCTTCAATTGTGGTCAGGATGGTCACATCGTCCCAAATTGCACTCAACCTAAGAAGAACGTGTGCTTTACGTGCGGATCCATAGATCAGTTTGCTCGTGAATGACCTAAGAAGAAGGCTGGATAGAGAACCAGAAGCAATGGAGGTAACAATGGAGGTACATGGGCCCCCGTGGGACCTACAACATCAAACAAACCCACAGCCAAAACCTTCAACATGACTGTGCAAGATGTTGTGCAATCAAAGGATGTGGTGTCAGATATTATCCCAATCAATGATATAAATGCTTAGGTATTATTTGATTCGTGTGCTACTTGCTCATTTATCTCTGATGAATTTGCTAAAAGGTTAGAATTGCTTAAAGAAGAACTGAATTTCCCTTTGAACATAAAAATTGCAAATAAGGAGGTAATCCCTGTTAGATTTGTATACAAGAACTGTAGGGTGAACATTAAGGAAAATATCTTGATGGTAGATTTGATTCTGATTAGACTTGGAGAGTTTGATGTTATTTTGGGAATGGATTGGTTGTTCAAATATGGAGCGGTAATTGATTGCCAAAAGAAGTGTGTAAACCTTATGACCCCGTCAAAGGTAATATTTTATGGTAGCAAGTCGCCTCAACAAATGTAATGTCCGACGATTATGTAGGCCAACAAATTGTTGAGTCAAGGTTGTGTGGGTTATTTAGCTTACATAGTCGATACTCAGAAAATGAATGTGAAACTGGAAGAGATACCAATGGTGAGGGAATTTGAGGATGTGTTCCCAGAGGATTTTCCAGGACTTCCGCCTGACAGAGAAAATGAGTTCGTGATCGATTTAGAGCCGAGAACAATACCAATATCGAAGGCCTCGTACAAAATGGCTCCAGTACAAATGAAGGAACTGATGGTACAGTTGCTAGGCAAAGAAATATATTCAACCAAGCATATCATTGTGGGGAGCGCTTGTGTTATTCGTGAAGAAAGAAGGATGGGTCAATGTGTCTTTGTATTGATTATAGAGAATTAAACAAAGTCATTATTAAAAACAAATATTCATTACCAAGAATAGATGACTTGTTTGATCAGTTGAAGGGTGCTAAATACTTCTCAAAAATAGATTTGAGAAGTGGGTATCACCAATTGAAAGTAAGGAAGGAGGATATACCTCGAACGACATTTAGAACTCGGTATGGACATTACGCGTTTCTGGTGATGTCTTTTGGTTTAACCAATGCACCTGTTGCATTCATGGATTTGATGAATAGGGTGTTTAAACCATTTTTAGACAAGTTTGTAGTGGTATTCATCGACGACATTCTGGTGTATTCTAAAACTCAAGAAGAACACGTGGAACACTTACGTTTGACATTGGAAACATTAAGAAAGGAAAAGTTGTACGCGAAATTCTCTAAGTACGAATTTTGGCTAGATCGTGTATAATTTCTTGGGCACGTAATTGAAAAGGATAGGATTTCAGTGGATCCATCAAAAGTGGAAGCTATAATCAATTGGGAACAAACCAAGAACACCGTCGGAGGTAAGATGTTTTTAGGACTGGCTGGTTATTATAGAAGATTTATTCAAGATTTTTCTAAGATAGCCACACTGCTAACAAATTTGACAAGGAAAGCGGAAAAATTTGTTTGGACGGAGAAGTGTGAAGAGAGTTTTCAAGATTTGAAGAAGCTAAGTGTGGCACCTGTGTTGTCATTACCAGATAGTACAGGAAACTTTGTGGTGTTTAGTGATACCTCACATAAAGTGTTGGGTTGTGTTCTTATTCACAACAATAAAGTAATTGTATATGCATCAAGACAACTGAAGGATTATGAAAAAAGGTTATCCGACTCATCATTTGGAATTGGCTGTAGTAGTATTTCACTACTACAAAATAGTAAATAGACAACGCGGAAAAAACGTTATGGTTTTAGTCAGAAAAACGTCGTGGTTAAGGGTGTTATCTATTTGACACCCTTACACAACGTTTTTAAAATGTTGTAATTAAGAACAATACACAACGTTTTTTAGGAAAAACGTTGTAGATTTGTCTTCCAAAAATTACCAGATGGTTAAAAACATTGTAGAAAGTATGATTCAACAACGTTTTTTGGATAAAAATGTTGTTGTTTAGTATATCAGACAACGTTTTTTAAATGTTGCAGATAAAAAAAAAAAGAAAAAAAGGATGTGGTTCACCTATATTACCCAATGCACCTGCAATATGCTAATACCATGATATATAGCCAAAATATATCAACCATTCAAAATAAATCCCAATAATACCATTCGTTTACAATTTCAAATTACTACATCCACAAAATAAAAAAAAGTCAAGTCACATCTCTTCCAAAAAAATACAAGAAAGGAAAAGAGCCATGAATAAGCCTCATGTAGCCAGAAGAATAAAAGGCTCAGCATGAATGGTTGCACTTTAAAAGCCATTGTTGAACCCATATCTTTATGTGGAACGGTAGAGCTGCTCCTAAATGGTAAATACTTCAAGCCAGCTAAAGTTAGAAGTCCAACAACTACACCAGCACACATAATCTTCATACTTTCATCTTTTATTCTGTAAGCAATATTAATCCTAACTTCAATGATCATACATAAATACATCAGTTTCATAAATCATATTCCAAGTAGAATATGTCATGTATAACGGTGCCTAATACCAATAATACCTTAACATTTCACTAATGTAACAACTAAGGGGTTCTTGAATTTACCTAGCCTTTCACTAAAGCACGCGCACATTTATTAAGCTAATATAAAAAACTAGGAAAATTTTCAGCTTAAAGATATAACACAATATGAAATAAAAAGGATAATAAAAAAGTTAGCTATGAGCTGTAAACATTTATTAGATGTTTCAAGTAAAAGTACTACATTTTTCTTAATTAATATATATATTTCTCCCCAAAATTTGTACGAATCATTCAGTCAAATGCATAGCCTATTAAATATGAAACTACGTGTTCAATTAACTGAAATCAGAGTTTTAAGTAAAATCAACATCAGCGCAAAATGCAATAGAAATGGTCTTTTTTAAATTGATGAAAAAAGACAACATTAATAAAGACGAGTGAAGAGAACTGAAACGACTCTTAGTATTCTCGAAATCTTCCAAAAGATAAAACAGGTACCAAGTTAGTTTTTCCCTTAGACGCATTGCAACATTGTTTAACAGCTAACATATATATATACAAATGAGAGAGTTTCATAAATTACCCATAAATTTCATGGAATACTTGGGATGTTATCCATTTCACTTTATCCCTCCCAACTGAGCATTTTCTTCTTTACACAACACCAATGTAGAGAACAGGATAGTGTATACGATCTCACATCTGCCACAAATTATGCATGTTTAAGATCAAAGAGAATTAAGAAGACAAAACAAAACTCGAATATATATACCATCAAATACTTCAACTCACAAACATGAACAACATTTTTCTAATGTGTGTATTGAATGCGAGCAAGAAACTGAAACTGAACTACAATTATGATTGTCACAATAACAGGTTTAAATTGGTTTTTTGATGACAAAATATAGTATGTCCCAACTAATAATTGAAAGAGTTCTAAGAGCATAGATATAAATAGTTCTGGCTAGCGTACCACATTGGCCATATTATAGTAGTAAGTGTACGACCTGATTCAAATTGCTTAAATGGAATATACCAACAATTTTTTTTTTCTAAAGTGGAAGAAAAAAGAAAGAGCTTTATTACCTTGAGAGTGCAGTCTAATAGTAAGCAAGAACCATTTGAACTCTCCTAGCTAAGTAATGCCCTGGGTCAACCACAATTGGCAGAACCCTCTGACCTCTTCAATAATATAACATAAATCAATTCTTACTCGACGCAAAGATATGTACAACAAAATCATGGACATAACTAGCAAACTGGGTTTGCCTACTCTTTGTATCCAAGATCACTAGTATGATCAATGAAATTGAGATCTTTTCTAATGGAGGAGAATACATGGGATAAATCTGAAATAGGGAGCGAAAGAAGTTGTTAATTTGATGTTAGAAGTAGAAATGCAGTTCGGCATAAGGCATCAGACTACTCTAGCAGCATAAAATAATCTACTATTAACAAAGTGATCAATCAGGTTTAGATTTGCCTTTTCTTTTAAGCTGCCACGAATTTTGTGACGACGAAATTATCACAAAAAATTACCCAATAGACCAGAAACAAAACCCACTACTCTTAATTTCTTCCAACTCTTAAAATAAATAATATTCAGACAAATATAGAAAAGCAGTTGGCTGGCCTTTTCCCCAATCTTATGGAACTAAACATATTCTAAGACAGATGAACAATATCATCAAGAAACCAAGAATATAAAGAAGATTCTATTACTTGTGTGTTGTTTTATCAATAATGAAAACAAAAGGCATACTAATTAACACATGTGTGACGCCCCCAAATCCAGGTACTTGAAACCCGAACTTGGTGCTTCACGATACCATTTCTATGAGCGGAATAATAATAATAATAATAATAATAACAATAATATAGATTTTCAAACTTAATTTACATATTATCAGAGTTTAGTTCCCAAGTACGAAACCTTTAAACATTCTTTACATGATAATAATAATAATAATATTTATTATCCTTATCATAAAGTCAGACTATTACATAGAATAGCTTAAACATTTAGTCAGCAACTTTCCCTTTCCCCTTGTTCTTGGCAGATCCTTCGGATTGTTCACACTTAGCTGAAAACATTTAAGATTAAGCAAGAATGAGCATTCGAGTGCCCATCAAGTAATAGCAACAATAATAGTTAACTGAAAGGATTAAATGTTTTCTTTGAAAGATACTTCTACAACGGATCAACAGTTGTCGAGTAAGCTGAACCAATAATCAACAACATGTCATTTCGATTTCAAATTTTTGAAACTGCGTATTGACTATAAATGAGAATCAGTTGACAGACTATGAACATTATTTTCTATTTTTGAAAGGGTTAAACAGAAATTCATCTGTAAACCGGCATTACTTACGGGTACGGAGGGTGATCAGCCCCGTTGTACCCTGTATTGATCAATACTACATTACTAGAACGATATTATCGTTCATCCCTTGTCCGCCTTAGCGCATAAAAATTTCCCATGATTGGGATGTTCATGATAGTCTTGAATCCATACCAAAATAATTCGGTTGGATAAGTTTTTATCTTGTTCAACAACAACTTTAAATTTATGTTTAGCTGGATCAAATAGCTTAGACAACTTTTATTTCAACGTATACATACTAGGCAAATATAAGTATGTATCAACATGTGATAAAATATAATGATTATCCAAGTGGGGACACTTGTATAACCATGTTATAAAAATTAACGAACAGAATAAATATCTTGATCAATAATAACAGGATAAAGGAAATTATACAACAATTACTGCTTAATAGCTTACTTATACAGTATCATTGCATAAATATATACAAAGGTTGAAATATTTGAACAGTTCAGATATTATCTTACGCATGTCCTTAGCATAAAGTAAATGCAAAGGGTTAGATACTTGCCTTGTCTGCTGCTTACACAACTTAGATATATCTTTTCTATCAAGTCCTATCATTAAATAGATCATTGTCTGATTAGAATAATATATCATATCATATATTACTGCTTATTGCAGTCAGCACATTCCTAATCACACTGTCACATAACTTTTAACACCATTGAATCACATATAATTCACTTATCAAGTCAATCTATCTAAGTCCAGATCAATTTCTGAAATATGTCGGTCTACCGACAACTTTATCGGGTAATTATCGAGTCTATGACTCTATACAGTTATACAATATCCACTTAGATAACATAAACACCAGTTATAATATTTTTCATGACCTTATACTAATTTTTAAATAATTATTATCATTTATCATAATTTTTGAAATATCAGAATCATTATTAAATGATTTAAATATTAAACAATTCTATTATCATTAATATTTAATTAATAATAAACTATTAATGAAACCATTGCCAAATATTAAAGTCATTAATAATAACTTAAAATATTTTTAAAACATTTATATGACCCTTAAATGATTTTTAAAACATTTAAAAATCATTATTAAATAATTACCATCAATATTTAAATATTAATTTATCATTATCCAAATATTGAAAGTTATTAATTACAACTTAAAATATTTTTAATTCACTTATATCCTTTTTAAATGATTTTTAAATAAATAAAACCATTTTTAAACTATTTATTTAATATAATTATTAAATAAATTTAATATCATTAATATATCATTAATATTAAATTATTAATGAAATTATCCTTTAAATATTAAAAGTTATAGTTTATAACTTAAAATATCTTTAAACACTTTATTTTAATTTAAAATGATTATTATAATATTAAAATCATTTTTAAAATAAATTATTTACTTTTAAATATTAAAAGCTATATTTTATAATTTAAAATATTTTTAAATACCTTATTCTTATTTAAAATAATTTTTAATATAATAAAATTATTTTTAATTAATTTATTTAATTCATTTAATAAATAACTTAATTATCATTAATATTAATTTATTAATGAAAATTATCAAATAATATTAAAAGTTATTAAAAATAACTTAAAATATTTTCTTATATCATAATATAATTTTAAATGATTTTTCAAATATTAAAATCATTATTAAATAATTTATTTAATATTCTAATTAAATAAATTAAATACTTTTAATATTCCAAAAATATTAAATATTTATGAAATATATTTAAAATAATTAAAAACTAATTTTTGGAATTTAAAATATTTTTTCATAATTTATTTTGTATTTTTAATAATTAAAAACTATTTTTTTTCTATTTATTACTTAATTTCCGGAAAATAAATTATTATCTGTCGCTGAAGAACACCTATAGCGAACCTATAGCGACAGAAAGTCGCAATAGGTGTTCTTCGTGTTCTTCATACAACCCAAAAATTCATATGCAGTTGACGAGATGCTCACTTTGACCAAGCATAATTTAGTGTGTGTTGTGTTTTTGGGTCTGCTGTTTGTCAGATCATGTAAAACAAATACAAGACTACACGATTCAACAATAAACATCAGCATAACGTGAATAAACAACGAGATATGAGCCCTTAAAGTGGCTGTCAGACCTGTTCTTCATTTTCTGGGTTACCCAGAAATGAAGAACAGTTCGTCCATCCTCTTTTGGGCTTCCACAACTTGCAATTCGTACCCTATTTTTGCGATAAAAAGTATCCAGCCTAGTCAAATGTTGTCAGTCATCGCGTTCTTGAGTTTTCTGGGTTTTCCAGAAAACTCAATTCGTGATCATCTGTCTTGGTTTGACCAACCACTAATTTCGATCCGTTTATGAAATAAGTGATATTAAGGCATAATTATGTATTCTAACAAACATACTACAACTTGAATGCAAGAACCATAACGATACATCAAACCACTGTCAGATCCAAGCCCTTGAAGAACTTGTCAGAGCTTACTGGGCTCATTCTGGGTTACCCAGAAATGGCCCGGTCATGCCCGATCAACGGGTTTTGACCGTTTATAAAATGAAATCCATACATAATTGAACCTTTATTCTTATACCAGAGTAAAGATCTTATACTAGACTACAAAATTAAACACTTAAACAACAAAAACACCAAATATACTAAGATCTACACGGTCTCACATTCATTGTCAGACCATAACATGAACTTTTTCCAGAAAATTGAAAATCAACGATTTGAATATTTAGATGTTATGGACTTGTAATATACCAACCCAGATCATCATGATAGACTACAAACAACATATTCTAACCACAAAAACTAACATCTAACACAAATTTTTGGACAGAATTTAAAGGTAGGGTTTTATACCTTTCTTGATTAATTCCTGATTTTGTGTTGCTGTTTTGCTATGGGATTTCATGGGGCTTGAATAAGGGACTATAAAGCTTGATATTTTCGGAGGTTTGGGGCATAAGAGAATTAGTTGAGTGTTTGTGCAATTTTTTAGTAAACAACCCACTTTCTCTCTCCTTCAATCTATATATATAATGTGTTGGATGCATGAATGCTGAGATATGTTGCCGGTTGCTGAGATTGTAAGTCACAATTTGTCAACATAGTTGGTCACCAAATCTAACAACTCTAACACTTGTCAAAATCCAATAATTCAAGAGGGTAAAATGGTCTTTTTGCTTGGAAATTTAAGTGCAATCTTGTCATCTTGACAAACCTTTAGGGTTTGACCCTTAGGGTTTAACCCTTAGGTTTATCACAAAATGTAGGATTTCCAATTTAGGATTTGCACAAAATAAAATTAAATAAAATAAATTTTTGTTTCTAAAATTTTGAAAATTAAAATTGTTAATTAGGTAAGTTAGTAATTATATTATACATGAACATTAGGGTTTTGTATCACTAATCATAATTTACCTTGCCAAAATACCAATTAGGGTTTAGGGTTTTGATATTTAGGATTAAATAATTATAATTAGGGTTTTCTAATTATCAAATTAGGGTTCTAGGTTTTAGGGTTTAAATTCACTAATTAGTTTTACCTTAATTAGTAATTAAAGTCTATCACACGTGTTATTAATCATAGTAACACAATTCTTGAATGATCACGAACTCCAATTTAGATTTCAAATTAGGGCATTCTAATATTTAGAAAATACAAATATAAACTAGGGTTTTAAATTTAATATTTAGGGTTTCCTAATTTGTATAACACACAACATATTTATATATATATATATATATATATATATATATATATATATATATATATATATATATCATATAACACATTTATATAATATTCTTAAATTTTCGATTTACATTGATAAACATGGTTAAATCAATTAATGTTAGGGTTTGAGTCAATATATACCATATTTGACCAACCCTCAATATTACGTACATACAGTACATATTAATAGCACTGAAAATATCAAAATATAATTAATATTATATTATTATTCTCATACCTTGACAATAATCCAAAATTAGGGTTTGGATTCCATATCTGATTTATTCTTCATATTTAACCTTAATAATTAAGGTAAAATTTATTAACTTAATATTCTGTACTAAAATTCATATAATAAAATAATTATTATAATTATTCTAAAAATCACTCCATATATTATTTAAATAATATATGATTATATTTTCATGGAAAATAATTAATAAAAACATTTCAATCTTTAAATTAATTATTATAAGAATATACTTTATAATAATCAATAATTCTAAAATAAATTTATTTATAAATATTTATGTAATAAATATATTTTTATTTACCACATAAATACATATACACTTTATCTTGTACAAATCCTCATCTTTAAAAAAAAAAATTATACGCAAAATTTCTTATTTATTTATATAGAAAATATCGGGTTGTCACATTCACCCTCCCTTATAAAGATTCCGTCCCCCGAATCACCACTATAAAACCTATACCTACTAGGGTACATGACATTCATAATCGTTGCAGGTAGATGTCGATCAACTTTGATCAGACTGATCTTTAACTATTTACTTAAAGCTTGCCTTTCTGATTATACGGAAATTTGATTTCTTAAGAAACTCAAATTCCTCATTCAAAATTTCCTTATAAAATAATTTACTATAAATAGGAAAATCATATATAAGAAAATAAAAGTTATAAGAAAAGTACATGGAGTTCCACTGCCAGCTGCCACCGTGTCTTGGACTGTCATGTTGAAGACTCGTGCGGTAGATTTTGTCGGCTTGCTGGATGAAGTTGGTCCCCTGATTGCCAAAGCTCCGCTGCTTTTTCCCAGGTTCACGCTTTCTGCCTCCACTTTCCTTTTCGGACAGTCCTTCACCTTACGATCCTTTGATCCACATAGAAAACACCCACCAATTGTCTTAGAATTGGGGCAATTGGGAGAGATATGGCCCTCCTGCCCGCACTTGAAACATGCGAATTTTCCCTTCAGACATTCTCCCAAATGGTTTTTCCCACAATTAATACATTGCACCATCGGCCTTTTCTTTACACCTTCTTGTTTTACCTGCACACCACCAAAGTTGTTCCCCTTCCTCTTATCCCTCCTATTCCAGTACTTGCTTCCACCTTCCCAGTTCCATCAACCTTACCCTTATTCCTTCTTTCTTTGTTGTAGAGGCTCATGGCCTCACTCCTTTCCTCAGCAATAATCGTTTTCTCCGTGAGTGCTGCAAATGTAGGGATTTACAACACTGCCACCTTGTTGTAGAGCCAGGGTTTTAATCTCAGCTCAAACCTTCTCTTTTTTCTAGCCTCCGTATCGACTTGATGCGGGGCGAACCTAACCAATTCATTAAATTGTGTGGCATATTCCGCAACAGACATATTCTCTTGTTTTAATTCAAGAAATTTTACTTCCATTCTAGCCTGCATACTAGATGAAAAATAGTTTTCAAAAAATAGGGTTTTAAACCTTTCCCAAGCAACTACACCTTCCCCAGCCCTTGCCTGATTAGCTTCCCACCAAAAATTTGCCTCACCCTTCATCATATAGGCAGCAAAAATCGTCTTATGTTCCTCAGCCACCCTAGCTATTACAAACGCCTTTTCTATTTCTTTAACCCAAGTTTGGGCTTCTACAAGGTCAGTTGTACCTCTAAATTCGGGAGGTCCTACAGCTTTGAAGTCCTTAAAGTTTGCTAAGAGATTGTCCTGTTGGTTCCCTACGGCTGCCGTTCCTTGTTGCATGGCTTGAGCTATCATATTTGCAAATTGCTGCATTAGATCTGGTTGTGGTTGTCCTTCAACGTTGTTGACAGATTCTTCTGCCCTTTGATTACGAGTTTGTCGTCGAGGCGACATTATCTGATTAAATAAAACATAATTTAACTTACATTCTAAATCTTATCATATAAGTTTAATATATTAAACTTGTTTCATTACCCAAACATAAGTCCATTTTCATTAATTCAAAGTAATTTACATAACATAGCCCATAATACTATCCCTTTGTGACCACAAGAGTCGGGATTTACAACTTTGATTAACACAAAAGTTGAGAATATTACATTACACAAACATACTAAGCACACATATAATATTAAACAAACCTACACCACAGAACCTATACTACCTATTCACTACGCCTTTTTCTTAATCGAGGACAACTTTTTGCTTGATGACCTTCTATCCCACAGATAAAACAAACACACTGCTTAGGATTGGGACACTGAGGAGAAAAATGTCCCCCATGTCCGCAATTGTAGCAAACATTTTCGCCTTTCCTGCACACGCCTTCATGCTTCTTGTCACAGTTTGTATACTTTTCTATGTGTTTAAAGTTCCCTTGGTTGTTATCAGGATCACGATCATTCATTTTTCTTTTTCCCTTTTGGTTCAGAGATGCACATGATTTGTTGCTTTTAGCTCATATTTGGTCAATTTGGATTTTAAGCTTACCTTGTTCTTCCATTATTTCAATTAATGCTTTCCGCAGTTGGCTATTTAGTAATTTTTCTATTTCCCACAACTGTTCCATAGAGGAAACCCGGTCCCGCAAATTCTGCACTTCAGTTGATGCTTGGTCAGCTCCAACTTCAGTGTCTGAATCACTATCGGTTAGTTCCACCATTTCAGGATTTGATACGACATTCTCCACAATAACCACCTCATCGAGGTTTCTTTCATTTTGAGCCTCTATTTCAGCTATTGGCTTTGATATCGGCTCTTTCTTTATAATCCAAGGGTATCCTAATCCTTTTTCACCTGACATCTACACACATAAATTATCCTGATTAGCATAAAATATATACACATAACACATAAGGGTTTTATATAAGTTATCTTTCAGTTTGATTGAAGATGAATTTATCCGATTCATCTATTTTTAAACTCTATATGAGTTATTTATATTTTCAACGTTTTCCTCTGTTCTAAGGTTATAGCCTAAGGTCTATCCCACCTAAGGTTTCTAACCCTATAGCTCTGATACCATTTTGTGACGCCCCCAAATCCAGGTACTTGAAACCCGAACTCGGTGCTTCACGATACCATTTCTATGAGCGGAATAATAATAATAATAATAACAATAATATAGATTTTCAAACTTAATTTACATATTATCAGAGTTTAGTTCCCAAGTACGAAACCTTTAAACATTCGTTACATGATAATAATAATAATATTTATTATCCTTATCATAAAGTCAGACTATTACATAGAATAGCTTAAACATTTAGTCAACAACTTTCCCTTTCCCCTTGTTCTTGGCAGATCCTTCGGATTGTTCACACTTAGCTGAAAACATTTAAGATTAAGCAAGAATGAGCATTCGAGTGCCCAGCAAGTAATAGCAACAATAATAGTTAACTAAAAGGATTAAATGTTTTCTTTGAAAGATACTTCTACAAAGGATCAACAGTTGTGAAGTAAGTTGAACCAATAATCAACAACATGTCATTTCAATTTCAAAATTTTGAAACTACGTATTGACTATAAATGAAAATCAGTTGACAGACTATGAACATTATTTTCTATTTTCGAAAAGGTTAAACAAAAATTCATCTGTAAACCGGCATTGCTTACGGGCACGGAGGGTGATCAGCCCCGTTGTACCCTGTATTGATCAATACTACATTACTAGAACGATATTATCATTCATCCTTTGTCCGCCTTAGCGCATAAAAATTTCCCATGATTGGGATGTTCATGATAGTCTTGAATCCATACCAAAATAATTCGGTTGGATAAGTTTTTATCTTGTTCAACAACAACTTTAAATTTATGTCTAGCTGGATCAAATAGCTTAGACGACTTTTATTTCAACGTATACATACTAGGCAACTATAAGTATATATCAACATGTGATAAAATATAATGATTATCCAAGTGGGGACACTTGTATAACCATGTTATAGAAATTAACGAACAAAATAAATAACTTGATCAATAATAACAGGATAAAGGAAATTATACAACAATTACTGCTTAAAAGCTTACTTATACAGAATCATTGCATAAATATATACAAAGGTTGAAATATTTGAACAGTTCAGATATTATCTTACGCATGTCCTTAGCATAAAGTAAATGCAAAGGGTTAGATACTTGCCTTGTCTGCTGCTTACACAACTTAGATATATCTTTTCTATCAAGTCCTATCATTAAATAGATCATTGTTTGATTAGAATAATATATCATATCATATAATACTGCTTATTGCAGTCAGCACATTCCTAATCACATTATCACATAACTTTTAACACCATTGAATCACAAATAATTCACTTATCAAGTCAATCTATCTAAGTCCAGATCAATTTCTGAAATATGTCGGTCTACCAACAACTTTATCGGGTAATTATTGAGTCTATGGCTCTATACAGTTATACAATATCCACTTAGATATCTTAAACACCAGTTATAACATTTTTCATGACCTTATAATAATTTTTAAATAATTATTATCATTTATCATAATTTTTGAAATATCAGAATCATTATTAAATGATTTAAATATTAAACAATTCTATTATCATTAATATTTAATTAATAATAAACTATTAATGAAACTATTGCCAAATATTAAAGTCATTAATAATAACTTAAAATATTTTTAAAACATTTATATGACCCTTAAATGATTTTTAAAACATTTAAAAATCATTATTAAATAATTACCATTAATATTTAAATTTTAATTTATAGTTATCCAAATATTAAAAGTTATTAATTACAACTTAAAATATTTTTAATTCACTTATATCCTTTTTAAATAATTTTTAAATAAATAAAACCATTTTTAAACTATTTATTTAATATAATTATTAAATAAATTTAATATTATTAATATATCATTAATATTAAATTATTAATGAAATTATCCTTTAAATATTAAAAGTTATAGTTTATAACTTAAAATATCTTTAAACACTTTATTTTCATTTAAAATGATTATTATAATATTAAAATCATTTTTAAACTAAATTATTTAATATAATTATTAAATAACTTTAATATCATTAATGAAATTTAATTTTAAATATTAAAAGTTATATTTTATAACTTAAAATATTTTTAAATACCTTATTCTTATTTAAAATGATTTTTAATATAATAAAATCATTTTTAATTAATTTATTTAAATCATTTAGTAAATAAATTAATTATCATTAATATTAATTTATTATTGAAAATTATCAAATAATATTAAAAGTTATTAAAAATAATTTAAAATATTTTCTTATATCATAATATAATTTTAAATGATTTTTCAAATATTAAAATCATTATTAAATAATTTATTTAATATTCTAATTAAATAAATTAAATACTTTTAATATTCCAAAAATATTAAATATTTATGAAATATATTTAAAATAATTAAAAACTAATTTTTGGAATTTAAAATATTTTTTAATAATTTATTTTGTATTTTTAATAATTAAAAACTATTTTTTTTCTATTTATTGATTAATTTCCAGAAAATAAATTACTATCTGTCGCTAAAGACCACCTATAGCGACAGAACCGTCGCTATAGGTGTTCTTCATGTTCTTCATACAACCCCCAGAAATTCATATGCAGTTGACGAGATGCTCACTTTGACCAAGCTTAATTTAGTGTGTGTTGTGTTTTTGGGTCTGCTGTTTGTCAGATCATGTAAAAAAAATACAAGACTACACGATTCAACAATAAACATCAGTATAACGTCAATAAACAACGAGATCTGAGCCCTTAAAGTGGCTGTCAGACCTGTTCTTCATTTTCTGGGTTACCCATAAATGAAGAACAGTTCGTCCATCCTCTTTTGGGCTTCCACAACTTGCAATTCGTGCCCTGTTTTTTGCGATAAAAAGTATCCAGTGTATACCCAACATTACAAGGAAGAGATCTAACACCACAACTCATTAAATCATCAAAAAAATTAGAAGATCCAGCCTAGTCAAATGTTGTCAGTCATCGCGTTCTTGAGTTTTCTGGGTTTTCCAGAAAACTCAATTCGTGATCATCTGTCTTGGTTTGACCAACCACTGATTTCGATCCGTTTATGAAATAAGTGATATTAAGGCATGATTATGTATTCTAACAAACATACTACAACTTGAATGCAAGAACCATAACGATACATCAAACCACTGTCAGATCCAAGCCCTTGAAGAACTTGTCAGAGCTTACTGGGCTCATTCTGGGTTACCCAGAAATGGCCCGGTCATGCCCGGTCAACGGGTTTTGACCGTTTATAAAATGAAATGCATACATCATTGAACCTTTATTCTTATACCAGAGTAAAGATCTCATACTAGACTACAAAATTAAACACTTAAACAACAAAAACACCAAATATACTAAGATCTACACGGTCTCACATTCATTGTCAGACCATAACATGAACTTTTTCCAGAAAATTGAAAATCAACGATTTGAATATTTAGATGTTATGGACTTGTAATATACCAACTCAGATCATCATGATAGACTACAAACAACATATTCTAACCACAAAAACTAACATCTAACACAAATTTTTGGACAGAATTTAAAGGTAGGGTTTTATAACTTTCTTGATTAATTCCTGATTTTGTGTTGCTGTTTTGCTATGGGATTTCGTGGGGCTTGAATAAGGGACTATAAAGCTTGATATTTTTGGAGGTTTGGGGCTTAAGAGAATTAGTAGAGTGTTTGTGTAATTTTTTAGTAAACAACCCACTTTCTCTCTCCTTCAATCTATATATATAATGTGTTGGATGCGAGAATGCTGAGATATGTTGCTGGTTGCTGAGATTGTAAGTCATAATTTGTCAACATAGTTGGTCACCAACTCTAACAACTCTAACACTTGTCAAAATCCAATAATTCAAGAGGGTAAAATGGTCTTTTTGCTTGGAAATTTAAGGGCAATCTTGTCATCTTGAGAAACCCTTAGGGTTTGACCCTTAGGTTTAGCACAAAATGTAGGATTTCCAATTTAGGATTAGCACAAAATAAAATTAAATAAAATAAATTTTTGTTTCTAAAATTTTGAAAATTAAAATTGTTAATTAGGTAAGTTAGTAATTATATTATATATAAACATAAGGGTTTTGTATCACTAATCATAATTAACCTTGCCAAAATACCAATTAGGGTTTATGGTTTTGATAATTAGGGTTAAATAATTATAATTAGGGTTTTTTAATTATCAAATTAGGGTTCTAGGTTTTACGGTTTAAATTCACTAATTAGGTTTACCTTAATTAGTAATTAAAGTCTATCACACGTGTTATTAATCATAGTAACACAATTCTTGACTGATCACGAACTCCAATTTAGATTTCAAATTAGGGTTTTCTAATATTTAGAAAATACAAATATAAACTAGGGTTTTAAATTTAATATTTAGGGTTTCCAAATTTGCATAACACACAACATATATATATATATATATATATATATATATATATATATATATATATATATATATATATATATCATATAACACAATTATATAATATTCTTAAATTTTCCATTTACATTGATAAACATGGTTAAATCAATTATTGCTAGGGTTTGAGTCAATATATATCATAATTGACCAACCCTCAATATTACGTACATATTGTACATATTCATAGCACTGAAAAAATCAAAATATAATTAATATTATATTATTATTCTCATACCTTGACAATAATCCAAAATTAGTGTTTGGATTCCATATCTGATTTATTCTTCATATTTAACCTTAATAATCAAGGTAAAATTTATTAACTTAATATTCTGTACTAAAATTCATATAATAAAATAATTATTATAATTATTCTAACTATAGCGAGATAGAGAATACTCATTTAGAGTATTAAGTGAGAGATTTCCGAAGTGCAACGATAGTGATAAATGTGGACACATAGGGTGAGAAGTTTGTACTAGAAAAGTGCTAATCAAGTTGTTAAAATTGATTGTAGGATGTCGAAAGAAGATAAGATAAGTACGAATATGCCAGTGGCTGTCGCACCAATGCCAGTAGTCGAAGTGGCAGCACATAGCGAGTTGGTTGAAGAAGTGGGGAAAGATGAACCAATGATCAATCTTGGGAGTGATCATGACGATTATCCTGAGATGTATCTAAGTGGTGATGAGGAGGCGGAGTCTAAAGAAGCTAAGGTGGAACTAAAGAATAAGATCAAGGTTGGTGAACAAGATCAACTATCTGTGGAAGTCCAAGAACTCCGAAGCAAAGTATTTCTTTTAGAGGAGTTGTGGAAGACGAAGCGGGCGTTACGTGAAATGACTGAAGAACGGAACGAGCTGAAAGCGCAGGTCGAGAAGATGAAGGTTGAAGGTGGTGGATCGTCTGAAAGAACCGGCAAGAAGGACAAGAAGAAAAGAAAGAGGAACAATGACCGTGACAACTCTGGAAGTTCGAACTTGAAGAAAAAGAAAGCATGTAGCAAGTGTGGTAAAACTCACGTGGGGGAATGCATGATGTGGAAGAACGTGTGCTTCAACTGTAAGCAGGAAGGACATATCTCTTTGCATTGTCCTAAACTGATAATGAGGAAGTGTTTTTCATGTGGTCAAACGGGGCACGAGTTCAACAAGTGTCCCATCAAGAAGATGACCGGTAAAGGGAGTGGACGTTAGATAACTTAGATATAAGTTATAATATCTTTTGGTAGAAGTTTCTGATATTAAGATATCGAATATCAAGAACGATGTTTGAACCTATGTAAATATATGTTTGTATGAATGAAATCTTTATTTTCTATATAAATATAAGATTAAAATGAAATTGTGTGTTCTTAAAACTCATACTTATGGTATGTTCATGACTCATAATTATATGAAATGTCCTGAACCCCTCAGCGAATGGACGCCAAAGGTCTGACTAGGATAAGTTCATACACTCATATAGTTGTGGCAAGTTACTGAACTCCCAAGTGTGGTAAGTTTGATGAAGTGGAAATAGTAATGTGAAATTGGAGAATGTCAACTTTTTGTGTAAAGTTGGGGAATTGCAGCTTTTGTAAAGTTGGGTGTGTTAATCCTAGTATTATTTTAAAGGGATAGTTATATGTTTTAAGTACTATAGGTACTATTTGCTATTTGAATAAATATGCGATTACTTGAGAATTATGTGTTGAATTCTTATTGTGTTAAGAATTTGTATAGAGAAAGAATATTAATATAGGATTTTTATTTAAATCAGATCATGCCGCCTAGACGATAAAATCGAAACCAAAGAGAAGAACAATCAGTGAATAACGAAGGAGGTCAAGCGGACCCGATGCAGAATTTTGTGGATATGCTGGCCCAAGCTATGGAAAATAGGGCTTCAGCCAGGGGAAGACCAAGGAATCAGCCAGTCGACAGATTGGCTAATTTTAAAGATTTTAAAGCAGTAGGACCGCCAGAATTTAAGGGGACTACTGATCCAATTGAAGCCCAAACTTGGGTGAAAGAGATGGAGAAAGCGTTCATGATTGCGCGAGTGGTGGAAGAGCAAAAGACGGCTTTTGTAACATACTTAATGAAGGGAGAAGCCAATTATTGGTGGGAAACCAATCAAGCGAGAGCGGGTACAGCGGTGGTGACGTGGACCAGATTTATGGAATTGTTCTTTGAGAACTACTTCTCACCGAGTATGCAAGCTCGGATGGAAGTTATGTTCTTGGAACTTAAGCAGGAGAACATGTCTGTTTCAGAATACATAGATAAATTCAACGAATTAGCAAGATTTGCACCTCATCAGGTGGACACCGAAGCTAGAAAAGCAAGAAGATTTGAGAACGGACTGAAACTAGGGATATTCTACAAGGTGGAAGTATTGCAGATCAACACGTTTGCGGCTTTACTGGAGAAAGCATTAATTGCTGAAGGAGGAAGCGAGGCTGCATCTCGTTTTCATCAAGAGAAGAAGAAGAAGATCAATGAGGGTGGAAGTAGTGGTGGTAGTAATCCAAACAAGAGGAAGTGGAGCGAGAATATCCAATCGGGTAGTAAAACTGAAGGGAATAGGAAAGGAGGATAGCCTTGTGCGAATTGTGGGAAGAATCATGTTGGTGTTTGTTTGAAAAAGAAGGTAGTCTGCTATAACTGCGGACAAGAGGGGCACATGTCGCCCAATTGTCCCAGCCCGAAAAATATTCAAGGTTGCTATGCGTGTGGATCGACTGATCATCTGGTTCGGAATTGTCCAAAGAAGAATGCAGAAAAAGAAAGTGCCAACAAAGGACCTGGTGGTGGAACCTTGGCGATTCGAGGACCTGCACAGCCAAGAAGACCAACAGCCCGTACATTCAACATGACGGTGCTAGATGCGGTAGCTACTCAGGAGGTGGCAGCAGGTAACGATTTTGCTTAATATTTAAATTACGCTATTGATATTGAATAAATATGGCTGTGAATTATTTTCTTTTATAGATTCAAGTCATAGGTTAGAATTTGAAACACAAATTAATATTGTGTTGATAAAAACGAAGTGATGATACAACTTTAAAAGATTATAGAGAATAAGAAAGCGGTGATTCCGAGGACGGAATCCTTTTAAGGAGGGGTGAATGTGATAACCCGGGATTTCAAAAAATCAAAATTTTGCGAATAATTTTTTTTATTTAATATTGACATTGACTGTTAATATTATACTGAGAATTTATGAGGCAAGTCTCGAGAATTAGTTAATATGTGATTTGACTAAGAAAATAGAGTAGAGTTGTGCTTAACAACTTTAGAAAACCCTAACCCTAATTGCCGGATAGGGATTCAGTAGAAAATATAATTTAAAATAAATATATTGATGAGAATGTATATGTAATGTATAGAAATTTTGATCAATAATTGATCGGATAAGGTTTAAAATTAATAAACCCTAATAAGGGATTAAAACTCTAATCTTAGATTTAGAAAATTAATTGTACAGTTGAAAACCCTAATTGTACGCCAGAAAACACTAATTTTGAATTCGGGAATCCTAAACCCTAAATTAGGAAACCAAAATCCTAATTTGCAAGCCTAATGTGTGTATTAATCTTTAATATGATTATAAAACCCTAATTATATTTTGGTTATTTTAATTTCTATTTTACAAACCCTAATTATAATTTAGAAATTATATTTTTCTAATTAAACCCTAATTTTGAAAATCCTAGAAGTTAGATTTTTAAAACATTAAGGGATTGGACCTTGGGATTAAACCCTAAGGGTTTGTACAAAAGTTTAGGATACCATTTAATTGTATTTTACAAATGACCATAATACCCTTTTTATTATTTTTAGTAAGCTAACTTGCAATTGTGGCTATAACTTTAGTTTGTCACCAACTTTGTTGACTTGGTGGCTCAAAATCTCAGCCATTTGACACTCCATTTGACATCACATCAAGTTATTCATTGCATCTAAGCATTATATAAGAAATTGGGAGAGAGAAAGTCATTTATTTTACTTATTTTGATAACTAACTCTCATCAACTCTCTTTCTATCCTAAAGCTCCGAAAATAGCTAGTATATTAGTCCTAGAATCAATCCTTAATCAGCCAATATCAGATTGAAGAGCCAAGATCTAAAATTATTCAAGAAAAGGTATAAACCTAATTTTAATTTTTGATCTTGTATGCTTAAGAAATATTTGTGTTTATGTGTTTGAATCTTTGCTAGATAATGTTTTTCAATGATCTATGTTGATCTATCAAAGATCCATAGCATCAAAGTTGGTAAAACTCGAAGTTTTACAAAACTGTTCTTGAGTTTGAAATGTGGTCTGACAAGTAATGTCTGTCGCCACAGATCCTTGCTAGTATATGATATGTGTTGTTTTAAGTTTTTAATTTGTAGCCTGGTATGTTGTCTTTAAACTGCAAGTGGTATCAGGGTCATTGAATATCTAGATCAGAAGTTATTAACGGACAAAGTCGGTTGACCGACGTTGACCGAGTAACTTTCTGGGCAACCCAGAACGTTTAAAACCATGTCTGACAAGATTTTGTAGTGTCCGGATCTGTCAGTATAATTGTTATTTGTTGATGTTATGATATTCATATTGTAGTCTGTAATGAGTACTATAGACCCATGCCTTAATATCTCAGAAATCAATCAACATATTGATCGTAGGAAGTGGTCAAAGTAAGACCCTAGCACTGTTTTGCATTTCTGGGAAATTCCAGAAACAGTTTAAGTAACATTTCTGACAACATTTGACCAAAATTTATCTGGAAAATGTGTTGTTTTTAATCTGGTTTGTTGATCTATAAATGTTACCTGACACAAGTAGTATGTAATGGAACCATTGTATTACATGAATCAAGAACGGATCGTATAGAAAAATTAATTGGAAAGTGGTCACTCAGACTGTTGGGTTTCTGGGTAATCCCAGAAACCGTCTGACAATGATTTTGAATGCACAGATCTACTTGTTGATTTGTGTTATTACCAAGATGTTAGTTGGATATTGTAGTCTTATATTTCCACTACATGATTTGTGTCTAAGTTAGCTCAGAATGTAAATGTACATGAAATTATACACGGTCAAAGTTGACCCGTTGCACTGCCGGTTGTCAGTGTTCTTGAGTTCAAGAACACCAACAGTGACGCTTTGTGTCGCTATAGCCCTAGAGCGACGGTTTAAATAATTTTATTTTCTGAGTATTCCGAAAAATGATTAAAAATAGAAATATATTCTAAAAATTAGTAAAAATGGTTTTAAAAATTATTTTAAATTATGAAAAATAATTTTTGACCAATTGGAATATTTTTCTTTAATATTTATAATTATTTAAATATTAAATGTATTTAATTTATTTAATTAGTGTACGAAATAAATTAGAGAAAAATGATTTAATATTATGAAAAAAATCATTTTAAATAAGAATAATGTATTTAAAAATATTTCAAATTATAAAATATAATTTTTAATATTTTTGGAGAATTTTCATTAATAATTTAATATTAATGATATTAGATTTATTTTATTATTAAATTAAATAAATAAGATAAAAATAATTTTAATGATTTAAAAATCATTTTAATTGAGAATAAAGTGTTAGAAAATATTTTAAATTATAAAATATAATTTTCAATATTTTTGGAGAATTCTCATTAATAAATTAATATTAATGATGTTTGATTTATTTAATTATTATATTAAATAAATGAATTAAAAATGATTTTATTGATTTAAAAATCATTTAAAAATGAGAAAAATGGTTTAAAAATATTTTAAGTTATAATTAATGACTTTAAATATTTGGATAATAATTTCATTAATATTTATATATTAATGGTGATGATTTAAAAATAATTTTAATTACTTTAAAAATCATTTAAGTGGAATATTGTCGATTTAAAAATATTTTAAGTTATTAATAATAACTTTAGTATTTTGAAAAGTATGTTATAAATACTTTGATATTATTAAATATTAATAATGATACGATTACTTGATAATTAAATCATTTAAAAATGATTCTGATATTTGAAAAATTATTATAAATTATAATAATTGCTTGATAATTATTAAAAGCTTTCGAAAAATATTATTAATGATAATTGACTTATCTAAATTAATATTGAAGCTTAGAGACCAACTGTAATTGACAGATAACTGTGTCTGTGAATTGTTTTCTTTTATAGATTCAAGTCATAGGTTAGAATTTGAAACACAAATTAATATTGTGTTGATAAAAACGAAGTGATGATACAACTTTAAAAGATTGTAGAGAATAAGAAAGCGGTGATTCTGAGGACGGAATCCTTTTAAGGAGGGGTGAATGTGATAACCCGGGATTTCGATAAATCAAAATTTTACGAATAATTTTTTTTATTTAATATTAACATTGACTGTTAATATTATACTGAGAATTTATGAGACACAAGTCTCGAGAATTAGTTAATATGTGATTTGACTAAGAAAATAGAGTAGAGTTGTGCTTAACAACTTTAGAAAACCTTAACCCTAATTTCCGGATAGGGATTCAGTAGAAAATATAATTTAAAATAATTATATTGATGAGAATGTATATGTAATGTATAGAAATTTTGATCAATAATTGATCGGATAAGGTTTAAAATTAATAAACCCTAATAAGGGATTAAAACCCTACTCTTAGATTTAGAAAATTAATTGTACAGTTGAAAACCCTAAGTGTACGCCAGAAAACACTAATTTTGAATTCGGGAATCCTAAACCCTAAATTAGGAAACCAAAATCCTAATTTGCAAGCCTAATGTGTGTATTAAACTTTAATATGATTAGAAAACCCTAATTATATTTTGGTTATTTTAATTTCTATTTTACAAACCCTAACTACAATTTAGAAATTTTATTTTTTTAATTAAACCCTAATTTTGAAAATCCTAGAAGTTAGATTTTTAAAACATAAGAGATTGGACCTTAGGATTAAACCCTAAGGGTTTGTACAAAAGTTTAGGATACCATTTAATTGTATTTTACAAATGACCATAATACCCTTTTTATTATTTTTAGTAAGCTAACTTGCAATTGTGGCTATAACTTTAGCTTGTCACCAACTTTGTTGACTTGGTGGCTCAAAATCTCAGCCATTTGACACTCCATTTGACAGCACATCAAGTTATTCATTGCATCTAAGCATTATATAAGAAATTGGGAGAGAGAAAGTCATTTATTTTACTTATTTTGATATCTAACTCTCACCAAGTCTCTTTCTATCCTAAAGCTCCGAAAATAGCTAGTATATCAGTCCTAGAATCAATCCTTAATCAACCAATATCAGATTGGAGAGCCAAGATCTAAAATTATTCAAGAAAAGGTATAAACCTAATTTTAATTTTTGATCTTGTATGCTTAAGAAATATTTGTGTTTATGTGTTTGAATCTTTGCTAGATAATGTTTTTCAATGATCTATGTTGATCTATCATAGATCCATAGCATCAAAGTTGGTAAAACTTGAAGTTTTTCAAAACTGTTCTTGAGTTTGAAATGTGGTCTGACAAGTAATGCCAGTCGCCGCAGATCCTTGCTAGTATATGATATGTGTTGTTTTAAGTTTTTAATTTGTAGCCTGGTATGTTGTCTTTAAACTGCAAGTGGTATCAGGGTCATTGGATGTCTAGATCAGAAGTTATTAACGGACAAATTCGGTTGACCGACGTTGACCGAGTAACTTTTTGGGCAACCCAGAACGTTTAAAACCATGTCTGACAAGATTTTGTAGTGTCCGGATCCCCGAATCCGATCCCCGAATCGTCCCGGACTCGGTACACTAATTTTTTCACTATTGCGGAAGATATAAACATAAATTGTTTATACATTACATTACACACTATTCCCCAAAATCGAGTAACCTTAACTGATTACATAATTTATAAGTTATTTAACACAGAACATTATTATCAACTATTCTATTACAAAATAGCTGCATATATTTCCCCAAGCTGAACTTGCCATTATCATTTTCCTGTATTCGAATGCATTCGCTTTATCTGCAATGTTTTATCATGATATAGCAAGGGTGAGCATGAAAGTTACCCAACAAGTTTATATACAACAATATAACGATATATCATGATTGAAGAGTGTGAATAATGAGCTTGCTATAATTCATCAATATAATTGAGAACTAGCACGAACTAATTTTTGACTGAACAAGTTTTAAACATGAACAAACATTTCTGAACCAACTGGTAATGAAGGTGATCAGCCTTTCATACCTGACTTATACATGCAAGATGTCCAGAGTACAAATTTCATGGCAATCAGCAATGATTAATCATTAGCTTGAAGAAACTACTCTTATTAGATTTAAGTAAAAGAAACTTGCCTGAACCGTTGATTACCGCAACGCAATTTATAACGCTTTACCCGAAGACCTAATATTAATAATATATATCTCCAATAATTAGAATAATATCATCACACTATAATACTGTTATATTTATATCCACAGAATAATCTAAACACATTACCACATAACTCTATCAGTCTATAATTCACATAAGACTTAGTATCAGGTCAAACTATTAAGTTTGAGTTGAAACTGACACAATTTTAACATCCCGACGGTCTAGTCAGTCAACACTCGAGTTTAAGTTCAGTTAAACTCTGCCTAAGCACTTAACCATGCCATAGAATCACATTTATATGATTTAACACTCGCTTTTTCATTTCATAAGTATTCGTTAACACCTACTAAGTCAAATACTAATCCAGCAACCTGGATTCTATATCTAACAACCAAATTTTTAATTCAGCAACCTGGATTCTAAATCCAGCAACCTAAACTACAATCCAGTAAACTGGATTCAACAAATTTTCAATTCATCAAACTGTATTTCACTCCAGCAAACTGGAATCACAATTTACCTAATCCAGCAAGCTGTATTCTATATCCGTATCACAAAAATACCAAATCAGTGTATTATTCTCCTATCCTTTGGTCAAACATATATACACATATTTCATGCATAAAAAGTATTTTTTCATAATTTTCTAACTTCCTTTAGTATTTTTCAAAAATCATTTTCTAGTGTGTAGCTTAAGAAATTAGCTACCTCGTGCTTAACTCCAGTAATGCCCATCTTTTGACACGATCTTATATATGTTAACGTGATGCTCCATTTTAAATTTCGTGGCAATCGGAGTTGTAGAACACCGGTTATAGCGATTTCCGTCGGAAAATCACAAAAATTGTAATGGTAATAACTTGGTCATTTTAACTCGGAATCAGCTCATTTTTGGACACGAGCTACATAATACCACATATTTTCATCGATATTTGCTCGGGATATAATTTTGAGTTTCTGAGAAATACGTAATGATGGAATAACAAGGTAAGATGGATTATGTAATAAAAATCTAGTTATGGAAAATGTAATAATTCGCTTGTGGACTTAATTTATAAATGTTAAGAAAAGCGAAGTGTTAAGGAATAAGTAATAAATGTATGATACTTGGTATTGTACAGAGTAATGAAAACGAGTATAATACTAGGTATTATATGAGTTTGTATGAAGGATGAAATACCGTATATAAATTCTATATGAATTAGAATACAAGAAAAATTCATCAACTATATGTGTATGTATTATGAAATATTAATGGACTTGGAAAGATTGGCTAGGATTTGTGTACAAAGCCCAAGTCAATTAAGGTTAAGGCCCAACTATTAATTAATGAACCAACTAGTGGTTAGTAATGCAAAGCCCAAAGAGTGAATTAATGCAAGCCCAAACTAGAATCCATGGGTTGTATGACCCATGGGGCAAACTATATTGATATGGTTATTGTGGTGATCAAGTAAGTTTGATGATCAAGACTTAGGAGTAATGACCAAGACTTTGAAGTAATGGCCAAGTATGAGATAAGAGAGTGGTTAGGAAGTAATGAATAGTAAGGAGGTGGAATTGTTTTAATGACCAATCTACCCTAACCTTGCAAAGTCTATAAATAGAAGAGCCTTGCTAGCCATTTAACAATTGTTCAAGCAATTAAAAAATTACAAAGTGCTTAAGTGTTAGAGAGAATAAGCTATCATAAGTTAACTTCAATAAGCCAAGAAGAAGAAGAAGCTACTTATCAAAGACTTCAAGAATAAGACCTCTTCTCCATTTATCTTCTATCTCTATCATGATAGGTTGATAAGAAAAGTTTGGATTGAGGAATATGAATGATAAAAAGTAAGAAGAATGTGTGGTTAATGAACTTAAGCCACATAAGTTGGCAATATGTCATTTGAACTTATAAAAGTTATAAACTTATTATAAGCTAACATGAATGTTAAGTGTGAAAATATGAACTTGTGATGAGTTTAGTAAGAAAAGTGAATTAAGAACTTATATGACTATATGTATCATATATACCTAAATAAAGTTATATGTGAAGAACATGTAAAGTATGATGATTAAGAAACTCTAATTGTCATAAGTCATTAATAAATCAAATCTTAAGTAGTTTATAAATTGACAAGTTATAAGCTCTTGAAGAATAAGTCCAAAATCCAACAATGAATATAAGTTGTTGTATTAAGTATGTTAAGATGTTCACATGATGAATGAAGTTCATTTGTAATGTTGAACAAATCATAAGAATGAAGAATTGTCAGAATTTGCACGATTAGACGATAAACGTCGAATTCGTAAAATTCTCATAATGGGAGTCAAATTTTGTGTTGGATCACGAAACCTTTGTTTTCCAATAGAGACAAGTCATATTTTTCATTTAAAAGTTGCGGACTAGAAAATGACCGGATTCTGACTTAGAACAAAGAAACGAGCGTTGAACATTCACAAACGTTTATCGTTTTCGTTAAAAGTGAACCAATAGGTAAATTTTTAGCAAACAAAGTCAAATAGATAAAAATTTTAAATGATCATGTAGATTACATAATTTATGATCATGTAGTTCACAAAATTCACAAACTGAATTTGTTTTCTGGTGCACAGAGTTGGCGCCGCGGTGCCAACCCTAGGAAAAATGACCAGTGCCACAATGCAGAACAGTGTTCGAGCCTATTGCAAGTGTTCGCCGAGGCGCGAATCTTTGTTCAATATGTGGCGCCGCAGTACCATGAACAGTAACAAAATCCTCTAGAGTGTGGCGCCGCAGCGCGGCCCATTAAGAAAGGACTCGCGCCGCAGCGCCAAGTTCGGGATAGTCATACATTAAGCTCGCGCCACAACGCGAGATGTAAGCATAAAGCTGGCGCTGCAACGCCTGTGACGCCCCCGAATCCAGGTACTTGAAACCCGAACTCGGTGCTTCACGATACATGTGACAACCCGATATTTTCTATATAAATAAATCATAGATTTTGCGTATAATTTTTTTTATTATTATTTATTAAAATAAATATGAATGATATGTGTCAAGGTAATGTGTAATTATAATTATGTGTGATAAATAAAATTTATTTATTACATTAAGTATTAAAGATAAATTTATTTTTAGAATTATTGATTATTATCAATTATAATTTTTATACTAATTAATTCCATATTGGAAATTTTTTTATCAATTATTTTCTAGGAAAATAAATTAAATATTATTTAAATAATCTGTGAAATGATTTCAGAATATTTATAATAATTATTTTATTAAATGAATTTTGTTCAGGATATTAAGTTAATTATTTTGACTTAATTTATAATTATGACAGATAAATCAGATATGGAATCCAAACCTTAATTCTGGGTTTTGATCAAGGAATGAGAATAATAATATAATATTATTATTTGTCAGTGTTATAGATATGTATGGTTAGGTGTGCAAGGTTAATGTGTGGAATAATTTTATTATATTACGATCAAACCTTAATAATATTTTACAAACCCTATGTCTGGTTCTGGAATAAGAAATGGTGATAAAAATATAATATTATTTATATTTTGATTTTTCAGTGCTATAGATATGTACTGTATGTATGTGAGCTAGTAATGAATGAGTAATTGTGGTGCAGTATTTGAAAACCCTAGTTTTACTGTGGGAAAACCCTAATTTTGAAATTCAATTGTGAGTTTAAGGCTATTATTATAACTGTGTTATGTGATATGTGTTACTTAGTGTTATGCTAATTAGGAAACCCTAATTATAAATATTAAAACCTTAGTTTATATTTATATTTTTTAGATATTAGAAAACCCTAACTATGAATGAAAACCCTAATCCGAAAACCTAAATCGGAGATTTGAACAGTCGGAAATAGTGTTACTATGATTAATATTAATTATGATAGACTTTAATTACTAGTTAAGTTGAATCTAATTAGTAAATTAAAACCCTAAAATCTAGAACCCTAAATTAATTTCTTGAAACCCTAATTGATTTGAAAACATAATGCGAAAGTCATTCACGACTTTGAGAAATTGTTAAGTCGTTATGTAATCACGATAATGTGATTTGTAATCGGTGATATATGTATTAACCCTACTTAGGGAGAATCGCAATTATTCAAAATCTTTATTAATTTTCTATATTAAAAACCCTAATTTTTGGTATGATAAAACCTAATTGCTTTATTAGCAAAGTTAATTGTGATTAAGGGTAATAAACCCTAGTATCCATGTATAAGATAATTACAAACTTAATTTGATTAACAAAATTATTTTTCAAAATTTTAGAAACGAAAAGTTATTTAATTTTATTTATTTAAATTTTGTGCAAATCCTAAAAATGGAAATTCTAGACTTTTGCTAAATTGGCTCAAATCCTAAACCCTAAACCAAACCCTAAACCCTAAGAGTTTGTAAAGTTACAATTTTTCCATTTTATGATTTATTAAAAGACCAAAAAGCCCTTTTGTCACATTTTTTTAGTTTGCTTGCAAATCTTTACAAGATAAAGAGTTGGTGACCTAACCCTAACAACTCCTACCAACTCCCTTGACTTTAAAATGGAAACCAACAACCATTCATGCATCCAACAAGGATATAAATAGAGATTAAGAGAGAGAAAAGGCAATATTTAGCTCATTTTTTTTCAAAAACTCAAACTACTTTTCTCTCCACTCAAACCCACGAAATTAGCAAGCTTTTCAGTCCCTAAGATCAGCCCCACAAAAGCTTAAACCAAATCAGAAACAAAGAATCAAGAATTAGAGCATAAATGTATAAAAACCCTAATCCTAGAAATCCTTTGATTTGTTGTTAGATGTTGTAATTGATTGTTTATAGATGTGTTATAGGGTGTCAATTGATGTTCTGGGTTGATAAATACATGACCCATAATATCAAAGTTCACGATTTTGAATTTTTAGCAAATCTGGAAATAGGAAAATTTATGTTTTGCAGCCAAATGTCAGACTCCATAGATTCTTGTGTGTTTACTGTTTTTGATGTTTAAAGCTTGTAACATGTAGTTTGTAATGTTCTCTTTAAGATGCAAAAAGAATCAAGGCCAGATCAATTGTATATCGGAAGTTATAGCCAGTCAAAACCCGTTGACCGAAACTGTCCAATTACCGAACCCAGAAATTCTTTTAGCAGTGTCCGTGTTCAAGTTTGACCGGCCATAACTTGATCATGTTTTGATGTTTTTGTGTTATTATACTTTGTAATTGTAGTATTACATGTTGTCTACAAACTGGAGTTGATAGATCATATAAATGTTATACGAACATCAAGTTATAAGGACTCAAAGTAGGTACCTCAAATCTGTTAAACTCTGACAAGTCGAAGAACATCGTTGTCAGGTTTTTGGAGAGCTTGAATCTCTCTAATCTGATGTTGTTTAGCCACGAATCTTGTTATGTACTTGTAGTATTACATGAGTACTACAGTATGAAATCAATTTCAAGCCCAGAAATGCATTATCCTAAGAGATATAACCGGTCAAACCACCCCCCTAGCACACTGTCAAGATATAGCCCTTTAGCGACGGTTTTAATTATAATTTCTGGAAATTAATAAAAAAATTGATAAAAATAGTTTTTAATTATTAAAAATACATAATAAATTCTTAAATATTATTTTAATATCCGAAAATTATATTTTAATTATTTTGGGTATATTTCGAAAATATTTAATATTTTTGGAATGTAAATGGTATTTATTTATTTAATTACAATATTAGATAAATTATTTAAAAATGATTTTAATTCATGAAAAATCATGAAAAAATATATTATTGTGTTAGAAAATAATTTTGAGTTATTTTTGATAACTTTTAATATTTTGTGATAATTTTCATTAATAAATTAATATTAATGATAGTTATGTTATTTATTATATGAATTAAATAAATGAATTAAAAATGATTTTATTATATTAAAAATTATTTTAAATAATAATAAGGTATTTAAGAATATTTTAAGTTATAAAATATAACTTTTAATATTTAATGGTTAATTTCATTAGTTAATGATTATTAATGATATTAAAGTTATTTAATAATTATATTATATAAATTAGTTTCAAAATGATTTTAACATTATAATAATCATTTTAAATGAAAATAAAGTGTTTAAAGATATTTTAAATTAAAAACTATAACTTTTAATATTTAAAGGATAATTTCATTAATAATTTAATATTAATGATATATTAAAGATATTAAATTTATTTAATAATTATATTAAATAAATAGTTTAAAAAATGGTTTTATTTATTTAAAAATCATTTAAAAAGGATATAAATGAATTAAAAATATTTTAAGTTATAATTAATGACTTTTAATATTTAGATAATAGTTCATTAATATTGAAATATTAATGGTGATTATTTAAAGATGATTTTAAATGTTTTAAAAATCATTTAAGGGTAATATAAATGTTTTAAAAATATTTTAAGTTATTATTAATAACTTTAATATTTTAGCAATGGTTTCATTAATAGTTTAATATTAATTAAATATTAATGATATTAGAATTGTTTGATATTTAAATCATTTAATAATGATTCTGATATTTCAAAAATTATGATAAGTGGTAATAATAATTTTAAAATTATTATAAGGTCATGAAAAATAGTGCAACTGTTATTTAATTAGTCTAAATGGATATTGGACAACTGTTTAGAGTCCTAGACTCGATAATTACCCGATAAAGATGTCGGTAGACCGACATATTTCAGAAATTGATCTGGACTTAAATAATATGATTAGTTAAATGTTTAATTGTGATTCAATGGTTATTAAGGTTGTGTGACAATGTGATTAGGAATGTGTTGATGTTTGTTTGTGATGCCATGATTGTAGAACATGTGTGATAAGATGATTAGGTTATGTGTTGACTGCGAAATGCAGTACTATGTGTTATATTATATTGTTCTAATCAAGAAAATGATTTGATTAATGATAGGTTGTGATAGAAAAGGGTAGAACTAAGTTGAGAATTGTAAGCAGCGCATCATGCAAATATCCTAACTTTGCATTTTCTTTATGCAATGGACAGAAGTGAGAAGTTCAGAATTATTATTATTAATGTACAGATGGTTAAACCTATATTATATACACCCTTTGATTATCAACATGTTAGTATATGATAATTCGGATATGTATTCTGTTCGTTAATTTCTAGAAATGATTATACAAGTGTCCCCACTTACATAATCATTGTATTTAATCACATGTTGATACACCTTTGTTATACATATATGTTGAATGATAGATTATTTTTGGATAAAATAAAACATTTTGTCTGGAACCCTGGCAAATATGAACATCCCGTTCACGGGAAAACTTTTATGCGCCCAAGGCGGACCAAGTAAATGATAACATCGTTCTTGTAATGTAGTATTGATCAATACAAGGCACAACGGGCTGATCACCCCCGTGTCCGTAAGTTATGAAGGTTTGCAGATGAAGTTCTGCTAAACCTTTTCGAAAATAAAAACAATGTTCATAGAATGTCACTTAAACCCTATTTATAACCAGTACGTAGTTTCAAAAATTTGAAAGAGGGTTGTTATGTTATTAATATCAGTTCAGAATACTTCACAACTATTGACTTGTTGTAGATGAATATTATAAAGAAAACATTTAAATTCTTTCAACTTATATATATATATATATATATATATATATATATATATATATATAATACTTGCTGGGCACTCAAATGCTCATCCTTGCTTAATTTAAATATTTTCAGATAAGTGTGAACAATCAGAAGGATCGGTCAAGAACAAGTGAAAAGGAAAGCAAACAGATTAGGTTTACGGTGTCGTATAGTAAAGGTTGCGTACTTGGGATTAAACTCTGATAAAGGTAAGATAAGTTTATAATTTATTTTAGTGTTATTATTATTAGTAATATTTCCGCTCATAGAAATGGTATCGTGAAGTACCGAGTTCGGGTTTCAAGTATCCGGGTTCGGGGACTTCACAACATGGTATCAGCGTTATAGGGTTAGAAACCTTAGGTCGGTTAGACCTTAGGCTATAACCTTAGAAAAGAGGGAAACGTTGAAAATACAAATAACACATATAGAGTTAGTTGGTTAGTATGATTCAAAGATGAATCTCGGTGAGTTGTTAAGCCACAGAGTTTCCTAACTCTGATAATAAGTTGAACAGTAATTGTGAATAGATCGAGTCTAAAAGACTGAAAGTGCATAGAAAGGAAATCGTAAAACAAAACAATTAAGACATAGAATTGAATCATTATATTCGATGAGATCACCCCGTGATCTGATAAAATTATGACAGCCAGAAAAAAATCAATCTTATGATTGGAAAGTTTAAAGTAAGATTGTTGTATGAATGGTACATATTCAAGAAAGGGTTATGAATACGGATTAAATGAAATTCGAATGGAAAAGGGGGTTAGGATTAGTTGGGGATTTCAATGATGACTCATGTCGGCAGCTGAGTTGTATGATTCCTTGTATGGGCGGGGAATTGTACTTGGTGTAAAAACTACTTAGTATCTGACACTGATAATCATTGAAATGTTTGTGTCGCGCTATTTGCTATATGCATGTTAAGAGGGTGATTCCTTTCTCATGTGTATAAAAAAATAGATAGGTCATAGGTAGAGAACATAGGGTTAAGTACGAGTTCTTAAAACTCATACTTATGTGACATTCTTGACTCATTGTTATATGAAATGTTTATGAATCCCTCAGCGAATGGACGCCAAAGGTCTTACTAGGATAAATTCGTAAACTCATATAACTGTGACAAGTTTATGAACTCATAAATGTGGTTTGACGAACTGGGTACAGTTAATCTTTAGTGAAGGCAAAAGAAATAGGTAGTATTGGTATTAGCTGAATATGTATGTTTTTGTGTGGTATATGTGATAAGTATTTTGTGTAATGATATATTTTTAACTTTTGTGTTGGACAAAGTTGTAAATCCCGACTTTTGAAGTCACAAAGGGATAACAAATGTTTAAAATAGAATGCGTTATGGCATGTCAAGTGTTATGAATATGAGTCTATGTTGGATTAATGGGATAAGTTGGTATAAAGATAGTAGATATTTATTTGGTCACTGGTTATTACAGTAGACCGAGTTTTAAAAAAAAAAAATCTAATATTTTGAATATATGATTATTTGAGTAGAAAATTTTGTGTTATATGTTAAGCGTTTACGATAAGGCTTAGTATGTAAGAATAATTTATGAAAATGCCGTCAAGACGAAAATTTAACCAAAGGATAGAAGAATCTGTCAACAAAGCTAGAGGACAACCAGACTCGATACAGAAACATCCGAATATGGACGATCAAGCTGTGCAGAACGGAATACCAGCCGTGAAAGATCAACCAGATAATCGAACGTCGAACGTTAAAGACTTCAAGGCGGTCCTATCGCCAAAATTCAAAGGTACAAATGACCCTGTAGAAGCCCAAACTTGGGTTAAGGAAATAAAAAAAAAAGTTGTTCGTGATAGCTAAGGTAGCTGAGGGGCAAAAGATCGTTTTTTGCCACCTGCATGATGAAGGGTGAGGTAAAATTTTTGGTGGAAAGCAAATTAGACGAGGGCAGGAGCAGGTGTGGTAGCATGGGATAGGTTTAATACTTTATTTTTTTTAAATTATTTCTGCTAGTATACAGGCTATAATGGAGGTGAAATTTCTAGAATTAAAGCAAGGGGATATGTAAGTTGCGGAATATGTCAGTGAAATTTAATGAGTTGACTAGATTGGCTCCGCATCAAGTTGATACGGAGGCTAGAAAGGCACGAAGGTTTGAGCTGGGATTACAACCCCAGCTCTACAACAAGGTGGAAGTGTTGCAGATTCATACATTTGCAGTACTCATGGGAAAAGCGATTATTGTTGAGGAGGGGAGCGAGGCCATGAGCCTCTATAACTAGGTATGAAGGAACAAGGGTAAAGTTGAGGGAACTCGGAAGGTAGGAATTAATAGTGGAAGTAAAGGTGGAAATAAAAAGAGGAATGCAAATAACTTTGGGAGTCTGCAGGTGAAGCAAGAAGGTGTGAAGGAGAAGCATGTGGTGTAATATGCAAAACGGTGGAAAGAACCACTCTGGAAATGTTTGAAAGGAAAGTTTGTATGCTGTAAGTATGGGCAGAAGGGACATATCACTTCCGACTGTCTCAATCCAAGAATGTATAGTAGGTATTTCAAGTGTGGATCAGTGGAACATAAGGTGGGAGACTGTTCAAGAAGGAGAATGGAGGGAAGGAATGCGAATATGGGGAAAAGGCAGCAGGATATTGACATCAACAAACGAGCCAACAGAATCAACCGCAAGCGTCTTTAGTACGACCGTTCACGATATCGTGGCAGCCGGGGATGCAACTCCAGGTATTATTCGAACCAATATTATTTTCTTAAATATTGATTTCTTATATATAGTAAATTATTTTTATAAATTATTTTGAAGGAGAAATTTGAGTTCTTTTAGAAATCAAATTTCCATTTAATCAGAAAGACAAACTTTATTTGAATAGTTAAAGATCGATTCGATCAATCATGATCGAGATCTACTTGCAATGATTGTGAATGTTATGTACCATGGTATGTATAGGTTTTAAAGTGGTGATTCCGGGGACGGAATCCTTATAAGGGAGAGTGAATGTGACAACCCGATATTTTCTATATAAATAAATCATAGATTTTGCGTATAATTTTTTTTTTATTATTTATTAAAATAAATATGAATGATATGTGTCAAGGTAATGTGTAATTATAATTATATGTGTGATAAATAAAATTTATTTATTACATTAAGTATTGCAGATAAATTTATTTTTAGAATTATTGATTATTATCAATTATAATTTTTATACTAATTAATTCCATATTGGAAATTTTTTTATCAATTATTTTCTAGGAAAATAAAATTAAATATTATTTAAATAATCTATGAAATGATTTTAGAATATTTATAATAATTATTTTATTAAATGAATTTGGTTCAGGATATTAAGTTAATTATTTTGACTTAATTTATAATTATGACAGATAAATCAGATATGAAATCCAAACCTTAATTCTGGGTTTTGATCAAGGAATGAGAATAATAATATAATATTATTATTTGTCAGTGTTATAGATATGTATGGTTAGGTGTGCAAGGTTAATGTGTGGAATAGTTTTATTATATTACGATCAAACCTTAATAATATTTTACAAACCCTATGTCTGGTTCTGGAATAAGGAATGGTTATAAAAATATAATATTATTTATATTTTGATTTTTTAGTGCTATAGATATGTACTGTATGTACGTATGTGAGCTAGTAATGATTGAGTAATTGTGGTGCAGTATTTAAAAATCCTAGTTTTACTGTGCGAAAACCCTAATTTTGAAATTCAATTGTGAGTTTAAGGCTATTATTATAACTGTGTTATGTGATATGTGTTATGTGTTACTTAGTGTTATGCTAATTAGGAAACCCTAATTATAAATATTAAAACCTTAGTTTATATTTATATTTTCTAGATATTAGAAAACCATAACTATGAATGAAAACCCTAATCCAGAAACCTAAACCGAAGGTTTGAACAGTCAGAAATAGTGTTACTATGATTAATATCAAGTATGATAGACTTTAATTACTAGTTAAGGTGAATCTAATTACTAAATTAAAACCCTAAAATCTAGAACCCTAAATTAATTTCTTGAAACCCTAATTGATTTGAAACCTTAATGCGAAAGTCATTCACGACTTTGAGAATTGGAAAGTCGTTATGTAATCACGATAATGTGATTTATAATCGGTGATATATGTATTAACTCTAATTAGGGAGAATCGCAATTATTCAAAATCTTTATTAATTTTCTGTATTAAAAACCCTAATTTTTGGTATGATAAACCCTAATTGCTTTATTAGCAAAGTTAATTGTGATTAAGGGTAATAAACCCTAATATCCATGTATAAGATAATTACAAACTTAATTTGATTAACAAAATTATTTTTCAAAATTTTAGAAACGAAAATTTATTTAATTTTATTTATTTAATTTTTGTGCAAATCCTAAAAATGGAAATTCTAGACTTTTGCTAAATTGGCTCAAACCCTAAACCCTAAACCAAACCCTAAACCCTAAGGGTTTATAAAGTTATAATTTTGCCATTTAATGATTTATTAAAAGACCAAAAAGCCCTTTTGTCACATTTTTTTAGTTTGCTTGCAAATCTTTACAAGATAAAGAGTTGGTGACCTAACCCTAACAACTCCTACCAACTCCCTTGACTTTAAAATGGAAACCAACAACCATTCATGCATCCAACAAGGATATAAATAGAGATTAAGAGAGAGAAAGTGCAATATTTAGCTCATTTTTGTTCAAAAACTAAAACTACTTTTCTCTCCACTCAAACCCACGAAATTAGCAAGCTTTTCAGTACCTAAGATCAGCCCCACGAAAGCTTAAACCAAATCAGAAACAAAGAATCAAGAATTAGAGCATAAAGGTATAAAAACCCTAATCCTATAAATCCTTTGATTTGCTGTTGGATGTTGTAATTGATTGTTTATAGATGTGTTATAGGGTGTCAATTGATGTTCTGGGTTGATAAATACATGACCCATAACATCAAAGTTCACGATTTTGAATTTTTAGCAAATCTGGAAATAGGAAAATTTATGTTTTGCAGCCAAATGTCAGACTCCATAGATTCTTGTGTGTTTACTGTTTTTGATGTTTAAAGCTTGTAACATGTAGTTTGTAATCTGCTCTTTAAGATGCAAAAAGAATCAAGGCCAGATCAATTGTTTATCGGAAGTTATAGCCAGTCAAAACCCGTTGACCGAAACTGTCCAATTACCGAACCTAGAAATTTTTTTAGCAGTGTCCGTGTTCAAGTTTGACCGGCAATAACTTGATCATGTTTTGATGTTTTTGTGTTATTATACTTTGTAATTGTAGTATTACATGTTGTCTACAAACTGGAGTTGATAGATCATATAAACGTTATACGAACATCAAGTTATAAGGACTCAAAGTAGGTACCTCAGATCTGTTAAACTATAACAAGCCAAAGAACAGTGTTGTCAGGTTTTTGGAGAGCTTAAATCTCTCTGATCTGATGTTGTTTAGCCACGAATCTTGTTATGTACTTGTATTACATGAGTACTACAGTATGAAATCAATTTCAAGCCCAGAAATGCATTATCCTAAGAGATATAACCGGTCAAACCACCCCCCTAGCACACTGTCAAGATTTTCTGGAAATCCTCAACAACACCTATAGCGACAGAAAGTGTCGCTATAGCCCTTTAGCGACGGTTTTAATTATAATTTCCGGAAATTAATAAAAAAATTGATAAAAAAGGTTTTTAATTTTTAAAAATACATAATAAATTCTTAAAAATTATTTTAATATCCGAAAATTATATTTTAATTATGTTGGGTATATTTCGAAAATATTTAATATTTTTGGAATGTAAATGGTATTTATTTATTTAATTATAATATTAGATAAATTATTTAAAAATGGTTTTAATTCAAGAAAAATCATGAAAAATTATATTATTGTGTTAGAAAATAATTTTGAGTTATTTTTGATAACTTTTAATATGTTGTGATAATTTTCATTAATAAATTAATATTAATGATAGTTATGTTATTTATTATATGAATTAAATTAATGAATTAAAAATGAATTTATTATATTAAAAATCATTTTAAATAATAATAAGGTATTTAAGAATATTTTAAGTTATAAAATATAAATTTTAATATTTAATGGTTAATTTCATTAGTTAATGATTATTAATGATATTAAAGTTATTTAATAATTATATAAAATAAATTAGTTTAAAATGATTTTAACATTATAATAATCATTTTAAATGAAAATAATGTTTTTAAAGATATTTTAAGTTATAAACTATAACTTTTAATATTTAAAGGATAATTTCATTTATAATTTAATATTAATGATATATTATTGATATTAAATTTATTTAATAATTATATTAAATAAATAGTTAAAAAAATAGTTTTATTTATTTAAAAATCATTTAAAAAGGATATAAATGAATTAAAAATATTTTAAGTTATAATTAATTACTTTTAATATTTAGATAATAGTTCATTAATATTGAAATATTAATGGTGATTATTTAATGATGATTTTAAATGTTTTAAAAATCATTTAAGGGTAATATAAATGTTTTAAAAATATTTTAAGTTATTATTAATAACTTTAATATTTTAGCAATGGTTTCATTAATAGTTTAATATTAATTAAATATTATTGATAATAGAATTGTTCGATATTTAGATCATTTAATAATGATTCTGATATTTCAAAAATTATGATAAGTGGTAATAATAATTTTAAAATTATTATAAGGTCATGAAAAATAGTGCAACTGTTATTTAATTAGTCTAAATGGATATTGGACAACTGTTTAGAGTCTTAGACTCGATAATTACCCGATAAAGATGTTGGTAGATCGACATATTTCAGAAATTGATCTGGACTTAGATAATGTGATTAGTTAACTGTTTAATTGTGATTCAATGGTTATTAAGGTTGTGTGACAATGTGATTAGGAATGTGTTGATGTTTGTTTGTGATGCCATGATTGTAGAACATGTGTGATAAGATGATTAGGTTATGTGCTGACTGCGAAATGCAGTACTATGTGTTATATTATATTGTTCTAATCGAACGAATGATTTGATTAATGATAGGTTGTGATAGAAAAGGGTAGAACTAAGTTGAGAATTATAAGCAGCGCATTAGGCAAGTATCCTAACTTTGCATTTTCTTTATGCAATGGACAGAAGTGAGAAGTTTAGAATTATTATTATTAATGTACAGATGGTTAAACCTATATTATATACACCCTTTGATTATCAACATGTTAGTATATGATAATTCGGATATATATTCTGTTCGTTAATTTTTAGAAATGATTATACAAGTGTCCCCACTTGCATAATCATTGTATTTAATCACATGTTGATACACCTTTGTTATACATATATGTTGAATGATAGATTATTGTTGGATAAAATAAAACCTTTTGTCTGGAACCCTGGCAAATATGAACATCCCGTTCACGGGAAAAATTTTATGCGCCCAAGGCGGACCAAGTAAATGATAACATCGTTCTTGTAATATAGTATTGATCAATACAAGGCACAACGGGCTGATCACCCCCGTGTCCGTAAGTTATGACGGTTTGCAGATGAAGTTCTGCTAAACCTTTTCGAAAATAAAAACAATGTTCATAGAATGTCACTTAAACCCTTTTTATAGCCAGTACATAGTTTCAATAATTTGAAAGAGGGTTGTTATGTTATTAATATCAGTTCAGAATACTTCACAACTATTGACTTGTTGTAGATGAATATTATAAAGAAAACATTTAAATTCTTTCAACTTATATATATATATATATATATATATATATATATATATATATATATATATATATAATACTTGCTGGGCACTCAAATGCTCATCCTTGCTTAATTTAAATGTTTTCAGATAAGTGTGAACAATCAGAAGGATCGGTCAAGAACAAGTGAAAAGGAAAGCAAACAGATTAGGTTTACGGTGTCTTATAGTAAAGGTTGCGTACTTGGGATTAAACACTGATAAAGGTAAGATAAATTTATAATTTATTTTAGTGTTATTATTATTAGTAATATTTCCGCTCATAGAAATGGTATCGTGAAGTACCGAGTCCGGGTTTCAAGTATCTATGAGCGGAATAATACTAATAATAATAACAATAATATAGATTTTTCAAACTTAATTTACATATTATCAGAGTTTAGTTCTCAAGTTCGAAACCTTTAAACATTCGTTACATGATCATAACAATAATATTTATTATCCTTATCATAAAGTCAGACTATTACATAGAATAGCTTAAACATTTAATCAGCAACTTTCCCTTTCCCCTTGTTCTTGGAAGATCCTTCGGGTTGTTCACACTTAGCTGAAAATATTTTAAATTAAGCAAGAATGAGCATTCGAGTGCCCAGCAAGTAATAGCAACAATAATAGTTAACTGAAAGGATTAAATATTTTCTTTGAAAGATACTTCTACAACGGATCAACAGTTGTGAAGTAAGCTGAACCAATAATCAACAACATGTCATTTCGATTTCAAATTTTTGAAACTACGTATTGACTATAAATGAGAATCAGTTGACAGATTATGAACATTATTTTCTATTTTCGAAAAGGTTTAAACAGAAATTCATCTGTAAACCGTCATTGCTTACGGGCACGAGGGTGATCATCCCGTTATGCCCTGTATTGATCAACACTACATTACTAGAACGATATCATCGTTCATCCTTTGTCCGCCTTAGCGCATAAAAATTTCCCATAATTGGGATGTTCATAACAGTCTTGAATCCAAACTAAAACAATTCGGTTGGATAATAGTAAAGTTTTATCTTATTCAACAACAACTTTAAATTTATGTCTAGCTGGATCAAATAGCTTAGACAACTTTTATTTCAATGTATACATACTAGACAACTATAAGTATGTATCAACATGTGATAAAAATATAATGATTATCCAAGTGGGGACACTTGTATAACCATGTTATAGAAATTAACGAACAGAATAAATAACTTGATCAATATTAACAGGATAAAGGAAATTGTACAACAATTATTGCTTAATAGCTTACTTATACAGAATCATTGCATAAGTATATACAAAGGTTGAAATATTTGAACAATTCAGATATTATCTTACGCATGTCCTTAGCATAAAGTAAATGCAAAGGGTTAGATACTTACCTTGTCTGCTGCTTACACAACTTAGATATATCTTTTCTATCAAGTCCTATCATTAAATAGATCATTGTCTGATTAGAATCATATATTATATCATATAATATTGTTTATTGCAGTCAACACATTCCTAATCACATTGTCACATAACTTTAACAACATTGTATCACAAATAATTCACTTATCAAGTCAATCTATCTAAGTCCAGATCAATTTCTGAAATATGTCGGTCTACCGATAACTTTATCGGTAATTATCGAGTCTATGACTCTATAGAGTTATACAATATCCACTTAGATATCTTACACACCAATTGTAACATTTTTCATGACCTTATAATAATTATAAAATAATTATTACCATTTACCATAATTTTTGAAATATCAGAATCATTGTTAAATGATTTAAATATCAAACAATTCTATTATCATTAATATTTAATTAATATTAAACTATTAATGAAATCATTGCCAAAATATTAAAGTCATTAATAATAACTTAAAATAGTTTTAAAACATTTATATTACCCTTAAATGATTTTTAAAACATTTAAACTCATCATTAAATAATTACCATTAATATTAATTTATCATTATCCAAATATTAAAAGTTATTAATTACAACTTCAAATATTTTTAATTCACTTATATCCTTTTAAATGATTTTTAAATGAATAAAACTATTTTTAAACTATTTATTTAATATAATTATTAAATAAATTTAATATCATTAATCATTAAATAAATATCATTAATATTAATTTATTAATGAAATTATCCTTTAAATATTAAAAGTTATAGTTTATAACTTAAAATATCTTTAAATACTTTATTTTCATTTAAAATGATTATTATAATATTAAAATCATTTTTAAACTAAATTATTTAATATAATTATTAAATTACTTTAATATCATTAATAATAATTAATTAATGAAATTTACCTTTAATAATTAAAAGTTATATTTTATAACTTAAAATATTTTTAAATACCTTATTCTTATTTAAAATGATTTTTAATTTAATAAAATCATTTTTTAATTCATTTATTTAATTCATTTAATAAATAACTTAATTATCATTAATATTAATTTATTAATGAAAATTATCACATAAATGATTTTAAATGATTTTTCATTTATGCCATAATATAATTTTAAATGATTTTTCAAATATTAAAATCATTTTTAAATAATTTATTTAATATTATAATTAAATAAATTAAATACTTTTAATATTCCAAAAATATTAAATATTTATGAAATATATTTAAAATAATTAAAAACTAATTTTTAGAATTTAAAATAATTTTTAATAATTTATTTTGTATTTTTAATAATTAAAAACTATTTTTTTTCTATTTATTTATTAATTTCCGAAAATTAATTAATATCTGTCGCTAAAGACCACCTATAGCGACAAAACCGTCGCTATAGGTGTTCTTGGTGTTCTTCATGCAAACCCAGAATTTTATTGCCAGAACCGAGTGCCTTGTTTTGACCACATATAAAACGTAAAATGAAATGTTTCTAGTAGTGTTATTGATCAGATCTTGTAGTACTCGTTAAATACTATGCGATCCAACAACAAGTATGGCCAAAAATCATAAAACAAACGAGATCTAAGGCTTTAAAACGGACTGTCAGACCTGTTTTCATTTTCTGGGTTACCCAGAAATGAAAACAGTTCATCCAGCCAATTTTAGACTTCCACAACTTGCAATCCATGAAACATTTTAATGATTTCAAAGTTGCAGTATATAAACAACATGCAACACTATAGATCCATCGTAAAACATCATTAAAACAACAATAGAATAGCCAAATTCGACTCGGTCAAACCATGTCAGACGACATGTTCAAGTGTTTTCTGGGTTACCCAGAAAATAGCTTTTCATGTTCGTCCGGCCTAGTTTGACCATATATTACTAATTTCCTGCTTGATTAAAAGGAGATTTTAAGGCATAAAAATGTAGTCCATATACAAGACTACAACATAGATCCAACAAATCAACAAAACAATTAACAACAAGTAAGATCTGAGCCGTTGAACTTTCTGTTAGACGAATCTGGGCAAGTTCTTGACTGCCCAGAAAGTTCCGGTCAATGCCGGTCAACGTGGTTTGACCACTAATAACTTTCTACTAGCTTAAGGTTTGACTTTGATTACAATTTCAGATCAAAGATCTTCCAGCATACTACCAGATCAAAGCTTAAAAACACAAAAACACATAACAGGATGAGATATATGGGACCTGACATTTGGTTGTCATACCATATTTTTCTCTTTTCCAGATTTTACAAATCTTCAAATATGAGACTCTAGATGTTATGGATCTAACATTTAGCAACCCAGATCATCATTAGACACTATAACAAACATGTTTAACAAAAAAAATCTAACATCTAACAACAGAATTTTGGGCAGAATTTAAGCTAGGGTTTATACCTTTTTAAGAGAGATTTCTGATATTTGGCTTCTGATTTGTCAGGGATGGTAGTGGGGCTCGGTTCTTGACTGATTTTAGCAAAGTATTTCGAAGGTTAGAGAGAGAGAGAGAGCTTAGGTTGAGAGTTTGGAGAAAAATGATTTAAATGATGACTTTTTCTCTCTCTTGATCTATATATACTAATGTATGATGCATGTATGTCTGATGTATTAGCTGATTTGCTGTCATTTTGTGTCTCAATTGTCAAATAAGTTGGTCACCCACCCATCCTATTGTCAAAACCTAGTTTGTAGCTTCAATTATACAAGAGGGGCATTTTTGTCATTTGGTAAATTATTTTAATGGCAACATTGTAATCTTGCAAACCCTTAGGGTTTGACCCTTAGGGTTTAACCCTAAGATTTAGCACAAAACAAATCTAGGATTTAGCAATTAGGGTTTGCACAAAAATAAAAATTAAATAACTTTTAGTTTCTAAAATTCACAAATTAGGATTTCTAAATTAGTTTAGATTTTCTAATCACATATACCTAAAAATTAGGTTTAAGGATTTACTAATTATAATTAAGATCAGTAATTAGCAATTAAGGCATTAATTTGGTAATTAGGGTTAAAAATTTAATAATTAGGGTAAACAACTTGTAATTAGGATTTCTAATTACATTAATCATGATCATTAGAGTTTAAATAACATAATTAACCTTGCCACCTAAGCAATTAAGGTTTACAATAATCAATTAGGGTTTCCAAATATCAGTTAGGGTTTGAATTTTCAAATTAGGGTTTCCTAATTAGCATACCATGAAATTACACACAACATATATCATATAATACAAATATTTAATAATCTTAAATTTCCCATTTAAATTGATAAATAGGGTTAAATCAATTAATGCTAGGGTTTGGTCAATATACCATAATTGACCATCCATCAACAGTATAATTTTTACAGTACATATTAATAGCACTGAAAAATCAAAATATCTTAATATTATAATATTATTATCATTCCTTGATCAAAACCCAAAATTAGGGTTTGGATTTCATATCTGATTTTATCCGCCAAAATTAACCTTATAATTAAGTAAAAATAATTTACTTAATAACTTGAACAAAATCCTTATAATAAAAAAATTATTATAATTATTCAAAATCATTTCATGTATTATTTGAATAATATAAACATATAATTTCACGGAAAAATAATTAATAAAACATTTTTAATATAGAATTAATTACTATAAAAATATCATTTATAATAACCAATATTTCTAAAATAAATTTATTTACAATTAATAATGTAATAAATAAATTTTATTTATCAAACATATAATTATAATTACATATTACCTTGGCACATATCATTCATATTTATTTTTAATAAATAAAAAAAATTATACGCAAAATTTATGATTTATTTATATAGAAAATATCGGGTTGTCACAGCGCCACTCTCAGAACAAAAAAAAATAGTAATTAATGTTTCCAAATACAAAGAAAAGAAAAGGAAGTAAACACATCTTAAGGAATGTAAATGTAACATTGTTAAACCTTAAGGATGTTGTATAAAGTTTGAGATAACCTAGTCAAATATAATGCAAGCATAAGGATAAACCGAAATGAATAGTAACTGAATCTAATATACAATTAGATTGAAATCAAGGGTATGATATAGAATATATACTTGATTATATGTGACCTAATGTAAAGCATTATGTGATCATGTATTGTAGAGACTTGAACGACTTGAACATAAAGTTAATATACCGTAGCAGACACTAAAGGCAAGTATTCTAACTCTTGTCTCAATTCAATCTGAACAAGTTTTTGAAATTCATGTATTATTTCGTATGAATTGAGGTATGTTGAAGTTAAAGCCAATTCCTTTGGCTAGACTTGATGTATTTATAATCTATTCATGTATTATCAAATGTTACTGTCTTTTGTCAACTACTTGATATGGTTTTCAAAAGAAGACTGAAATGTTAAACAAATGTTTTGTCGGTAAACTAATAGGCACGTGAGGTTGCCAAATGCTTAAACGTGCATACATTTAATGGATGTAGTATTGATCAACATAGAGTACAATAGGCTGATCACCTAGAAGTGCTCGTAAGTAATATCAGGCTTACAGACTTGGTTCCGGGTTGCCCTTTTCCAATAAAGAATGAATACTCGAGGTCTTTGACCAGAGTGAATGTTTTACTAAGTACTGTTGTTATTGTAAAACATTTTGAAAGAAAAGATGAAGTGCTATTTTGAATTATCAATAGTACTTCATAACTATTGTTCAGTTATTGAAGATATACGATTTGTATGTGTCAAGCATGTTATTATTAAATTGTTATACTTGTTGAGCTAGTTATGCTCACTCTTGCTTGAACCATATAAATGAAGCTAAGACTGAACGTCCCGAAGGATCGAGAAAGGATAAAGGAAAAGCTAAAGCAGATTACTAAGCTGTCTTTTAATAGTATAGGTCTATTGTTGTAATGTAATTGATATTATGACAAAAAACCTTTATAATGGGTATAGAACCTGGGAAATGTAAATATTACTTTAAATATATATACAAGTTATGTTCGTTCTTTAAAACTTTTCAATTGAATGAATGTATGAATGTTGTACAATATAGCACCATATGTCGGGTTGGAAGATACCCGGATTTGGGGGCGCTACATTAAGTATGGCGTATCATCCACAGACAGATGGACAAAGTGAACGGAAAATTCAAACGCTAGAAGATATGTTAAGATCTTACGTTATGGATTTCAAGGGGAGTTGGGACGAACATCTTCCTTTGGTGGAATTCGCTTACAGCAATAGTTTTCATGCTAATATAGGCATGTCGCCTTACGAAACATTGTATGGGAGGAAGTGCAGAACACCACTTTGCTGGGATAAAGTAGGTGAACGTCGAATGTTGGGACCTGAGATGGTATAACAAACGGTAGACATGGTTAAGCTGATAAGAACTCGATTGGTAGCGGCTCAAGATAGACAAAGAAAGTATGCAGATCCTCATCGAGAGAAGAGGGAGTTTGAAGTAGGATCATATGTCTTTCTAAAAGTTTCGCCTTGGAAAGGGAAGATACGTTTTGGGAATAAAGGGAAGTTATGTCCAAGGTTTGTAGGACCTTTTGAAATTTTAAGAAGGGTAGGAGAGGTAGCTTATGAAGTAGCTTTTCCTCTAGAGATGGAAAGAATACACAATGTGTTTCACGTGTCAGTGTTGCGTCCGTATAAATCGGACTACAAGCACGTAATAGAATATGAATCTATTCATATAGAAAAAAACTTAATGTATGAAGAACTTTCGATACAGATTGTTGATAAGAAGGAGCAAGTCTTGAGAAATAAAGTAATACCTTCAGTAAAGGTAATTTGGAGTAACCACGATGCCGAAGAAGCAACGTGGGAGCTCGAAAGTAAAATGAAGGAAAAGTTTCCTCATTTGTTTATGTAAAAATAGTGAGATTCTAGGGACAAAATCCTTAAAAGGAGGGAAGAATGTAACGCCTGAGAATTTCAGATTTTTAATGAATCAAAATTCTATTTGATTATGTGGATTAAATGAATTTAATTGATTAATTATGTGAGTAAGATGTGTGAAGGTCGTTCTATAACCTAGAATGTGTGGATGTGGTTAGTATTCTGGCTATGTGCTAGGATTAATTATTTTGAATTATCAAGATGAAAAGGAATGTTTTTCGAGAATTTTCGCATAAAAATACTATTCATCTGATTTCATTTGGAGCTTAGGTTTGAAATTCCGAGAAACGCATAATGATAAAATATGAAGATATAATGGAATATCCGATAATATATCTGTTATGGCAAACGAAGTTTTCGCTTACGGACTTAAAACCTAAGGGTTAGTGAAAGAGATTTCCAAAAGGGAAATGTAATGCGTATAAACATTTAGGTTATTATACATATGAGATATGAGTAATATACTAGTCAAAATACGAGTATGGTATGAAGAATAGTACGTTGTATAATACGAATATTATATGAGTACTAGGCGAAGAGAATGGAGAGGTTATACGAATGGAATACGATGAGTTCTAATTAAATTATGAGCTAAGGATTTGGTATAATTCAATTGGACTTGGATTAATTACAAGCCCAATGAATTAGGTAAACAAGCCCAAGTCAAGGCCCAATAATAATTTAAGACAAGCCCAATCCAAGAAGTTAAACCAGGGGTCGAATCGGCGGGTCACAGGATGGGTAAAACCTATGGGGCAACCCATGGGAAGGCCCAAGGGCATGTGGGCCGGCCACTTGGCCACCAAGTAAAGTGATTACTTGGTGGCTAAGTTGAAGATGAGGTGGCATATTGACCATTTTGCCCCCATTTTGATTTTCTATAAATACAAAGCTAGGGTTGGTCATTTGGTGTTTTGAAAAGATTGTCCAACCTATATTGAGAGAGAGAGAGAGAGCTAGAAACACATAATTAAGCTTGTGACAACCCCAAATCCAGGTATCTTACAACCCGATATATGGTGCTCCACGGTGCTACAGTTCACACAGACATTCAATTGAAATTCCTCAAAAGAACGAATATATCTTATATATATTCCAAAACAATACTACCATTCCCCAGGTTCTTTATAACCGTTATATATGTTCTTGTCATAATATCAAATATTGTCATTACAAACCTATACTATTACACAGGTAATCTACAAGTTCGCTTTAGCCTTCACTTTATCCTTGTCGAATCCTTCGGTCCACTCGGTCTAAGCTGCATTCATATGGTTCAAGCAATAGTGAGCATAACAAGCTCAACAAGTATAATAATTTCATTTAAATAACATGTTTGAAACATAGGAATCATATATCTTCAATAACTGGATAATAGTTACGAAGTACTATCAATAATTCAAAATAGCAATTCCTTTTTCTTCAAAATGTTTTATAATGAGAATATTAAGTAAAACATCAATTCAGGTCCAAGACCATGAGTGTTTCATAGTTTCTTTGAAAAGGACAACCCGTTAATAAGTCCGTAAGTCCGGCATAGCTTACGAGTACTTCTAGGTGATCAGCCTATAGTACTCTATGTTGATCAACACTACATCCATTAAACGTATGTACGTTTAAGTTGTGGCAACCTCACTTGCCCATCGAATACTCGATGAAAATATATTTGTTTATTCATATTCAGGCTTACCTTAAATCTGTACCAAACAATTAGCATAGGATATCGTTAGCAATTCTATATTGAAAGACTTGTAAATTAATCAATCAATCTATCAAGATTAGTCAAGCCGAGTTAAAACTGGCATCGACTCTTTCTTTAAAACCATACATGCATCTCATAACTTGAATCACTTGAAAACCTGGCTAACACGAAGGTTAGGTAAGCGTTTAGAAAAACATTGCTTCAACGTCTGCTACAGTAAAATTACGTTTCCTTTGAGCCTTTACGGTCTCTACAACACATAATCACATAACATACCACATTAGGTCATGAATGAACATATATGGTTCCTATTGAATCTTACGCTTCTTCTTAATCTAATTACGTATTAGATTAGTTATTATTGGTTCCGGCTTTCCGTTACATAATTATTACGTTCACATGCATATGACTTTCTTGAACTCTTAGTAATCATACTTAAGGTTTAATCATGACTTGACAATGTTTTATTAAGTTCATTAGTTAAGTGTTAATCATTTACTATCCATTCTCAACATGTAAACATTCTTTACTATCTAGGTTTTAAGGTTGGCACTGCGGCGCCGACTATTCCTCTCTGTACCACGATGCGGCGTCACATATTGGGCTAGAAGACCGAACTAGGCGCTACAGCGCAAGTCTCCTTTGTTACGACCGCGCTGCGATGCCACTCTCCAGTAAGTTATGGCTTTGCTCGGCCAAGCTCGGCACTGCGGCACCAGAAAACTTTGACATATTTTTCAATTTGTGAGATTCCCGGACTCGTAACTTATTCGTTATAAGTCCAAATTGGCTTGTTCAAGAGCCTACGGTTCACAAATCACATACTCTACATATTCATGCTAGAATTTTATCTATTCGACTTCGTTTGCTAAAAATTCACCTATTAGTCCATTTTTAACGAAAACGATAAACGTTCGTGAACGTTCAACGCTCGTTTCTTCATTCTAAGTCGAAATTTGATCTTTTTTGAGTCTGCAACTCTATAACGCCAAATACGACTTATTTCAATTAGAAACAAACGTTTCCAAGTTAGGTTTGTAACATTTATGAACGCAATCAAATTGCACAAAATTAGCGGAAGCATGTAAAATCAGAGTTTTAAAATTTTACAAACCATAAACCCGGATCACCCTTTATGCACAATTATTAATTAAACGAAAAGATAAAGAATAAGAACCATACCCTTGAAGATCCGAGCTTCCTCAGGTACAAGTTCACCTCCAATCCTTTTCGCGTTCAACTTGAATCCACCGGGTTTGGTTCCTTCCTTGATCAACGTTAGCCACCCAAGTGTTTGGCCTCTAGAGGTGATCCACCAAGGAAGGAGAAGAATCCAAGAAGATGGGTATTTGGCAAAACCCTAGTTTTCTATCTCTATAGAAAAGACGTACTCTCCCAACTATTGGAATTACGTATGTTGTAAAAGTCAACAACCCCTTTTACCCATAATAAGACTCATCTTATTTATAGATGTAGGCAACCCTCCTTAACAATTAAGGAATTGGGTTTTATTTAATTAATTAAATTCTTTTAATTAATTAAGCTCCCTAATCTTTTTAGGGATAATTAATTAAACTATTTTAATTAATTTGCCTCCTAATCCTATTAGGATATTTGAGAGTACTTTTATTAATTAATTCCCAAACTCCTTTAGGAATTAAATAATAATAATAGTAATAATAATAATAAGACTCCTCTTATTAATTTATATTTAATATTTCTAAAATATTAAATAATAAATATTAAGCTATTTAATTTATTCTATCAATATAGATTAAATTAAATATACTTAACTTATTATTACGATTATGCCATTAACTTCTTAAATAATTATTCTTCCTTTTATGGTGTGACCCTTTAGGTTCTCCATATTAAACCGGTTGTGAATAAATCAATTAGAACAATTCTAATCTTATTTAAATAAATAAATTAAACTAATAATTTATTTAAATAAATAATATTTATTCTACAATAGGGATAAGCCTCCCTAGCGATCAACGACTTTCCAGATAATATAGATTTCAACATTAATCATAAAAGAACCTTTGAGTAAATAGTTACCGTACAATTCAATTCTTCCACCATACAATGTCCCAATTAAATATAAGACATGGAATTTCTGTCAAGTCTTATTTTATTTAATTATATGTATTTCGACTCTTAAATGCACAACTCCAAATAATGCAAATTAGAAACTCCTTTCTAATTTCATTATGCCTTGGCCAAGGACTACTGAGTTGCCATTTATCGAATCACATAGGAAATTTCTCTTCTTTTACTAGAAGTGGTAGATTCTTTATTGATCATACATTATCTCCATGTACAACTTATTATACCCAAGCATACCCTTTGATATACCCTAAGGGTCTTAAGGAATAAGTCAAAGTATAACTCATCATACACAAGATACTATGATGATCTCAAGTCCAAGGATCACTTGTACTACTATCACTTCAGGAATTCCTATTGACATGCAAGTAAAACTCCATTAGGTATTCCTTATCGAGTCACATTCAGTGAACTTATTCTCTAATAAGCACCTACATACTTGCTTTAGTGTCTCCACACAAATGATCATGAGATCAATCATCCTCATCCAATGAGCAAGCAACGTATGTACCAATCTATCCGGATTCACTAATTCCCAGTTTAGTAATCCAACGATTGGGAACTATTTTAGTTTTAAGCTTTCTAAGAATTTAGATCTCATTAGAATGATCATCATCATTATTCTAAAAGCATTGCTTAAAACTATGGGTTTATCACATATTATAAAACAGCATCATGTAGATAATTAAAAGCCTTTAATAAATTAATACTTTTTATTAATAAATGAATAAGATTGTTATAAAGTATATGCTTTATCATCAAACATGATTGGCTTGTGTGCATACTACTTTCAATCTCCCACTTGCACTAAAGCCAATCGTCATGGTATCTCATACTCTTCTTCTCTAAGTGACGATTATCCTGGTGTTGGATAAGCTTTAGAAAATGGATATGTAATGTTGTTCTTGAGAGTTCACTATCTCTATAGTGATTTCTCATCTTTCAATGATTCCTATAATCAAATGAAAGTGCTACAACACATGTTTAGATCCAAGATGAGACTTAGGAACTATTCCTAGTTCTGTAATGAACTTTTCATCCAAACAATCAACTTGCAGCTTCATTTACAACTATATACTTTGTCTTTATCACTAAACCAGCAACTCTTTGCTGTTTGGAACCTTTCCAATTCACTGCACCACCGTTCAAGGTAACCCTTTACCTTAAAGTAGATTTTCTGTCGTCTTGGTCTGTCTGAAAAAAAAATGTCTGTTAAGCCCTTTAGTTTTAATTCAGACCCACCATGTATGATCACATCCTTAGTGCCAGTTAAGTACTTTAAGATGTTTTTCACTGTCTCAGAGTGAACTTCTCCAGAATATGACTAATCAACATCAGGTCGCGTATATTTCATTGCATACATGATTGTCACTCATGCGATCTCTCTTTTAGGAGTCTATGGGAACTATTAAGAGAGATACACTCCATGGCTCATCAACATGAGATATCCTTTGGAGTTTGCCATGCTAAACGACTTTAGCATCAAATGAATATACGTTCCTTGGGTTAAGTCGAGCATCCTTTTAAATCTATCTATATAGATTTGCATCCCCAATTAAGATACTCTTCCCAAATCATTCATGGAGGAATGTTTAGACAACTTTATCTTTACTGATTGTAGCATTGGTATGTTATTCCTCATCCGTAGTATATCAATATATAATACTAGAAATTTCACGATGCTCCCACTGACCCTTTTGTACACATTTGGTTCATTCTTATTTTTGATAAATCAAACTCTTTTGATCGTCTCATCAAAATGAATGTTCCATTATTTGAGAAACTTGCTTCAATCCATTTCTCTGAGTGTCTACAACTCTTACCTCATCGTAAGTAACTGGATCATCATCTTCTATGATACGTACCTCATCATCATCATCCATGATGAATCCATACCTCTTAGGTATCTTCGGTACTATTCCAGATTTACGATTTGGTTGTGGTACAATAGGTCTATCTATAGGTTCCTCTTATTTGACTTATAGTGTTTTGTGGTTCTTGAACTTTTCAAGATGTATTATCCTCCTACTAGCCCTTTCAATGATAAACACCTTTATCTTAGAAGGCAGCATGTTTCGCAACAAACACCTTTTGCTAAGTAGGATTATAGAACATATGCCCTAAACTTACTTTAGGATGTCCCACAAATCTGTACTTGTCAAATTTTGTCCCAAGCTTATCCTTTGAAACCGTTTCACATAAGTTGGACAACCCCTTATCTTAACATACTTAAGATTATGAATCCTCCCTGTCCATAACTTTTATGGAGTCTTGGGGCCGGATTTTGAGGTTACCATTTCCGTAGATATGCAACCATTTCTAGGACATGATCCTAGAAGGATACTGGAATGTCGGTAAAATCATTATGGACCGCACCATGTCAAACAAGGTACGATTTTTCCATTCAGATACATCAATCAATTATTGCGTATCAGGATGTGTCCATTATGAGAAAACCATTTAAGATGATCTAAAAACTTATTGCAGAAGTATTTATTCCTTGATTTAATCAAAGAATCTTAATACTTTGTCAATTTGTTTCACTTCTGAATTCTTTGAACCTTTCAAATAATTCACACTTGTATTTCATCAAATACAAACATTTAACTCTTTGAATGATCATCTCCTTTTCTTATACTAATTTGTTCAATTTGTAAAATAATTTTTCACGTAAGTCAAGTATACAAAATCTATTAAGTAATATTCCAGTTTTATACAAAACATTATTATTATAAATAGAACAACAATTGTTCTTAAATATAATACCAAAGATTTCATTGTCCAACAATAAAATAGAAATAATGTTTCCAACTGGAATACAATAACAACTTATTGACTTAATAGACTTTCCCGTAGGCATTGCTAAACTATAAGTTCCTATGGCTAATGCAGCAACCTTTTCTTCATTTCCCACACATAGGTTTACTTATATTTGTTTAGCTTTCTAATTCTACTTGGTCCATTCATAAATCTATATTTATGATAACCAAAGTCGGTATCTAATACTCAAGTAGAACATTGACTTAAAGAAAAATTTATTTTAAATTATGAACAAATTTGTATTTGTAACCGAAACTTCACTAAGCTTCTTTGGTTAGCCTCTGCAAGATGCTTCTTGCAGTTTCCTTCCAGTGTCCATGCTTATTGCAATGGAAGCAAATACCTTTACTATCCGTATCAGTTTTGTTCTTATTATCCTTTGTTTTTGCCTTTATATTTACCTTCTTAGAATCGTTCTTCTTTTCAGAAGATCCTTTGGCCCCTACCAGTAAGACTTGGTCTTTCTAGGTTGGAAAGTGACTCTCAACATTTTTTAACATGTTAAGCAAATCAGCGAGGCTGATATCTAGCTCGTTCATATGAAAAATTCACAACAATTGTGAAATGAGTCTGGAAGTGAGTGCAATATCAAATCTTGGCTCAACTCTCCATCCATGACAAAACCCGTTGTCCTAATTGATCAATCAAATTGATTATGTTAAGGACATTTGTCTGTACTATAGTGCCATTGGCCATTCTAGATCGGAAGAGCTCCTTAGATATCTGATATCTATTAGTCCTACTTTCCTCACCATCAACTACTTGATGTGCAGGAATATAGTAAGAGCATCCATAGTTTCATGCTGACGCTGAAGCTCGTTACTCATGGATACGAGCATGATGCATTGAGCCAACTGTGCATCATCTTGCCACTTTCTAAAAGTAGCAATCTTTTCCTCAGAGGCATTGTCTGCAACCATTGCAGGGATAGGCGTATTAAGGACATAAGATAACTTTTCAGCCGTGAGAACTATTCTCAATTATCTTAAACAATCCGTTTAATTCGGTCCGGTTAATTTAGCATCTAATATGCTATGCAGTGATAGTAATTTAGACATTGTAAAATTCTATAAATGAATTTGTAATTAACAATATTTTAACAAACATTCTTTTATTAATTACCAAAATAATTTAGGTCTTGTTTTAAATTGGTATCTCCCACTATTTTCTTCAAACTATATTACCCTCACTTATATAGTTCGACAATATCTAATTAAAGATATGCTAGTGAGAATAAGGATCCCATTTCAAATGTATATAGCCTTGTGTGTGCACAACAAACTATATATAAATAAATAGGTCGACAACTCTTGTCAATTACATCAACTATGTAACTCCTTGTATTTTGCCTCTTAAATCATAATGGTCAAGTGTGTGCACATCCGAACTAAAATAATTTAAGTTAAGTCAGACCCAACATTTCCATATAAGTGAAGAGAAAACTACAGCCCTTGTGTGTGCACAACAAAGCAGTAATGTTCAATTCCTTATAAACATCATATGTAATAAAAACAACATCTTAAATATTTAATACTCGCCTTGTGTGTGCACAACAAACTCATATTAAATATTCAATACTCTATTGTTTCTATCATGCTAGAAGGCGACGTTCGATATTCCAAATATATTTGAACGTTACAACTTAATATAAAATATTTGAGGGGTTTGTTATTAATTGTCTCATCTTGTTTAGCGCGCATGCACATATATATATATAAAATACGCGTCATATTAATTAACATGCGAAACATGTTTGTATAATATATAATATTTATAGTATAAGCATGCACATATAGAATACTATATTCTACCCGGATTGATTGTGGACTTTTATTCTAGTTTGGTTCACTAGAGCCACCAAGTGAACCAAAAGGTCAAACCCTAGGGGTGCAAAAATTAATATTTAAATATAACTATTACATTTAAACCCGGGCTCCATTACAAACGGGTCTTCACGCGCTCCTTGATCCTTGATCTCCAATTCTTCAAAATTAATTCTAACTATTCCTATTACAAAACTATTTAAAAAAATAGAAACCTTGATCAGCAGTCAAGGGAAAGTACATAGGAGGGAGATAGAATTTACATTAAGAAAAAACTAGAGAAGACGAGGTACGCAAACCCCATTTAATAAAACCCATACATTCATGCATCTAACTAAAATAAAATTCAATCACATTGGTCAATAGTCCATAATCAATCCCATTTATTATCATACACATCACCATATGCATCAATAAATAGCATTCATCTCATGAATAATAAACATTTAATATATATATTGATATCATTTAATGGGCAAATTTAGTTAGTATAAAATTTATTTTTGAATCAAAATAAACTCCTTTATTTTAATCCAAATTTAAATCAAAATAAAACTATTTTATTTTAATTTATTTAATTTTGAATAAAATAAACTATTTTATTTTAATCAAAATCTTTAATCAAAATAAACTCCTTTATTTTAATTAATTATGGAATCCAATTCCATGAAAAAAAAAACTCCTTTATAAAAGGAAACGCGGATTCTCTTTCCTATTCACAAATAAACTCCTTTATTTTGAATAATATGAAATCTTATTTCATATCTAAATAAACTCCTTTATTTAAGAAAAGACAGATTCTTTTTCCTATTCACAAATAAACTCTTTTATTTTGAATAATATGAAATCTTATTTCATATCTAAATAAACTCTTTTATTTAAGGAAACATGTAATCCAATTTCAACTCCAATTAGTTATCATGAAATCAAATTTCAACTCTAATTAGTTAGCACGAAATTTAATTTTAAAATTAAAATAAACTCTTTTATTTTAATATTAAAATAAACATTTTATTTTATGATTAAAATAAACATTTTGTTTTAATTATAAAATAATAAGATTAGTATATATATATATATATATATATATATAATAACCGTAAATTTATATATATAATATTTATCCGAATCCGCGAATCAAGTAAATGTTAAAAAGGTGGATCCTAACAAAACTTCCTGTAACCTTTATTATAAGGGAATTCACGTGGCCACAAAACTTTTCCAGGAAGAATGCTATATAATCAAATCACCTTTATTCAAAAGAGAAGTCATGCGACTAATTTACACGGTTCGGTAATATAAATAATATATATATACAAATGGAAGAATCACATGCTTTTGGTAAACAAAATATACATCCTGTAAACCATATGTAACGTACTGAATCACCCAGCGAATCAGCAGTTGATTCCCTTGCGAATCACAGTGAGTAAAAAAATCAAATTCAGTTCGCATGTTTTCTGAATTGTAACGTTTTTTTTAATTATAATTTTATACAACAAAATTATACCCAATTAAATTATTCTAAACACATATCAATATACATATCAAGTTAGACAATTAATAATTTTCATAAAAGTTTGGCTCTGATGCCACTGTTAGGTTTGTAACATTTATGAACGCAATCAAATTGCACAAAATTAGCGGAAGCATGTAAAATCAGAGTTTTAAAATTTTACAAACCATAAACCCGGATCACCCTTTATGCACAATTATTAATTAAACGAAAAGATAAAGAATAAGAACCATACCCTTGAAGATCCGAGCTTCCTCAGGTACAAGTTCACCTCCAATCCTTTTCGCGTTCAACTTGAATCCACCGGGTTTGGTTCCTTCCTTGATCAACGTTAGCCACCCAAGTGTTTGGCCTCTAGAGGTGATCCACCAAGGAAGGAGAAGAATCCAAGAAGATGGGTATTTGGCAAAACCCTAGTTTTCTATCTCTATAGAAAAGACGTACTCTCCCAACTATTGGAATTACGTATGTTGTAAAAGTCAACAACCCCTTTTACCCATAATAAGACTCATCTTATTTATAGATGTAGGCAACCCTCCTTAACAATTAAGGAATTGGGTTTTATTTAATTAATTAAATTCTTTTAATTAATTAAGCTCCCTAATCTTTTTAGGGATAATTAATTAAACTATTTTAATTAATTTGCCTCCTAATCCTATTAGGATATTTGAGAGTACTTTTATTAATTAATTCCCAAACTCCTTTAGGAATTAAATAATAATAATAGTAATAATAATAATAAGACTCCTCTTATTAATTTATATTTAATATTTCTAAAATATTAAATAATAAATATTAAGCTATTTAATTTATTCTATCAATATAGATTAAATTAAATATACTTAACTTATTATTACGATTATGCCATTAACTTCTTAAATAATTATTCTTCCTTTTATGGTGTGACCCTTTAGGTTCTCCATATTAAACCGGTTGTGAATAAATCAATTAGAACAATTCTAATCTTATTTAAATAAATAAATTAAACTAATAATTTATTTAAATAAATAATATTTATTCTACAATAGGGATAAGCCTCCCTAGCGATCAACGACTTTCCAGATAATATAGATTTCAACATTAATCATAAAAGAACCTTTGAGTATATAGTTACCGTACAATTCAATCCTTCCACCATACAATGTCCCAATTAAATATAAGACATGGAATTTCTGTCAAGTCTTATTTTATTTAATTATATGTATTTCGACTCTTAAATGCACAACTCCAAATAATGCAAATTAGAAACTCCTTTCTAATTTCATTCTGCCTTGGCCAAGGACTACTGAGTTGTCATTTATCGAATCACATAGGAAATTTCTCTTCTTTTACTAGAAGTGGTAGATTCTTTATTGATCATACATTATCTCCATGTACAACTTATTATACCCAAGCATACCCTTTGATATACCCTAAGGGTCTTAAGGAATAAGTCAAAGTATAACTCATCATACACAAGATACTATGATGATCTCAAGTCCAAGGATCACTTGTACTACTATCACTTCAGGAATTCCTATTGACATGCAAGTAAAACTCCATTAGGTATTCCTTAGCGAGTCACATTCAGTGAACTTATTCTCTAATAAGCACCTACATACTTGCTTTAGTGTCTCCACACAAATGATCATGAGATCAATCATCCTCATCCAATGAGCAAGCAACGTATGTACCAATCTATCCGGATTCACTAATTCCCAGTTTAGTAATCCAACGATTGGGAACTATTTTAGTTTTAAGCTTTCTAAGAATTTAGATCTCATTAGAATGATCATCATCATTATTCTAAAAGCATTGCTTAAAACTATGGGTTTATCACATATTATAAAACAGCATCATGTAGATAATTAAAAGCCTTTAATAAATTAATACTTTTTATTAATAAATAAATAAGATTGTTACAAAGTATATGCTTTATCATCAAACATGATTGGCTTGTGTGCATACTACTTTCAAGTCCTCCTTCAAAACAAGATTATATTTAGTCTTTTCTTCATCCTACATCCTTTTCTCCATTCGCTTGCATTCCTCGTTACCTAGTTGTACTTACTTAATTTGTTCCGTTATCGTGGATTGAGTCTACGTTGTGAATAACATTTCTATCGCTTCATTCTATATTTTAACTTCTAACTTTGATCTTGCCTTCTCCGTTATTAACTCATTCTGAGTCGTTAACATCGATAAATTTTCCCTACCCTTCCTACACAACGCGTCGGCTTCTACGTTTACCTTCCCTGAATTATATAACATATCACCATCCTTTTCTACCGCATATTCCACTCCTTCTGTGTGAGGATATATTTCTGACTCTTAGAGTCCGTGTATATCTCACACTTATCCCCGTATAAATACTATCTTCAGATTTTTAATTCAAAAACTACAACTGCCAATTCTAGATCATAAGTAGGATAGATCTCCTCATAATCCTTTAACTGGAGTGATTCATACACAATGACCTTGCCATGCTACCTAAGCATGCAACCTCGTAATCTTTGTGAAGCATCGAGATACACTACAAAATTCCTCGGATCATCTGATAAACATAATACAGGTGCCTCACTTAACCTTCCTTTTAGCTCTTGGAAACTATTTTCTCATTTCTCATTCCCAACATACTTATCAACAACATATCTGTATATCTTTTAAGTTAAAATTTACACTTAGTGAATTCCATATCCAACTTCTCCCTCCATTGTTTTTCTTAGACTATCTTCAAATATTCAGTGTGATCTTTTGGCGTCTTTAAATAGACTAGAATATCACCAATGATCATTATGACACACTCGCCCATATATTATTCGAATACTCTGTGATGCTAATGGTACTTTCAACCATAAAACCTCACAAGGGTACCAATCAATTTGCCACCGACCTGTTCGGTGACCTTTACGGAAAAATATAACTTCAGGACATCAGTCAACCCAAATGACATAACTAGAAACTTGTCAAACTTTAATGAGTTCTGAACGTCACCTTAGGTATCTCCTCCTTCTTCCTTACTTTTAACCGACTCTACCTCGTACACAAATCTATTTAAAAAAAATCTTTGCCCCGTTTAACTGATCAAAATAGATTATCGATCCTGGGCCATTGGTATTTATTCTTAACCACTAACTTACTCCTATTACGATAGTCGATACGCAACTGTAATGACTCATCATCTTCATTAACAACCTCCTATCTTGCAATATGGTTAGACAACAATAATGTTTTAGTGATTTATTACCGTAAATTACTACCTTGGCTCGCAGTGGAGCTTCTGATTTTCTAAAACTGAATATTCACACTTTTCTTATAACAATTTATTATAGCTCTATGTTTAATCAACTCATTCATACCGAGAATTTTTTCAAATTCTCTCAACATTAACAGTACTTATCTACCCACACTTACTTACCTTTATTATTCATGAAATAATTTTCACGAATATAATTATCGAAAGTTATTTCCTCCTCCTCTACCTTAATGTTTAAAGGTACTTATAACCCCTTTCAGATAGACTCCTAGATGAGCCTTTCCACATGTCTTATACGCTCTGATCCTACGCTTAGGATCCCATTATTCCACTCCAGTATTCCCGGAGTCAAAATTCTTTTTTTTGACATACTGCCACTGACATTCTCTGCCTTGGTTACTCCCTCTCCCTTGCTCTTATTCTTCTTCTCTTTGTGGTTTTGAGTCAACGCCTCACTACCATCCTCTATTTTAATCACCTTCTCCAGAATGGTCCCATAGGAAATAATCTGAAACACCGAAGTCCTACTATAGAGCTAGGGTTTCAGGCCCTACTCAAACATACGAGCCTTCCTCTCCTCAGTGTCCACTTGATGTGAAGGAAACCATGCCAATTCATTGAATTTGGCCGCGTACTGAGGAACCATAATGTCCCCTAGTTTAAGTTCAAAGAACTTAATCTCTGTAACGCTCCGAAATCCGGTGTATCTTCACACCCAGATTCTGTACGTCACGAGTACATCCTCATCCAACATACATTATTATATACTGAAATATAACAACATACACTCTCAAATCCCAGGTTCTGGAAACCTTATAACCTTTTACATTACAAATAATAATAAATACATTATTCATTTCATCTTACAAGAGTGACTTTTATCCGCCACCAAGGATACATAACAGTTCCTTAAACTAGTCTAGTGTTCAATTCATCTTTCTAAATTACAAGTCTTCACTTAATCTTCTCTCTAACTTCACACTCTGAATGAAAATTCATCTGGAGACCGTCAGCTTGATCTTTACGGGATCCTTAAGTTCTTCTAACCCTATTCGCTAAAAATTGTTTTTCATTTAAAGCAAGTGTGATCATTCAATTTCCCAGCAAGTCATAACAGTTGAACAAACAACTTCAGAATTTAAAACATTTCTTTAGAACTTCTATAACCGGACAAAGGTTATGAAGCAACTTGAATAATAGGAATAGTCTTGATTCTTATCATCTTAAAACATCAATTAATTTCACTTTGAAATACTTTCACCACTCTGCCTTTTTCATACACATCCTGTCTGGCTAGAAACATTAGTACAAACTTAACAATAACGGTTCATGAATAAATAGAACATACTTGTATTGAACAGCTCAATCACAGAACAATGCATATCATAGAAACACCAAAGTATTCAAATTGTGGCTCAAGGCCTCATACGTTCTACCACATTGTACAAATATTGCACAATCACACATAGACAGAACTTCTCAAGTACCACATCTGAGAAGTTTAAGAAACTAGCATTCATGTAATATTAATGAAGTTAGGAAACTTGCCTTATGCCCAGCTACAGCTTATGCCGAACTGTTCATTTCAATTCATATATAACACATAAGGAGAAAACATAAACACCAATTAGTCATATATTGAAATTACGCATTGGTTTACATAACTTTACTTCTTAGAGTTCGCGTTCTTGCAATATAAGTTTATGCGACTAACCACTTTTTACAATTTATGGCTTTATGATATACGGAGATGTCATACTCAAAACGTTTATCATCTTGGAAGATTTATATTCTTATCTTATTCTTATAACTTCTCTAGGACTTAGCACACATCGCGTCTCTGCTAGTAATCCATATGGTACTCTGAGTGGTTTCCCACAAACAACCAACAAACAAGTTCCCGTCTCATCTACATTGCCATCACAGTGAGTTAGATCGGTTGCCAGTTTTGTATATATCTTCTCTCTTTGAAGGAATTGTTTAGCTCAGCTCCCATATGTCAACCATCAAAGGTTACGATTGTACCACAACCTAACTTCTCTTAACTTATACGAACTATTAAACTAAAATGTTCTATTAAGTCAATTTCTTATTCCCTTACGGCTTTCTGACAACTAAATTTAATCCCTTTGGATTCGTTCTTTATCGAATCACATTCGGCTTTCATTAATCTTATTACCGTTTGTTGCGGCTTTCTTGATAATTAATATACTATTTAATACTTTCGTTATCCATTATATAACCCCATGTTCATTACTCGTTCTTAGTGTCAAAGCCATACCGATCATTGTATGCTAAAACCAAGCGTCCATCGTAATGACGTTACGTTGACAACGTCTATACGCTTCACACTTATCTCTCATTATCATGATATAACATCAAAATGTTATTCATTACCCTCATCACTCAACGTCTAAGGAATCACAACCATATCATTTCCTCACGTTCGTTCATCCCGACTACGGTCCTCGGATATCAGTTACGTAACCCGCGATTATATTCTTTGTCATTTAATCTTGTTTAATCTATACATTCAACCTTTTATAAAGGTTTACATCACTTGATTAATTAGTTGAATATTATATTCTTTATCGTCCCTTACATTTCCCACAAGAGCTGAGCAGTTAAAAGATCATCTCTGGCTTTTTCCCACCACTGGCGTCGCGGCGCCACTCCCTTTGTTATATCTCGCGCCACGGTGTGAGTTTGTAGTACCCGGCCCCTGGTCTGGCACTGCCGCGCCACTCTAAAAGGCATGACTGGCACCACGGCGCCAAGCCCTAGCCCTAGAAATTTTCTCTAAGTGTTAAATAAATTTTGAGATGCTTACTTCGCGATCTCATATCTCCTTTGTTAAAAATCGTGATGAGGTCGTTCCTAGGCCATTCTCTTCCTTATCTTATGTACATTAATACCCCTCGGACAGAACTTCGTTCTTAATCTCTTAACATGCCATTAGTTTGGCTTGATCTTCACTCTTCGTTCATTTTTATGTTTTTAACGCTCTTCGTTTGTTCGTCCGTAATTCGATCATTCGAACTCGGAACTTGTTCGTTCTTGAGTCTATGACTCACTTTTTCTACGTTCAATTACTTTCTTGTGAAACCCTACACGTTCGGGTTCATTTACTAACTTTATAATTCTCGTTCGTCTTTTACGAAATTTCGCCATAACTTTGTTATAACTAAGTTTTAATCCATTCTTCATGAACGTTTCTACCGTTCCTAACCAAACAATACACATCTAACTTATAAGCAAATGTTTTAAACTTGTCCATCAATAACAATTACACTACGATGGTTTTAAATTTGGCCATCAACAACGTTCTTCGCGTATTCTTCGTGTTCTTCGTTCGTTCTTCATTTTAATCGATATTTTGGATTACGATTCCACTTTTTATTGGAATATTATCTTATAGAACATTATTCATTAATTATTTCACCTATTTATTCATATAATCCATTCAGATCGCTCTAATTTATTACGAATCTTATACTTCATTAAGAAATTTATAAACTAAATTTCTAATTCTTATTTCTTCATTTTCTTATGATTTCAACCATATGAAATCATCTCTAACCTTATCTACCTCTTATCATCATTAAGTTATGTTTTTAAACATAAAAACTTAAAGAAAATTTAAAAGAGATTAGGTTCCGGATTACCGTTCTTCTTTAATCCTATTTCGTTATACAAACCCGACGATTTGCAAGCTTTTCTATTACACGATCACTTTCGATCCAATCATTCATGCTCATGCTCTTCCTTCTCCCTCCCATCCGACTTCTCTCTCTCTCTCTCATGTGTGGGATTTTCAATATCCACAAATAATGAAATAAGGTTACTATTTATAGATTTTCAAAGCTAAGGGCATTTTAGTTATTTCACCCCCACCTCCTTACTATTCCCACCTCCTCCCACAACTTAGCCACCAAGTTTACTTGGCCACCACCGTTACTTGGTGGCCAGGTCACCGACCCACATGCCCATGGGTTGCCCATTGGTTATTACCCATTCGTTTACCAATCGGTTCGATCCGCGGTTTCTTTTCTTGGTTTGGGCCTTAACCCTAATTCTTATTGGGCCTATCTTGGGCTTGATTTCACAAAGCGTTGGGCTTGTTATAATCCAAGTCCAATTAGATTCTACAAAGTCCATGAACTCAAAGTCCATTAAGACTAATCGTATTCTACGCATTCTATTCTCCTATTCTCGGATTCTCGTAATCTATTCGTATATTGTTCGTACGATATTCGTATTATATGTCGTAATAATCTTCGTACTATACTCGTATAATAATTCATATCATACTCATATCTCTCACGCATAATAACCCTAATTATTATACGTGATCATATAATTCTCGGAACTCACTTTTCATAACCCTTAGGTTTTGAGTCCGTAGGCGAAAATTTCATTTTTGCCATAACTAAAATATTATTGAATATTCCATCGCGTCTCAAAATTAAATGTAATCTATAGCTTCACGGAATTTCAAAATAAATCTCCGAGCAGAAACAGATGAATAGTGCCTATTTTGTCTTTTTCCCCGAAAAAATTTTGTTCCCGCAAAACTTCTATTTTCGTCTTAAAAATTCTTATTCGCTCAATCTAGCTTGTAGCCAGAATACTCTCGATTTATAATCATCCTAGGTTATAGAATAATTAATAAACACATAGCGTATAATAATATTAATAAAAATTCTTTTTATTAATAACTAATTCTTTAAACTTCAATTCTGGACAACCCGAATTTTCGGGTCGTCACACTCTTCCCCACTTATAAAAATTCCGTCCTCGAAATTTCTTAAAACCACACCCTTACCCGGGTCATAACATTCACCTCTTCTTCACAGAATTTCATCCTCGAAATTTTAGACTACCTTTCTTCTTAACTTCTCTTCAACGGAGTTCTTATCTTTCCCTCATTCCTAACCCCCATAACATATCAAGAATCATGAAGCAGAAGAAATAACGAGGAATATAAAATTTCCTCTTAAAACTTTTCATACTTTTGCTGAGGGGTCAAATCGACCATGAACTCTTACTAGGTTAAACAACATTTCGTCGTAAGCCCTACTTTAACAGTCAGTTTACAATAAAAAAGAAAGTAACTACATCTTCCATGTTCTCCTCAGACTAAATCATTAGATTCCGCACCAAAACAATTTGGTTTGGCATAAGTTCTCAAAGAAAGCTCGATGACATAACATTTGTCTAGCCGAATCAAGTAGCTTAGACCATACCAATAAATTGGATTTCAACGTGAAACATTCGTCTAGTCAACTCAATTGACATCGACTACTTCTTTAAATTCTTTTCGCAATACATCAAAACAGTTTATGACGTCATGATACCGTACTTTTTACAGTACGTTGAGGACTTCGTCAGTTTGTGACTTCGACATTATACATCATACCATAGCGGGTTGTTGATCATAAGATCACATCCAACACCAGGTGCAATGGTATTAACAACTCCATCATTTTACCACCCTTGCATCGAATGCACAGATGATATAAAATTTATTTTGAATATTTTAAATCAATTTCTGTCTAGCCGAAACAATTAGCATAGACATACAAAGAATAGCTTTTTTTTAAAAAATTCTATTTATTCCAAAAGTTGAACCAATTCTTTCCTTTTCAAAGTACATATCAGCACGAGTTCAATAAAGTTCGAAATCTAGCATATATAGATGACTTGGAATATTTTATTCTCCACCTTCCTTCATTGTCTTACTACGACAATACTTAATCTTCTCTAGTACCTTCACTGCAAAGCCTACTGAAAACAACGTGTTTTTAGTCTAAACATTCATATACCTTAGTACAGTCAAACAACTTACCACACATTATGAGTTCAGGAACTTTCCACAATAATATGAGTTTAATAGCATCCAGACCGACCATAGGCGTCCATTCGCTGAGACGTTCGAAAACATACCATATTATTATGAGTCAGGAACTTATTATAAGTGTGAGTTTCAAGAACTCGCACCTACCTTATCGTTCTCTACCTATCAAGTATATACATGAGAAAATATTCACCTTCTCATCATATAAATCTTGATAGCGCTACCAATCCCAATGATTATCACTACCAGAAGCTAAGTAATTGTAGAACCAAACACAATTCCCTGCCCATACAGAAAATTGGTTAACTCAGCAACTGACCGATATAAGGAGCTAAGCAGTTGTTACACCAAGAACAATTCTCCGCCCATACAAAGAATTGTTCAACTTAACAACTATATCGCATAAGAAACCAAGTGGCTCTAAAACCAAGTACAATTTCCCCGCCAATACAAGGAATCATATAACTCAGCTGCTGATATGAGTCCTCAATTGAAAATTTTCAACTTCTAAACCTCTCTTTACTTAATACGAATTTTCTTTAATTCATATATTATCCTTCATAACTCAATCAAAATTCTTCTTCCCGTACTACTTCATAGTACCCTTCATTCATAGCATTTGCTATAAATAATTCATCGTTTAACAACCCATTTGTTACTACGAGTCACTATGATCACGTGGTGATCTTCTTATCATTCTCTCTACGATTATAGTCTTATGTACTCCTATCTAAGGTTTATAACCTATCAGCTCTGATACCAACTTGTAACGACCCGAAATCCGATCTATCTTCACACCCGAATTCCGTACGTCATGAGTACATCCTTCATCCAACATACATCATTATATACCAAAATATAATAACATACACTCTCAAATCCCAGGTTCTGGAAACCTTATAACCTTTTTCATTACAAATAATAATAATTACATTATTCATTTCATCTTATAAGAGTGACTTTTATCTGCCACCAATGATACATAACAGTTTCTTAAACTATTCTAGAGTTCAATTCATCTTTCTAAATTACAAGTCTTCACTTGATCTTCTCGCTACCTTCACACTCTGAATGACAATTCATTTGGAGACCGTCAGCTTGATCTTTACGGGATCCTTAAGTTCTTCTAACCTTGGTAGCTGAAAATTGTTTTTCATTTAAAGCAAGTGTGAGCATTCAATTGCCAAGCAAGTCATAACAGTTGAATAAACAACTTCAGAATCTAAAACATTTCTTTAGAACTTCTATAACCGAACAAAGGCTATGAAACAGCTTGAATAATAGGAATAGTCTTGATTCCTATCATCTTAAAACATCAATTATTTTCACTTTGAAATACTTTCACCCCTCTACCTTTTTCATACACATCCTGTATGGCTAGAATCATTAGCACTGACTTAACAATAATGGTTCATGTATAAACAGAATATACTTGTATTGAACAACTCAATCACAGAACAATGCATATCATAGAAACACCAAAGTATTCAAATTGTGGCTCAAGGCCTCATACGTTCTACCACATTGTACAAATATCGCACATTCACACATAGACAGAACTTCTCAAGTACCACATCTGAGAAGTTTAAGAAACTAGCATTCATGTAATATTAATGAAGTTAGGAAACTTGCCTTACGCCCAGCTACAGCTTACGCCGAACTGTTCATTTCAATTCCTATATAACACATAAGGAGAAAACATAAACACCAATTAGTGATATATTGAAATTACGCATTGGTTTACTTCACTTTACTTCTTAGAGTTCGCGTTCTTGTAATATAAGTTTACGCGACTAACCTCTTTTTCCAATTTATGGCTTTATGATATACGGAGATGTCATACTCAAAACGTTTATCATCTTGGAAGATTTATATTCTTATCTTATTCTTATAACTTCTCTAGGACTTAGCACACATCGCGTCTCTGCTAGTAATCCATATGGTACTCTGAATTGTTTCCCACAAACAACCAACAAACAAGTTCCCGTCTCATCTACATTGCCATCACAGTGAGTTAGATCGGTTGCCAGTTTTGTATATACCTTCACTCTTTGAAGGAATTGTTTAGCCCAGCTCCCATATGTCAACCATCAAAGGTTACGATTGTACCACAACCTAACTTCTCTTAACTTATACGAACTATTAAACTATAATGTTTGATTAAGTTAATTTCTTATTCCCTTACGGCTTTCTGACAACTAAATGTCATCCCTCCGGATTCATTCTTTATCGAATCACATTCCGCTTTCATTAATCTTATTACCATTTGTTACGGCTTCCTTGATAATTCATATACTATTTAATACTTTCGTTATCTATTATACGAACCCCATGTTCATTACTCGTTCTTAGTGTCAAAGCCATACCGATCATTGTATGCTAAGACCAAGCGTCCATCGCAACGACGTTGCGTTCACAGCGTCTATACGCTTCACACTTATCTCTTATTATCATGATATAACATCGAAATGTTATTCATTACCCTCGTCACTCAACGTCTAAGGAATCACAACCATAGCAATTCCTCACGTTCGTTCATCCCGACTACGGTCCCCGGATATTGGTTACGTAACCCACAATTATATTCCTTGTTATTTAATCTTGTTTAATCTATACGTTCAACCTTTAATAAAGGTTTACATCACTTGATTAAGTGTTACTGTGATAACCTGGGATTTTGAAAAATCAAAATTTTACGAATAAATATTTAATATTGACATTGACTGTTAATATTATACTGAGAATTTGTGAGACAAATCTCGAGAATAAGTTAATATGTGATTTGACTAAGAAAATAGAGTAGAGTTGTGCTTAACAACTTTAGAAAACCTTAACCCTAATTGCCGGATAGGGATTCAGTAGAAAATATAATTTAAAATAATTATATTGATGAGAATGTATATGTACTGTATAGAAATTTTGATCAATAATTGATCGGATAAGGTTTAAAATTAATAAACCCTAATAAGGGATTAAAAACCCTAATCTCAGATTTAGAAACTTAATTGTACAGTTGAAAACCCTAATTTTGAATTCGGGAATCCTAAACCCTAAATTAGGAAACCAAAATCCTAATTTGCAAGCCTAATGTGTGTATTAAACTTTAATATGATTAGAAAACCCTAATTATATTTTAGTTATTTTAATTTATATTTTAGAAACCCTAATTATAATTTAGAAATTTTATTTTTCTAATTAAACCCTAATTTTGAAAATCCTAGAAGTTAGATTTTTAAAACTTAAGGGATTGGACCTTAGGGTTAAACACTAAGGGTTTGTACAAAAGTCTAGAATACCATTTAATTGTATTTTACAAATAACCATAATACACTTTTTATTATTTTTAGTAAGCTAACTTGCAATTGTGGCTATAACTTTACTTGGTCACCAACTTTGTTGACTTGGTGGCTCAAAATCTCAGCCATCTGACACTCCATTTGATAACACGTCAAGTGATTCATTGCATCTAAGCATTATATAAGAAATTTGGAGAGAGAAAGTCATTTATTTTACTTATTTTGATATCCAACTCTCACCAACTCTCTTTCTATCCTAAAGCTCCGAAAATAGCTAGTATATCAGTCCTAGAATCAATCCTTAATAAACCAATATCAGATTGGAGAGCCAAGATCTAAAATTATTCAAGAAAAGGTATAAACCTAATTTTAATTTTTGATCTTATATGCTTAAGAAATATTTGTGTTTATGTGTTTGAATCTTTGCTAGATAATGTTTTTCAATGATCTATGTTGATCTATCATAGATCCATAGCATCAAAGTTGGTAAAACTCGAAGTTTTTCAAAACTGTTCTTGAGTTTGAAATTTGGTTTGACAAGTAATGTCAGTCGCCACAGATCCTTTCTAGTATATGATATGTGTTGCTTTAAGTTTTTAACTTGTAGCCTGGTATGTTGTCTTTAAACTGCAAGTGATATCAGGGTCATTGGATGTCTAGATCAGAAGTTATTAACGGATAAAGTCGGTTGACCGACGTTGACCGAGTAACTTTCTGGGCAACCCAGAACGTTTAAAACCATGTCTGACAAGATTTTGTAGTGTCCGGATCTGTCAGTATAATTGTTATTTATTGATGTTATGATATTCATATTGTAGTCTGTAATGAGTACTATAGAACCATGCCTTAATATCTCAGAAATTAATCAACATGTTGGTCGTAGGAATTGGTCAAAGTAAGACCCTAGCACTGTTTTGCATTTCTGGGAAATTCCAGAAACAGTTTAAGTAATATTTCTGACAACGTTTGACCACAATTAATCTAGAAAATGTGTTGTTTTTAATCTGGTTTGTTGATCTATAAATGTTACCTGACACAAGTAGTATGTAATGGAACCATTGTATTACATGAATCAAGAACGGATCGTATAGAAAAATTAATTGGAAAGTGGTCACTCAGACTGCTGGGTTTCTGGGTAATCCCAGAAACCGTCTGACAATGATTTTGAATGCACAGATCTACTTGTTGATTTGTGTTATGACCAAGATGTTAGTTGGATATTGTAGTCTTACATTTTCCACTACATGATTTGTGTCTAAGTTAGCTCAGAATGTAAATGTACATAAAATTATACACGGTCAAAGTTGACCCCTTGCACTGCCGGCTGTTAGTGTTCATGAGCTCAAGAACACCAACAGCAACGCTTTGTGTCGCTATAGCCCTATAGCGACGGTTTAAATAATTTTATTTTCTGAGTATTTCCGAAAAATGATTAAAAATAGAAATAAATTCTAAAAATTAGTAAAAATGGTTTTAAAAATTATTTTAAATTATGAAAAATAATTTTTGACAAATTGGAATATTTTTCTTTAATATTTATAATTATTTAAATATTAAATTTATTTAATTTATTTAATTAGTGTATTAAATAAATTAGAGAAAAATGATTTAATATTATGAAAAAATCATTTTAAATAAGAATAATGTATTTAAAAATATTTTAAATTATAAGATATAATTTTTAATATTTTTGGAGAATTTTCATTAATAATTTAATATTAATGATATTAGATTTATTTAATTATGAAATTAAATAAATAAGATAAAAATAATTTTAATGATTTAAAAATAATTTTAATTGAGAATAAAGTGTTAGAAAATATTTTAAATTATAAAATACAATTTTCAATATTTTTGGAGAATTCTCATTAATAAATTAATATTAATGATGTTTGATTTATTTAATTATTATATTAAATAAATGAATTAAAAATGATTTTATTTATTTAAAAATCATTTAAAAATGAGAAAAAATGTTTAAAAATATTTTGTGTTATAGTTAATGACTTTTAATATTTGGATAATAATTTCATTAATATTTATATATTAATGGTGATGATTTAAAAATGATTTTAATTACTTTAAAAATCATTTAAGTGAAATATTGTCGATTTAAAAATATTTTAATTTATTAATAATAACTTTAGTAGTTTGAAAAGTATGTTATTAATATTTTGATATTATTAAATATTAATAATGATACGATTAATTGATAATTAAATCATTTAAAAATGATTCTGATATTTGAAAAATTATTATAAATTATAATAATTGCTTGATAATTATTAAAGGCTTCCAAAAAATATTATTAATGATAATTGACTTATCTAAATTAATATTGAAGCTTAGAGACCAAGTGTAATTGACAGATAACTGTGTTAATTTTCGGATAGGGTGACCAGAACATCGAGAACGGACCAAAGTCTAACCAGACCGAAATAGTTAGACTTGTTATGTGTTTATATAGGTTATAAACACTGATGTGGCTATGTGGTAATGTGTCTAGGAGAAGTTTGACTGTGAATTACAGTGTTGTGTGTTATGTGAATTATTGTACTAATTGTTAGACCGATATTATTGGTTATAGGTCTTTCGAAAGAAGATAAGTATTTTGTGTAGCTGTAATAAACAAAAGAGGCAAGTTTCCTAACTCAACCTTGAGTTAAATTCATTCAATTATTATAGTGGTTAATTATTGTTAATTACACCACATCCAGCGAATTTATTTTTGATTATTCGCAGTTAGTGCATGTTTTGATTCAGAAATATATATTTGTAGAATAACTGTTGTTGGATATTCATATCTGTAGAAGTTAGGATTGACAATACAGATAATTCATGTTTATTGTCAAATTATACTGAGAAATGTCTTAGCTAATTATTCTGGCTATATGAACATTTGGTTGAACTTGATAGGTTCGAAATAAAAATTCAATTATTATTGACAGATCGATGCCAATTATTTCGGCTCGACCGAGAAGTAAATAGAATTTGAAATCCCAGTATTTCGTTGTAAAATCAAAATCTTGATTCTAAGACTGAGAAGAATAACCTTTTATATTAAGGGAACATTTTATTGGTCGTGAATTTGATCTTTGCGCGTGTTTTAAGTATTATGCATAATATAGGGTACAAAGAGTTGGCCGGCTCTGAGTACTTGCATAGGGGTATGATTTAATCTTTATGGTTATCTGATATACCTGAGTATATATCAAAGTAAATCTTTGATAGATACCCGAGATTATATGTTCAAGATCTTGTATGATCGCTCAGTATAAATCTGGAAAACATTCCACCTTGCTATTTCGTATAACTGATTTTTGATTATTCATTAGAATATCGTAGAAACTTTGAAAGCGTTGTACTGATTCATTACTGAATTATTGTATTGTACAGGATACGAGAAGACTTGTTATTGAATAACGATTTGTTCAGCTATTTCAAAGTTCCCTGAACTTTGATTTCATTCTATCAAAATAGATAGTCTGTTATTTTGAATTCTTATACAATTATTGTAGGTCTTAACTTGCAGGGCAAATTAGTTGCTCACCCTTGCTAAATAAAACTTTTCAGCTAGGGACAAAGTTGAAGAAGGTGCTGCGAAGAAGAATAAGGGTAAAGGCATCGTAGTAAATTAGTTTTATGAACAGTATTATTTATATTGTTGTATTGTAAACCCTTTTTGTATATCTAAAGGGTATGTTTGTAAATTTAAGGTTAGAAAACCTGGGTGATGTGTTATTAAACTCTGATAAAAACTTATGAAAGTTACTATCTATATATATATTATGGGTAGTTAAATGTTATTTATATTGTGGATCGTGAACACCAAACTCGGGGGTCAGGTAACCCGGATTTCGGGGTGTCACAGGTTGGTATCAGAGCTGTAGGTTATAAACCTTAAGTGGGGTGGGGGAAACCCTAGGATTATAACTATAGCGAGATAGAGAATACTCATTTAGAGTACTAAGTGAGAGATTTCCGAAGTGCAACGATAGTGAGAAATGTGGACACATAGGGTGAGAAGTTTGTACTAGAAAAGTGCTAATCAAGTTGTTAAAATTGATTGTAGGATGTCGAAAGAAGATAAGATAAGTACGAAGATGCCAGCGGCTGTCGCACCAATGTCAGTAGTCGAGGTGCCAGCACAGAGCGAGTTGGTTGAAGAAGCGGGGAAAGATGAACCAATGATCAATCTTGGGAGTGATCATGACGATTATCCTGAGATGTATCTAAGTGGTGATGAGAAGGCGGAGTCTAAAGAAGCTAAGGTGGAACTAAAGAATAAGATCAAGGTTGGTGAACAAGATCAACTATCTGTGGAAGTCCAAGAACTCCGAAGCAAAGTATTTCTTTTAGAGGAGTTGTGGAAGACGAAGCGGGCGTTACGTGAAATGACTGAAGAACGGAACGAGCTGAAAACGCAGGTGGAGAAGATGAAGGTTGAAGGTGGTGGATCGTCTGAAGGAACCGGCAAGAAGGACAAGAAGAAAAGAAAGAGGAACAATGACCGTGACAACTCTGGAAGTTCGAACCCGAAGAAAAAAGAAAGCATGTAGCAAGTGTGGTAAAACTCACGTGGGGGAATGCATGATATGGAAGAACGTGTGCTTCAACTGTAAGCAGGAAGGACATATCTCTTTGCATTGTCCTAAACCGATTATGAGGAAGTGTTTTTCATGTGGTCAAACGGGGCACGAGTTCAACAAGTGTCCCATCAAGAAGAAGACCGATAAAGGGAGTCGACGTTAGATAACTTAGATATAAGTTATAATATCTTTTGGTAGAAGTTTCTGATATTAAGATATCGAATATCAAGAACGATGTTTGAACCTATGTAAATATATGTTTGTATAAATGAAATCTTTATTTTCTATATAAATATAAGATTAAAATGAAATTGTGTGTTCTTAAAACTCATACTTATGGTATGTTCATAACTCATAATTATATGAAATGTCCTGAACCCCTCAGCGAATGGACGCCAAAGGTCTGACTAGGATAAGTTCATACACTCATATAGTTGTGGCAAGTTACTGAACTCCTAAGTGTGGTAAGTTTGATGAAGTGGAAATAGTAATGTGAAATTGGAGAATGTCAACTTTTTGTGTAAAGTTGGGGAATTGCAGCTTTTGTAAAGTTGGGTGTGTTAATCCTAGTATTATTTTAAAGGGATAGTTATATGTTTTAAGTATTATAGGTACTATGTGCTATTTGAATAAATATGCGATTACTTGAGAATTATGTGTTGAATTCTTATTGTGTTAAGAATTTGTATAGAGAAAGAATATTAATATAGGATTTTTATTTAAATCAGATCATGCCACCTAGACGACAGAATCGAAACCAAAGAGAAGAACAATCAGTGAATAACGAAGGAGGTCAAGCGGACCCGATGCAGAATTTTGTGGATATGCTGGCCCAAGCTTTGGAAAATAGGGCTTCAGCCAGGGGAAGACCAAGGAATCAGCCAGTCGACAGATTGGCTAATTTTAAGGATTTTAAAGCGGTAGGACCGCCAGAATTTAAGGGGACTACGAATCCAATTGAAGCCCAAACTTGGGTGAAAGCGATGGAGAAAGCGTTCGTGATTGCGCGAGTGGTGGAAGAGCAAAAGACGGCTTTTGTAACATACTTAATGAAGGGAGAAGCCAATTATTGGTGGGAAACCAATCAAGCGAGAGCGGGTACAACGGTGGTGACGTGGACCAGATTTATGGAATTGTTCTTTGAGAACTACTTCTCACCGAGTATACAAGCTCGGATGGAAGTTAAGTTCTTGGAACTTAAGCAGGAGAACATGTCTGTTTCAGAATACGTACATAAATTCAACGAATTAGCAAGATTTGCACCTCATCAGGTGGACACCGAAGCTAGAAAAGCAAGAAGATTTGAGAACAGACTGAAACTAGGGATATTCTACAAGGTGGCAGTATTGCAGATCAACACGTTTGCGGCTTTACTGGAGAAAGCATTAATTGCTGAATGAGGAAGCGAGGCTGCATCTCGTTTTCATCAAGAGAAGAAGAAGAAGATCAATGAGGGTGGAAGTAGTGGTAGTAGTAATCCAAACAAGAGAAAGTGGAGCGAGAATATCCAATCGGGTAGTAAAACTGAAGGGAATAGGAAAGGAGGAGAGCCTTGTGCGAATTGTGGGAAGAATCATGTTGGTGTTTGTTTGAAAAAGAAGGTAGTCTGCTATAACTGCGGGCAAGAGGGGCACATGTCGCCCAATTGTCCCAGCCCGAAAAATATTCAAGGTTGCTATGCGTGTGGATCGACTGATCATCTGGTTCGGAATTGTCCAAAGAAGAATGCAGAAAAAGAAAGTGCCAACAAGGGACCTGGTGGTGGAACCTTGGCGATTCGAGGACCTGCACAGCCAAGAAGACCAACAGCCCGTACATTCAACATGACGGCGCTAGATGCGGTAGCTACTCAGGAGGTGGCAGCAGGTAACGATTTTGCTTAATATTTAAATTACGCGATTGATATTGAATAAATATGGCTGTGAATTATTTTCTTTTATAGATTCAAGTCATATGTTAGAATTTGAAACACAAATTAATATTGTGTTGATAAAAACGAAGTGATGATACAACTTTAAAAGATTGTAGAGAATAAGAAAGCGGTGATTCCGAGGACGGAATCCTTTTAAGGAGGGGTGAATGTGATAACCCGGGATTTCAAAAAATAAAAAATTTTACGAATAATTTTTTTTATTTAATATTGACATTAACTGTTAATATTATATTGAGAATTTATGAGACAAGTCTCGAGAATTAGTTAATATGTGATTTGACTAAGAAAATAGAGTAGAGTTGTTCTTAACAACTTTAGAAAACCCTAACCCTAATTGCCGGATAGGGATTCAGTAGAAAATAAAATTTAAAATAATTATATTGATGAGAATGTATATGTAATGTATAGAAATTTTGATCAATAATTGATCGGATAAGGTTTAAAATTAATAAACCCTAATAAGGGATTAAAACCCTAATCTTAGATTTAGAAAATTAATTGTACAGTTAAAAACCCTAATTGTACGCCAGAAAACACTAATTTTGAATTCGGGAATCCTAAACCCTAAATTAGGAAACCAAAATCCTAATTTGCAAGCCTTATGTGTGTATTAAACTTTAATATGATTATAAAACCCTAATTATATTTTGGTTATTTTAATTTCTATTTCACAAACCCTAATTATAATTTAGAAATTTTATTTTTCTAATTAAACCCTAATTTTGAAAATCCTAGAAGTTAGATTTTTAAAACATAAGGGATTGGACCTTGGGATTAAACCCTAAGGGTTTGTACAAAAGTTTAGGATACCATTTAATTGTATTTTACAAATGACCATAATACCCTTTTTATTATTTTTAGTAAGCTAACTTGCAATTGTGGCTATAACTTTAGTTTGTCACCAACTTTGTTGACTTGGTGGCTCAAAATCTCAGCCATTTGACACTCCATTTGACAGCACATCAAGTTATTCATTGCATATAAGCATTATATAAGAAATTGGGAGAGAGAAAGTCATTTATTTTACTTATTTTGATATCTAACTCTCACCAACTCTCTTTCTATCCTAAAGCTCCGAAAATAGCTAGTATATCAGTCCTAGAATAAATCCTTAATCAACCAATATCAGATTGAAGAGCCAAGATCTAAAATTATTCAAGAAAAGGTATAAACCTAATTTTAATTTTTGATCTTGTATGCTTAAGAAATATTTGTGTTTATGTGTTTGAATCTTTGCTAGATAATGTTTTTCAATGATCTATGTTGATCTATCATAGATCCATAGCATCAAAGTTGGTAAAACTCGAAGTTTTTCAAAACTGTTCTTGAGTTTGAAATGTGGTCTGACAAGTAATGTCAGTCGACACAGATCCTTGCTAGTATATGATATGTGTTGTTTTAAGTTTTTAATTTGTAGCCTGGTATGTTGTCTTTAAACTGCAAGTGGTATCAGGGTCATTGGATATCTAGATCAGACGTTATTAACGGACAAAGTCGGTTGACCGACGTTGACCGAGTAACTTTCTGGGCAACCCAGAACGTTTAAAACCATGTCTGACAAGATTTTGTAGTGTCCGGATCTGTCAGTATAATTGTTATTTGTTGATGTTATGATATTCATATTGTAGTCTGTAATGAGTACTATAGACCCATGCCTTAATATCTCAGAAATCAATCAACATATTGATCGTAGGAAGTGGTCAAAGTAAGACCCTAGCACTGTTTTGCATTTCTGGGAAATTCCAGAAACAGTTTAAGTAACATTTCTGACAACGTTTGACCACAATTTATCTGGAAAATGTGTTGTTTTTAATCTGGTTTGTTGATCTATAAATGTTACCTGACACAATTAGTATGTAATGGAACCATTGTATTACATGAATCAAGAACAGATCGTATAGAAAAATTAATTGGAAAGTGGTCACTCAGACTGTTGGGTTTCTGGGTAATCCCAGAAACCGTCTGACAATGATTTTGAATGCACAGATCTACTTGTTGATTTGTGTTATGACCAAGATGTTAGTTGGATATTGTAGTCTTACATTTCCATTACATGATTTGTGTCTAAGTTGGCTCAGAATGTAAATGTACATGAAATTATACACGGTCAAAGTTGACCCCTTGCACTGCCGGCTGTCCGTGTTCTTGAGCTCAAGAACACCAACAGCGACGCTTTGTGTCGCTATAGCCCTATAGCGACGGTTTAAATAATTTTATTTTCTGAGTATTCTGAAAAATGATTAAAAATAGAAATAAATTCTAAAAATTGGTAAAAATGGTTTTAAAAATTATTTTAAATTATGAAAAATAATTTTTGACCAATTGGAATATTTTTCTTTAATATTTATAATTATTTAAATATTAAATGTATTTAATTTATTTAATTAGTGTACTAAATAAATTAGAGGAAAATAATTTAATATTATGAAAAAAAATCATTTTAAATAAGAATAATGTATTTAAAAATATTTTAAATTATAAAATATAATTTTTAATATTTTTGGAGAATTTTCATTAATAATTTAATATTAATGATATTAGATTTATTTTATTATTAAATTAAATAAATAAGATAAAAATAATTTTAATGATTTAAAAATCATTTTAATTGAGAATAAAGTGTTAGAAAATATTTTAAATTAAAAAATATAATTTTCAATATTTTTGGAGAATTCTCATTAATAAATTAATATTAATGATGTTTGATTTATTTAATTATTATATTAAATAAATGAATTAAAAATGAATTTATTGATTTAAAAATAATTTAAAAATGAGAAAAATAGTTTAAAAATATTTTAAGTTATAATTAATGACTTTTAATATTTGGATAATAATTTCATTAATATTTATATATTAATGGTGATGATTTAAAAATAATTTTAATTACTTTAAAAATCATTTAAGTGGAATATTGTCGATTTAAAAATATTTTAAGTTATTAATAATAACTTTAGTATTTTGAAAAGTATGTTATAAATACTTTGATATTATTAAATATTAATAATGATACGATTACTTGATAATTAAATCATTTAAAAATGATTTTGATATTTGAAAAATTATTATAAATTATAATAATTGCTTGATAATTATTAAAAGCTTTCGAAAAATATTATTAATGATAATTGACTTATCTAAATTAATATTGAAGCTTAGAGACCAACTGTAATTGACAGATAACTGTGTCTGTGAATTGTTTTCTTTTATAGATTCAAGTCATAGGTTAGAATTTGAAACACAAATTAATATTGTGTTGATAAAAACGAAGTGATGATACAACTTTAAAAGATTGCAGAGAATAAGAAAGCGGTGATTCCGAGGACGGAATCCTTTTAAGGAGGGGTGAATGTGATAACCCGAGATTTCGATAAATCAAAATTTTACGAATAATTTTTTTTATTTAATATTGACTGTTAATATTATACTGAGAATTTATGAGACAAGTCTCGAGAATTAGTTAATATGTGATTTGACTAAGAAAATAGAGTAGAGTTGTGCTTAACAACTTTAGAAAACCCTAACCCTAATTTCTGGATAGGGATTCAGTAGAAAATATAATTTAAAATAATTATATTGATGAGAATGTATATGTAATGTATAGAAAATTTGATCAATAATTGATCGGATAAGGTTTAAAATTAATAAACCCTAATAAGGGATTAAAACCCTACTCTTAGATTTAGAAAATTAATTGTACAGTTGAAAACCCTAAGTGTACGCCAGAAAACACTAATTTTGAATTCGGGAATCCTAAACCCTAAATTAGGAAACCAAAATCCTAATTTGCAAGCCTAATGTGTGTATTAAACTTTAATATGATTAGAAAATCCTAATTATATTTTGGTTATTTTAATTTCTATTTTACAAACCCTAACTACAATTTAGAAATTTTATTTTTTTAATTAAACCCTAATTTTGAAAATCCTAGAAGTTAGATTTTTAAAACATAAGAGATTGGACCTTAGGGATTAAACCCTAAGGGTTTGTACAAAAGTTTAGGATACCATTTAATTATATTTTACAAATGACCATAATACCCTTTTTATTATTTTTAGTAAGCTAACTTGCAATTGTGGCTATAACTTTAGTTTGTCACCAACTTTGTTGACTTGGTGGTTCAAAATCTCAGCCATTTGACACTCCATTTGACAGCACATCAAGTTATTCATTGCATCTAAGCATTATATAAGAAATTGGGAGAGAGAAAGTCATTTATTTTACTTATTTTGATATCTAACTCTCACCAACTCTCTTTCTATCCTAAAGCTCCGAAAATAGCTAGTATATCAGTCCTAGAATAAATCCTTAATCAACCAATATCAGATTGAAGAGCCAAGATCTAAAATTATTCAAGAAAAGGTATAAACCTAATTTTAATTTTTGATCTTGTATGCTTAAGAAATATTTGTGTTTATGTGTTTGAATCTTTGCTAGATAATGAGCTTGCTATAATTCATCAATATAATTGAGAACTAGCACGAACAAATTTTTGACTGAACAAGTTTTAAACATGAACAAACATTTCTAAACCAACTTGTAATGAAGGTGATCAGCCTTTCATACCTGACTTATACATGCAAGATGTACAGAGTACAAATTTCATGGCAATCAGCAATGATTAACCATTAGCTTGAAGAAACTACTCTTATTAGAGTTAAGTAAAAGAAACTTGTCTGAACCGTTGATTACCGCAACGCAATTTATAACGCTTTACCCGAAGACCTAATATTAATAATATATATCTCCAATAATTAGAATAATATCATCACAGTATAATAATGTTATATTTATATCCACAGAATAATCTAAACACATTACCACGTAACTCTATCAGTCTATAATTCACATAAGACTTAGTATCAGGTCAAACTATTAAGTTTGAGTTGAAACTGACACAATTTTAATATCCCGACGGTCTAGTCAGTCAACACTCAAGTTTAAGTTCAGTTAAACTCTGCCTAAGCACTTAACCATGCCATAGAATCACATTTATATGATTTAACACTCGCTTTTTCATTTCATAAGTATTCGTTAACACCTACTAAGTCAAATACTAATCCAGCAACCTGGATTCTATATCTAACAACCAAATTTTTAATTCAGCAACCTGGATTCCAAATCCAGCAACCTAAACTGCAATCCAATAAATTGGATTCAACAAATTTTCAATTCATCAAACTGTATTTCACTCCAGCAAACTGGAATCACAATTTACCTAATCCAGCAAGCTGTATTCTATATCCGTATCACAAAAATACCAAATCAGTGTATTATTCTCCTATCCTTTGGTCAAACATATATACACATATTTCATGCATAAAAAGTATTTTTCCATAATTTTCTAACTTCCTTTAGTATTTTTCAAAAATCATTTTCTAGTGCGTAGCTTAAGAAATTAGCTACCTCGTGCTTAACTCCAGTAATGCCCATCTTTTGACACGATCTTATATATGTTAACATTATGCTCCATTTTAAATTTCGTGGCAATCGGAGTTGTAGAACACCGGTTATAGCGATTTCCGTCGGAAAATCACAAAAATTGTAATGGTAATAACTTGGTCATTTTAACTCGGAATCAGCTCATTCTTGGACACGAGCTACATAATACCACATATTTTCATTTCCCAAAAGCCTAGAATTTTTCTCATTAAATAAATGTCCGAAACAACCCCCGGAAAATTTGGGCAGCAACTTTTTGTCATTTGGCAGTTTTGGAGTCCTTCACCAAAACTTAAATAAAACGAAATCTGTAACTCCGATTAATGATCCGTCACTTTTGTTGGATTATTATATTTCCTAACTACAGTTTTCATCTATCACAATCCATATTTGGACATGTTAATCTCCCGTAATTTAGCCCGGAAGTGGCTGTTACAAAACTGTCATTCTAACAGTTTTCTTAACTTTGAGTAGTTTGGGAGAAATCCCATAACTTGTTCAATATTCAACCTATTTGAGTAATTCCAAAGGGATTTTACCCTTAACACATATATCTAGCATCCCAAGAACATAAATCATATATATTCATCATAGATTTCAAAGATCCAAAAGCTTGATCACACTTTTTTAAAAGTTTAACTTTTCCAGAAAATTTCCATTCTTCAATTCCTTTTGATTTCCCCCAAATTAACACCTAATATGGGTAATACCAAACACAAAATACTCATTAACATGTATATACATGGCTTTTGAGTTTAGAAACAAAGTTTCTTGCTTCATCAAACAAGCATCAAATAAAATCAAAGCTAAGAGAAAAATCATGTTTTGTATCTTTTGAAAAACCTAGCTTCCATTCCACACTTTAGATCTAACTTTTGATCTACAAAAGAGTTGGATCTACATATTAAACACTTATATACACATAGATCTAAGGTTTTAAGCCTCAAGATCACAACTTCAAGTTGTCAAAAATCAAATCAAAACACAAAGGAATAGACTACATAAGTAGAAAATTTTTTTTCTATACCTTAACTTGATTTCCTTTCTCCCTTCAAAGATGTAGATAGATCTTGATTGTATGAAAACCAAAATCTCCCTCTCTTCTCACCCTAGGGCTGCCGAACTCCTCCCTCTCTCTCTTTCTTTAGTTCTTTGTAACTTGGAAGAATAAAAGAGATGAAAGAAAGAAAAATATATACTTTTAGATATAGATATATTATAAATATCTACACTCATTCTCCTTATTCTCTCCTACAAAATCTGGCCAAGCTCCTTTCTTTTCCACAAGTCTCCACCTATTCTCTCTTTCCTTCTCTCATTAAACCACCAAGATGTTGCTTGCAATTGTGAACATAAGTGTTGGACAATTAAAAGAATGACACATGGAGAGTTGGTGAGATTTGGTAACCAACTAAAGTGAACATTTATTACATTCATCTCCCCTTTCTTCCTTCTCTAAATAGCCGGCCATGTGGCCTTTTTAAGCTCTAAGTTTGGTTTCTTTACTAAATGCTTTAATTGATTTAACAAACGTCCAAAAAGTCCTCTCCCACTTGGACCAAAAGTTGGGTCATTCCTTTAATGTATTGCTTGGTCTCTAACTAACTTCATTGGCCACATCTGAGCTATACATAGTCCAATACCTATAATTCTTATCCAACCCAATTCATTTAATTAGGGTTTTCACTTCTCTATTAAAACACCAATCCTTGCTTACAAGCACATTCATTTCCTTAACCCAATTAGACTTGCTATAATTAGGTTATAAAATTAATCATTTGAGATATATAGAATAAATCTCCTAGAATTAGTAAGTATTCTAAATACCACAATTCTCTTTTTCCATAACCCTTAAGTTATTAAATCCTTCATTCCTAATATATAATTAGGGTTACACTAGTTTCTTTTGGTTTGTTTATATAATAAATAAATATAAACCATCACCTAATGTTCATATTCCTTACACACAACTTTTTAACCCTTAGAGTTTAATACTTCGCATTAGGATTCCCAAATTAGGGTTTAAATTCTCGAAACTGAAATTAGAGTTTCTGAACATATCGCTAGAGTTTTCTAACTTAATCACCATATTCATCTCATGAATTTAGGGTTTTGGATTCCCAGAACAGAAAGTAGGGTTTCAGAACTGATTTCTATGATTTCTTATCAGACGTTAAGGATTTCTAACAGAACGTTAGATTTTTCTAACTTAATAAACATATGATTAACATAACTTTAGGGTTTGCTAAAGTTATAACTTATCTGATCAATCCTTGATCTTAAATCATTATGGTTAACATATGTAACCAAATATACCGACTAGTATTCACTTCGATACTTATCCCTGACAATTCTTCAAAAGAATTTTAAATCTACCATAATCTTATACCTCATTACTAGACTATCACTTACAGTCTATCACATAATTCAAGTCTTGTCCAAAACTTTTGAAATTCTTGGAATTTCAATACATAACTGCCAATTCCATACACTTATTTCCTATCTAGGTCCTAATATTGAACCTTAAATCAATCAATTATGATTTTCATAAATTGTCTAATTTCTCGGGTTGTCACATCACAGTTACATTAGTTGAATATTATATTCTTTATCTTCCCTTATATTTCCCCCAAGAGCTGAGTACTTAAAAGATCATCTCTGGCTTTTTCCCAACACTGGCGCCACGACGCCAATCCCTTTGTTATCTCTCGCTCCGCGACGCGAGTTTGCAGTACCTGGCCCCCGGTCTGGCGCTTCTACTCTACAAGGCATGACTGGCGCCGCGGCGCCAAGCCCTAACCCTATAAATTTTCTCTAAGTGTTAAATAAATTTTGAGATGCTTACTTCGCGATCTCATATCTCCTTCGTTATAACTCGTGATGAGGTCGTTCCTAGGCCATTCCCTTCCTTATATTATGTACTTTAATACCCTCAGACAGAACATCATTCTAAATCTGTTAACGTGCCATTAGATTGGCTTGATCTTTACTCTTCGTTCATTTTTACGTTTTTAACGCTCTTCGTTTGTTCGTCCGTAATTCGATCATTCGAACTCGGAACTTGTTCGTTCTTGAGTCTATGACTCACGTTTTCTACCTTCAATTACTTTCTTATGAAACCTTACACGTTCGGGTTCATTTACTAACTTTGTAATTCTCGTTCGTCTTTTACGAAATTTCACCATAACTTCGTTATAGCTAAGTTTTAATCCGTTCTTCATGAACGTTTCTACCATTCCTAACCAAACAATACACATCTAACTTATACGTGATGGTTTTAAACTTGTCCATCAATAACAATTACACTACGATGGTTTTAAATTTGTCCATCAACAACGTTCTTCGTGTTCTTCGCGTGTTCTTCGTTCGTTCTTCATTTTCATCGATATTTTGGATTGTGATTCCACTTTTTATTGGAATTGGATGTTATAAAACATTATTCCTTAATTATTTCACCTACTTATTCATATAATCCATTCGGATCGCTCGAATTCATTACTAATCTTATACTTCCTTAAGAAATTTATAAACTAAATTGCTAATTCTTATTTCTTCATTTTCTTATGATTTCAGCCATATGAAATCATCTATAACCTTATCTACCTCTTATCTTCATTAAGTTATATTTTTAAACATAAAAACTTAAAGAAAATTTAAAAGAGATTAGGTTCCGGATTACCGTTCTTCTTTAATCCTCTTCCGTTATACAAAGCCGACGATTTGCAAGCTTTGCTATTACACGATCACTTTCGATCCGATCATTCATGCTCATGCTCTTCCTTATCCCTCCCATCCGACTTCTCTCTCTCTCTCTCTCTCTCTCTCTCTCTCTCTCTCTCTCAAGTGAGGTATTTTCAAGATCCACAAATAATGAAATAAGCTTACTATTTATAGATTATCAAAGCTAAGGGCATTTTAGTCATTTCGCCTCCACCTCCTTAATATTCCCACCTCCTCCCACAACTTAGCCACAAAATTTACTTGGCCACCACCCTTACTTGGAGGCCAAGTAGCCGCCCCACATGCCCATGGGTCAACCCATGGGTTGCCCATTGGTTATTACCCATCCGTTTACCAATCGGTTCGATCCGCGGTTTCTTTTCTTGGTTTGGGCCTTAACCCTAATTCTTATTGGGCCTATCATGGGCTTGATTTCACAAAGCGTTGGGCTTGACATAATTCAAGTCCAATTTGACTCTACACAGTCCATTAAGACTAATCGTATTATACGTATTCTATTCTCGTATTCTCGGATTCTCGTAATCTATTTGTATATTGTTCGTACGATATTCGTATTATATGTCGTAATAATCTTCGTACTATACTCGTATAATAATTCATATCATACGCATATCTCTCACGCATAATAACCCTAATTATTATATGTGATCAAAAAATTCTCGGAACTCATTTTTCCTAACCCTTAGGTTTTGAGTCCGTAGGCAAAAACTTCGTTTTTGTCATAAGTGAAATATTATTGAATATTCCATCACGTCTCAAAATTAAACGTAATCTATAGCTTCTCGGAATTTCAAAATAAATCTCCGAGCAGAAACTGATGAATAGTGCCTATTTCGTCTTTTCCCCCGAAAATATTTTCTTCCCGCAAAACTTCTATTTTTTTCTTGAAAATTCTTATTCGCTCAATCTAGGTCGTAGCCATAATACTCCCGATTTATAATTATCCTAGGTTATAGAACGATTAATAAACACATAACACATAATACTATTAATAAAAATTCTTTTTATTAATAATTAATTCTTTAAACTTAAATTCTGGACAACCCGAATTTCTGGGTCGTCACAATCTCCATCTTCCCTTGCATGCTTATAGGGAAGTAATTCTCGAAGATAACCTTCTTGAATTGTTCTCCCATTACCTCATATGTTCTATCCTCACCCTAGTGAGCCTCCCACCAAATGTTGGCTTCCATTTTTATCGTGTAAGTCACAAATGAAATCTTTTACGCCTCACCTACGTTTGTAATAATAAACGCCTTCCTTATCTTGTTCACCCATTTCTGGGCCTCTATTGGGTCTGTTGTTCCTTTGAACTCTGGCGACCTATGCTTTTATATTCTTTAAAGGTAGTCGTTCTGGCTATTCTAAGTTCCGCGGGTACTCTACCCCTGGTTTTGTTAAATGCAGCCGTTAATAAATTAATGAACTCTTGTATAGGGCTACTTTGACCTCCTTGATTATCATTATGTGATTCCGCTTCCTGATTACGTTGTCTTCTCCTTAACGGCATTTTCAAATTAAATCAATAGAATTTCATTATTATCTATTAATTACTTCGTTATTATTCGCCAAATACCAACTCATACCATAACAAAGCATATTAAATGAAAACTTCATTATATTCATATGCTTCTTCATAGTTTGAAACTATTTACAATTTGTTTTCAATAGCCAAAAACTATTACATTTTTATCCCACAATTGTACTTCAGAAAAGTTGAGATTTAAAAAAAGACTACCCTTTTATACAAAAGAGGGTTATACATCACTACACATATATTTATAACTCTAGCCTTCTAATAATGCATAACAGCATCCTCGTGTTTCTCATTTGCAATCTTTGCTACAGTATCCCGACTAATAATATGACGGGTTTGTCCAGAATCAATGGAATAACAAGCAACTTTCAGCTTGAAATCCTTATGAACTCTCATGAATGAAAGACATCTGGGCTATCTTCTGGTCCTTCTTCCCCAGTTCTTTACGAAGCTCATCGACCTCCTTCTTAAAATCCATTGCCTTATTTATCATGAGCACCTTCTCATCATGCTCTGACTCAAAATCTAATTTTGCAAACTCCTTCGCTATATAAAGAGCACTAATCTCTTCATTCTATTTATGCACAACTATACTCAGTTGCACATTTTTGTCAAGCTCTGCCAGATACCATGCTCTCATTTCATCTGGAGGTGATGACTCTAGTGTATGTACCACCGTATCAACCGATGTCACCTCCATTTCTCCCTCGGTATGATGTCCAAGCTACATCTCACTAGGAGTAGTCTTCCTCAAAGAAATACTCCTCTAGCTCCGACTCCTCTAGAATCACTATTGGTACCTCCGCCACTGGCATGAGTACAGGTTCTATTTTGTTCACAGTTCCTTCGCTCACCTCGTGTATATCTCTATACATCAAGCTATCGATCGACATCCTACAATAACACATAACATGTTGATTAGTACATAATACACAATAGTATAAGCACAAATCACATTTAATTTATTTAGGGTTTCTTTCCATCTTTTAAATCATTCGGTACTGAGTTTCCTTAATACCTTATTGACTCATTAAACTCAAGTAAAGCTCGAGTTTACTTTCTTCAGATTTCTCTTCCTTAACGAGGTTATTAGCCTAAGGTTCATCCCCCCTTAAGTTTTATAGCCTAATGCTTTGATACCAACCTGTGACGCTTATGGTACTTTCAACCATAGCACCTCACAAGGGAACCTATCAATTTTCCACCAACTTGCTCAGCTCCCCCTACGAAAAGTCTGGTTGCGGATGTAACTATAGTAGCCCCGAATCCGGGCCCCGAATTGCCTCGGACTCGGTACGCTATTTCTATCACTATTCGGAAGATATAAACATAAATTGTTTATACATTACATTACACACTATTCCCCAAGGTCGAGTAACCTTAACTGATTACACAATTCATAAAATATCTATTACACAACAATATTTATCAAATACACTAGTACAAACTAGCTGCACTTTATATCCCAAGCTGAACTTGGCCTTAACCTTTTCCTGTATATGAACGCATTTGCTTTACCTGCAATGTTTTATCATGATATAGCAAGGGTGAGCATGAAAGTTGCCCAGCAAGTTTTTATACAATAATATAACGATAAATCATGATTGAAGAGTATGCATAATGGGCTTGCTAAAATTCATCAATATAATTGAGAACTAGCACGAACAAATTTTTGACTGAACAAGTATTATACATGAACAAACATTTCTGAACCAACTGGTAATGAAGGTGATCAGCTTTTCATACCTGACTTATACATGCAAGATGTACAGAATACAATTTTTGTGGCAATCAGCAATGATTAACCATAAGCTTGAAGAAACTACTCTTATTAGAGTTAAGTAAAAGAAAACTTGCCTGAACCGTTGATTACTGCAACGCAATTTAATTTAATCTCTCACGAAAGACCTATCGGTTATAAGATTGATCTTTTAATCAGTATAACATAATTTATTCTATAATACTATCTAATACTTAATCAAATATTAGATAACAACTTAACACGTCAATATTATTATCATCCTTTGATAATTATTCAATCACTATATCATATCCCTTATGATTTCACACTCGCTTTTCATTTCATAAATTATTAATACATGTAATAAGGCAAACATTAATTCAGCACCTTGGATTCTATATCTAACAACCAAATTTATAATTCAGCAACTTGAATTCCAAATCCATCAATTTAAACCTCAATCCAGCAAACCGAATTCAACACATTTTCAATTCAGCAAACTGTTTTCCAATTCAGCAAACTGTATTCTATATCCGTATCACAAAAATACCAAATCAGTGAATTATTCTCCTATCCTTTGGTCAAACATATATACATGTATTTCATGCATAAAAAGTAATTTTCCATAATTTTCCAACTTTCTTTGGTATTTTTCAAAAATTAATTTATAGTGCGTAGCTTAAGAAATTAGCTACCTCGTTCTTAACTCCAGTAATGCCCATCTTTTGGCATAACCTTATATATGTTAACGTGATACTCCATTTTAAATTTCGTGGCAATCGGAGTTGTAGAACTCCGTTTATAGCGATTTCCGTCAGAAAATCACAAAAATTGTAATGGTCATAACTTGGTCGTTTTAACTCGGAATTAGCTCATTTTTGGACACGAGCTACATAATACCATATATTTTCATTTCCCAAAAGCCTGGAATTTTTCTCATTAAATAAATGTCAGAAACAGCCCACAGAAAATTTTGGGCAGGAACTTTTTGCACTTTAACAGTTTTGGAGTCCTTCACCAAAACTTAAATAAAATGAAATCTATAACTCCGATTAATGATCCGTCAATTTTGTTGGATTCCTATCTTTCCGAAATATAGTTTTCATATATCACAATCCATATTTGGACATGTTAACCTCCCTGAATTTATCCCGGAAGTAGCTGTTACAAAACTGTCCTTCTAACAGTTTTCTTAACTTTGAGTAGTTTGGGAGAAATCCCATAACTTGGTCATTTTTCAACCTATTTGAGTAATTCCAAAGGGATTTTACCCTTAACACAAATATCTAGCATCCCAAGAACATAAATCATAAATATCCATCATAGATATCAAGAAAAATCAAAACCTAGCTCTCACTTTAAAAGTTTAACTTTTCCGGAAAAATTCCATTTTTCTCTTCCTTTGATTCCAACCAAAATCAACACCCAATATGGGTAATACCAAACAAAAAACACTCATTAACATGTATATACATAGTTTTTGAGTTTAGAAACAAAGTTTCTTAATTCATCAAACAAGCTTCAAATACAAGATCAAAGTTAAGAGAAAAATCATGTTTTCTATCTTTTGAAAAATCTAGCTTCACTTTTCTTGCTTTTGATCTAACTTTTGATCCATAAAAGAGTTGGATCTAAACATAGAACACCTTTAAACACCAAGATCTAGGGTTATAACCTAAAGATCACAACTTCAAGTTGTCAAAAATCAAATCAAACTACCAATGAACTTTAGCCTACACAAATATAAATTTTTGTTATACCTTAGCTTGATTTCCTTTCTCTCCTTCAAAGATGTAGATGGATCTTGATTTTATGAAAGTCCAAATCTCCCCTCCTTCTTCTCTTAGGATGGCCGAACTCCTCACTCTCTCTCCCTCTCTCTCTCTAGTTCTTAGCAACTTGGAAAGACAAAAGAGATGAAAGAAAAAAAATATAAGCTAGACTTTTGTGTAGTTTTTTTTTTATCAATTGACCACACTCACTCTCCTTCTTTTCTTGTGCATGATCCGGCCAAGCCTTAATAGTTCCCACTAATACTCTCCTTCTCCCTTTAATTGCCAAGTTGTTGCTTTGCATAAAAAAAACATAAGTGTTGGACAATAAAAAAAATGACACATAGGGGGAGTTGTGAGAGTTGCTCAACAACTAAAGTGAACACTTATTACAACATTCATTCCCCCCCTTTATTCCTTCCCTCTTGGCCGGTCATGTGCCTTAATAATGCTCTCAATTTGCTTTCTATTTTATCTATTATTTGATTTAACAAATGTCCAAAAAAATCCTCTCCCCACTCACTCTATCTTTCTCCTTCTTAATCATAAACATGTGGGAGATTAGTATATCATGTGGCTCCTTAAACCATTGGACACCTAGCTTGTATTAATGAACTATCTCTTTTGCCACATGTGTGGTGCTGAAAGTGGGAGATGTGTTTGCATTATTTCTTCTCCTTTTCTCCCACTAAACTACCAAAGTTTTACTTACAATCATGAACAAAGATGTTGGATAAATAAAACAATGACACATGTGAGGAGTTGGTGAGAGTTGGTCACCAACTAAAGCATGTCATCATCACAATCATCTCCCCTCATTTCCTTGCTCTCAATTTGCTTCACTTTTTAATGTAATATCTAGTGTGCCAAAAGTCTAAAGTGTTCCTCCACAATTGGGCTAAAAATTAAGCTACCACTTCCATCTTTTGAGCTTGAAATTAATTAGCTAATAACTTGGACTCCTCCACCAAATAAATTGGGTCAACTCTTGAGCTATAATATATATAGTCCAATACCTTAAATTCTTATCCAACCGAAATCATTTACTTAGGGTTTTTACTTCATCAATTATAAAACCAATCATTGCTCATGCACATCTATTTCCTTAACCCAATTAGACTTGCTATAATTAGGTTATAAAATTAATCATTTGAGATGTATAAAATAAATCTCTTAGAATTAGTAAGTATTCTAAATACCAAAATTCTCTTTTTCCATAACCCTTAAGTTATGAAATCCTTCATTCCTAATATATAATTAGGGTTACACTAGTTTCTTTTGTTTGTTTATGTAATAAACAAATATACACCATCACAATATGTTCATATTCATTACTCACATAACTATTAATCCTTAGGATTTTATACATAGCATTAGAGTTTCTAATTTAGCAATTAGGGTTATCTCTAATATATTATCAAAATACATAAGCCATTATATTTAGCCTTTGATTTCCCAAATTAGGGTTTCAAATTCTCGAAACTGAAACTAGGGTTTCTGAGCGTACCGTTAGGGTTTCTAACAATTCGTTAGATTTTTCTAACATAATAAACGTATGATTAACATAACTTTAGGGTTTTCTAAAGTTATAACTTATCTGATCAATCCTTGATCTCAAATCATTACGGTTCACATATGTAACCAAATATACCGACTAGTATTCACTTCGATACTTATCCCTGAAAATTCTTCAAAAGAATTTTAAATCTACCATAATCGTATACCTCATTACTAGACTATCACTTACAGTCTATCACATAATTAATGTTTTGTTCAAAACTTTTGAAATTCTTAAAATTTCATTACATAACTGCCAATTCCATACACTTCTTTCCTGTATAGGTCTATTATTTGACCTTAAATCAATCATTTAAGATTTTCATAAATTCTCCAAATTCTTGGGTTGTTGCATTCACCCCTCCTTCTAAGAATTTTGTCCCCGAAATTTAACTTACACCTTACACCGTGCACCTTACACCATTCACACATATCACATGCTACCCAATACACCACTCACAAGGGTAAAAATTTTAAAACTGTGTTGAGAAATCGTAGACTGTTTATTTTTCATTTTATCAAAGGTTTTATGGAAATTCATCCGCAAACCATCATAACTTACGGACACAAAGGGTGATCAGCCCGATATTCCCTGTACTGGCCAAGTACTGATTTTATCTATTTTCCCATCACTACCAAAGGCACAAAAATTCTACCTCAGTCTTATTTGATTCTGCAGCAAAATAATTTGGTTCGGGAAATTTCTTTCAATAAACACTTGGAGTTTTTGAAAACATTTTTGAGAATGACGTCATGATGCCGCATTGTATTATAGTCCGTTGAGGATTCTGTCATTTGGTGATTTTATCATGCTACATCATACCATAGTGGAATAGTGACTTTAAGTCAAATTCACACTAAGTAATACTGCATTGATGACTCCATCATTTTTATCATCTCTGCACCAGGTCACATGGTACATACGTGATAAATAAAAACAATTTTTTTTTAAATGCACATAGTGCGTATTTAGCTTGATGTCAAAAATTTGAGGTTTAGCATAGATAGGGGGTTTAGGAAAACCTAATTCTCCACTAATGATCATATGCTTAACAATCTATCTGTTCCTATTATCCTCAACACTCCATTCACACATAATTATACCCAGTTCATAAAATCACACTTATGAGTCCATAAATTGCCATAATCATATGAGTTCACGAACTTTCCTAGACAGACCTTTGACGTCCATTCGCTGAGGGGTTCATAAACATTTCATATAACTATGCGTCAAGTATGTCACATAAGTATGAGTTCTAAGAACTCGTACTTAATCTTATATCCTCTACCTATGACCTATCTATCTGTTATACACATGAGAAAGGAATCACCTTCTTAACACACATATAGCAAATAGCGCGATACAACATTTCAATGATTATCAGTGCCAGAAACTAAGTTGTTGTCAAACCAAACTCGACCACTAATCAATATAGGAAGCTAAGTGAACAATTCCCCTCCCATACAAAGAATTGGTCAACCTAACCACTACATCGACCAGGAAGCTAAGTGATTCTAAAACCAAGTACAAATTCCCTGCCCATACAAGGAATCATACAACTCAGCTGCCGACAAGAGTCCTCAACTGAATCCCCACCTAATACTTAACCCCCTTCTCAATACGAATTTCATTTAATCCGTATTCATAATTCTTAACTCTTTCATGAGTTTTTTTTAGTACCATTTCATAGTACAACTTTCACACAGCATCTTGCTGTTAACTTTTCAATCATTAGATTGATTCATTTCCCATATCATAACCTTTATCAGATCACGAGGTGATCTTATCGTATATATTACGATTCAATTCCATACACTATATGATCGTTTTGTTTTACGATCTCCTATCCCTGCACTTTGAGTCTTTTAGACTCGATCTATTCACCGTTACTATTCAACTTTATTATCAGAGTTAGGGAACTCTGTGCTTTACACTCGTCGAGATTCATCTTTGAATCTTACCGACCAACTAACTCTATGTGAGTTAGATCTTATCCTAATTACTGCGGTTATTGGTCTCAGGTATTCCTACCTAAGCTTCATAACCAACAGCTCTGATACCAACTGTAGTAGCCCCGAATTCGGGCCCCGAATTGCCGCGAACTCAGTACGCTATTTCTATCACTATTTGCGGAAGATATAAACATAAATTGTTTATACATTACATTACACACTATTCCCCAAGATCGAGTAACCTTAACTGATTACACAATTCATAAAATATCTATTACACAACAATATTTATCAAATACACTATTACAAACTAGCTGCACTTTATATCCCAAGCTGAACTTGGCCTTAACATTTTCCTGTATATGAACGCATTTGCTTTACCTGCAATGTTTTATCATGATATAGCAAGGGTGAGCATGAAAGTTGCCTAACAAGTTTTTATACAATAATATAACGATATATCATGATTGAAGAGTATGAATAATGGGCTTGCTATAATTCATCAATATAATTGAGAACTAGCACGAACAAATTTTTGACTGAACAAGTATTATACAGGAACAAACATTTCTGAACCAACTGGTAATAAAGGTGATCAGCCTTTCATACCTGACTTATACATGCAAGATGTACAGAATACAATTTTTGTGGCAATCAGCAATGATTAACCATAAGCTTGAAGAAACGACTCTTATTAGAGTTAAGTAAAAGAAAACTTGCCTGAACCGTTGATTACCGCCACGCAATTTAATTTAATCTCTCACGAAAGACATATCAGTTATAAGATTGATTTTTTAATCAGTATAATATACTTTATTCCATAATACTATCTAATACTTAATCAAATATTAGATAACAACTTAACACGTCAATATTATTATCATCATTTGATAATTATTCAATCACTATATCATATCTCTTATGATTTAACACTCGCTTTTCATTTCATAAATTATTCATTAACATGTAATAAGGCAAACATTAATCCATCACCTTGGATTCTATATCTAACAACCAAATTTATAATTCAGTAACTTGAATTCCAAATCCATCAATTTAAACCTCAATCCAGCAAACCGAACTCAACACAATTTCAATTCAGCAAACTGTTTTCCAATCCAGCAAACTGTATTCTATATCCGTATCACAAAAATACCAAATCAGTGAATTATTCTCCTATCCTTTGGTCAAACATATATACATGTATTTCATGCATAAAAAATATTTTTCCATAATTTTCCAACTTCCTTTGGTATTTTTCAAAAATTAATTTCTAGTGCGTAGCTTAAGAAATTAGCTACCTCGTGCTTAACTCCAGTAATGCCCATCTTTTGGCATAACCTTATATATGTTAACGTGATACTCCATTTTAAATTTCGTGGCAATCAGAGTTGTAGAACTCCGTTTATAGCGATTTCCGTCGGAAAATCACAAAAATTGTAATGGTCATAACATGGTCTTATTAAGTCGGAATTAGTTCAATTTTGGACACGAGCTACATAATACGATATATTTTCATTTCCCAAAAGCCTGGAATTTTTCTCATTAAATAAATGTCCGAAACAGCCCCCGGAAAAATTTGGGCAGGAACTTTTTGCACTTTGGCAGTTTTGGAGGTCTTCACCAAAACTTAAATAAAATGAAATCTATAACTCCGATTAATGATCTGTCAATTTTGTTGGATTCCTATCTTTCCGAACTATAGTTTTCATATATCACAATCCATATTTGGACATGTTAATCTCCCTGAATTTATCCCGGAAGTAGCTGTTACAAAACTGTCCTTCTAACAATTTTCTTAATTTTGAGTAGTTTGGGAGAAATCCCATAACTTGGTCATTTTTCAACCTATTTGAGTAATTCCAACGGGATTTTACCCTTAGCACAAATATCTAGCATCCCAAGAACATAAATCATAAATATCCATCATAGATATCAAGAAAAATCAAAACCTAGCTCTAACTTTAAAAGTTTAACTTTTCCGGAAAAATTCCATTTTTCTCTTCCTTTGATTCCAACCAAAATCAACACCCAATATGGGTAATACCAAACAAAAAACACTCATTAACATGTATATACATAGTTTTTGAGTTTAGAAACAAAGTTTCTTAATTCATCAAACAAGCTTCAAATACAAGATCAAAGTTAAGAGAAAAATCATGTTTTCTATCTTTTGAAAAACCTAGCTTCACTTTTCTTGCTTTTGATCTAACTTTTGATCCATAAAAGAGTTGGATCTAAACATAGAACACCTTTAAACACCAAGATCTAGGGTTATAACCTCAAGATCACAACTTCAAGTTGTCAAAAATCAAATCAAACTACCAATGAACTTTAGCCTACACAAATATAAATTTTTGTTATACCTTAGCTTGATTTCCTTTCTCTCCTTCAAATATGTAGATGGATCTTGATTTTATGAAAGTCCAAATCTCCCCTCCTTCTTCTCTTAGGATGGCCGAACTCCTCACTCTCTCTCCCTCTCTCTCTCTCTAGTTCTTAGCAACTTGGAAAGACAAAAGAGATGAAAGAAAAAAAATATAAGCTAGACTTTTGTGTAGTTTTTTTTTTATCAATTGACCACACTCACTCTCCTTCTCTTCTTGTGCATGATCCGGCCAAGCCTTACTAGTTCCCACTAATACTCTCCTTCTCCCTTTAATTGCCAAGTTGTTTCTTTGCATAAAAAAAACATAAGTGTTGGACAATAAAAAAAATGACACGTAGGGGGAGTTGGTGAGAGTTGCTCAACAACAAAAGTGAACACTTATTACAACATTCATTCCCCCCCTTTATTCCTTCCCTCTTGGCCGGCCATGTGCCTTAATAATGCTCCCAATTTGCTTTCTATTTTATCTCTTATTTGATTTAACAAATGTCCAAAAAATCCTCTCCCCACTCACTCTATCTTTCTCCTTCTTAATCATAAACATGTGGGAGATTAGTATATCATGCGACTCCTTAAACCATTGGACACCTAGCTTGTATTAATGAACTATCACTTTTGCCACATGTGTGGTGCTTAAAGTGGGAGATGTGTTTGCATTATTTCTTCTCCTTTTCTCCCACTAAACTACCAAAGTTTTACTTACAATCATGAACAAAGATGTTGGATAAATAAAACAATGACACATGTGAGGAATTGGTGAGAGTTGGTCACCAACTAAAGCAAGTCATCATCACAATCATCTCCCCTCATTTCCTTGCTCTCAATTTGCTTCACTTTTTAATGTAATATCTAGTGTGCCAAAAGTCTAAAATGTTCCTCCACAATTGGGCTAAAAATTAAGCTACCACTTCCATCTTTTGAGCTTGAAATTAATTAGCTAATAACTTGGACTCCTCCACCAAATAAATTGGGTCAACTCTTGAGCTATAATATATATAGTCCAATACCTTAAATTCTTATCCAACCCAAATCATTTACTTAGGGTTTTTACTTCATCAATTATAACACCAATCCTTGCTCATGCACATATATTTCCTTAACCCAGTTAGACTTGCTATAATTAGGTTATAAAATTAATCATTTGAGATGTATAAAATAAATCTCTTAGAATTAGTAAGTATTCTAAATACCAAAATTCTCTTTTTCCATAACCCTTAAGTTATGAAATCCTTCATTCCTAATATATAATTAGGGTTACACTAGTTTCTTTTGTTTGTTTATATAATAAACAAATATACACCATCACAGAATGTTCATATTCATTACTCATATAACTATTAATCCTTAGGATTTTATACATAGCATTAGAGTTTCTAATTTAGCAATTAGGGTTATCTCTAATATATTATCAAAATACATAAGCCATTATATTTAGCCTTTGATTTCCCAAATTAGGGTTTCAAATTCTCGAAATTGAAACTAGGGTTTCTAACAATTCGTTAGATTTTTCTAACTTAATAAACGTATGATTAACATAACTTTAGGGTTTTCTAAAGTTATAACTTATCTGATCAATCCTTGATCTCAAATCATTACGGTTCACATATGTAACCAAATATACCGACTAGTATTCACTTCGATACTTATCCCTGAAAATTCTTCAAAAGAATTTTAAATCTACCATAATCGTATACCTCATTACTAGACTATCACTTACAATCTATCACATAATTCAAGTTTTGTTCAAAACTTTTGAAATTCTTAAAATTTCATTACATAACTGCCAATTCCATACACTTCTTTCCTCTCTAGGTCTATTATTTGACCTTAAATCAATCATTTAAGATTTTTATAAATTCTCCAAATTCTCGGGTTGTCACAGTAACATTACATAATTATAGAAATTTATTTGTATTTTTAAATATTTATTTGAGTTATATAAATATTTAATGGATGTTTTATGGTAGAAATAATATTAGTTCAATTTGGTTTGATTTGATTTAGTTAATTATTTGTTAAATAATTAATAGGTAAGGAAATTATTATTATTTGATATTTCAATTTGTGTTAAGTTATGTGATTAAATGGTTTTTTAATAAATTTTTAATTTAAGTAATTAAATTAAGTATGAAAGCTTGATTAAATAAAGTGTGACAAATAACTATATTATAAAGAGTTATTAAAATAAATTAAAGTAATATAATTTAGTTTTTCCAAACAAGGCTTAGATATATTAAGTCTTTAAATTTTAAAGGATTTTGCCAAACAAAGCCTTATGGCTTTTGGATTTCATTTCAATTTAAATTATTAAATAAATAATATATATATATATATATATATATATATATATATATATATATATATATATTTGGTAACCGATAAATTATTAGGGTAATAAGTGTAGCGTCAGTTTTATACGTTTACATTCATACATTGGCTTTGTTTTTATTATACGCATATTGGTTATCAGTTTTACGCATTTGAATTATTTGCTAAATTGAGAGTAAGAAAGAGCTCTCAGTGAACTGGAGAGAAGACCATCAAAACTTGAGGAAGGTTGGTGAAAGAACTGTCTACTGTTAACAACGAGCTCTTAAACAACAAAAAGGTAGGATCATAACCCTATTATATGTATATATATTGTGAGACCCAAGATATGAATAAATATTTAATTTTCTCGAAATAATTTTTTGAATATTATGGTGTGGATTTGATATAATGTTATAGCTGTGGGTAATATTTATAAATTTTGCAAAGTACGCAAGTTGTTTTTGTTGGGGAATATCCGTACGACGGTACAATTATTGGTGGACCCCTCAACGGAATTATTTTTGGATTGAGAAAATGACAAAAATACTTTATGAAAATAACGGCGGAAGTTTTACCGTTAACTGTTGAAACACCGGGTGTTAAAAGTACAGTAATACGCTTGGTTGTATAGTAGCATACAGAATTGATTATTGATGCTTACGTGATAAGTCACTCAGTTTTGTTTTATTGGTATTATTAATGTAATAAAACAGAATACTTTTATAAAGTTATTCTATAAATAGAATATATTATATTTTATTATGCATAGTGTTTTGTATAGTAAAATCTTTTTATATAAAACAGAATACTTTTATAAAGTTATCTATTTTATTGGACAATAATTATATTATATTATATTTTTTTATGCATAGTGTTTGCATAGTTCTTTTATAGTGTTTGCATAGTAAAATCTTTTATAAAGTTATTCATTTTATTAGATTATAAATAGAATATATTATATTTTATTTAAAATATTTTGCTTTAAATATGCAATGTTAGATTAAAGTAAATCAATCTGGAACGTTCATGAGTTGGTTACTATGCAGTTCATTTTTCTATAAATAGAAGCTCATTCCTTCATTATTTCTTACGAATTCACTGAAACTCTAGAGAGAGAAACTATAGAGAGAAAGAAGAAAAGTGTTCTGCTACTTCACTACTTCTATATCCAGTACTCTTCTTTCTAGGGTGAGGGATATTATTTGTTGTACTCGTAGGGGTATTATTTCTTTTGTATTCATAAAGAGAACTTCTGTTATTTCATTCTTTATTATTCTGCTGGAATAATCTGTATACGCGGTCTACACTATACTTGGTGAAATTCTTCTGTTATTCCATTATTTATTATTCAGCTTGAATAACTTGTCTATGCGAAGTACCGCATACATGGTGAAATTCTATTGCTATTCCATTCTTTATTATTCTGTTGGAATATCCTGTCTGTGCGTTTTACGCCAGACCTGGTTTCGTCTTTATTATTCTATTAGAATAACATGTCTATGCAAAGTACTGCATGCATGGTGATTTCTGTTGTTATTCCATTCTTTATTATTCTGTTGGAACATCCTGTCGGTGCGAATTTTACCTGACCTGGTTCCATTATTATTATTCTATTGCAATTACCTGTCTATGCGAAGTACCGCATGCATGGTGATTTCTGTTGTTATTCCATTCTTTATTACTCTGTTGGAACATCCTGTCGGTGCGAATTTCGCCTGACCTAGTTCCAATATTATTATTCTGTTGGAATAACCTGTCTATGTGAAGTACCGCATGCATGGTGATTTATTTTGTTATTCCATTGTTTATTATACTCAGTTGGTTAAAGTCTTAACTTCTATACTCCATAAAATTAGTGGAATATCCTTGATATTTACGCTTCATCCAGTATCTTTTAATGGAAATATTCTTCTGAGCATTCTTGAATTTTACTCTACAAAGAAGTATCATGTTTACAATTTGGACGTTATTAGTTCCTGAATAATTTAATTCTTGAACTTGTTTTTATTGAATTCCTATATCATTGTCATCATCCTCATGTTTGTACTATGTTGAAAGTCATTTGTGGCCTGTAGTGCATAGATGGACTTTGTATGATTATTACCAGGGATTATTCGGTATAATCATGACCGTAATGTTATAATGATGTGGAAAAAGTCCTCATTGGCCCGTAGTGCATTGGTGGACAGTTTTTGGTATGATTATGGCTATGGATTCTCTTCGGCCAAGGGTGGAAAAATGAATTGTTTTATGGCATGATCAGGACCGTTGATGAAAACATGATTATATTTGACCCGTAGTGCATGGATAATTCGTGATCGTGATACTAAAGAATATCCTTGGCCTATAATGCAGGGAAGATTTGATGATGTGGATTATTTATTGAGCTGAGTTTCAATGATAAAAGTGAAGAAAAACCTTTTAAATATTAAAAGATAGTAGATTTTATTCTCTACTTTACTATTTTAATGGATTGCTTGTTCCGCTGCAGTTAAACTTGATGTTTGTTATATTGTATCTGTAACGACCGAGAAATTCGGATCTTATTGTAAAATGATTTTATTAAATTAAATAATAATAAAATCATATTCCATGTGTTATCAAGACGGTTGTCATTGTATAACCTATTGATGTTAGAATGTCATAGTATTTGAGCTACGTGGATGAATTAAAGTGTTAGAATTTCCAAGACAAAAATAAAAGTTTTCTAGAGAAATTTACCGAAAAACAATATTCATCGGAATTTTCTCGGGATATAATTTTGAGTTTCCGAGAAATATGTAATGATGAAATAACAAGGTAAGATGGATTATGTAATAAAAATCTAGTTATGGAAAATATAACAATTTGTTTGTGGACTTAATTTATAAACGTTAAGTAAAGCGAAGTGTTAAGGAATAAGTAATAATTGTATGATACTTGGTATTGCACAAAGTAATGAAAACGAGTATAATACGAAGTATTATACGAGTTTGTATGAAGGATGAAATATCGTATATAAATTCTATATGAATTAGAATACGAAAATAATATATAAACTATATGTATATGTATTAAGAAATGTTAATGGACTTTGAAAGATTGATAAGATTTAATATAAGTCCAAGTGAATTAAAGGAAGAGACCCAATAATTGTTTAATGAACAAGCTAGTGTTTATTAATGCAAAGCCCGAGGATTTATTAATCCAAGCCCAAGCTAGAATCCATGAGTTAATAGACCCATGGGGCAAAACCATATTGATATGGTTATTGTGGTGACCAAGTATAGTGGTGACCAAGTAATGTGGTGACCAAGTTAGTGTGGTGACCAAGACATTGAAGTAATGACCAAGTGTAGGATAAGTTTAGTGTCTTGCACGAAATGAATAGTAAGGAGGTGCATGAGGAGGTGGGATGGTTTAATAACTAAACTACCCTAGCTTTGCAATTTCTATAAATAGAGGAAGCTTACAAGTCATTTGTTGGTTGTTCAAATAATCTAAGACATCACAAAGTGCTTAAGTGTTATAGATTTTAAGTCACAAATAAGTTACTTCCATAAGTAAGAAGAAGAATAAAGCTACCTTACCAAGACTTCAAAAAAAGTAAGATTTCTTCTCAATTATCTTCTCTCTCTACCACGATAGGATGATAAGAAAAGTTGGATTAAGAAACATGAATGAGTAAGTAGTGAACTTAAGCCAATTAAGTTGGTAATAAGTCATTTAAGCTAGCATAAGTTATAAACATATGTGAAAATAATATGAACTTGTAAGGAGTTTATTAAGAGAAATGAAATGAATATAAAAGAATTTATATGATCATATGTATCATGTATACCTAAGTTAAGTTATATGTTAAGAACATATAAGAAATGATGTTTAAGAAACTTTAATTGTCATAAGTCATTAACAATGAAATCTTAAGTAGTTTATAATTTGACAAGTTATAAGCTCATGAAGAATAAGTCAAAATCCAACAATGAATATAAGTTGTTGTATTAAGTATGTTAGTGTGTTCACATTATGAATGAAGTTCATTTGTAATGTTGAATAAATCATAAGAAGGAAGAATTGCTGGAATTTGCACGATTGGACGATAATAGTCGAATTCGTAAAATTCTCGGAATGGAAGTCAAATTTTGTGTTTGAACTCGGAACCATTGTTTTCTAATGAAGAAAAGTCATATTTGGTATTTAAGAGTTGCGGAATTGAAAATGACCGGATTCCGACTTAGAACAAAGAAACGAGCGTTGAACGTTTACGAACGTTTTTCATTTTCGTTAAAAATGAACTAAACGGTGAATTTTTAGCAAACGAAGTCAAATAGATAAAACTCTTGCATAAACGCATAGAGTATGTAATTTGTGAACCGTAGGCTTTTGAACGAGCCAATTCGGACTTATAACGAAGAAGTTATGCGTCTGGGAAGTTCACAAAATTTCAAAACTGAAATTTTTTTCTGGTGCACAGAGTTGGCGCCGCGGCGCCAACCCTGGGCAAAATGAGCCCCGTCGCAGCGCAGAACAGTAACTGAGCACACTGTAAGTGTTCGCCGCAGTGCAAACTATAGTACATATGGTGGCGCCGTAGCACCATGAACAGTACCAAAAATCTCTGGAGAGTGGCGCCGCATCGCGGCCCAATAAGTAAGGACTCGCGCCGCAGTGCCAAGTCCGGGACAATGACATTAGGAGCTCGCGCTGCAGTGCGAGATGTAGGTATAAAGCTGGCGCTGCAGCGCCAGTCGCAGAACAAAGATAGTAATGAAGGTTTCTAAGTACAAAGAAAAGTAAACATAACTTAAGAAATGTAATGTAACATTGTTTAAACTTTGTTAAACCTTAAGGATGTTATATAAAGGTTGAGATAACCTAGTCGAATATAATTGCAAGGATAAAGATAAACCGGAACGAATAGTAACTGAATCTAATAAATAATTAGATTGAAATGAAGGGTATGATATAGTCATATACATACTTGATTATATGTGACCTAATGTAAGGCATTATATGATAATGTATTGTAGAGACTTAAACGACTTGAACATAAAGTTAATTTACCGTAGCAGACGCTAAAGGCAAGTATTCTAAGTCTTCTCTCAGTTCAATCTGAGCAAGTTTTTGAGGTTCATGTATTCTTTCGCATGAATTGAGGTATGTTGAAGTTGAATCCAATTCCTTTGGCTATACTTGATGTATTGATAATCTATTCATGTATTATCAAATGTTTCTATCTTTTGTCAACTACTTGATATGGTTTTCAAAAGAAGACCGAAATGTTAAACAAATGGTTTGTTGGTAAAACGACAGGCACGTGAGGTTGCCAAATGCTTAAACATGCATACGTTTAATGGGTGTAGTGTTGATCAACATAGAGTACAATAGGCTGATCACCTAGAAGTGCTCATATGTGATATCGGGCTTATGGACTTGATTTCGGGTTGTCCTTTTTCCAATAAAGAATGAGTACTCGAGGTCTTTGACTGGAGTGAATGTTTTACTAAATATGATTGTTATTGTAAAACATTTTTAAAGAAAAGATGAAGTGCTATTTTGAATTATCAATAGTACTTCATAACTATTGTTCAGTTATTGAAGATATACGATTTGTATGTGTCAAGCATGTTGTTATTAAATTGTTATACTTGCTGAGCTAGTTATGCTCACTCTTGCTTGAACCATATGAATGCATCTAAGACAGAACGTCCCGAAGGATAGAAAAAGGATAAGGGAAAAGCTAAGGCAGATTACCAAGCTGTCTTGTAATAGTATAGGTCAATTGTTGTAATATAACTGATATTATGACAAAGAACCTTTGTAGTGGATATAAAACCTGGGAAATATAAATATTACTTTAAATATATATAAGTTATGTTCGTTCTTTGAAACTTTTCAATTAAATGAATGTATGAATGTTGTACAGTATAGCACCATCTGTCGGGTTGGAAGATACTCGGATTTGGGTGCGCTACAGTATCAGTTTAACACTATTTAAGGATAATGATAATTTATTCTGCATTATCTTAGTCATAATATTTCTTACTGGGCTAGTTGAGCTAACCCTTTCTTTCACTGTTCTCTTCAGGAAATGAGAATATAGCTGGGACGAGTCGGGGAATAGAGTGATGGTTCTAGATGGTGCATTAGTAGCCCTCACTATTCTGTGAAATTGTTTGATAATAATTGTAATGAGGACTCCTTTTGAGTTTGTATACTCTCTAGTAGATAATATTTGTATTCAAACTCACAGTTTATGTTTTGTCGTATTGTACACGACAGTTGTATTATTAAGTTGTATTTAAATTTTGTACCATGTATCTGGCGACTCAAGATGGGTGATGTATACCTAATTTTGGGGGCGTCACATATATATACATGTATTAACGACGTGAGTTTTTAGTTTCTATGTTCCCGAGCTTTATATTTGTTGAGAATTCTAAAATTATGTAATTTTCGTTATACAATTGAATTATATGATTTTATGTGGTTATGAGAATTAGAACTAGTGTTAGATAAAGATTGTATGCTAAATTAATGCTACAAGATAAGAACCTGGTTTTACAGTGAAAAACATGTATGAACGTATGTTTTGCAAAGTTAATAAAATTGGTATGTGATTATACAAATTGTGAACTAATATGTAAATTGAACCTTGTATATGATAATTCGATATGAATTTCATAAAATGGTGGTTTAAATATTCCAATTTGGTTTGTCATATGAACTTACAGTGTTCACTGTGCTAAACAACTGTTTATAATGGAGTTTGGTTTTAAAACAGTGTTTCAAATAATTAAGTCTTTTAAATTTGTCGTTTAAATTGTTGTTAATTGTTATATGAATAATTGATTATGTAAGTTATGTAAGGGGTACTTGTGAAATTAGATGTTAGTAGTATCAATTAGTACATAACTTAGTTTTTCTGTTCTTCGTTGAATTGCTTCTGTGAGTTTCGGTGCCTCAGCGCCAAAATCCATGCTCCAGCTTGAAGTCTCGCGCCTTAGCGCCAAAATCAGCTCCGAAGTCAGCGCTGGAGCACCGTACTTCACGCCACAGCACCGAGTCCTTGTGTATTTCTCGCGCCGAAGCGCCACCTTAGCGCTGTAGCGCAGCCTATAGTTCAAACTGTGGCGCCACGGCGCCACTTAGCAGATTGCTCAAAAATGCCTTTTGTCTGACACAGAAATCTGAAAGTTATTTTGTAATGTTATATGAACATGTATTTCTGTTATTATAGTATTGTAATGTATGAACGAGCATGGTGTTAATACCTAACGAGCCTATTATCGTTTTTAGAATAATGTGATTATGTGGTTAGAAATCTAAACCATACGTAACGTAGAGTTGATAATGACTGATAATGTCATGTTAACATATGTATATAGTATAATTGTGATTTGGATTATAACGGTTTAATCTACGCGTAAGGCAAGTTTCTAAACCAATCTTTTTTTATATTGCTTAAATCTTCTAACTCCGTACCTTCATTGAGTTAGTTTGTTATGATTATGCAAGTTTCTTAATTCTATACTTTCATTGAGCAAATTGATTATATCTAGTTGTTCATGATGATGCAAGTTTTCTATCTCCACACTTTCGCCGAGCTAGTACTTTTATTCATGATTACGCAAGTTTTTCCTAAATCTAAGTTTGTTATATTAGCATGCAAATACCTTTATTCTGTTGAACAAGTTTATCGTTCAAGTTATTGTTTGTTATGCATGCTTGATATTCAATTCTAAGATATAACCTTAGCTTAATGTTTTTCAAAGCAAGGTATAATAGATTATTTAATTGTTATGCTATTTGATTATTCCTAAAGCATGAAATTAGAATGAAATGTTTATCAGTTATGATTATTCAATAATATAGGTTTAATATCTTTTATTCAACTAATCCTTAGTTGATGTCCGTTGAATTCCAAATTACATTGAAGTTTATCTAAACCAAACTGACTATGGTGCGGACTTGTACTCTAAATACTGAGATGAAAAACCCTAGTATTAGGGATTAAACATAGTTTATACTTTGCGCTGAAATGTTTGTGAACAATACATGTACGAAGGATTGATCCCCCTAAGTACCTTGGAGTCCTTATAGTCGTATGACTGTTAATGTTAAAGTTGAAAGATTACTGATAACTGTGGACATGGTTCGTGGTCATTAGACCCTCAGTGGAATGTTATGTTTTTAATTAATCTAACACATTGTTCAGTTATATTGAGCCTAGTATTTGGCTATTGACGTAAAGATTAAAGTTATTTTTATTTTTATTCCAAGTGAGCCTTGTTTGCTCACTATTACTTGTAAAATCCTTACAGCTAAAGATGAAGAGGGTGACGTAACTAGCACCGGTAAAGGAAAGGGAAAGATAAACAAATACTGAAGACTTGTAATCGTTTTGATAGTTTTATTATCAGACTTTGGTTTAAATTTGTAATGAAGTTTATTTAATTTGCCGCAAGAATGATTGTTTGTAAAGGTTGGCGATTTTATTTAGTGTAATCCTGTATGGGCAGGTTTATTATTCAATTTTATATTGATTGGGTAGTTAAATATGAATGTTTTGATTAAGTGAACGGCAAATCCTGAGGTATTGAAGTACCGGGAGTTGGGGGTATAATAAGTTGGTATCAAAGCTTTAGGTTATGAACCTTAGGTAGGGGAAAAGCCTTAGGAAGTAACCTTTGAAAAGATAGTGGTAATAAAATCTTATTGAGTTTTAAGAAAAAGTAATAAAACACTTATGTGCTTATGTGTTTATAACTTATGTTCTCGTGAGTGTCTAGTAGTAATGATTAATAACTAGAACTTAAAATTTTGTTGCCAGGATGATTAATGTCAGAGAATCCAGTCAGGCTAAGGAGGAAGTACCTCAGATGCCTATAGAGGAGGAGCGTCACAACATTCAGGTTGTTTGAGAACAACTACTGCCATGGGAGTCAGCCCCGTTGGTTACAGTAGTTGAAGATGAAGATGATGATGTGGAGATGGACGAGGAGGATCCCGTTGAGCAGCCAAAAGAGAATAAGGATGACGAGGACGAGGAGGAGGAGACTCCACTAACCTCGATAGCTGCTCGTATGTATTATGAATTCTACAACCGTAATGTGGAACTTCAGGATATCGTCGAGGAGTTGCAGGAGATAGTAGCGAAATGACAGACTGCAATGACATAGAAGGACCACGACACCAAGGATCGTGATTAACGTTTAACTAATGTTGAAGAGAAGCTGATACAGACTGAAGGAGAGAAGGAACAACTAATCGAGGTGATCGCAGAACAGAAGAACAAGCTGAAGGAAGAAGCTACAAAAAGGGAAAGAGCTGAAGACACATACGAAGAAGCTTATCAGCGAACCGGGACAGCAGCAAGAGACGCACAAGCAAAGAGGATGAAGATGGAGGAGATGGACAACGTATTCAATGTAGTGATCAATCGAGCTCAAGATAGGGTCATGGGTTATCCGATTCAGTTCGAGACTCTGCCATCCTACGTGTTAGATCGCCGAACAATTTTCCAGATTATGGAAGAAGAGCGTCGAAAGGCTACGGAGTATCTTAATAGAACATCGTAGGAAATGTGCCTGTTATGCACGTAATAAAAGTTAAATAATGTGTAAATTCCTAGTGTAAAGTAGCCATGTGATATGGTAATGATGATGTTTTCCTGTAACTTTTGTAGTTCATGAAAGGAATGTAAGTAACAATGATGCTATTCATTTTATGTTTTTCGAAGAGATGATGTGAGAACCCGAGAAATTAGACAATTTATGAAAATCTTAAATGATTGATTTAAGGTCAAATATTAGACATAGACAGAAAATAAGTGTATGCGTTAAATGTTATTGGGATTGAATTTTGAGGATTTCAAAATTCGGTGAAAGATATAGGTGAATTATATAGGATTAAGGATTTATGTGACTATGTGCTGTGTATATTGTTAATGATGTGTTCAGAATGTGGTTAAGGGTCATGGGTTGATCAGATAAATTATATATGTGACAAACCCTAAGTTTATATTAAGAACGACAACGTTCAGTTAGAAAACCCTAACGTCTAATAAGAAACCCTAGTAATCGGTTCTGGAAACCCTAGTTTCAGTTTCGAGAAATCCGAAATCCTAATTCGGTGCATGGTACCCTAAATCGGGAATTTAATGGCGTAAATATAAATAATTATAGGATTAATTAGGGTTAATCTTAACAAATTGATTGCAAAACCCTAATTCCAAATTTGAAATCCTAATTTCGGTATTAAAAAAAAACCTAGATGGGAAATGCAATGTATGTATAAGGTTAAACGTCATATTAAATTAATTAGGGAAAACCCTAATGAAGTACTGGAAATTCTAGTTGATTATTAGAAAGCCCTAATACCATATCTGAAAACTCTAATTTTAGATTCTGATAAAATGAAACCCTAATCTGGGAATATAACGGAGAATTTTAATGCTTTAGTGCTATTAATTAAGTATTAATTAGGGTAAAGGTTAATTAATTAACAAACCATAATTTCCAATTTTAGGAACCCTAATTATTTGTTCCGTCAAAAACCCTAATGCTCAATTGTGGATTTAATTTCTAAAATTAGCAATGCTAATTAGGAAACCCTAATCCTAATTACGAAATTTAATTTCTAATTTAGAAAAATTATTTTTCTATTAGAAACCCTAATTTTTTGGTTATAAACCCTAATACGTGATTTTGACCCTAATTGCGTAATTAACAATTTTAATTAGGAATTATTAATCCTAATTAACAAGATTTAGGTATGATTAAGGAAATTATAATATAATTAGAAAATTCTAATTCTAAGTTAGAAATATTAATTTTCTATTTTGAAAACCGAAATTTGGAAATGTTAGAAATTAAATTTGCAAAGTTAAGGGTCAAACCCTAAACTCTCAATGATCTAAACCCTAACCCTAAGGGTTTGTAACACATGAAAAATCTAGAAATAAAATAGAAATTGACTATTATATCCTTATGTCACATTTTTAATTGGATAGCTTGCAAATCTTCCCATGATCTTGGGTCGGTGAACAACCCTAGCCCTAACCCTAGCATTACATGTGATTTATTGGTCTAGCTTGCCACCTTGCATCAATGCTCTTAATGTGTACAAAATATAGAGATTTAAAGTAAGAAAAATCTTACTTTACTTCTCATTTTGTCCAAACCATTCTCTCTCTCCATGCTTCGAAAATCTAGAGTGAGAGAGAGTTAAAAGATGATCCATTATCAAGTATTAGCCAGCCAAGAACAGATCATAAGGATCAGAATCAAAAATCAAGATAAAAAGGTATAAAAACCCTAAAATTTTTAAATCTGTGATTTGATGTTGTTTGATGTTAGTGATTGTTCAAAGTTGTGTAATAGGATGTCAATTAGAGATCTGGGTTGTTGGATCATGAACCCATAACATCAAAGTGCACGAATCTTGCATTTTTGGAAATCTGGAAATTTATGGTCTGACGGTCGAATGTCAGGGCCTTTAAATCCTTGTCTGTTACTGGTTAGTGTTGTTTTATGTTTTAGATCTATTGTATGCCATGAGTTCTTTACTCTGCAACTTTAATCCAGTCCAGAGCGTGTGTAAATTAAAAGATATTAAGGGTCAAAGGTCGTTGACCGATCACAAAAATTATTTTCTGGGCAGCCCAGAAAATTTCCAAAATTTCTGACAAAGATTTCGTGGCTTCTGATCATGATAGTTTTTATGTTTTTGGTTATGTTGTTAGTTGGATCTTGTAGGCTAGTATATGAAATACAAATCCATGCCATCAGATCCCCATGATCAACAACCGAATAGTAGATAATCACGGTCAAACATACGTTGACCAAACTGCTTGAAGAACAAATCTGGGAAACCCAGATTTTTCCCAGATGGTGTTGACCACATTTTCATGAACCAAGATCTGACTTGTTCTTGATTAAATGATGCTGTTAAAATATCTATGTTGCAGTATGGTCTGGGGACTACAGTTTAGTACCTTTACATCACTTAAACAACACACCAGATTCATTTAATTAACGGTCAAAGGTGACTGCTCAGTCACGAAACAATTTCTGGAAAACCAAGAATTCGGCCAAGAACAATTTTATTGCATAGTTTGACCGAGCTAGATCATTTGTTTGTTGTGTTAATATGATGATCTGATGATATATAATTATAGCCTGACATATGTTCTACAAGGCGGAACCTTTAGATCACAGAAACAAAACCTAGAATGAAAGTTATAAAGATCCAAAGTGGGTACCTTCAATTCTGTTAAACCCAGAAAGACGAAGAACACGTCTGACAGGTTGTTTGAGAGTTTAGATCTCTCAGTTGTAAAGTGTTATGGCCATGAAATAAGTTGGTGATTGTAGTATTACGTTAGTATTATAATGTTAACACGAATTCCAGTCCAGAAAATATTAGGATCATAGCTTAAAAGCCGGTCAAACCAGCCCCCTCGCACACTGATTTGTCAGTGTTCTTGAGTGAAGAACACCAATGGCGAAAGACAAGTGTCGCTAAAGGCCTATAGCGACAGTTTATTTATTATTTTCCGGAAAATGATTTAAAATTAGAAAAAAATAGTTTTTAATTATTAAAAATACAAAATAAATTTCGAAAAATTATTTTAAAGTCTGAAAAATAGTTTTTAAGTATTTTGAGTATATTTTGAAAAAATTTAATATTTTTGGAATATAAATGGTATTTATTTATTTAATTATAATATTAAATAAATTATTTAAAAATGGTTTTAATTCATGAAAAATCATGAAAAATAATATTATGGTATAAGAAAATAGTTGAAGTTATTTTTGATGACTTTTAATATTTTGGGATGAATTTCATTAATTAATCAATATTAATGATAATTAGTTTATTTAATGAATATAATAAATAAATTATGGAAAAATAGAATTAATGATTTAAAAATCATATAAAAATGATTTAAGTGTTATAAAAATATTTGTAGTTATAAAATATAACTTTTGATATTTTGGCATGAAAATATTAATATTTTAATATTAATAGCAATTATCGGATAAAGGATTAAAGTGTTGGAAAAATTATATAATATAATTTTAAAGTATTAAAAATACTTTGATATATTATAATTATATTATAATATTATGTAATAATTTTCATTAATATTTTATATTAAATAAATATTAATGATTAAGGAATTATGTGGTATTTAATTTATTTAGATACGGTTTTAAGGATTAAAAAAAAGTTGATAAATGGTAATAATTATCCGAAAATGATTACGTGCCTAGGAAAAATGTTTTGTCTGATTAGAAATTATCTGTGTTAATGGTTAGGTGTTTAGGCAGAGTTTAATTGAACTTAAACTCGATATTCGTCCGACTAGACCGTCAGGATGATAGAATTGTGTCGGTTTCAAGTTAGACTGAAATAGTTTGACTTGATGCTAAGTCTTATGTAATTATAGACTGATAGACTTATGTAATTATGTGTTATGTGTTTAGGTTATTCTGTGTGTATAAATATAACAGTATTATACTGTGATGATATTTTTCTAATATTGGAGATCTATATTACTAATATTAGGTCTTCGGGGTAAAGCGTTATAAATTGCGTTGCGGTAATCAACGATTCAGGCAAGTTTTCTTATACTTAACTCTAATAATAGTAGTTTCTTCATGCTGATGGTTAATCATTGATGATTGCCACGAAAATTGTATTCTGTACATCTTGCATGTATAAGTCAGGTATGAAAGGCTGATCACCTTCATTACCAGTTGGTTCAGAAATGTTTGTTCATGTATAATACTTGTTGAGTCAAAAATTTGTTCGTGCTAGTTATCAATTATATTGATGAATTATAGCAAGCCCATTATTCATACTCTTCAATCATGATATATCGATATATTATTGTATATAAACTTGATGGGCAACTTTCATGCTCACCCTTGCTATATCATGATAAAACATTGCAGATAAGGCAAATGCGTTCGGATACAGGAAGCGGTTAAAGCCAAGTTCAGCTTGGGATATAAAGTGCAGCTAGTTTGTTATAGCGTATCGTGATAAATATTGTTGTGTAATAGATATTTTATGAAATGTGTATTAAGTTAAGGTTACTCGACCTTGGGGAATAGTGTGTAATGTATTGTATAAACAATTTATGTTTATATCTTCCGCAAACAGTTATAGAAATAGTATACCAGATCCGAGGTGATTTGATACCTAGATTCGGGGCTACTACAGATGATGAATAAAAAAAAGTTATTATTTTATTCAAAGTGTTATGTGGTTGTTTATTTTATGGAGGCAAGTTAATTAGAAAATATTTAAAGAAGTTGGGTAATAGTCTAATAGTTATTTTTTTAACAGCAAATGCCTCCCAGACGTGAGCCACCCCGACAGAGAAACAATGAAGGAACTAACAATAATAATTTTGATGATAATCTCGTCCAACAACTAGTGACATTATTAACAGGAGCGTTGCAGAATCAACCTCAAAACCAAGGCATAACATTTAAGGATTTTAAGGTGGTTGGACCGACTGAATTCCGTGGTTCTATGAATCTTGTCGAGTCACAGACCTAGATTATGGAAATAGAAAAGGTGTTTGAAGTTGCTTGGGTAGGGGATGAACAGAAGACTACTTTCGTAACGTTCATGCTGAAAAACATAAGCTAGTGATTGGTTGTAGGCCAATAAAACCCGGGAAGGACCATGAGTGATTACCTGGTATAGGTTCAAGGAGATATTCTTCGAGACCTATTTCCCATAAAGTTTGAAGAGTCAGTTAGAGGTTCAGTTTTTAGAACTAAAATAAGGAACGATGATGGTATCTTCGTATGCCGCGAAATTCAACGAGTTGGCGAGGTTTGCGCCATATTAACTCAGTACGGACGAATGCAAGGCAAAGAGGTTTGAACAGGGACTGAAGCCCTGGCTGTACAGTAGGGTTTCCCTGTTCTAGTTGAAAATGTTTGCAACAGTGATGGTGAAGGTAGTACTCGCTGAAGGTGGAGGTGAGGCAATGACAAAATTCAATCAAGAACATAAGAAGAAGAAGAAGAAGAAGAAGAATGGGGTAGAAGTGAAGAATGGTAGCGGAGGCAATGGAAATGGAAACAACAACAACAACTTGAAGAGGAAGTGGAACGAAAATGGGGGTACTGGAAAGCAGCAGGGTAACCAGCAATTTAGGAAGTTTGAAGCATGTGTTACACGCGGGAGGTTTTATAAGGGTTTGTACTTTATGGGGAAATGTGAATGTTTGAACTGCGGCCAGGAGGGTCACATCGCCTCAAATTGCACCTAACCTAAGAAGAATGTATGTTTCACGTGCGGATCCAATGATCACTTTGCTCGTGAATGCCCTCCAAAAAAGGTTGGAGAAATAACAAGAAGCAAGGGAAGTAGCAGTGGAGGAGCATGTGCCATTGCTGGACCTACAGCATCAAACAAACCCACAGCCAGAATCTTCAACATGATTGTGAAAGATGTTGTGCAATCAAAAGATATGGTGTCAGGTATTATCCTAATCAATGATATTGATGTTTATGTATTGTTTGATTCGGGTGCTACTTGCTCGTTTATATCTGATGAATTTGCTAAGAGGATAGAATTGCCTAGAGAAGAACTGAATTTCCCTTTGAACATAGAAATTGCGAATAATGAAGTGATTCCTGTTAGGTTCGTATAAAAGTAATGTTGGGTGAACATTAAGGGGAATATCCTGATGGTAGATTTAATCCCGATTAGACTTGGAGAATTTGATGTAATTTTGGGAATGGATTGGTTGTTCAAATATGGAGCAGTAATTGATTGCCACAAGAAATGTGTAAACCTTATAACTCCGTCAAAGGTAGTTTTCTATGGTAGCAAATCGCCTAGACAAATGAAATGTCTGACAATTATGCAGGCTAAGAAGTTATTGAGTCAAGGCTGCGTGAGTTATTTAGCTTACATAGTCGATACTCATAAGAAAGGTGTTAAACTGGAAGAGATACTAGTGATTAGGGAATTCATAGATATGTTTCCAGAGGATTTGCCAGGACATTCACCTGACAGAGAGATTGAGTTTATGATTGACTTAGCACCAAGAACAACACCGATATCGAAGACCCCGTACAGAATGGCTCTGGTAGAAATGAAAGAACTGATGGTACAACTACAAGAACTGTTGGACAAAAAATATATTCAACCAAGCGTATCATTGTGGGGAGCGCCAATATTATTCGTGAAGAAGAAGGATGGATAAATGCGTCTTTGCATTAATTATATGGAGTTAAACAAAGTCACTATTAAGAACAAATACTCGTTGCCAAGAATAGATTACTTGTTTGATCAGTTGAAGGGTGCAAAATATTTCTCAAAAATAGATTTGAGAAGTTGGTATCACCAATTAAAGGTAAGAAAGGAGGATATACCTAGAACGACATTCAGAACTAGGTATGGACATTACGAATTTCTGGTGATATCTTTTGGTTTAACAAATGCCCCTGCTGTGTTCATGGATTTGATGAACAGGGTGTTTAAACCATATTTAGACAAGTTTGTAGTGCTATTTATCTACGACATTCTAGTGTATTCCAAAACTCAAGAAGAACATGTGGAACATTTATGTTTGACATTGGAGAAACTAAGAAAGGAAAAGTTATACACAAAATTCTGTAAGTGCGAATTTTGGCTTGATTGGGTACAATTTGTGGGTCATGTTATTGACAATGATGGGATTTCAGTAGATCGATCGAAAGTGGAATCTGTAATCAATTGGGAACAACCAAGAACACCGTCAGAGGTGAGGAGTTTCTTGGGACTGGCCGGTTATTATAGACGATTCATTCCAGATTTTTCCAAGATAGCCACTCCGTTAACAAATTTGACACGTAAAGCTATAAAATTTGTGTGGACGAAGAAATGTGAAGAAAGTTTCCATGATTTGAAGAAGAAGCTAAGTGTGGCACCTGTGTTATCCTTGCCGGATAATACATGAAACTTTGTGGTGTATAGTGATGCCTCACACAAAGGATTGGGTTGTGTTCTTATGCAGAACGACAAAGTTATTGCCTATGCATCAAGACAACTGAAGGATTATGAGAAAGGGTATCCGACTAATGATTTGGAATTGGCTGCAGTAGTATTTGCTCTCAAGATATGGAGACAATATCTCCATGTATAGAAATGTGAGATATATACAGATCACAAAAGTCTGAAGTATATTTTCACTCAGAAGGATCTGAACATGCGTCAAAGAAGATGGATGGAATTGATAAAAGATTATGATTGCGAGATCTTTTATCATCAATGCAAAGCGAATGTAGTTGTAGATGCTTTAAGCAGGAAAGGTCAGGAGAAGTTGATGTTGATTACAACTCAGGAGGAACTCATTTCAGCAATGACAAAACTAGAGTTGGAAATAAAGTTTCCACAAGAATCAAATGAACAACTATTTTCAGATAGGAACTGGTACAACTTTAGTGGACAAAGTTAAGAACGCACAATTACAAGATGAAGAATATGGGAAAATAAAAGATAACGTGGTTGAGGGTAGCGATACGAAATACAAGATCGATAGTGAAGGACTACTACGGTACGAAAGAAGAATCTGGGTTCTAGTAACGCCAGAGCTGAAAGTGTGACACCCCCAAATCCGGGTTACCTGACCCCCGAATTTTGTGTTCACGATTCACACTATAATATCATTTAACTACCCATTCATATATAAATAGGAATATATAAATCATTAACATAAGTTGTTAATACATAAGTCCCAGGTTTTCTAACCTTAAATTACAAACATACCCCTTAGATAAACAAAAAGGGTTTTCTAATCTCTTATTAGGTGTTATTAATATTAAACTTTGTTCGATCAATCATTGATCAAAAATTATATACCGTTCAAACACATACATATTAATATAATTATTTTAATTATATTTTCTATCGAATCCCGTTCCAAAAATTAGGGTTAGGGTTTTTATTCTCCGTTAAGCACAACTCTACTCTAATTTTATTAGTCAATACATAAATTGACCTTCTCGATACACGTATCATATAAACTTGTCACAAAATTGATAATTAATATTAATATTAATTAAAAAAAATATTATTCGCAAATTTTGGATTATTCGAAATCCTGGGTTATCACAGAAAGATAAAATCTTGACCGAATCTCATAACTCAAGATATTTGATTCATCCGGGAAGTACGAGGATGTATCGAGATTTACTAGTGGTCAAATAAGAAAAGGGATGTTGCAGAATGCGTAACGAAATGTTTAATATGCCAACGAGTCAAAGTCGAACATTAAAGACCCAGTGGATTGCTTCAACAGTTGGAAATACCGGAATGGAAGTGGGAACATATCACAATGGACTTTGTGGTAGGTCTTCCAACAACTCAGAGAGGATGAAATACGATTTAGGTGATAGTGGATAGACTGACGAAATCAGTGCAATTTTTACCAAAAAAGATTAGGTGCAGTCTTGATCAGTTGACAAGATTGTACATTAAAGAGATCGTTTCGAGACATGGAGTTCCAGTGTCAATTGTGTCCAATAGATACCTGCGATTCACGTCAAACGTCTTGAAGAGACTACAGGAATGCATGGGAACTCAGTTGTGAATGAGTACAAATTATCATCCACAAATAGATGGCTAAAGAGAACGAATGATATAGACATGGGAAGATATACTGAGAGCATGCGTCATGGATTTCAAAGGAAGCTGGGAACAATAATTACCGTTGGTGGAATTCACCTACTGTAATATTTACCACGCGAGCATTGGCATGCCGCCATACGAAGCAATATATGGCAGAAAGTGCAGAACTCCACTGTGCTGGGATGAAGTCGGTGAACGTCAACGGCTAGGATCAGAACAAGTACAAAAAACTGTCGATGTTATTAAACTCACCAGGACAAAATTAGTAGCATCTCAAGACCGAAATAAGAAGTATGTTGATCCACACAGGCAATATCGTGCATTTGACGTAGAAAGTTACATATTCCTAAAAGTTTCTGCTTGGAAGGGGAAAATTTGTTTCGATAAAAAGGGAAAGCTAAACCCGAGGTTTATTGGACCCTTTGAAGTGTTGCGAAGAGTTGGGGAAGTACTTATGAGGTAGCTCTACCTCCAGAGTTGGAAAACATTCAAAAAAAATTTCACATTTCGGTGTTACGACCGTATAAACCCAATTACAAACACGTGATCTAGTACGAACCATTGCAGTTCGAGAAAGATTTGTCTTATGAAGAGATTCCTATCCAGATAGTCGAAAGGAAAGAACAAGTGCTCAAGAATAAAGTGATACCTTCTGTGTAGGTGATATGGAGGAACCACAATGCTAAAAAGCTACGTGGGAACTCGAAGAGAAAATGATGAAAGAGTACCATGAGTTATTTGTTTAATCTGTGTCTTCAATTCTGGGGACAAAATCTTTGTATGCAGGGAAGAATGTAACGATTGAGTTTTTTGAATTGTTATTCCTGGGACATAATCCTTGTAAGGAGAAAATGATGTAACATTCCAGAATTTTATAATTTTATTTGTAATTTTAAATATTTATTTGAGTTATATAAATATTTAATGGATGTGTTATGGTTGAATAAATATTTGTTCAATTTGGTTTGAGCCTATTATTTGGCAAATGTTGTAAAGATAATAGAACATATCATTTAGTTCTATTGAGCCTATTATTTGGCAAATGTTGTAAAGATAATAGAACATATCATTTAGTTCTATTGAGCCTATTATTTGGCAAATGTTGTAAAGATAATTATTCTTATCTCAAGTGAGCTTTGTTTGCTCACTCTTGCATATTTATACATTTATTGTAGCTATGAATGAGAAGGTACATAAACATACAACTAGCGAAGGAAAGGGGAAAAATGTACAAGTGATGAAGACTTGTAATTTTGTTTTTTCATTAATTATAGACTTTGAATAATAATGTGAAGTAATAATTTTATTTCCGCACTTGAATGATTGTATTAAAGGTTAGAGAACCTGGGAGGTAATGTTTTATTTAAGTAATCCTGCATGGGCAGGTTTTTATTATTCAATTTATTATAATTGGGTAGTCAAAAATCCTGTATGAGCACCAAATCTTGAGGTAATGAAGTACATGGATTTGGGGGTGTCACAAGTTGGTATCAAAGCTATAGGTTATGAATGTAACGCCCAAGAAAATAGGATTTTTGAGAATTAAATTTTTTATTTTTATTAAATGAATTTAATTGATTATTTATGGAGCAAGCTAATCGAAGGTCGTTCTATGACCTAGAAATGTCAGAACATGTGACGCCCCCAAATCCGGGTCTCTTTCAATCCGACATATGGTGCTCCACGGTGCTACAGTTCACACAAACATTCAATTGAAATGCCTCAAAAGAACGAATATGTCTTAAATATATTCCAAAACAATACTACCATTCCCCAGGTTCTTTATAACCGTTACATTTGTTCTTGACATAATATCGAATATTATCATTTTAAACATATACTATTACATAGTTAATCTACAACGTCGCTTTAGCCTTCTCTTTATCCTTGTTGAATCCTTCGGTCCATTTGGTCTAAGCTGCATTCAAATGGTTCAAGCAAGAGTGAGCATAACAATCTTAGCAAGTACAACAATTTCATTTTAAAAGCATGCTTGAAACATAAGAATCGTATATATTCAATAACTGGATGATAGTTACAAAGTACTATCAATAACTTAAAATAGCGTTTCTTTTCCTTCAAAACATTTTGCAATAACAATAATCTGTAATTCATCAATTCAGGTTCAAGACGTGAACGTCTTATAGTCTCTTTGAAAAGGACAACCCAGCACGAAGTTCGTAAGTCTGGCATATCTTACGAGTACTTCTAGGTGATCAGCCTATAGTACCCTATGTTGATCAATACTACATTCATTAAACGTGTATACGTTTAAGTTGTTGAAACCTCACGTGCCCATCGAATACTCGATGAAAATACAATTATTTATTCCTATTCAGGCTTACCTTGAATATGTACCAAATACTTGGCGTAGGATAGTGTTAGCAATTCTATGTTGAAAGACTTGTAAACAGTTCAATCAATCTATAAAGATTAGTCTAGCCGAGCTAAAACTGGCATCGACTCTTTCTTCAAAACCATACATGCATCTCATAATGTGAATCAATTGAAAACCTGGCTAACAACACATAACCACATAACATATCACATTAGGTCATGATTGAACATACATAGTTCTTAAAGAATCTTACCCTACTTCTCAATCTAATCCCGTATTAGATTTGTTATTTATGGGTTCCGGCTTTCGATCATTATTTTACATCATTCTTACCAACTTTGTTCTCTTCTATAACTTAATTGAAATTATTTCATTATTACAACTCTTTTCGAGTTAAATATCCTTTCTCACGGCTTATTAACGTCCTTACGTTATTAATCGGCACTTAATCAGCATTGGTTATGTACACTTATTGTACACCGTTTTTGTTAACTTTCAATTAAGTTTCTTTAACCCTAAGTGATCACACTTGAGGTTTAGCTATGACTTAACAATGTTTTATTAAGACCCTTAGTCATTGTTAAATAATTTCCATTCAAGCTCTACTTGTAACCATTCTTTACTGTCTAGGGTTTAAGGCTGGTGCTGCAGCGCCAGTGTTCCTTTGTTATTTCGCGCTGCGGCGTCGCCCATTAGGGCTTGAATACCGGACTCGGCGCTGCGGTGCGATTCCCTTTGTTATGAGTTACGCTGCAGCATGACTCTCCAGGGACTGATGCTCACTTTGGCGCTGCGGCGCCGGTCATTTAAGCTTGGAGTCGCGCCGCGGCGTGGACTTTGAACCCCAGAAAACTTTGACAATTTTTCAACTTTGCGAAATTCCCGAATGCGTAACTTCTTCGTTATAAGTCCGAATTGGCTCGTTCAAGAGCCTACGGTTCACAAATTTCATACTCTACGTGATCATGCAAGAATTTTATCTATTCGCCTTTTTTTGCTAAAATTTCACCGATTAGTCCATTTTTAACGAAAACGATAAACGTTCGTGAACGTTCAACGCTCGTTTCTTCGTTTTAAGTCAAAATTCGGCCATTCTCGAGTCTGCAACTCTATAATGACAAATACAACTTGTCTCCATTTAAAACCAATGTTTCCAAGCTCAATATCAAAATTCGACTTCCATTCCGAGAATTTCATGAATTCGACGTTTGTCGTCTAATCGTGTAAATTCTGGCGAAACTTCGTTACTTGAGATTTTTAAACCATTTCACTTGGATTCAATCTATTATACTAACATCTTGACATACATGTTTCATTAACTTATAAACGTGATAAGTTATTACTTGTCCTTAATAAGTTCAAAACTCATAAACTACTTATAATTCTACTTCTTATGATTTATCATGGCTTTAATCTTTTAACCATCATTCTTTCATCTTCTTATCATACTAGTGCCATTAATGTAAACATGTTACAAGTTCTTACAATTTCTTATTAAGTTCCTACTAACTCCATCACCATTATCATATGACAAGTTCTTACAAGATCTTCATAAGTTCATAACTTATATAAGTAGAAATGACTTGTTCATGACTTATTACAGCTTATTAAGACTTGAGCCCTTTGGTTTATCATTCCTTAGCATACTAGTTCTACCAATACCCCCTTCTCTAACAATGGAAGAGAAAGAGAAACATGGTTTAAGAATACTTACTCTTGAATAACACTTGGTAAATCTTTAATCTCCTTCTTGATTCTTTAATTAACAAGGCTAAACTTCTAGCTTTGTTTTTCTCTCAAACCAATAAGCTATAAGTTGTTGGTTGGAAAAATCTAATAATAGAAGTTAAGCTTCAAAGCGCTTATACTCTCTAACACTTAAGTTGTTTTGAAATGGATGAAAACTAACAACCAAATAATGAGCCATCTCCTCCTCTATTTATAGGACTTCTAAAGTGAGCGTAAAAGAGTCATAAGTCATCTCACCTCCTTAATAAACCTCCTTATTATTCCTAACTTAAGGCTTAAGTAAACTTGGCCATCAAACTTAATTCTTGCCCACCACACAAAGTTCTTGCCCACCACTTCACCCATGGGTTGTCCCATGGATCAAACTTTACCCATAGGATCATTATATGGGCCTTGGTCTTAATTTAATTAACTTATCTTTGGGCTTACATTATTAATTAGGTTAATTAACTTAAATTATACATTGTGCTTGTAATTAAACAAACACTTGGGCTTGTTCATTAACTTACCTTGGACTTAACCATTCTTACATTTGGGCCTTATCACACTTCTTATTGCACAATACAATTTCCTACACAATTCAACAAATCCATTACATTTGGCTTAAAGCCTTATAACGTATAATTTACGTATAATTCTCGTATTCTAATTTGTATACTTAGTCAACATATACGACATACCATTATTCATACGTACTTGTATAATAACTCATATAGTATTCGTATTCCTTACCTCGTACAATACCTACGTATAATACGATTATCACTTAATTCATTACATACATTTAAATTCCTTCTCGAAAGTCACATTTCCTAAACGTTAGGTTTTAAGTCCACAGGCGAAATATTACGTTTTTCATAACTGAAATATTATTGGATATTCCATCTCACCTCAATATTCTATCATTACGTATTTCTCGGAAGATCAAAAATAATTCCTAAGTAGAAATGCGTGAATAGTGTTTTTCGAAAACTTTCTTGGAAAACTTTTATTTTCGTCTTGGAAATTCAAACACTTATATTTTACCACATAGCCAAAATCCTACGATGTTCTGACATTTCTAGGTCATAAAACGACCTTCGATTAGCTTGCTCCATAAATAATCAATTAAATTAATTTAATAAAAATAAAAATTTAATTCTCAAAAATCCGATTTTCTCGGCCGTTACAGAACATCGTAGGATTTTGGCTACGTGGTAGAATTAAAGTGTTTGAATTTTCAAGATAAAAAAAAAGCTTTCCGAGAAATTTTCTGAAAAACCCTATTCACGCATTTCTACTCGGGAATTATTTTTTAACTTCCGAGAAATACGTAACGATAGAATATCGATGTGAGATGGAATATCCAATAATATTTCAGTTATGGAAAACGTAATATTTCTCCTATGGACTTAAAACCTAACGCTTAGGGAAAGTGACTTTAAGTGAAGAAAATGTACGACGAGTACTGAATTAAAACAATGATCGTATAATACTTAGGTATTATACGAAGTAATGAATACGAGTATGATACGAAGTATTATACGAATGTGTATGAATGATAGTATATCGTATATGATGAATAGTATATGAGTTAAAATACGAGATTAATACGTATAATATATGTTATAAGGCTTTAAGACAAAAGAAAGGAATTGGTAGAATTTGTTAAGTATTATGTGAGTCTAAGTATTGGATGATTAAGTCCAATGTGAGTTTATATAAACAAGCCCAATGATTGTTTAATTACAAGCCCAAAGTAAAATAATGTGAAAGCCCAAATATTTATGTAGAAGTTAATTTAATTAACCTAAGCCGAAGTAAGTATCCAATAGGTAAGAACCATGGAGCAACCCATGGATGATCCAAAGTGATGAACAAGTAAACTTAGAGGTTAAGTAAGTGTGGTGACCAAGTGTTGTGGTGAGCAAGTAGACTTAGTGACCAAGATTACTTAAGCCTTAAGTTAGGAATAGTAAGGAGGTGATTAAGGAGGTGGGATGGCCTAATGACCAAACTACCCTAACCTTAGAAATCCTATAAATATCAAGCTTTGTTTTCATTTGTTGGTTGTTAGTTTATCATCCAATAAACACATAAGTTGAGATCTTATTTGGTTGAGAGAATAAGCACTTATAAAGTTAGACTTCTATTATTAGATTTTCCACCAATAACTTATAGCTTATTGGTTAGAGAGAGTAAGTGAGAATAAGCTAGCAAATTAACCTTTGAAGTTCAAGAATCAAGAAGGTGATTAAAGATTTACCAAGTGTTATTCAAAAGTAAGTGATCTTAAACCATGTTTCTTTCTCTCTTCCATTGATAGAGAAGGGGGTATTGGTAGAACAAGCATGCTAAGAAGAGGTTGGAATAATGAATCAAAGGGCTTAAGTCTTAATAAGCTAGATAAGTCATGAATAAGAAATTCATTCGTAAATAAGTTATGAACTTATAATGAAAGTATAAGAATTTGTTAGAATTTGTAACATGTTTACATTAATAAAATTAGTATGATTAATAATATGTAAGAATAATGATTAAAGGACTTAACTCATTAATAAGTCATATGAAAATAAGACATAAGTCATGAAATGGAAATATAAGTATTTTATACTTTAATAAGTTGCAAAATCAACACGAATAGGTAATAACTTATCATGAATATAAGTTAATGAAGTATGTATGTCAAAATATTAGTATGACGGATTGAATCCAATTGGAACGGTTTAAAAATCTCAAGTAATGAAGTTTCACCGGAATTCACACGATTAGACGACAATCGTCGAAATCGTGAAATTCTCGGAATGGAAGTCAAATTTTGATATTTAGCTTGGAAACGTTGGTTTCCAATGGAGACAAGTCTTATTTGGCATTATAGAGTTGCAGACTCGAAAATGTCCAGATTCCGACTTAGAACGAAGAAACGAGCATTGAACGTTCACGAATGTTTATCGTTTTCGTTAAAAATGGACTAATAGATGAATTTTTAGCAAACGAAGTCGAATAGATAAAATTCTTGCATGAACGCATAGAGTACGTAATTTGTGAACCGTAGGCTCTTAAACGAGCCAATTCAAACTTATAACGCAGAAGTTGCGAGGCCGGGAATCTCACTTAAAGAAAAATCTGTCAAAATGGTCTGACACACAGAGTCGGCGCCGATGCGCGACTCAAGGCATGAATTGTCGGCACCGTAGCGCGAAACCGGACATTAGCCCCTGTTAGTTGGCTCCGCAGCGTGACCGAATTCACTAGGCATGGCGCCGCAGCACCGAGACCGGATTTTTGGAACCAAGAGTACTAGCCGCAGCGCGAGGTACAGAACAAAAGCTGGCGCCGTAGCGCCAGTACTAGGTAATAGATAGAGAAGAATGGTTTTGAATGTATAAGAAGGAGAAGTGTATGAATACTGAATTAAATTTTTAATTAACTTAACGCAACATCATTAAGGGTGTTGTAAACCTTAAGTAAAATACTAAAGGCTGAAGATAAGTCGAATATGAACAAGAACATTGTACAATAAGTGTACTTAACTAATGACGATCGAGTTTTGGATTAATACCGTAAGGACGTTAATAAGCCGTAAGGAAAAATGATTAACTCAAACCGAGTTGTATTAATGAAATAAATTCACTTAAGTTATAAAAGAGACAGACGGTTGTAAGAATGATGCAATAGAATGACGGAAAGTCAGAACCCATAAATAATAAATCTAATACGGGATTAGATTGAGAAGTATGGTAAGATTCTTTATGAACTATGTATGTTTAATCATGACCTAATGTGGTATGTTATGTGATTATGTGTTGTAGAGACTGTAAAGACTCAAAGGAAACGTAATTATACTGTAGCAGACGCTGAAGGCAAGTTTTTCTTAAACGTTTGTCTAACCTTCGTGTTAGCCAGGTTTTCAAATGATTCACATTTTGAGACGCATGTATGGTTTTGAAGAAAGAGTCGATGCCAGTTTTAGCTAGGTTAGACTAATCTTGATAGATTGATTGAACTGTTTACAAGTCTTTCAATGTAGAATTGCAAACGCTATCCTACGCCAACTAATTGGTACAGATTCAAGTAAGCCTAAATATGAATAAACAAATGTATTTTCATCGAGTATTCGATGAACACGTGAGGTTGCCACAACATAAACGTACACACGTTTAATGGATGTAGTGTTGATCAACATAGAGTACTATAGGCTGATCACCTAGAAGTGCTCGTAAGATATGTCGGACTTACGAACTTCGTGCCGGGTTGTCCTTTTCAGAGAAACTATATGACGTTCACGTCTTGACCAAGAATTGATGAATATTGTTATTGTAAAATGTTTTGAAGGAAAAGGAAAGCTATTTTGAATTATTGATAGTACTTCGTAAATATAATTCAGTTATTGAAGATATACGATTCCTATGTTTCAAGCATGCTTATAAAAATGAAATTGTTGTACTTGCTGAGCTTGTTATGCTCACATTTGCTTGAACTATATGGTTGCAGCTTAGACGATATGACCAAAGGATTCGACAAGGAAAAAGTAAAGGCTAAAGCGAACTTGTAGCGTACCTATGTAATAGTATAAGTTTGTAATGATAATATTTGATATTATGACAAGAACAAATGTAACGGTTATAATGAACCCAGGGAATGGTAGTATTGTTTTGGAATATATATATATATATATATATATATATATATAAGACAGATTCGTTATTTTAAGGCTTTTTTAATTGAATGTTTGTGTGAACTGTAGCACCGTGGAGCACCATCTTTCGGGTTGAAAGAGACCCGGATTTGGGCGAGTCACAATGAACCTTAGGTGGGAAAAAGCATTAGGAAGTAACCTTTAAAAAGATAGTGATGATTAACTCTTATCGAGTTTTGGGAAAGAAATAATAAAACACTTATGTGATTATATGTTTATACTTATGTGCTCATGAGTGTCGAGTAGTAATGGTTAATGATTAAAACTTCAAATTTTGATGTCAGGCTGACTAATGTCAGAGAATCCAGTTAGGCTAGGGAGGATAGACCTCAGATGCCTATAGAGGAGGAGCCTCGAGACATTCATGTTAGTTGGGAACAACTACTACCACGGGGGTCAGTCACGTTGGTCATAGTGGTTGAAGACGAGGATGATGATGTGGAGACGGATGAGGAAGATCCCGTTGAGTTATCATAGGATTATGAGGATGACGAGGACGAGGAGGAGGAGACTCCACTAACCTCGATAGCTGCTCGAATGTACTATGAAGTCTACGACCATAACGTGGAACTTCAGGATACAATCAAGGAGTTGCAAGAGATAGTAGCTGAACAACAGACTACAATAACATAGAAAGATGATGAGATCCTAGATCGTAAGGAACGACTTACAAATGTCGACGAAAAGCTAGGACAAACTGAAGGAGAGAAAGACCAACTGATCGAGGAGGTTGCTGAACTGAATAATAAGCTAAGGGAAGAAGCTACGAAGAGGCAAGAGCCGAGGACGCATATGAAGTAATGTTTCAACGAGCCGGGATTGCAGTGAAAGACGCACAGGCAAAAAGAATGAAGATGGAAGAGATGAATAGAGTATTCAATACCATGGTTAATCGGGCTCATGATCGAGTCATAGAATATCCTATTCCGTTCGAGACGCTGCCATCGTACGTATTAGATCGCAGAACAATGTTCCGATTCATGGAGGAAGAACTTAGTAAGGCTAAGCAGTATCTTAGTAGAACATCGTAGTTGTTGTACGATGAACAAAATGTTAAATAAATTGTAAATCCGAAGTGTTATGAAACATATGGGATATGAGGATGATGTTGTCCTGAAACTTTTGTAGTTCAGGAAAGTAATGTAAATAACAGTAATGCTATTGTTTTATGTTTTCGAAGAGGTTATGAATAAATAAAAGTTGTTATTTTATTCAAAGTGTTATGTGATTTGTGGTTATTTCTTTTGTAGAAGCAAGTTAAATGGAAATTACTTAAACGAGTTGAGTAATAATCTAATGGGTGTATTTTTAAATAGAAAATGCCTCCCAGACATCAACCACCATGATAGAGAACCAACGAAGGAACCAACAATAACAACAATGTTGATGCTAACCCAGCTCAACAATTAGTGACGTTACTTACAGGAGCGTTGCAGAATCAACCACAGAACCAAGGAACAACGTTTAAGGAATTCAAGGCGGTTGGGCCACCTGAATTTCAAGGGTTAGTGAATCTAGTCGAGGCACAAACTTGGATTATGGAAATAGAGATGGTGTCCAATGTTGCTAGGGTAGGAGATGATCAGAAGACTTCTTTTGCAACATTCATGTTGAAAGCAGAAGCTAGTTATTGGTGGCAGGCCAATAAAACTCGAGAAGGACCAGGGATGATGACATGTGATAGGTTTAAGGAGATATTCTTTGAGTCCTATTTTTTTGGGAGTTCAAAGGGTCTGCTGGAAGTACAATTTTTGGAACTGAGGAAGGGAACAATGACGGTATCTCAGTATGCCGCTAAGTTCAACGAGTTAGCGAGGTTTGCACCTTATCAAGTCAGCACGGATGAACGCAATGCGAAGAGTTTTGAACAGGGACTGAAGCCCTAGTTGTACAGTAGGGTTTACCTATTTCAATTGAAAACTTTCACAGTGGTGATGGAGAAAGCAATACTTGCTGAAGGTTGAGGCGAGGCAGTGACAAAGTTCAATCAAGAACAGAAGAAGAAGAAGAATGAGGTGGAAATTAAGAATGGAGGTGGTAGTGGTGGTAACAATAACAACAACAACTTGAAGAGGAAGTGGAATGGAAACATGGGTACTGGAAACCAGCAGGGTAACCAGCAAAGCAAGAAGTTTGAAGCATGTGCTACATGCGGTAATTTTCACAAGGGTACGTGCTTAATGGGGAAACGAGTATGCTTCAATTGTGGCCAGGAGAGTCACATCGCCCCAAATTACACACAACCTAAGAAGAACGTGTGCTTCACGTGCGGATCCAAGGATCACTTTGCTCGTGAATGCCCTAAAAAGAAGGATGAAGTGATAACCAGAAGAAATGGAGGTAACAATGGAGGTACAACAACAAACAAACCCACATCTAGATCCTTCAACATGACTGTGTAAGATGTTATGCAATCAAAAGATGTCGTGTCAGGTATTATCCCAATCAATGATATTAATGCTTATGTATTATTTGATTTGGGTGCTACTTGCTCGTTTATCTCTGATAAATTTGCTAAGAGGTTAGAATTGCCTAGAGAAGAACTTAATTTCCCTTTGAACATAGAGATTTCGAATAAAGAGATAATCCATGTTAGATTCGTATACAAGAACTGTAGGGTGAATATTAAGGAGAATATCCTAATGGTAGATTTGATTCCAATTAGATTGGGAGAGTTTGATGAAATTTTCAAAATGGATTGGCTGTTCAAATATGAAGCTGTAATTGATTGCCAAAAGAAACATATAAAACTTATGACTCCGTCAACGGTAGTATTCTATGGTAACAAATCGCCTAGGTAAATGAAATGTCTGACGATTATGTAGACCAAGAAATTGTTGAGTCAAGGCTGTGTGGGCTATTTAGCTTTAATAGTTGATACTCAGAAAAAGAATGTGAAACTGGAAGAGATACCAGTGGCGAGGGAATTTAAGGATGTGTTTCCAGAGGATATGCCAGGATTTCCGCTTGACAGAGAAATTGAGTTCGTGATTGACTTAGTACCGGGAACAGCACAGATATCGAAGGCCCCGTATAGAATGGCTCAAGTAGAAATGAAGGAATTGATGGTACAGTTGCAAGAATTGTTAGATAAAAAGTATATTCAACCAAGCGTATCACCGTGGGGAGCGCCAGTGTTATTCGTGAAGAAGAAGGATGGGTCAATGCGTCTTTGCATTGATTATAGAGAATTAAATAAAGTCACTATTAAAAACAAATATCTATTAGCAAGAATAGATGACTTGTTTCATCAGTAGAAGGGTGTTAAATACTTCTCGAAAATAGATTTGAGAAGTAGGTATCACCAGTTGAAAGTGAGGAAGTAGGATATACCACGAACGACATTCAGAACTCGGTATAGACATTACGAGTTTCTGGTGATGTCTTTTGGTTTAACCAATGCACCTGCTGCATTCATGGATTTGATGAATAGGGTGTTTAAACAATTCTTAGACAAGTTTGTAGTGGTATTCATCGATGACATTCTAGTGTATTCCAAAACACAGGAAGAACACGTGGAACACTTACATTTGACATTGGAAACACCAAGAAAGGAAAAGTTGTACGCGAAATTCTCTAAGTGCGAATTTTGGGTAGATCGTGTATAATTTCTTAGGCACGTGATTGACAAAGATGGGATTTCTGTGGATCCATCAAAAGTGGAAGCTATAATAAATTGGGAACAACCAAGAACAGCGTCAGAAGTGAGGAGTTTCTTGGGACTGGTCGGGTATTACAGACGATTTATTCAAGATTTTTCTAAAATAGCTACTCCATTAACAAATTTGACCAGTAAAGCTGTGAAATTTGTTTGGACGGAGAAATGTGAAGAAAGTATCCAGGACTTGAAGAAGAAATTAAGCATGGCACCTGTGTTGTCATTACCAGATAGTACATGTAACTTTGTGGTGTATAGTGATGCCTCACATAAAGGGTTGGGATATGTTCTTATGCAGAATGACAAAGTTATTGCGTATGCATTAAGACAACTGAAGGATTATGAGAAATGTTATCCGACTCATGATTTGGAATTGACTGCAGTAGTGTTTGCTCTCAAGATAAGGAGAAACTATCTCTATGGAGATAAATGCAAAATCTACAAAAAACATAAAAGTTTGAAGTATATTTTCACTCAGAAGGACCTGAACATGCGACAAAGGAGATGGATGGAATTGATAAAGGATTATGATTGTGAGATCTTTTATCACCCAGGCAAAGCAAATGTGGTTACAGATGCTTTGAGCAGGAAAGGTCGGCAGAAGTTGATGTTGATAACTACTCTGGAGGAGCTTATTTCAGCAATGTCAAAGCTAGAATTGGAAATCAAATTTCCAAAGGAATCCGATGAACAAGTATTCTAGATAGATGCTAGTCCAACTTTCGTGGACAAAGTGAAGAGTGTTCAACTACAAGATAAAGAATTGTTGGTGAAAATCAATACGGTTAAAAAAACACGCAAGTGCACGTGGTCAACAAGTAATATAGTAGTGAATAAGTATCGTTCCCAAGAGGACAAAATATCAATAATCTTAACTTCACAATTATCAATTTTGTATTAAGCCTATTTTTATTAAAGTAATCAATTCAATGGTTTTAAATTATATATATAAAAAACTAAATTAATAAAGAAATAAACTATCACAAAACAGTCATCAATAACGAAATATGGAATTTTAAACAATTAATGGAGAATTAGACTTATGATTTCACCCTGAGCTTCCCTCTGATTTTCCAACCTTTATTCCAACTCAATTCAATATTCCAGTTTATTAATCAAGAACATGAACGTAGTAAGAGCCACCTGTCGATGCACTAATACCATATTAACATCAATCCACAATTAAGATAGAAATCTGTTAAACAACTAAATTAACCAACTCACTATATCTTTATGTGAACTACAATCAAAGAAGGTTTAAGTTTAAGCTCTCTATACGATTGCATGTGATGTCAAGCGTATCTCCACCTTAACAATAATCATAAATCTGCTATCGACAAAATTCATGACACATGCTATATTAACTAGGTCTAGATTCGAATCTCCTCTCTCGATTCCTTTCAAATCCACAAAGAACTGTTGATCAGGCAATTCATAAATTTACGCTCAAATTAACATAGATAAACTGAAAATATCTTATTGGATTAGAAAACAAAGTTATAGAATCATCGTTTTGCCCAAAGATCCATCACAAGTCTAATAAGTAAATTAGTTCATAACGAATGAATTAAAAACTGAATACTTTGTTGAAAACATCATCCTAATTACAAATAAGACTAAAGAGAAGAAGAATAAAGAAAACCCCTTCACGTAGCCTTAATTCGCAACCGTCGTGATAATCTCTGAAAATTACTCCTCCAACGTTCGCTCTTTAATTCTTGAAATCGCTCTTGAATTCTTGCCTTGTGTGTTGTAAGATTGTTGTTTTTCTACGCAATAGCAAGCTCTTCTCTCTTCTGGCCGAATTCTTCTTTTATTAGAGTCCAAATGCATCATCCCAATCCTACAAACCGAGCTCTAACAGAAGTTAAAACCAAACAGGACTGCTCCAGAAAACGGGACCCCCGCCCCGGCGTGGGGTACATGCATAAATAAGCCCGCCCCGGCGGGCTAGGCTACTGACTTCAAGATTTTCTTACTTCCACTTTTGCTCCAAAAAGGCCGTCTATCCTCACCAATTGCATCCATGACCACCCTACACATAAAATAACATGAAACAAGTAAAAACGAACATAAAACACGAAAATAACTATGAATTTAAACTTGAAATGAATAGCGATTCGTGTATATAAAATCCACTTATCAAGGATACAAAACGATCAAAGAGAAAGTGGTTGATGGTAGCAATGTAAAATACAAGATCGACACCGAAGGACTATTACCATTCGAGGAAAGAAATTGGGTTCCAGCAGTACTAGAGCTTAAAGAAGAAATCTTGACCGAAGCACACAACACAAGATATTCGATTCATCCAGGAAGTACAAAGATGTATCAAGATTTGTGGTGACATTTTTTGTGGCCGAATATGAAAAGAGACGTTGCAGAATGCGTTGCAAAATGTTTGACATGTCAAAAAGTGAAAGCTGAACATTAACGACCAAGCGGGTTACTTCAACCGTTGGAAATACAGGAATGGAAATGGGAGCATATCACAATGGATTTTGTGTTAGGACTTCCAACGACTTAGAAAGGATACGATGTGATATGGGTGATAGTGGACAGATTAACAAAATCTGCACACTTTTTGACAATAAAGATTAGATTTATTCTTGATCAGCTAGCGAAACTGTACGTTAAAGAGATCGTGTAAAGACATGGGGTTCCAGTGTCAATTGTGTCGGATAGAGATCCAAGGTTCACATCAAACTTCTGGAAGAGACTACAAGAATGTATGGGAACACAGTTGCGAATGAGGACAGCATACCATCTGCAAACCGACGGGTAAAATGAACGAATAATCCAAACGTTGGAAGATATACGGAGAGCATGCATCATGGATTTCCAAGGAAGCTGGGTTGAACATTTACTGTTGGTGGAATTTGCCTACAACAACAGTTACCACGCGAGCATCTGTAAGCCACCATACGAGGCATTGTACGGTAGAAAGTGCAGAACTCCTCTGTGCTGGGATGAAATCGGTGAACGCCAACTGTTAGGACCAGAACTGGTACAACAAACTACTGAAGTTGTCAAACTCATCAGGACAAGAATGGTAGCAGGCCAAGACTGACAGAAAAAGTAGGCCGATCAACACAAGCAGAATTGTGAATTTGAAGTAGGAAATTTCGTTTTCCTAAAAGTTTCTCCTTGGAAGGGGAAGATTCATTTTGGCAAGAAAGGAAAGCTCGGCCCAAGATTTATTGGACCGTTTGAAATAATACGGAGAGTGGGGGAAGTGGCTTACGAGGTAGCTCTACCTCCAGAATTGGAAAACATTCATAATGCTTTTCACATTTCGGTGTTACGACCGTATAAACCCGATTACAAACACGTGATCGAGTACGAACCATTGCAATTCGATAAAGATTTATCTTATGAAGAAGTTCCTATCCAGATAGTCGACAGGAAAGAACAAATGCTCAGAAATAAAGTGATACCTTCTGTTAAGGTGATATGGAGAAACCACAATGTCAAAGAGGCAACGTGGGAACTCGAAACTGAAATGATGAAAAGTTACCCTGAGTTATTTGTTTAATCTATGTCTTCAATTCTGGGGACAAAATCTTTATAAGTTGGGAAGAATATAACGATTTGATTGTTTGAATTATGATTCTGAGGATAGAATCCTTTTAAGGAGGGAATGATGTAACATTCCAGAATTTTAAATGTTTATTGAGTTATACAAATATTTAATGGTTGTGATTATCGGTAAATGAATATTTGTTTCATTGATTTAATATTATTTGGAGAATTATTTGTTTAATAAATAATTGATGAATTAAGGAAATGATTATTATAGTGATATTTTAATTAAATGATATATTATTTGTATTGTGTTATGTGATTAAAGTATTTATTTAATTAATTGTGATTTGAACTAATTAAGATAATTATGAAAGCTGAATTTATTATGGTGTGATAAATAACTATATTATAAGGAGAAATTAAAATAAATTAAAATAATTTATTTTAGTGTTTACCAAACAAGGCTTAATATATTAATCCTTTAATATTTTAAATGATTTGCCAAACAAGCCTTATGGCTTTTGAGATTTCTAGCTAAATATAATAAATAATTAAATATTATGAAATCAAATAATAAATATAATATATATATATATATATGTTATATATGTTTATCCTAATAACTGATGTTACTTATTATACATATTAAGTTTATGTCAGTTTTCTTTGTTATTATATTAGTACGAATATAAGTTTAGTTTTTCTTTTACGGATTCTATTTGCTAGCTTAGAGATTACAGAGGGTTGAGAGAATTGTGAGCAAACTTAAGCAACAATTTCAGTGTGTTTAACAAGGATTGCAAGCAACTTCAAGGTATTTTACACAACATTAGTATTAGATATATTTTTATATGCATATACGGGTTTTACGGCAAAATTTCATGTTCTGTGAATTCCATATTTTGAATTGTTGCTTTACAATGGATTACTTATGGTTATACAAGTTCATGATGATATAGATTATGTTTAAACAACAATTGTATTGCTAAATTTCAGTTTGACAGTAGGAATTTTGACAATATTTGGTTGTATATATATATATATTTCATATGTTCATGAAAAGTATCAATTCTAGTGGCCAATTTGTATGTTAAATTATAAATTGAAGATTTCATATGTTAGTTTAGTGAGATATGCGCATTATATAATTTGAATGAGATGATTTGGCCAACTAGTGAGTTCACAGTCATGATTTCAAGAACAATGTCAAAAAAAGTTGAGTTTTTGTGAAAAACATGAGTTTTGAGAAATTAAAATAGTTGTAGTTAGTGTTAAATTGTGCTAGTTGGTTGTAAATGTGAGCAATCATGTTTATGATATTGTTGTATTTATTCTACGTGTTAATATTACTATCTGTTGGGTGAAATTTGTGTTTATTGGGCTAAAGTCGGCTACTGTTTATAGCCTGCTCTACGTCTTTCTGAACATCGGCGCAGCTGCGCCGGTGCCAAGGAAAAAATGGCGCAGCTGCACTGGTCCTAAGCCTTTGTATGGCACAGCTGCGCCATACCCTTGTTTGAGATACTAATTTCTGTTAATTCTGCAGAATTGGGGAAGTGTCATAGCATGATCTAAGATTTTGTTAACATGTTAAATATGTGATGTTAAGGTTAACATAACATAGTGAGTTGTGGTTAGTATGATCGAAGTTGCAAAAATGTTTATTAAATCGAAAATACGTAATGTGATAACATATATTCTACAATGAACGAGAGTGAAGTGTTATGATGATTAACACTTGGGAATTCTGAAATGTAAAGCATAACACAAGACTTGTGTTAAAATAACAAGTTTAGCTAGTAATGCGTTTTATATTGAAAAATGTATATTAGTATGTCTAATGGATGTTATGGTTTTAATATTATCTTTAGGTGAAAATGAGTTTAATATTTTAGCTTACGCTCGAGACAAGTTTTCTAACTCCATACTTTCATTGAGTTAGTTTGTTACGTTTATGTATTTCTTTCAACTCTACAATTTCGTTAAGTTAGTACTATTATTATAAATACATGCTTTTGATTGAGCAAGCTTTTTATGTCAAATATTATTGTGTCCAAAATTCATTTGAGCAAACCTTAACTCTAGTATTTTTGGAAATTCTCAAGTATATTGATTCATTCTAACTTGTTTATAGTTATGAAAGTTTCTTAAAGTTCAGGAATTCATTTCTAAATATTATAAAACTTGAACCTAGCTCATTTTACTGTTCAAGCAAAAGTTAAGCATTTTATTCATTTTATTGAATACTTATGCTTTATAGTCATTTCAAGCATGAGTTAGATGTAAAGAATAAATTCATTTATGATTCTCAAATGTTCTAAGTTATGTTGTTATTAAACAACTGTTGTATTATCAAACATTGTGGATTCAAATAGTTCCCTAGTTGATGACCTTTAAACTTAAATTACCCTTGAAAGCTTATCCAACCCAAACTTTCTTTGGTGTGGACTTATATTCTAAATACTGAGATGACCAACCCTATGTTTCGGGGTTTACGCTTAGCGTTGAAATGGTTGTGCACAATACATTGTACGAAGGATTGATCCCCCTGAGTACGTGGAGTCCTTATAGTCATATGACTGTTAAAGTAAAAGTTGAAAGATTACTTATAAATGTGGACATGGTTCATGGTCACTTAACCCTCAGTAGTTTATTTAAGAATGTTAATAGAACAAATTATTCAGTTCTATTGAGCCTATGAGTTGGCAAATGTTGAAAAGTTAATAGAACATATCATTCATTTCTATTGAGCCTATTATTTGGCAAATGTTGTAAAGATAATAGAATATATCATTCAGTTCTATTGAGCCTATTATTTGGCAAATGTTGTAAAGATAATTATTCTTATCTCAACTGAGCTTTATTTGCTCACTCTTACATATTTATACATTTATTGCAGCTATGAATGAGAAGGTAGATAAACCTACAACTAGCAAAGGAAAGTGAAAAATGTACAACTGATGAAGACTTGTAATTTTTTTTTATCATTAATTATAGACTTTTAATAATGATGTGATGTAATAATTTTATTTCCGCAATTGAATGATTGTATTAAAGGTTAGAGAACCTGGGAGATAATTTTTTATTTAAGTAATCATGTATGGGCATGTTTTTATTATTCAATTGATTATAATTGGGTAGTTAATTATGAATGTTTTGATTACGTGAGCACCAAATCTCGAGGTAATGAAGTACAGTTATTTGAGGGTTTCACAGTTGTGGGCTTTTGAATGAGCCAATTCGGATCTAAAACGAATAAATTATGAAGTCGGGAGTTTCGTTGGAAAAACCAACTCTTTTGACCAACTGGTACTTAGGGGCGGCGCCACAGCGCCAAACCCAACATAATAGGTCGCGCCGCTGCGCCGGATCCAGTCTTGTCCCCTGTTAATTGGCGCCGCAGCGCCAAAGATATACTAGAGACTGGCGCCGCAGCGCCGGCAGTGTAGAAAAGTTGACCAAGTTAGGTTTTGATTCTTAGTTTAATGTAAACCAATAGTAAGACATGAAGGTACCTAATGTACATAATTAGGCTAACTTTATATCACTTATAAAGTAATAACGTTAGAAGATTAGATGTGTTTTAATGGGAATTAAACGAAGAACGTAAAAATGTAATAAGTAAAATCGTTAATGATGTTCAATGTTGGTATTTAACCAATAATGATCGAATGTCGGTTAATAACGTAAGAATGTTAACAAGTCGTAATGATGCATAGAAAGATGAATTGACTTTATTAACAAAATTAATTCAAGTAAGTCATAGAAGAGAAAGAAGTTTGTTAGAACAATAAAGTTAGTTGTTTGGTAACTAATTACAGTGTGCTATGTGAATATATCATGTAGATCATGTAAAGACTAAGAATTGATTGAATATTATATTCGAAGACGCTTGAAGGCAAGTTTTCTTAATGCTTGTCTAACCTCCGTGTTAGCCAAGTTTTCCATGATTCATGTTCTAAAATGCATGAATAGTTTTAAAGAAAGAGTCGATGCCTGTTTTAACTCGGCTAGACAAGTCTTGAAGAATTGATTGATTTGTTTACAAGTCTTTCGATATAAAACTGTTAACTCTATCATATGAGTAAGGTTAAGGAACTTGCCTCGCTCGTCGATTATGTTACCTTTGACACCTTGTCACGTATACTTCCTATAATATAATAATATAGCCGTACAATTTAGTGATTGTTGAAACCAACTCACATTAGCTATTAATCGCATGTCATCCTAGTTTAAGGTACAATTCCCTCATAAAATAAAAATACTATATTTTCTTACTTGCTACACATTTATGCTCACAGTTAAGAAAACTAAGCACATAACATTTATTTATTAAACTATTGCTCAATTTAGTTATCTGAACTAATTTTATTAATTTGGAGTTTTACATGACATTACACAAATATAAACAGACACATCCCACTTTGCAGAAACACTCTTCTTGTTGCATTTAAATATTAATTTATTTATCCTCCATGACCATTATGGAGTAACAATTTATTTTATTTCATTTTATTATTATTATTTTATTTTATTATTTTTTATTTTTTTATTTTTTTATTTTTTTTATTTTTTTTTACATAGCAGCTCACCAAAGTATTAAGTATGTACCGAAATTTTCATGCAGAATTGCAGCCGAAATTAGCCTAAAAGTATAGCACTACCTTATTGCATAAAAAGAGATTAACATGTAGCAACATGTCTTGACAATATAGCAGCACCTTTTATTGCACCAAACAAAATAAATTAACATGTACACTCTAGCAGCCGAACTAGCAAGGAAAATAAACTAGTAGTACCTATATACACAATAATCTCACATATATCATCTCTTTGTTAGATACACTAACCGGCCCCACCATGCTCCAATACATGCTTGATGTTTTTTTTTTTTTATATATATACTTAGCAGTATCTATACACAAGTAACAAATCACATATATCACCTTTAAAAGATCCACCCCTTTACTAGGTACACCCAACGCCCCACCTTCTCATCATTCACATACTTAATTACTAGCTTTTCTTCCCTTTTTGTTTTTGTTCATGCAAGGCAGTAATCACAAAGCCAACAAAATCATGAAGCATCAAAAAAAAAATTGACACACGAAATCATCATTCTGTAAACATACTTTGAGTCTTTTTTTTTCTACGTAAATCATTTATGCATCCTTGCAATTTAATTTATTTATTTTGAAAGCACATGGTAAATATAAATTTAGTATGCACACATCTAGTTCAGCATACTAATTTTACAAGCAACACAAAATATCCACATTACTTCAAAAGAAAACAAGTGTGTGCTAGAAATTAAGTGGAAAGTAAATTTATATAACTATTTTGTCTATATACCTTAACTTGCAAAAATTTAGAATTGGTTTCCAAAGTGAATAGCTACTGCTGCTACTCCTTTCTTCAATCTAGCTGCCGAAAACTCCAACTTTCTCTAATATTGATTATTGTTGTGTTTTTTTTGTAAAGAAAACTAGAGTAAGGGGTTTATATATACTAAAAGGTGCATTAATTAAAAGTATCATAGACCATCCCCTACAAGAACATTATAGCACCCCTAAGGTCTATGACATCCCATCACCCATGTCCCATAGTATTGTCATAAAATTTCACACGAAATGCTTCCCTTTAGTCTGGGATCCATTGGTCCCAAAATGAAAGTCTCAATTATGGGCAATACCCAATACTAGAAACTTAGCTTATTGGAATTGGGTCATTTTTTACAAGGTAATTAGCTTTCAATCCAACATAGTTGCTACCTTGCTTGCTGCCAAAAAAATAGTGAAAATTTTCAATAAGGCTGCCACCATGCTAACGCCGAAATGAGTGGAAGAATCCATGAGGCTGCCGAAATTAAATAAAATGGGTAGACAAAAATTTACATGGCTGCCGAAAATGGGTGGGTAAAAATAATTCTCATGGCTAGGTTCTATTCCCCTTGAGCTTACACACATTTTAATAGCATCAAGCTTGGACTCTATTTGGCTAGCCACACACACCCCAACCGAATTATAAGTAACATAATAGTTTTGCTAGAAACATCTTATTATAGCTGCCCACTAAATCAATTTAGGCCTACCACCTTATTCTGTCGGTTTATTATTTAGATTATAAACATGTAGATACTTAATTATTATGGCAGCAAATTAATTTAATTTACCCAAATAACACTAAATTATACACCACCTTAATAATTTTTAATAAGTTGGGTTATTTCACGTAATTCAAGTTACTCACAAAAATGATTTAGTCTTTCTAGATAAGCTTTCAACCTATTCAATGATTTATTATTACTCTGGTATATTTAAATAAATTAATTATACACCACCACTTTTATTGACATCTTTTACTTAGTAATGCATCCCTTCATTAATTTATTCCTTACTAATTTCGTCATTGTGTCACACAAGACATTTCATCAACTTATCACAATTCTCCTCATCTTATCAATTACTAAAAGTTCAATTAATTCAATAAAATTTCTCACCTCATGCCATGCAAGCATTTATAAAATAACTAATCACAGGCTCTAATTATATAAATATTAATATTAAATCATAAAATTTGCGGTTATTACAGTAATAGCTTTGTGCTATTGAAAGGAAATTGTAAATAGTTTTGACTTTGAAGAAGCATATTAATATAAAGAAATTTTATTTAATGTACTTTGTTGAGTATGAGTTATTGTTCAGTTGTTCAGCGACTAATAACTAAGTACGCAAATAAGTAATAATGGGACTTTATTTATTTAAATCAGAAATGCCGTCTGGAAGAAGACAACGTAAGCAAGAGCAGGAATCGCATAATGATAATCAGGGGGGTCCCAATAACCCTATGCAAGAGTTCGTTAATTTATTAACGGCTACATTTAACCAAACCGGGGGTAGAGCACCCGCGGGACCTAGGGTAGCCTGAAGAACTACATTTAAAGAATTTAAAAGTGTAGGTCCACCTTAGTTCTAGGGAACGACAGACCCAATGGAGGCCCAGACATGGGCCAAGGAAATAGAGAAGGCGTTTGTTATTACAAATGTAGGTGAGGCGTGAAAGACTTCTTTTGCGACCTACGTGATGAAGGGGGAAGCCAACTACTGGTGGGAGGCTCACCAGGGTGGGGCTAGAGCTGATGATGTTAAATTGGAATAGTTCGAGAGGTATTCTTCGAGAACTACTTCCCTAATAGCATGCAAGGGAGGATGGAAATTAAGTTCTTAGAACTTAAGTAGGGGGACATGATGGTTCCCCAATATGCTGCCAAATTTAATGAATTGGAAAGGTTTACTCCACACCAAGTGGACACAGAGGAGAGGAAGGCTCGTAGGTTTGAACAGAGCCTAAAACCCTGGCTCTATAGTAGGATTTTAGTTTTTCAGAGTGCTTCCTATAGGACCATTCTGGAAAAGGCTATAATAGTAGAGGGTGGTAGTGAGGCATTTACCCAATACCACAAGGAACAAAAGAATAAAAGTAAGGGAGAGGGAGGAACTAAGGCAGAGGTTGCCAGTGGTAGTGGCAGTATGCCAAAACAAAAGAATTTTAACCCTGCGAATACTGGGGTGAAACAATGGGATCCTAAATGAAGGATGGAGGCATGCAAGACATGTGGCAAGACTTATTTGGGAGTCTGTCTAAAAGGAAAAATAGGTTGTTATAATTGTGGGCAGGAGGGACACATATCACCCAACTATCTTAATCCTAAGAAAAGTCGTGATTATTTTGTTTGTGGGTCGATGGACCACATGGCAAGAAATTTCCCAAAGAAGGGGGCGTAGGGTAATAAGGGTTCTGGTAGTGGTAATTTAGCCATTACTGGACCAATACCATCATTGGGTAGACCCTCAACCCGAACGTTTAATATGACTGTCCAAGATACGATTGCATCAGCGAATGTAGTAGTAGGTATAATTCCAATAAACAAAATAAGTGCTTATGTGTTATTTGACTCGGGTGCTACTTCTTCTTTTATAGCATGTGGATTTGCTAAGTAACTGGGATTAAATCCTGTAAAGCTAGAACTACCTTTAGACGTTAAGGTAGCAAATGAAGAGATAATTCTAATTGAACACATTTATAGGAATTGTTTCGTAGATATTAGGGGTAACAAATTATCGGTAGAACTTTTATCGATAAGGTTAAGAGAATTTGATGTAATTCTAGGTATGGATTGGTTAATTAACCATAGAGCGATAATAGATTGTCATAGAAATAGTGTAAACCTAAGGCTTTCTAAAAAACCTGAGGTTGTATTTTATGGAAATAAATCACAAGGACGTTCTTGTTGTCTAACTATGACACAATCTAGAAAGATTTTGCAGAAGGGGTGTAAGGGTTACCTGTGCCATGTTGTGGATACCCAAAGGGTGGGAGCATCATTAGAACAGATAACGGTAGTTTAAGAGTTTGTGGATGTGTTTTCGGAGTAGTTACCCTGTATTCTGCCAGATAGGGATGTAGAATTTGTTATTGATTTGCTGCCGGGTACGGCCCCAGTTTCAAAGGCACCATATAGAATGGCGCCAGTAGAAACGAAGGAGTTAATAGTTCAATTACAGGAACTATTAGATACAAAGTACATTCAACCGAGTGTGTCTCCGTGGGGAGCCCCGGTATTGTTTGTAAAGAAGAAGGATGGGTCGTTACGACTTTGTATAGACTATCGAGAGTTGAACAAGTTAATAATTAAGAATAAATACATGTTGCCCAGGATCGATGATCTATTTGATTAGTTGAAAAGGGTAAAGTATTTTTCTAAAATAGATTTACGTACGGGGTATCATCAACTGAAAGTAAGGAAGGAGGATGTACCTAAGAAGACATTCAGAACTCGTTATGGGCACTACGAGTTTCTGGTTATGTCATTTTGGTTGACGAATGTGTCAGTCGCATTTATGGATATGATGAATAGAGTGTTCAAATAGTATTTATACAAGTTCGCTATAGTGTTCATTGATGATATTCTAGTTTATTCAAAGACGCCTGAAGATCATGCTGAACATTTATGAATAATGTTGGAAACACTACGGAGGGAGAAGTTATATGCAAAATTCACTAAGTGTTAATTTTGGCTTGAATGAGTGTAATTTCTAAGTCATGTTATAGATAAAGATGGCATATCCGTAGATGTAGCGAAGGTGGAAGCAGTAAATGAGTGGGATCAACCGAAAACACCTACCGAAGTTCGGAGTTTTCTAGGTTAACGGGATACTATAGGAGGTTCATTCAGGACTTTTCTAAATTAGCTACTCTGTTGACGAATCTGACGAGAAAGTTGGTGAAGTATGAGTGGACAGAAAAGTGTGAAAATAGTTTTCAAAAACTAAAAAGGAGGTTAAGTGAGGCACCTGTATTATCCTTACCAGATGATAAAGGGAATTTTTTAGTTTATAGTGATGCTTCGTATAGAGGACTGGGTTGCGTGCTCATGCAGCATGGAAAGGTCATTGCGTATGTGTCACGCCATCTAAAGGATTATGAGAAGGTCTATCCTACTCATGGCCTAGAATTGGCAGCTGTAGTCTTTGCCTTAAAAATATGAAGACATTATTTATACGAGGAGAAGTGTGAGATATACACTGACCATAAAAGTCTGAAATATATCTTCACATAGAAAGAGTTAAATATGAGGCAGAGAATGTAACGCCCCAGAAAATTGAACATTTTGTAATTTCTGTTAATAATGAATAAAATAATATTATTTATTATTATTGTGTGTTGAGAAGATGGATGTCGTTCTATAACCTAGAAACGTCGTAACGTCGTAGTATTTTATCTACGTGGGAGAATTAAAGTGTATAAATTTCTAAAACGAAAATAAAAGTTTTCTGAGAAATTTTCCGAAAAAAACACTATTCATCAATTTCTGCTCGGGAATTATTTTTGAACTTCCGAGAAATACGTAATGTTATAATATCAAGATGATATCGATTATGTAATAATAATCTAAGTATGGAAAATGAAATATTTCACATGCGTACCTAATTTGAGATAGTTAGGTTATTAAGCGTTAAAAGAAGGAAGTTGTGATCATATAATGTGTAAACATTATATGGAGTAAGGAAGGTAGGTATAATATGACGTATTATATTATTATGTACGAAGAATGAGATAAGGTATATTTCGAATTAATATACGAGATAGTATATGAGAATTATACGTAGGATATGTATGTTAGGTTATTGAATTTAAGGTAATGGACTGGTGGGATTTCTAGTTTATTGATAGAAGCCCAAGTGTATGATTATCACAAGTCCAATCTATTGTAACTCAAGCCCAATAGGAAAGTAGTTGGACTAATTAACCAAGCCCAAGGTGAAGTCTTGAACCATGGGTCAAACCAAGTGAGGAAGTGGGTAGTCTTGATGGGCAAGGATTAAGTGTGATGACCAAGTGTTGTGGTGAGCAAGTAAAAGAAGTGGCTAGCAAGAAGACTTGAAGGTTAAGTTGTGAATAGTAAGGAGGTCGAATAAGGAGGTGGAATGAGGAGGTGGGATTAACTATTGTCCATTTTATCCCAAGCTTTGGTGGCCTATAAATACCAAGTTCATTTCATTTTGTTGGTTGTTTTTGTTATCATCCAAACACTTTCCTCTCAAGCATATAAGCTACTTATTTGGTAGAGAGAATAAGTCACTTAAAGCACTTATAAGCCACTTCAACCTTTGATAGTTTCCAAAGCAAATAGAAGTCTTCAAGGGTAAGACTCATTTTCTTTTATCTATATCTTTTCTATGATAGGATTGATAGAGAAGGGGGATTGCTTGAGAATAACATGTAATAAGTTATAAGGAATGAACTTAAGCCGAATAAGTTGAATAAGCAACTTGAACCCTAATAAGTTGTTAGGATCATGAAGGACTTGTCATATGATGTTAGTATGTTGTTTATAACATGAAAGCATTGATTGAAGGACTTAGATTATTGGTAAGTCATGAGTATGAAGATTTCTAGTTCATAAGTTGAGAAAGTCAATGACTTATGGAAATAAGTCAAAACCTACTTTGTTTATAAGTTGGTGTAGTAAATAAACTTGAAATGATTATATGTTGGTTAAAATCCACTTAGAACGCTTAGTATGGTTGATTTGACAAACTTCGCACGATTAGACGATTAACGTCGAATTCGTGAAATTCTCGGAATAGAAGTCATATTTTGTATTGGAAGTCGGAAACGTTGGTTTTCGATGGAGACAAGTTATTGTAGTCATTATAGATTTGCGGACTCAAAAATGACCGGATTCCGACTTAGAACGAAGAAATGAGCGTTGAACGTTCACGAACGTTTATCGTTTTCGTTAAAATGGACTAATAGGTCAAATTTTAGCAAATGAAGTCAAATAGATAAAATTCTTGCATGAACGCATAGGTTATGAAATTTGTGAACCGTAGGCTTTTGAACGGACCAATTCGGATTTAAAACGATGAAGTTATGCGTCCGGGAAGTTAGCAAAATTTTCAAAAAAAAAAAAAAAACTACAAAATTTTCTGAGGACCAGAGTCCGCGTCGCGGCGCGACTCTAAGCCTTCTTGGCCGCGCCGCAGCGCGAGGCCGGATGATGGCACACTGCTAACTCGCGCCGCGGCGCGAGTCACAGACCAATTAGTGTGCAAGGAAGAAGATAGAGAAAAAGGGTTCCAATTGTAGAATGAAAGAGGGATTAATAGTAATGAATTGGGATGTAATCGCAACATAATTAAGACATTGTAAGGTGCTTTGATGAGTAGGTTTTATACCTATGAATCCGATATTATTAAACTTAATTATTGTTATATTTAATTGTTTTTTAGGATCTTTTTATGTGTTTTGTGTTTATTTGTTGTAGGTTGGAGCTTGAGGGACAAATTGGTCATTTCGGAGAAGAAAAAGGTCAAAAATCATGAAAATTAAAGCTGAGTGGCATTTCTGTAAATATGTGGTCCTGGCCAAGCGCCTAGGCGCTTGGAATTGCACTATGATGAGCGCCTAGGCGCTCTAGTGCGTAGAAAGTTGCGTTTTTATGCTGTCAAGTGGGTTTTTGAAGCAAAAGAGGAGTCTGAATGAGGGCTGAGACCAATACAAATAGGAGAGGACTCTAGAAAAGCAAGGGGAACGAATTTGACAAGGAATTAATCAATCTTTTCAAGAGATTTGCAGAGAAAACAAGGAAGAAAAGCACGAAGGAGACTTGCAAAGGGCTGAAGATCTAGGAGGGAGTTTAAGAACAAATTCAGAGTTTCTTCTTCTCTTCTCTAGTTTAATCTTTTGTAATTATCTGGGATGTTTGGATTATTTATCTGGATTATGTTTTTTCTTTATTATTAGCATGAACTAAATTTTAATTAAGATTGCAACGGAACTTGGTATGTAGTTTAAATTGCAAGCTTCTCATTGAATGAAAGTTAGTTTTTATTGAATTGTTTATTATATCTTATGCTTATTGATTAATTGTTTGGCCAACAATTACTGTGATGATCTATATAAAATTGGAAGATGGAGTATAGATTGAGATCTGGATATGATAACATCTGTTCATATAATCTGAATAGGGTTAATATGATTAGCGTATAGGATAGGAATATACCTATGTGTCTTTTGTATCCGTTGAAAGAATTTGTGCGTAAACCCTAATTAACTTGATTCACATAGGAATATAGTGAGTTGATTAACTGGGGTGTTCCTTATAATTCTGTATCTTAAAGATTGGATTTAGGAGGATTTGTTCACGTGTCTTTGGAAGAAGTGCGTGAATATTTATAAAGCATTCTTGGATAACAATTCATATTAATTGATTTATTTTAAATGGGAAGTAAGTTAGTTTAAATGAAATACCAAGGGAAGTTGTAATTTTAACCTGTTAAATCTGCAGTTATTCTTGTGATATTTTGATTTTTAATTATTAGTTTGTTAAGTTTAATTTTCAAATCATAAACAAAATTTTCTTAGTTTAAAATAGGATTAATTGCGTTAGAATTAGTAATTGATAAATATTAGTCTATTTCCTCGTGGGAACGATATCCTTGCTTGCTGAATATTACAATTGAACGCGTATACTTGCGTGGTAAAGTGCTATTAAAAATTAGGCAACAAGTTTTTGGCGCCGTTGCCGGGGATATTAGTTTAATATTTTGTCATTATTAATTTTTATAGCGTTAATCTTAATTTAAACCTTTTTCTGTTCTGTTCTATTCAGGTGTTCTTGATTAGTGTATGCAAACGCGATCGAAGAAGCCAGATTTGTTGCCTCACGAGGACGACATCGAGAAAAGATTTCAGCGGTTGCGTAAGTGGGTTAAAGAAACCAAAGAAGCACTTGATAAGGAAGATACTATGGCTGAAGAAGAGCAAAAAGCACTGCGGGATTATGCTACACCGCGGGTTACTGAAATTCAGTCGAGTATTACGAGACCTGCCATTACTGCTACAAGTTTTGAGATAAAACCGGGGACAATACAGATGATTCAAAATTCATGTCAGTTTGGAGGGTTACCTAACGATGATCCGAACGATCACATAGTCAGCTTTTTAGAAATCTGCGATACTTTCAAGTACAATAATGTGTCAGAGGATGCAATAAGGCTAAGGCTATTTTCATTTACTCTCAGAGATAAGGCTAAGAGTTGGCTCCATTCACTACCACCAGGCTCGATCACTACATGGAATGATCTAGCCCAGAAATTTCTTGCAAAGTTTTTCCCGCCTGCAAAAACAGCAAAGTTGCGGAACGATATCTTCTCTTTCGTTCAACACGATTCAGAATCACTATATGAAGCTTGGGAGAGATTCAAAGATTCATTGCGAAAATGTCCACACCATGGGATTCCTAAATGGCTTCAGGTGCAAACTTTTTATAACGGTTTGTTCAGCACAGTGAGATCAAGTATAGACGCTGCAGCAGGAGGAGCTATTATGGCCAAGAATTGTGATGAGGGGTATCAGTTTCTTGAAACCATGGCAGCTAATAATTATCAATGGCCAACAGCAAGAACAACTCCGCCAAGGACAGTCGGAGTGTATGAAGTGGATGCGATGACTGCATTGTCAGCTCAAGTGACAGCTCAGATTTCTGCTCTTACAAAGAAGATAGATGCACTTGGGGTACAACCAGTTCAGAAAATGGAAACGATATGTGAAATATGTGCGGGTAACCACTCAAGTGATCAATGCGCAATAAATCCCGAGTCAGTCCATTTTGTTTCCAATTATAACAGGCAGCAGGGCAGTTATTCAAACAACTACAATTCAGGAGTGAGAAACCACCCGAATTTTTCTTGGAGTAATAATCAGTCACATGCTCAAGCTCAAGCTCCAAGGCAAACATATCCACCTGGATTTCAGCCACACCAACAAACTCAACAACATCCACAACCTGATAAGTTATCACAAATGGAAGAAGTGTTGGCAAGATTGACAACTCAGTTTGAAGCCATAACTAAAAACCAATCAGCGGCAATCAAGAATCTTGAGAATCAAATGGGTCAAATGGCTAATGCTTTGAATACTAGAGCTCCAGGTTCTTTACCTAGTGATACGGAGAAAAATCCAAGGAATGATGGAAATGAGCACTGTAAGGCAGTTACACTCAGAAGCGGGAAGGAGTTAACTACAGATTTGGACGGACACAAGAAAATAATTTCTGCTGAGGATGGTGAACAAGAGAGTCGAAATTCGGAAAGTAAATCTGGGGAAAAAGTTGTGACAAAACAACAAGAAGATAAGCAAACAACAGTTGTACCACCTATGCCATTTCCTCAAATATTTCAAAAGCAGAAATTAGATAGACAATTTTCAAAATTTTTAGATGTGTTCAAAAAGCTGCAAATCAACATTCCATTCGCAGATGCTTTAGAACAAATGCCTAGTTATGCAAAATTTATGAAAGATATTTTATCAAGAAAGAGGAAGCTAGGGGAGTTTGAAACTGTAGCATTAACAGAAGAATGTAGCGCAATTCTGCAAAGAAAGTTACCACCGAAGTTGAAGGATCCGGGTAGCTTCACAATACCGTGCACGATTGGGCCTCAGTTCTTTAACAGATGTTTGTGTGACTTGGGTGCGAGTATTAACTTAATGCCACTTTCAATCTACACTCAGTTGGGATTACCAGCGCCAAAGTCAACAAATATCTCTCTACAGCTCGCAGATAGATCAGTGACATACCCTAGGGGCATTGTGGAAGACATATTAGTGAAGGTGGACAAATTCATATTTCCAGCTGACTTCATTGTGTTAGACTACGAAGAGGATAAAGACATACCCATTATCCTTGGAAGACCGTTTTTAGCCACTGGAAGGACATTAATTGATGTACAAAAGGGAGAGTTAACAATGAGAGTCCAAGATGAAGAAGTAACTTTTAATGTTTTCAAGGCTATGAAATTTCCGAAGGAAGAGGAAGAGTGCTTAAGAGTTGATCTAATTGAGGAAGCAATTGAAGAAGTATTTGGTGAATCTGTGATTGAAAACCCTCTTGAAACCGCATTGGTTAGTGAAAATTTATTTGATGATTCAACAGTGATAGAATGGGTCCAAATGCTAGATTCAACTCCAAAGTTCACACGATGTCTACAAAAATTTGAAACTCTGGATTATCGGGGAAAGTTAGATGAAAAGGTGACATCATCCGTAAAAGAACTGCCTGCCTTGGAACTTAAGCCATTGCCTAACCACCTCCGGTACACCTACCTTGGTTCTTCTTCTTCCTTGCCAGTCATTATTTCTGCATCACTTGATAAGGTTCAAGAAGAAAAGCTACTAAGGGTACTTCGACAATACAAGACTGCTCTTGGATGGACTATTGCAGATATCAAGGGGATAAGCCCATCAATTTGTATGCATAAGATTTTGTTGGAAGACGAAGCGAAACCGACTATTGAACAACAACGAAGACTCAATCCCATCACGAAGGAAGTCGTTAAAAAGGAGATCATTAAATGGTTGGATGCGGGAATTATCTACCATATCTCAGATAGCTCATGGGTATGTCTGGTTCAATGCGTGCCAAAGAAAGGGGGAATGACAGTAGTTGCGAATGAGCAGAATGAATTAATCCCAACGCGAACAGTTACTGGTTGGCGGGTGTGTATGGATTACAGAAAATTAAATAAGGCCACTCGTAAAGACCATTTTCCTCTACCATTCATAGATCAGATGTTGGACAGGCTTGCAGGGCACGAGTATTATTGTCTCTTGGATGGATACTCGAGCTATAACCAGATTTCCATTGCACCCGAGGATCAGGAGAAAACAACATTCACATGCCCATATGGCACCTTTGCTTTTCGCAGAATGTCTTTTGGGTTATGTAATGCGCCAGCGACGTTTCAACGGTGTATGATGGCTATTTTTTCAGATATGGTTGAACAAAATCTTGAGGTATTTATGGATGATTTTTCAGTTTTTGGGGATTCGTTTGATTATTGTTTGGAAAATCTCACTCTTGTGCTCAAATGGTGTATGGAAACAAATTTGGTTTTAAACTGGGAGAAATGTCATTTTATGGTGCAAGAGGGGATAATCTTGGGTCACCGAGTATCATCAAAAGGAATTGAGGTTGATAGAGCAAAAATCGAAACCATTGAGAACCTGCCACCACCAATTTCTGTAAAGGGTATTCGAAGTTTTTTGGGACACGCTGGTTTCTATAGACAATTTATAAAAGACTTCTCCAAAATCACAGAACCACTTTGCAATCTTTTGGAGAAGGATGTCCCATTCAACTTTGATCAAGCATGTCTGGAAGCTTTTGATGTGTTAAAGAAGAAATTAGTGACCGCACTGGTAATCATAGCACCAGATTGGAAAATCCCGTTCGAATTAATGTGTGATGCTAGCGACTATGCGATTGGTGCAGTTCTTGGACAACGAAAGGATAAAATTTTTCACGCTATATACTATGCTAGTAAGACATTGACGGATGCTCAACTGAATTATACCACTACCGAGAAAGAGCTATTAGCAGTTGTTTATGCATTTGATAAATTTCGCTCATATTTGATTGGGACAAAGGTGATTGTGTTTACAGATCATTCGGCAATTAAGTACTTAATAGCAAAGAAAGACGCAAAGCCGAGATTAATTAGATGGGTATTATTGCTACAAGAGTTTGACTTGGAGATCCGGGACCGAAAAGGAACTGAAAATCAGGTTGCTGATCATTTATCACGGTTAGAGAATTCAGAACTAAAGAAAAATGACACAACAGTGATCAACGAATTTTTTCCGGATGAACAGCTATTTGCGGTAAGGAGGGATACACCATGGTATGCAGATTATGTAAATTTCATTGTCAGTAAGGTGTTTCCGCCAGATTTAACAAGCCAGCAGAAGAAGAAATTTCTCCATGATGTGAAACAGTATTTATGGGATGAGCCATTTTTATTTAAACAATGTGGCGATCAAGTAATAAGAAGGTGCGTCCCGGAAGTTGAGATGGAGAGCATTCTACACCAATGTCATGCATCTGACTATGGTGGACATTTTGGGGGAGAAAGAACGGCAGCTAAAGTGCTTCAATGTGGATTTTTCTGGCCAACACTCTTCAAAGATGCCCGTGTGTTTTCATTAAAATGTGACAGATGCCAGAGAGTTGGTAATATATCAAAGCGACACGAGATGCCACTTAATATGATCCTGGAAGTCGAATTGTTTGATGTTTGGGGAATTGACTTCATGGGACCATTTCCACCATCTTTCTGCAACTCCTATATACTTCTAGCAGTGGACTACGTTTCGAAGTGGGTAGAAGCTATAGCATCGTCCACCAATGATGCAAAGGTTGTGATTAAGTTCATTCAGAAGAACATTTTCTCTAGATTCGGCACTCCTCGCGCAATCATTAGTGATGAAGGAACGCATTTCTGTAATAAGCAGTTTTCAGCTATCCTCGCTAAGTACGGAGTCACTCATAGGATAGCTACTGCTTACCATCCACAAATAAGTGGTCAAGCCGAGGTATCTAACCGAGAAGTGAAACGAATCCTCGAGAAGATAGTGAATCCTAGTCGGAAAGATTGGTCTATCAAGTTGGACGATGCTTTATGGGCATACCGTACAGCTTACAAAACTCCGATAGGGATGTCTCCGTACAGGTTAGTTTATGGAAAGGCATGTCATCTTCCAGTTGAACTCGAACACAGTGCTTATTGGGAAATTCGGAAGTTAAACCTTGATATATCTGCTGCGGGAGAGAAGCGCCTCTTACAATTGAATCAAATGGATGAATTCAGACTTCAATCGTATGAGAACGTGAAGTTATATAAAGAAAAGATTAAGAGATGGCATGATGAGAAAATTCTGGAAAGAAAGTTTGAAGCAGGTCAAACAGTGTTATTATACAATTCGAGGCTTAAACTGTTTCCTGGAAAGTTGAAATCTCGATGGTCTGGGCCATTTATAATCTCAAAAGTCTATCCTCATAGAGCTGTAGAAGTGGAAGACCCGTATTCAAAACGTAATTTTAAAGTCAACGGTCAAAGATTGAAGCACTACTATGGAGGTTGTTTTGATCGTGAAAAGACATCGGTCAACCTTGCCGATTAGAACAGAGGAGAAAGTCAGGCTGAAGACTATAAACCAAGCGCTAACTGGGAGGCAACCCAGGAAGTTTTATTGTTATTTGATATTTTTACTCTTATTAATTTACTTTACCATTAGTTTATTTTGTGGTTAAACTTTGCTAGTTTAGGATTTGATGCATACCTTGTTCTCTAACAATAATTCAATTGATTGCAGGAAAGGAAAACAAGTAAAAGTTTAAGATTGGGGATATTTGACGAGGTTTGGGACAAAAGTTACATGGATCGACGTTTGGGGTGGCTAGATTCGCGTTTTCGGTTTGCCATTTACAAAGAAGTCACTTCAGAGCCAATTTGACCATAACTCAGGATATTATTTTGTGAAACTTCAAGAATTAAAGTTGTAGATCTACTTCTCCTCTTTCCAGAACATCTTGAATCATCTAAATCGGAGTTCGGACGAAGAAGTTATGGCCATTTTCCCAAAGGACGTCGGAGCAAAAAATGTTGGAAAAATGACCAAGCGCCTAGGCGCTCCACTTCAAGCCATTCCAAGCGCCTAGGCGCTCAACGTCAGTACCTACAATACAGACCAAGCGTCTAGGCGCTCCAAACTAGTGCAATCCAAGCGCCTAGGCGCTCCACACGTCCAAGGGATTCTGCAAGCCACCGCCTAGGCGCTCCAACAGTACACACAACAAGCGCCTAGGCGCTCCAATGTAAAAAAAAAAAAAAATTTAAAGCCCCAATTCGGGCAACTCCTCTCCCATTCCAAATCAAAGACTCTCTTACTCTCCTACTCCATCTCTAAACCACCACAACTCTAAACCATCATCTAATCTAGCACAAACAACCAATCTTTCTCTCCCAAATCCTAATCAAACACTATATCTCTACCCAAACCAAGCAACTAAGTTCCATATTGTCATCCTTCTTCACCAATTCGGGATTCCACTTGCATGCAAGCCACATCTACTTGAAGTAAGGGTTCAAAGCTCAAATTGCTCATCCAACTTTGAATTGAACATCATATTTGGCTATACCCAAGTAAGTACACAAGATTTTCTTGCAAATTATTTGGATTCACTTGGATAATAGTTAGGTTAGTACTTTGAAGCTTGTTTATAACATTGTGTTGGATCAAGTGGATGTGGGTACTCTTAATTGTTACTTGTATTGCCTTGGAAGTATTGTGGGCTTATTAATTGAAAAAAATTGGTGAAAATTAAGTTTGGGGGAGTGCCTACCAATAGTATTCCAAATCTGTGCACACCAAGTGTTTGATAGTTTGTCACAAAGAGGATTTTGGCTCTCATAAGTCATTGAGTATCATTTGGGTTGGCAAGAACTTAGTACATAAGACTATGGCTAGTAAGAGACAAAGAGGAGAGACTTCGGGCACTTCGCAAAAGTATGACAAAAAGAGATTTACAAGTGCTAAAGCGTCCGACAGATATTACAATGTTCTCTCTAATAAAGCACTAATTCCCGAGCGTGGATTATTGCCCGATATAGAAGATGGGGAATTGTTACAGATGATTGGGAGTAGAAGATGGGTGAACTTTACAGCCCAACCGGATGCATCTGTTGTTAAGATTGTTAAGGAATTCTACGCAAATGCAATAGATCATGTGGGTAACGTAATTTGGGTTCGAGGAAAATCAGTGGAGGTTAGTTTTGGGACAATAAATGCTTATTATGGTTTGAACACGATACCCAACAATGGATACATGCAATATCTACAACACGAGCTAGACTACAGTGAGATTATTCAAGCCTTGTGTGTACCTGGAACAACATGGAAATTAACAGATCAACATGAAGCTGTGTTGTTCCCCGCATCCAAACTAAGCAATTATGGGAAGGCATGGCATGCATTTATTTGTGCCAAGATGATGCCATGTAGGCATATGAGTGATGTTGTAAATCAAAGGGCAGCCCTGCTTTTCTGCATTGCATCAGGAAAAATTATAGATGTGGGCCAAGTTATTCATGATTCCATTGACAAAGCAATTCGAGGAGGGACCTCAGGTGGATTACCACACCCATCTTTGATCACAGGACTATGCCAACAAGCTGGGGTAAAATGGGATGCCGAGGAAGCTACACAGCCTCCTTTAGCCGCAATTGACCACTCGCTTATTAAGAAGTACAAGGTATGGAGTGGGGGGATACCACACCCGAGAGGGTTAGGATTCATCATTGCTCCTCCCGAGCCTGCAGCCGAGCCTATTCACAAATCACACGAGAATCCTCCTGCAGCTGGAAGTTCTGGGCAACCACCTAATTTTTATGAAGATATCCGTCGCGATTTGAGAAATCAAACTACAAGAATCGACATGGTTGCCACTCGAGTTCAGGAAGGTTTTGACCGAATGGAAAGAAATCAGGATAGTTTAGCTCAGCGGCAAACGGAGGTATATCAGAATTTTAGTGCCGCATTCCTTGAGATGTTTGCCCGTATGAATCCAGGTGCCGCTCCCTACCAATTCCCACCATTGTCCGCATACCCCCCAGATGAAGAAGAAGATGAGGAAGAAGATTCTGACGAGGAATAAAGCTTCTAACTTTCAGGGAAGTCCTCAGTGCTTAATTTCTTAAATTTTATTTGTTATATACAATGAGGACATTGCATAATTTAAGTTTGGGGGTGTAGGTTTCCAGCTCCAGTTCATGCATGTAGTATTTATCGAGTGCATTCATATAGTATGTTCAGTTAATAGTTTTGCATATAGTTGCATTCGTGTAGTTTTCATTTTTATTAAAAAAAAAATACAAAAAGTTTAGTATTTGCATGTTTCCAGCTGTTTGATAGTTAAGTCTGTTTTGGCCAGTGATGAGATTGGAATTGAGTAGACAAGTATAGTATTGTCTGTTAATACTTTGATATGATTTCTTGTCATGATTTGAATCTTTACCTGTTTGAAACTGATATAATAAGGATGGCACAGTAGAAGCAACTATGTTGGCTGATTGAGTTTAAAATTGACACGTAATGAACTTCTAGAGGATAATTCTAGTTTGAATGAATGAAAGACATGAATAGGCGAAGATGACTGAAGTTAGATAAAAACTTAAGTTTGGGGGAAAAATTTGGGATATATAAGCTTAAAAAAAATGAAAAAATACTCTGGCTAGTTTTGTTTCGGGGCCTTTGTTACTTGAGCAAGTACGCCCGAAGGGGGATCTTAAAACCTAGCGCCTTAAGGTCTTAAATGGTCTGGGAGTCGTTGGTCGAAAGCTCGCTAAGGGGTAGCACTGTTAGCCTAATGGAATGAGACATTGCACAGTCATAGTTAAAAAAATATATATATATATAAAAAAAAAAAAAAACAATAAAACGGGAAAAGAGCAAAAAGACCCCGTAAAGCACAATAAAGCATAAGTATCCCGGATTAGACTCTTAAATTTTGGTGGATATTTGTCTTTAGTTGGTTTTAGCTTGTTCGTGAAGTTTGTGAGTTTACACTGTATGATTCCTTTAAAGAGATTTATTATGTGGTGAATTTAGCGTCATATCAGTTAGCATGAATGTTAAGCACACACACACTATATCAATAATAACAGGTTAAGATTTGATGATTGACGAGGAAATTATTAATTTGTCATGATATGATGTACTAGCATGTTTATTGTGATTTCTCCGAGGCTTGATGAATAGATTTTGTTCTGTTTGACTGCTGGAATTTAAGCATTTATCTAGTTGCATTAGCATTGCATATTTAGTTATTGCATTGTGTTGTGTTGCTCGGGGACAAGCAATTGGTTAAGTTTGGGGGTATTTGATGAGTAGGTTTTATACCTATGAATCCGATATTATTAAACTTAATTATTGTTATATTTAATTGTTTTTAGGATCTTTTTATGTGTTTTGTGTTTATTTGTTGTAGGTTGGAGCTTGAGGGACAAATTGGTCATTTCGGAGAAGAAAAAGGTCAAAAATCATGAAAATTTAAGCTGAGTGGCATTTATGTAAATATGTGGTCCTGGCCAAGCGCCTAGGCGCTTGGAATTGCACTATGATGAGCGCCTAGGAGCTCTAGTGCGTAGAAAGTTGCGTTTTTATGCTGTCAAGTGGGTTTTTGAAGCAAAAGAGGAGTCTGAATGAGGGCTGAGACCAATACAAATAGGAGAGGACTCTAGAAAAGCAAGGGGAACGAATTTGACAAGGAATTAATCAATCTTTTCAAGAGATTTGCAGAGAGAACAAGGAAGAAAAGCATGAAGGAGACTTGCAAAGGGCTGAAGATCTAGGAGGGAGTTTAAGAACAAATTCAGAGTTTCTTCTTCTCTTCTCTAGTTTTATCTTTTGTAATTATCTGGGATGTTTGGATTATTTATCTGGATTATGTTTTTTCTTTATTATTAGCATGAACTAAATTTTAATTAAGATTGCAACGGAAATTGGTATGTAGTTTAAATTGCAAGCTTCCCATTGAATGAAAGTTAGTTTTTATTGAATTGTTTATTATATCTTATGCTTATTGATTAATTGTTTGGCCAACAATTACTGTGATAATCTATATAAAATTGGAAGATGGAGTATAGATTGAGATCTGGATATGATAACATTTGTTCATATAATCTGAATAGGGTTAATATGATTAGCGTATAGGATAGGAATATACCTATGTGTCTTTTGTATCCGTTGAAAGAATTTGTGCGTAAACCCTAATTAACTTGATTCACATAGGAATATAGTGAGTTGATTAACTGGGGTGTTCCTTATAATTCTGTATCTTAAAGATTGGATTTAGGAGGATTTGTTCACGTGTCTTTGGAAGAAGTGCGTGAATATTTATAAAGCATTCTTGGATAACAATTCATATTAATAGATTTATTTTAAATGGGAAGTAAGTTAGTTTAAATGAAATACCAAGGGAAGTTGTAATCTTAACCTGTTAAATCTGCAGTTATTCTTGTGATATTTTGATTTTTAATTATTAGTTTGTTAAGTTTAATTTTCAAATCATAAAAAAAAATTTCTTAGTTTAAAATAGGATTAATTGCGTTAGAATTAGTAATTGATAAATATTAGTCTATTTCCTCGTGGGAACGATATCCTTGCTTATTGAATATTACAATTGAACGCGTATACTTGCGTGGTAAAGTGCTATTAAAAATTAGGCAACAAGTTTTTGGCGCCGTTGCCGGGGACATTGCATAATTTAAGTTTGGGGGTGTAGGTTTCCAGCTCCAGTTCATGCATGTAGTATTTATCGAGTGCATTCATATAGTATGTTCAGTTAATAGTTTTGCATATAGTTGCATTCATGTAGTTTTCATTTTTATTAAAAAAAAAATACAAAAAGTTTAGTATTTGCATGTTTCCAGCTGTTTGATAGTTAAGTCTGTTTTGGCCAGTGATGAGATTGGAATTGAGTAGACAAGTATAGTATTGTCTGTTAAGACTTTGATATGATTTCTTGTCATGATTTGAATCTTTACATGTTTGAAACTGATATAATAAGGATGGCACAGTAGAAGCAACTATGTTGGCTGATTGAGTTTAAAATTGACACATAATGAACTTCTAGAGGATAATGCTAGTTTGAATTAATGAAAGACATGAATAGGCGAAGATGACTGAAGTTAGATAAAAACTTAAGTTTGGGGGAAAAATTTGGGATATATAAGCTTAAAAAAAATGAAAAAATACTCTGGCTTGTTTTGTTTCGGGGCCTTTGTTACTTGAGCAAGTACGCCCGAAGGGGGATCTTAAAACCTAGCGCCTTAAGGTCTTAAATGGTCTGGGAGTCGTTGGTCGAAAGCTCGCTAAGGGGTAGCACTGTTAGCCTAATGGAATGAGACATTGCACAGTCATAGTTAAAAAAAAAATATATATATATATATATAAAAAAACAAAAACAATAAAACGGGAAAAGAGCAAAAAGCCCCCGTAAAGCACAATAAAGCATAAGTATCCCAGATTAGACTCTTAAATTTTGGTGGATATTTGTCTTTAGTTGGTTTTAACTTGTTCGTGAAGTTTGTGAGTTTACACTGTATGATTCCTTTAAAGAGATTTATTATGTGGTGAATTTAGCGTCATATCAGTTAGCATGGATGTTAAGCACACACACACTATATCAATAATAACAGGTTAAGATTTGATGATTGACGAGGAAATTATTAATTTGTCATGATATGATGTACTAGCATGTTTATTGTGATTTCTCCGAGGCTTGATGAATAGATTTTGTTCTGTTTGACTGCTGGAATTTAAGCATTTATCTAGTTGCATTAGCATTGCATATTTAGTTATTGCATTGTGTTGTGTTGCTCGGGGACAAGCAATTGGTTAAGTTTGGGGGTATTTGATGAGTAGGTTTTATACCTATGAATCCGATATTATTAAACTTAATTATTGTTATATTTAATTATTTTTAGGATCTTTTTATGTGTTTTGTGTTTATTTGTTGTAGGTTGGAGCTTGAGGGACAAATTGGTCATTTCGGAGAAGAAAAAGGTCAAAAATCATGAAAATTTAAGCTGAGTGGCATTTATGTAAATATGTGGTCCTGGCCAAGCGCCTAGGCGCTTGGAATTGCACTATGATGAGCGCCTAGGAGCTCTAGTGCGTAGAAAGTTGCGTTTTTATGCTGTCAAGTGGGTTTTTGAAGCAAAAGAGGAGTCTGAATGAGGGCTGAGACCAATACAAATAGGAGAGGACTCTAGAAAAGCAAGGGGAACGAATTTGACAAGGAATTAATCAATCTTTTCAAGAGATTTGCAGAGAGAACAAGGAAGAAAAGCATGAAGGAGACTTGCAAAGGGCTGAAGATCTAGGAGGGAGTTTAAGAACAAATTCAGAGTTTCTTCTTCTCTTCTCTAGTTTTATCTTTTGTAATTATCTGGGATGTTTGGATTATTTATCTGGATTATGTTTTTTCTTTATTATTAGCATGAACTAAATTTTAATTAAGATTGCAACGGAAATTGGCATGTAGTTTAAATTGCAAGCTTCCCATTGAATGAAAGTTAGTTTTTATTGAATTGTTTATTATATCTTATGCTTATTGATTAATTGTTTGGCCAACAATTACTGTGATAATCTATATAAAATTGGAAGATGGAGTATAGATTGAGATCTGGATATGATAACATCTGTTCATATAATCTGAATAGGGTTAATATGATTAGCGTATAGGATAGGAATATACCTATGTGTCTTTTGTATCCGTTGAAAGAATTTGTGCGTAAACCCTAATTAACTTGATTCACATAGGAATATAGTGAGTTGATTAACTGGGGTGTTCCTTATAATTCTGTATCTTAAAGATTGGATTTAGGAGGATTTGTTCACGTGTCTTTGGAAGAAGTGCGTGAATATTTATAAAGCATTCTTGGATAACAATTCATATTAATAGATTTATTTTAAATGGGAAGTAAGTTAGTTTAAATGAAATACCAAGGGAAGTTGTAATCTTAACCTGTTAAATCTGCAGTTATTCTTGTGATATTTTGATTTTTAATTATTAGTTTGTTAAGTTTAATTTTCAAATCATAAAAAAAAATTTCTTAGTTTAAAATAGGATTAATTGCGTTAGAATTAGTAATTGATAAATATTAGTCTATTTCCTCGTGGGAACGATATCCTTGCTTATTGAATATTACAATTGAACGCGTATACTTGCGTGGTAAAGTGCTATTAAAAATTAGGCAACAAGTTTTTGGCGCCGTTGCCGGGGACATTGCATAATTTAAGTTTGGGGGTGTAGGTTTCCAGCTCCAGTTCATGCATGTAGTATTTATCGAGTGCATTCATATAGTATGTTCAGTTAATAGTTTTGCATATAGTTGCATTCATGTAGTTTTCATTTTTATTAAAAAAAAAATACAAAAAGTTTAGTATTTGCATGTTTCCAGCTGTTTGATAGTTAAGTCTGTTTTGGCCAGTGATGAGATTGGAATTGAGTAGACAAGTATAGTATTGTCTGTTAAGACTTTGATATGATTTCTTGTCATGATTTGAATCTTTACATGTTTGAAACTGATATAATAAGGATGGCACAGTAGAAGCAACTATGTTGGCTGATTGAGTTTAAAATTGACACATAATGAACTTCTAGAGGATAATGCTAGTTTGAATTAATGAAAGACATGAATAGGCGAAGATGACTGAAGTTAGATAAAAACTTAAGTTTGGGGGAAAAATTTGGGATATATAAGCTTAAAAAAAATGAAAAAATACTCTGGCTTGTTTTGTTTCGGGGCCTTTGTTACTTGAGCAAGTACGCCCGAAGGGGGATCTTAAAACCTAGCGCCTTAAGGTCTTAAATGGTCTGGGAGTCGTTGGTCGAAAGCTCGCTAAGGGGTAGCACTGTTAGCCTAATGGAATGAGACATTGCACAGTCATAGTTAAAAAAAATATATATATATATATATAAAAAAAAACAAAAACAATAAAACGGGAAAAGAGCAAAAAGCCCCCGTAAAGCACAATAAAGCATAAGTATCCCAGATTAGACTCTTAAATTTTGGTGGATATTTGTCTTTAGTTGGTTTTAACTTGTTCGTGAAGTTTGTGAGTTTACACTGTATGATTCCTTTAAAGAGATTTATTATGTGGTGAATTTAGCGTCATATCAGTTAGCATGGATGTTAAGCACACACACACTATATCAATAATAACAGGTTAAGATTTGATGATTGACGAGGAAATTATTAATTTGTCTTGATATGATGTACTAGCATGTTTATTGTGATTTCTCTGAGGCTTGATGAATAGATTTTGTTCTGTTTGACTGCTGGAATTTAAGCATTTATCTAGTTGCATTAGCATTGTATATTTAGTTATTGCATTGTGTTGTGTTGCTCGGGGACAAGCAATTGATTAAGTTTGGGGGTATTTGATGAGTAGGTTTTATACCTATGAATCCGATATTATTAAACTTAATTATTGTTATATTTAATTATTTTTAGGATCTTTTTATGTGTTTTGTGTTTATTTGTTGTAGGTTGGAGCTTGAGGGACAAATTGGTCATTTCGGAGAAGAAAAAGGTCAAAAATCATGAAAATTAAAGCTGAGTGGCATTTATGTAAATATGTGGTCCTGGCCAAGCGCCTAGGCGCTTGGAATTGCACTATGATGAGCGCCTAGGCGCTCTAGTGCGTAGAAAGTTGCGTTTTTATGCTGTCAAGTGGGTTTTTGAAGCAAAAGAGGAGTCTGAATGAGGGCTGAGACCAATACAAATAGGAGAGGACTCTAGAAAAGCAAGGGGAACGAATTTGATAAGGAATTAATCAATCTTTTCAAGAGATTTGCAGAGAGAACAAGGAAGAAAAGCACGAATGAGACTTGCAAAGGGCTGAAGATCTAGGAGGGAGTTTAAGAACAAATTCAGAGTTTCTTCTTCTCTTCTCTAGTTTTATCATTTGTAATTATCTGGGATGTTTGGATTATTTATCTGGATTATGTTTTTTCTTTATTATTAGCATGAACTAAATTTTAATTAAGATTGCAACGGAACTTGGTATGTAGTTTAAATTGCAAGCTTCCCATTGAATGAAAGTTAGTTTTTATTGAATTGTTTATTATATCTTATGCTTATTGATTAATTGTTTGGCCAACAATTACTGTGATAATCTATATAAAATTGGAAGATGGAGTATAGATTGAGATCTGGATATGATAACATATGTTCATATAATCTGAATAGGGTTAATATGATTAGCGTATAGGATAGGAATATACCTATGTGTCTTTTGTATCCGTTGAAAGAATTTGTGCGTAAACCCTAATTAACTTGATTCACATAGGAATATAGTGAGTTGATTAACTGGGGTGTTCCTTATAATTCTGTATCTTAAAGATTGGATTTAGGAGGATTTGTTCACGTGTCTTTGGAAGAAGTGCGTGAATATTTATAAAGCATTCTTGGATAACAATTCATATTAATTGATTTATTTTAAATGGGACGTAAGTTAGTTTAAATGAAATACCAAGGGAAGTTGTAATCTTAACCTGTTAAATCTGCAGTTATTCTTGTGATATTTTGATTTTTAATTATTAGTTTGTTAAGTTTAATTTTCAAATCATAAACAAAATTTTCTTAGTTTAAAATAGGATTAATTGCGTTAGAATTAGTAATTGATAAATATTAGTCTATTTCCTCGTGGGAACGATATCCTTGCTTGCTGAATATTACAATTGAACGCGTATACTTGTTGGGTAAAATCTATATACGCACAACACGCAAGTATACGTGGTCAACAAGTAATAAAGTGATAAGTTGAGTATCGTTCCCACAGAGAATTATTTAATAAAAATCACCAAGTACTAACCCGTAAACAACTCAGTCTTATTTAAACGAATGAATTACAAACTATATAAATTAACTACTATTCCCCTAATTAAATTAAGACTTTGGAGATTTAAGATCACAACTTCACTTATTGCTTCATTTAAGTTAACACACTTCTCATCAATTATTGTATATCCCGAATTGTTAATCAAGAACACGAAAGTAGTATTAACCACCTCTCGATGCACTAATACCATATTAACGTCAATCCACAATTAAGATAGAAATCCGTTAAACACCTTAATCAACTAACCCACTATATTTCTATGTGAATTACAATTGAAGAATGTTGAAGTATAAGTTCTCTACCCGATTACATGCGACGTCAAGCATATCTCTACCTTAACACACATCAAGTTTAAGCTATTAACAAAATCCTGAACACATGCTATCATGATCAGATCTAAATCTATACTTCATCACTCGAGTTCATATAGAGTATCACGGTAATTGATGGCCAAGCAATTAAACAATTAAGTCCAAATCATAATAGACAATCCTCTAAATAGAACATAATAATTGATAACGAAGCATATTAAAATAAACTACACAATAAGATCCATTGTAATCTCAAACAAAGAATTAGTTCATGATTATTGAATTTAAACTAAGAATCCACAATTGAATAATCATTAAAAGATAAAGATAGAAGAAGTAAAGAAGAAAGAATCTATTGTGTGTAGATTTGACGCTCCCTCCTTGCTCCTACTTCAAATCTTCAATGGTCTCCAAGTTGCTTCAATCTCCAAATCTAATTAGAACTAGTGTTTTTCTCTAATTTACTCAAATCTAATTTAATAGAATGCTCTCTAATCTCCTCATATTCTCCTTATAATCTATGTTATTTCCCTCCTTTTATAAGCCTTTGTACATGTCTTTAAGTCCTCTTGGAAGTCCTTGAATCAAACAACTCGAAACAATCCTTTTCGGACTCAAATTCGGACAAAATCTCTTCACTTCCGCGTATACCCAGCCCCGGCTGGGTATTTCCTTTGTAACTATCCAGCCCTGGCTGGATAGCAATCTGCTAAAGCTCACAGGTACCCAGCCCCGGCTGGGTACTAAGCACAAAAACGCCCAGCCCCGGCTGGGTACCAATCTGCCAAAACGATTTTCTGCTGGAACCTCCTCTGCTAAAACTGCCATAACTTCTAAACCGAGAGGAGTTACGAGGCCCGCGACATATCAAATCGAAGCTATCGACGAGATCTACAACTTTTATTCTTTGAGCTTTGAGAAATAACGAACGCATGATAGTCGAAATTGGACTGGAAGTGACTGCTACGAAAATCACCACCCAAAATGGTGAAGTTCAACGTCCGTTGGTAGAAATGTCATAACTCTTTCATCCGAACTCCGATTTGAATGATTCAAGATGTTCCGGAAAGCTAAGAAGATGCTCTACAATATAGTCCAAGCTCCAAGCCAAGAACATGAAATGAACATAAAATTATAAACGATGTCCGGCTTGCTTTTGTTTGCATTTTCCGTGCTTTTCCTTACCAATAGTCGCTCACATCGCTTCCAAATGTAAAACCTACAAAATGAACACAAAATGCATGAAAAGTAACTAAGACACATGAATAAAAGCAACTAATTCAAGTAAAAGATACCAGATAAGTAGGTATAAAACCTACTTATCAAATACCCCCAAACTTAAACCTTTGCTTGTCCCCAAGCAACATAACATAATGCAATGCAATGCAATGAAATGCAACTAATCTATATGCCTACGAATCCAGCAGTATTGATAAACACAAATCTATTCACTCAGCCTTAGAGAAATCAAGTAAACATGATAATACTTCATATCAAAACCAATCAACAATTTCCTAGTCAATCATCAAATCTTAAACTGTTATTACTGGTATAGTGCGTGTGTGCTCCACAACAATGTTAACTGATATAAAATTAAATTTAACACATAATAGGTCTCTTTAAAGGCATCAAACAGTGAAAACTCACAAAATTCATGAACAAGCTAGATCCAACTAAAGTCAAACATCCACCAAGTTCAAGAGTCCAATCCGGGATACTTATGCTTTACTTTTCATTACGGAGGCTTTTTGCTCTTTTCCCGGTTTATTATTTTTTTTTCTTTTTCTTTTTTTTTACTTTTTAACCATGACTGTGCAATGTCTCATTCCATTAGGCTAACAGTGCTACCCCTTAGCGAGCTTTCGACCAACGACTCCCAGACCATATAAGACCTTAGGGCGCTAGGTTTTAAGATACCCCTTCGGGCGTACTTGCTCAAGTAACGAAGGCCCCAAAACAAAACTAGCCACTGTATATTTTTTTTTCATTTTTTTTTCATTTCTTTTTTTTTGAAGCTTATATATCCCATATTTTTTTCCCGAACTTAAGTTTTTATCGAACTTTAGTCATCACTACTTATTCTTCTCATTCTTTCATTCAAACTAGCATTATCCTTTAGAGTCCCATTATGTATCAATTTAAACTCAATCAATCAACAAGTTGTTTTTATTGTGCTATCCTTATTATACCATTTTCAAACAGAAAAAAAATTCAATTCATAACAAGAAGTCACATCAAAGCTCTAATAGTCAGTACGCTACTTGTCTACTCGATCCCAATCTCATCATTGGCCAAAATAGAATGTAACTATCAAACAGCTGGACTCATGCAAAATGAACATAGTAACTAACTATTATTTTTGAAATTTTTGATTTTTTTTTTTGATTTTTTTTTTTTATAATGAACCTAAACTAAATTAACAACATATGCAAAATAACATAACATAAACTAAACATGCGATAATGAATTAAACAAAACTCCCCCAAACTTAGCAATTACAATGTCCTCATTGTAAGAATATAACGATAAATAGAAGAGAACTTCCCTGTAATCAGCTAAGCGTGAGTTGATGGTGGCGATGGTGGCGATGGCGGCGACGATCATTTTGCTATCCATTGGACTTCCAATACCTGCAATGAAGAGAGACAACATGGATTAGATTATAAGAGAACTTAATAAGCAACTTAATTCCTATCTACTAAATAAACTAGTAAAGCATATAAATATAAAAAATTCCTGGGTTGCCTCCCAGTCAGCGCTTAATTTATAGTCTTTCAGCCTGACTTTTTTTGGTCAATGCTATCCAATTCCTCTTCGAAAGTTGAGGAACCCTCCATCCATCGGAAATAATATAGCTTTTGGTAGGTTCCCATTTATGATATCCATTGCATCAAAGTCACCTAGCATGCTCTGGTTTGGTATGATCTGAACCAAGAACTCCCCACAGCTAGGTGTTTTCTCCATTGTGTATGTGATCACTTTGGGGCATGGAAGCTTGTCACACACAATGTGCTCTTTGTATATCTTCTCTTTCTCTTCCCACCATGGATTAAAAATTGTACTCACTCTTATGTCAACAAAAGTTTCGCCGACGACATGACTACCAAGCGGGCACGGTTTAGCAAATCTAACTGGACCCTTGATCTTTGGCGGAGAAGGAACTTGGGGCACTAATAACATCGGCTCATCCTCGTTGGTACTCATAGTTAGTTCTTCACCGACCTTATTTTCATTATCCCCACTTGTCTCCTCTTTTTCAACATCTCGTGTCTCATCCAGTTGTAGATTTAGCTCGGGCACTTCATCAATCTTGGAATCCTCATCATAACACCGATTGTTTTGAGGACAGTTGTTCAAGGCTTTGAGTATTTGATCCACATGGTTCTGCAGATTTTGCATTGATATCTCTTGATCAATCCTCCTCTCCTCATTTGATGCTATGAACTTGGACAACAATTCCTCCAACTTTGACTTTTCTTCTTTTAATGGAGGTTGATATGAGAATTCCGGTGTGTATGTTGGATTTGGAGTAGAGTATTGGTCTTGATAGTTGAAGCTCCATGAAGAATCCGGGTGATACCCCCAAACTTGATCATAATTATCATATGAATACTGATTGAGGTCGTTACCACCATACTGTACCGGCCCAAGATTGATGGTGCATTGATTACTCGGATGATTGCCAGCACAATAGCCACAGGTAACTGCCATCCTTCGACTCTGTTGGGCTGCGATAACGTTCAACTCCCTCGAAAGTTCTTCAATTTGTGCTGACATTGCAGAGAGTGTCGCGAGTCTGTCAATCTCCGCTTCCTTTGGTTGAGTCATGTTCGTGTATGGCCATTGATACGCAAAGTCATCCATGGTACCTGAAAAGAGAGAAATATAGGAAGAGAATTAAAAATAAGAAAAAAAATGTTTAAATTAAGACTAATTTGATTGAAGTTAATATTGGTAAAAAAAATATTAAATTAATTCCCCGGCAACGGCGCCAAAAACTTGTTGGGTAAAATCTATATACACACAACACGCAAGTATACGTGGTCAACAAGTAATAAAGTGATAAGTTGAGTATCGTTCCCACAGAGAATTAGTTAATAAAAATCACCAAGTACTAACTCGTAACCAACTCAATCTTATTTAAACGAATAAATATCAAATTAAATAAATTAAACTACTATTAAATTCCACTAATTAAATTAAGACTATGGAGATTTAAGATCACAACTTCACTTATTGCTTCATTTAATTTAACACACTTCTCATCAATTATTCTCTATCCTGAATTGTTAATCAAGAACACTAAAGTAGTATTAACCACCTCTCGATGCACTAATACCGTATTAACGTCAATCCACAATTAAGATAGAAATTCGTTAAACACCTTAATTAACTAACTCACTATATCTCTATGTGAATTACAATTGAAGAAGGTTTAAGAGCAAGTTCTCTACCCAATTACATGCGACGTCAAGCATATCTCTACCTTAACACACATCAAGTTTAAGCTATTAACAAAATCCTGAACACATGCTATCATGATCAGATCTAAATCTATACTTCATCTCTCGAGTTCATATAGAGTATCACGGTAATTGATGGCCAAGCAATTAAACAATTAAGTCCAAATCATAATAGACAATCCTCTAAACAAAACATAATAATTGATAACGAAGCATATTAAAATAACCTACACAATAAGATCCATTGTAATCTCAAACAAAGAATTAGTTCATGATTATTGAATTTAAACTAAGAATCCACAATTGAATAATCATTAAAAGATAAAGATAGAAGAAGTAAAGAAGATAGAATCTATTGTGTGTAGATTTGACGCTCCCTCCTTGCTCCTACTTCAAATCTTCAATGGTCTCCAAGTTGCTTCAATCTCCAAATCTAATTAGAACTAGTGTTTTTCTCTAATTTACTCAAATCTAATTTAATAGAATGCTCTCTAATCTCCTCATATTCTCCTTATAATCTATGTTATTTCCCTCCTTTTATAAGCCTTTGTACATGTCTTTAAGTCCTCTTGGAAGTCCTTGAATCAAACAACTCGAAACAATCCTTTTCGGACTCAAATTCGGACAAAACCTCTTCACTTCCGCGTATACCCAGCCCCGGCTGGGTATTTCCTTTGTAACTATCCAGCCCCGGCTGGATAGCAATCTGCTAAAGCTCACAGGTACCCAGCCCCGGCTGGGTACTAAGCACAAAAATGCCCAGTCCCGGCTGGGTACCAATCTGCCAAAACGATTTTCTGCTGGAACCTCCTCTGCTAAAACTGCCATAACTTCTAAACCGAGAGGAGTTACGAGGCCCGCAACATATCAAATCGAAGCTATCGACGAAATATACAACTTTCATTCTTTGAGCTTTGAGAAATAACGAACGCATGATAGTCGAAATTGGACTGGAAGTGACTGCTACGAAAATCACCACCCAAAACGGTGAAGTTCAACGTCCGTTGGTAGAAATGTCATAACTCTTTCATCCGAACTACGATTTGAATGATTCAAGATGTTCCGGAAAGCTAAGAAGATGCTCTACAATATAGTCCAAGCTCCAAGCCAAGAACATGAAATGAACATAAAATTATAAACGATGTCCGGCTTACTTTTGTTTGCATTTTTCGTGCTTTTCCTTACCAATAGTCGCTCACATCGCTTCCAAATGTAAAACCTACAAAATGAACACAAAATGCATGAAAAGTAACTAAGACACATGAATAAAAGAAACTAATTCAAGTAAAAGATACCAGATAAGTAGGTATAAAACCTACTTATCAATACTTGCGTGGTAAAGTGCTATTAAAAATTAGGCAACATGCTTGTAATACACTAATGCATGTTTATAATCAATCAAAGATGAGCGGGATATGAATGACGTAATGAAAGCCAAAACCCTTAATAACGAAACTAAGTTAGAATTACATTGAAATGAAGGGTAAGGTATAATAGAAAGCATACCTGGTTAATTATGATCTAATATGGTACGTTATATGATTATGAATTATAGAATCATAGAGACTTAAAGTGTACGTGTATTAACCAGTAAGTAGACGCCAAAGGCAAGTATTCTAACCCTTGTTCCAGTTCAGTCTGGATAAGCTTTGTAATTCATGTACTCTTTTACATGAAATCTAGAATGATGAAGTCCTAAGCCAATTCTTCCGGCTAGACTTATATTATGATTCTGTCAAGCATGATTGGTAAAATACCGAGTTATATTGGTATGGTTTTCAGTCGAAGACCATACATGTTCAAATGTTTTTGTCGTTTAACGACAGACACGTGAGGTTGCCACAATTAAACGTATACACGTTTAAAGAATGTAGTGTTGATCAACATAGAGTACTATGAGCTGATCACTCAGAAGTGCTCGTAAGCTATGCCGGACATACGAACTTAGTGCCGGGATGTCCTTTTCAAAAGAACTTATGTATGCTCATAATCTTGAGCCATAATTGTTATTCTACTGAATATTGATGGAAAAATATTTTGAAGGAAATGAAGTGCTATTTTGAATAACCAATAATACTTCGTAACTATTGTTCAGTTACTGGAGATATATTAGTTCTATGTTTCAAGCATGTTATGTATTAGAATTATAGTACTTGCTGAGCTAGCCGTGCTCACTCTTTCTTGAACCATATGAACACAGCTAAGATCGAGCGGACTGAAGAATCCGGCAAGGATAAAGGCAAGGCGAAGAAGAACCCGTAGCATACTTATGTAATAGTATAGGAAGAATGTCTGTAATATATTGATATTATGACAAGAACAAATGAAAGGGTTACAAAGAACCTGGGTAATGTAATATTACTTTGATATATATGGAGTTATATTAGTCCTCTTATGACTATTTGAGGAAATGTGTGAATGAATGGTAGTACCGTGTAGCACCATTTGTCGGGTTGGAAGAGACCCGAATTTGGGGGCGTCACAGGTTGGTATCAGAGCAAGAGGTTATAAAACTTAAGGGGGGAATTAAAATCTTAAGCCATAACCTTAGGAAGAATCAAAGAAATACAAAAAGAAAATAACCTTATAAAAATGCATTATGATTATGATATGTATTTTTATTATTTTACTGACGTGTACTAATCAACTCATTTGTTTTATGTAGATGTCAGGAGTAAACGGGATGTTTGTTTATGAACAAACCATAAGTGAAGAGTCTGTGAACCAAGTAGAGGTTGTACCGAACCCTATAGCAGCAGAGCCAGAAGTAGTAATCATTGAGTCTGAAGACTCAGAAGAAGCTGATTACATGTCAGTATTTGACGGGATGATAGAGGAGGAGGTAGAGACAGTCTCCTTTAACCCAGTGGCTATAGCAGCAGAGATAGCTCCTGGGGGGTCGATGGTGTCTCTGTTTATGTCAGTGCTGGATAGAAATATCCATTACTGTCAGGAGATTAAGGAGCTGAAGGCAGAGCTTCAAATGCTTATAGAGGACAAGACTGATGTCGAGTCCATGTGGGAGCAGGAGCATGACGAGAGGATTTTGGCTAAGGACAAAGTCCAGGATTTAAAGCACGAGGTCTTGGAGCTCAAGGAGGAGCTCAAGACAAAAGTGCAGAAAATAGGGAGGATGTCCTATATCTATAGGAGTTCTCACACGGATTTTCAGCAGCAGGTAGCTGGATATCCGGTGGAGGTGGGGCAAACGCGGCATACTATTAGCCGTGATATCATTGCCGGTCTGGCCAAGGCAGATTTCAATAATGCCTTGAGGTAGATGTAGTTTAGTGGTGGTTAGAGTAGTTTGTAGATATTTTTGTAAGTAGTAGTGATGTAAAACCCTTTTTGTATAGTAAAGTAGTAGTCTTTTTGTAAGTCTGCAAGAGCAGTTGGGAACGCAGTTGAAGTTGAGTACGACGTATCATCCACAAACGGATGGACAAAGCGAGAGGACAATTCAGACATTAGAAGATATGCTAAGAGCATGCGTTATGGATTTCAAGGGTAGTTGGGATGATCATCTACCATTAGTGGAGTTTGCGTATAACAATAGTTATCATGCAAGCATAGGTATGCCGCCTTACGAAGCTTTGTATGGTAGGAAATACAGGACGCCACTGTATTGGGATGAGGTAGGAGAACGCCGAATGTTGGGACCAGAATTGGTGCAACAGACAGCGGATATTGTTAAAAAGATTCAGATGCGTCTCTTAGCAGCTCAAGACAGACAGAAAAAGTTTACAGATCTGCATAGAGAAAATCGAGAGTTTGAAGTGGGTTCATACGTATTCCTAAAAGTATCTCCTTGGAAAGGAAAGATACGTTTTGGGAAGAAAGGAAAGTTAAGTACGAGATTTATAAGACCTTTTGAGGTTTTAAAACGGGTAGGTGAGGTAGCTTACATGGTAGCGTTACCTCCAGAACTAGAACGAATACATAATGTATTTCATGTTTCGGTATTGCGTCCTTATAAGCCGGATTATAAGCACGTGATAGAATACGAGCCTATTCATGTCGAGAAGGACTTAACGTATGAGGAAACGCCAATTCAAATTGTCGATAGGAAAGAACAAGTTCTTGCGAAACAAAAGTATAGTTTCAGTAAAGGTGATATGGAAGAACCACGATGCAGAAAAGCAACGTGGGAGGTAGAAGAAGTGATGAAAAAGAATTACCCGAATTTATTTGTGTAATTTTTTTTATATATATATAGCGAGATTCTGGGGACAGAATCCTTATAAGGGGGAGAGAGTGTAACGCCCCAGAAAATTGAACATTTTGTAATTTCTGTTAATAATGAATAAAATAATATTATTTATTATTATTGTGTGTTGAGAAGATGGATGTCGTTTTATAACCTAGAAACGTCGTAACGTCGTAGTATTTTATCTACGTGGGAGAATTAAAGTGTATGAATTTCTAAAACGAAAATAAAAGTTTTCTGAGAAATTTTCCGAAAAAAACACTATTCATCAATTTCTGCTCGGGAATTATTTTTGAACTTCCGAGAAATACGTAATGTTATAATATCAAGATGATATCGATTATGTAATAATAATCTAAGTGTGGAAAATGAAATATTTCGCATGCGTACCTAATTTGAGATAGTTAGGTTATTAAGCGTTAAAAGAAGGAAGTTGTGATCATATAATGTGTAAACATTATATGGAGTAAGGAAGGTAGGTATAATATGACGTATTGTATTATTATGTACGAAGAATGAGATAAGGTATATTTTGAATTAATATACGAGATAGTATATGAGAATTATACGTAGGATATGTATGTTAGGTTATTGAATTTAAGGTAATGGACTGGTGGGATTTTTAGTTTATTGATAGAAACCCAAGTGTATGATTATCACAAGTCCAATCTATTGTAACTCAAGCCCAATAGGAAAGTAGTTGGACTAATTAACCAAGCCCAAGGTGAAGTCTTGAACCATGGGTCAAACCAAGTGAGGAAGTGGGTAGTCTTGATGGGCAAGGATTAAGTGTGATGACCAAGTGTTGTGGTGATCAAGTAAAAGAAGTGGCTAGCAAGAAGACTTGAAGGTTAAGTTGTGAATAGTAAGGAGGTGGAATGAGGAGGTGGGATTAATTATTGTCCATTTTGCCCCAAGCTTTGGTGGCCTATAAATACAAAGTTCATTTCATTTTGTTGGTTGTTTTTGTTATCATCCAAACACTTTCCTCTCAAGCATATAAGCTACTTATTTGGTAGAGAGAATAAGTCACTTAAAGCACTTATAAGCCACTTCAACCTTTGATAGTTTCCAAAGCAAATAGAAGTCTTCAAGGGTAAGACTCATTTTCTTTTATCTATATCTTTTCTATGATAGGATTGATAGAGAAGGGGGATTGCTTGAGAATAACATGTAATAAGTTATAAGGAATGAACTTAAGCCGAATAAGTTGAATAAGCAACTTGAACCCTAATAAGTTGTTAGGATCATGAAGGACTTGTCATATGATGTTAGTATGTTGTTTATAACATGAAAGCATTGATTGAAGGACTTAGATTATTGGTAAGTCATGAGTAAGAAGATTTTTAGTTCATAAGTTGAGAAAGTCAATGACTTATGGAAATAAGTCAAAACCTACTTTGTTTATAATTTGGTGTAGTAAATAAACTTGAAATGATTATATGTTGGTTAAAATCCACTTAGAACGCTTAGTATGGTTGATTTGACAAACTTCGCACGATTAGACGATTAACGTCGAATTCGTGAAATTCTCGGAATAGAAGTCATATTTTGTATTGGAAGTCGAAAACGTTGGTTTTCGATGGAGACAAGTTATTATAGTCATTATAGATTTGCGGACTCGAAAATGACCGGATTCCGACTTAGAACGAAGAAATGAGCGTTGAACGTTCACGAACGTTTATCGTTTTTGTTAAAATGGACTAATAGGTCAAATTTTAGCAAATGAAGTCAAATAGATAAAATTCTTGCATTAACGCATAGATTATGAAATTTGTGAACCGTAGGCTTTTGAACGGACCAATTCGGATTTAAAACGAAGAAGTTATGCGTCCGGGAAGTTAGCAAAATTTTCAAAAAAAAAAAAAAACTGCAAAATTTTCTAAGGAGCAGAGTCCGCGCCGCGGCGCGAATCTAAGCCTTCTTGGCCGCGCCGCAGCGCGAGGCCGGATGATGGCACACTGCTAACTCGCGCCGCAGCGCGAGTCACGGACCAATTAGTGGCGCCGCGGCGCCAGTGCAAGGAAGAAGATAGAGAAAAAGGGTTCCAAGTGTAGAATGAAAGAGGGATTAATAGTAATGAATTGGGATGTAATCGCAACATAATTAAGACATTGTAAGGTGCTTGTAATACACTAATGCATGTTTATAATCAATCAAAGATGAGCGGGATATGAATGACGTAATGAAAGCCGAAACCCTTAATAACGAAACTAAGTTAGAATTACATTGAAATGAAGGGTAAGGTGTAATAGAAAGCATACCTGGTTAATTATGATCTAATATGGTACGTTATATGATTATGAATTATAGAATCATAGAGACTTAAAGTGTACGTGTATTAACCAGTAAGCAGACGCCAAAGGCAAGTATTCTAACCCTTGTTCCAGTTCAGTCTGGATAAGCTTTGTAATTCATGTACTCTTTTACATGAAATCTAGAATGATGAAGTCCTAAGCCAATTCTTCCGGCTAGACTTATATTATGATTCTGTCAAGCATGATTGGTAAAATACCGAGTTATATTGGTATGGTTTTCAGTCGAAGACCATACATGTTCAAACGTATACCGTGAGGTTGCCACAATTAAACGTATACACGTTTAAAGAATGTAGTGTTGATCAACATCGAGTACTATGATCTTATCACTCAGAAGTGCTCGTAAGCTATGCTGGACATACGGACTTAGTGCCGGGATGTCCTTTTCAAAAGAACTTATGTATGCTCATAATCTTGAGCCATAATTGTTATTCTACTGAATATTGATGGAAAAATATTTTGAAGGAAATGAAGTGCTATTTTGAATCACCAATAATACTTCGTAACTATTGTTCAGTTACTGGAGATATATTAGTACTATGTTTCAAGCATGTTATGTATTAGAATTATAGTACTTGCTGAGCTAGCCGTGCTCACTCTTGCTTGAACCATATGAACACAGCTAAGATCGAGCGGACTGAAGAATCCGGCAAGGATAAAGGCAAGGCGAAGAAGAACCCGTAGCATACTTATGTAATAGTATAGGAAGAATGTCTGTAATATATTGATATTATGACAAGAACAAATGAAAGGGTTACAAAGAACCTGGGTAATGTAATATTACTTTGATATATATATGGAGTTATATTAGTCCTCTTATGACTATTTGAGGAAATGTGTGAATGAATGGTAGTACCGTGTAGCACCATTTGTCGGGTTGGAAGAGACCCGAATTTGGGGGCGTCACAGAGAAGGTGGTTAGAGTTGATAAAAGATTACGACTGTGATATCTTATATCATCTTGGAAAGGCAAATATAGTAGCCAACGCGTTAAGTCAGAAGGGTAGGGAAAAACTGCCAATGTTAATTACTCAAAATGAGTTAATAACAGAGATGGCGGGGATGGAGTTAGAAGTGAAGTGGCCTAGTGAAACGACAGAGATGTTATTCGCAATAGAGACTCAACCAACGATAGTGGAACTGGTTAAGGAAGTACAAATATGTACTGAAGAATGTTAGCGAAAGAAAAAGATAATAAAGGATGATGTGAAGACTAAGTATAACCTTGATAAAGAAGGTTTACTTCGGTTTGAAGGAAGAATTTGGGTTCCAAATAATTCTGAGTTGAAAGAAGAGATTATGTAGGAGGCCCATAGTTTGAGGTACTCGATACATCCGAATAGTAATAAGATGTATCAAGACCTTCGTTAGAACTTTTGGTGGTCAAACATGAAGTGGGAGATCGCAGAATATGTTAGTAAGTGCTTAACTTGTCAAAAAGTTAAGGCTGAACACCAACAATCGAGTGGGTTGTTGCATCCACTAGAGATTCTGGAGTGGAAGTGGGAGCATATCACCATGGACTTTGTGGTAGGACTGTAGCATCCCCGAATCCGGACCCCAAATCGCCGCAGATTCGGTACACTAATCATTCTATAACTGTTTGCGGAAGATATAAACATAAATTGTTTATACATTAAACTTTACACACATTTCCCCAAAATCGAGTAACCTTAACTTAAATACAATTCATAAACTTTCTATCACATAACAATATTTATCAAAAAATACTATTACAAAATAGCCACACATTTTATCCCAAGCTGAACTTGGTATTATCTTTTACTGTATCCGAACGCATTCGCATTATCTGCAATGTTTTATCATGATATAGCAAAGGTGAGCATGAAAGTTGCCCAACAAGTTTAAATACAATAATATAACGATATATCATGATTGAAGAGTATGAATAATAAGCTGGCTATAATTCATCAATATAATTGAGAACTAGCACGAACAAACTTTTGACTGAACAAGTTTTAAACATGAAAAAATATTTTTGAACCAACTGGTAATGAAGGTGATCAGCCTTTCATACGTGACTTATACATTCAAAATGTACAGAGTACAATTTTTCATGGCAATCAGCAATGATTAACCATAATTTTGAATAAAACACTCTTATTAGAGTTTAGTAAAAAGAAACTTGTCTGAACCGTTGATTACCGCAACACAATTTATATCGCTTTACCCGAAGACCTAATATTAGTAATATAGATCTCCAATATTAGAATAATATCATCACAATATAATACTGTTATATTTATACACAGGATAACCTAAACACATAACACATAACCCTATCAGTCTATACAATACATAAGACTTAGCATCAAGTTAGACTATTAAGTGTGAGTTGATACCGACACAATTTTATCATCGTATATTAATGTGTCTAGCATTTAAACATGTAGTTAAGTATTAGTCATTACGCTTAAGTCTTAATGTTATTGTTACACTTTGATAATCTTTTCATCACTTCATAACTTATACATATAAGTTTTCCCTTTTCATGATATCTTAGTAAGCAAGATAACCTTTCATTAAATTGAAATATCATTTCATTAAATCAGATTTCATTTCAGTATCCTGAAGTTACTATTTTAGCAGACCAAATCATTTTAGCAACCTGAATTCCATTTCAGCACCCTGAATTCACTATTCTTCTTTACGAAAATTCCAAATCACCTTATTATTTTTCTACCCTTTGGTCAAACACATATACATATATTTCATACACAAAAATTATTTTTCCATAATTTTCCAACTTCCTTTGATATTTTTTCAAAAATTAATTTTAGTGCATAGCTTAAGAAATTAGCTACCTTGTGCTTAACTCCAAACATTCCCATCTCTTGGAATAACCTTATATATGTTAACGTGATGCTCCATTTTAAATTTCGTGGCAATCGGAGTTGTAGAACTCCGTTTATATCGATTTCCGTCGAAAAATCACAAAAATTGTAATGGTCATAACATTGTCGTTTTAACTCGAAATTAGCTCATTTTTGGACACGAGCTACATAATACCATATATTTTAATTTTCCAAAAGGCCGGAATTTATTTAATAATTTAAGTTGCCGAAACAGCCCTCGCAAAAATATGGGCAGCAACTTTTTGGCTATTTGCAGTTTTGGAGTCCTTTACTAAATCTTAAATAAAATGAAATCTATAACTCCGATTAATGATCCATCAATTTTTTTGGATTCTTATCTTTCCGATCTACAATTTTCATCTACCACAATCCATATTTGGACATGTTAAGCTCCCGGAAATTAGCCCGGAAGTGGCTGGTAAAAACTGTCCTTCTAACGGTTTTTATTACCTATGTGTAGTTTGGGAGAAATCCCATAACTCTCTCCTCCGATGTCGGATTTAGTCTGTTTCGGAGTCTATGGAAATCTTATTGAGTGTAATATAACATATCACAAGTCCAAAATTTTTAGGATAACCTAACAAATCCGAAATTTTCTGTTTAGGGCAGCAGTCCTCTAATTCATTTAAAACAAAAAAAACTGTTTTGGTTCTTCTTCTTTGTTCAAGCTTATCAACCCTAAAAATGGAAAGATTTAACCATAAAATATCATATATCATATAGATCTTCCCTCATATGTTTCAAAATCATAAGTTCAACACTTGATCTAAAACACCATATCAAAACACTTTTTAAAAGTTTAACTTTTCCTGAAAATTTCCATTTTTCTATTCCTTTTAATTTCAACCAAATCAACATCCAATATGGTTAATTCCATACTTGAATCCATGGAAAATACATAGATCATAGGGTTTTATACACCCAAATCAAAAACCCTCATCATCAATTACAAAAAGAAAAGAATAAAGCTTGGGAAGAAAAATAGTTTTATACCTCTTTGTTTTTTTTTCCACCTTCTTCTTCCTTCCTTCCATGGATGGACCTTGGTTTCATGAGAGTCAAAATCTCCCTTCCCTCTTCTCCACGTGGCTGCCGAAATTGGCCCCTCTATTCTCTCTCTCTCTTTGGTTCCTTGCAACTTGGAGAATAAAAGAGATGGAAGAAAGAAATAAGATATATTACAAAAATCTCCACTCATTCTCTCCTACATAAATCCGGCCAAGCTCCTTCCTTTTTCTCTTGATTATGGCCGGCCATGAGCCTTTCTTCTCCCACCCATTCTCTTTCCTTCTCTCTTAGATAATTGCCAAGAGGTTACTTGCAATAATAAACAAAGTGTTGGTAAATTAAATTGATGACACATGGAGAGTTGGTCACCCACTAAAGTAAATCATCATCACACTCATCTCCCCTCATCTCCTTGCTCTCTATAACCGGCCACTTGGCCTAATATTGCTCCAAATTTTTTTGGCTTTCCTTTAAATACTTATTTGATTTAACAAATGTCCAAAAACTCCTCTCCCACTTTGGCCAAAAGTTGGGCCATTCCTTTAATGTTTTGGGCTTTCCAAAATAAATCTATTGGACATAAAAATTTAATTCTTTAGGCCATGAAAATCAATCATAGTCCAACACTCTTAATATAATCAAATGTCCATCATGTCCTTCCTTCAATTGGGCTCCAAGTTTGGGCTCCCTTTTTATTTCTTTTTGGGCATGCACATTCTTATTCCTTTATCAACTAATTAAAATGAGTTTGGGCTCCTCCACCAAATAAATTAGGTCAACTCTTGGGCTATAAAATATACATAGTCCAATACCTTAAATTCTTATCCAACCCACATAATTTAATTAGGATTTTCACTTACTCAATTATAACATAAATCCTTGCTCATGCACACTTATTTCCTTAACCCAATTAGACTTGCTATAATTAGTTTATAAAATTAATCATTTGAGATATATAAAATAAATCTCTTAAAATTAGTATATAATTAAATACTATTATTCTCCCACATATTAACACTTAAGCTTTTAACACTTAGCTTTTAAATTCCCAAATTAGGGTTTTAAATATCTGAATTAGGTTTTCAGATTTTCAGAACTAAAATTAAAGTTTCTGAGCGTATCGTTAGGGTTTCTAAAAGTTCGTTAGATTTTACTAACTTAATCAACATATGATTAATATAACTTTAGGATTTCCTAAAGTTATAACTTATCTGATCAATCCTTTATCTTAAATCTTTACGGTTCACATATGTAATCAAATATACCGACTAGTTTTCACTTCGATACTTATCCTTGATAATTCTTCAAAAGAATTTTAAATCTACCATAATCTTATACCTCATTACTAGACTATCACTTACAGTCTATCACATAAATCAAGTCTTGTCCAAAACTTTTGAAATTCTTGGAATTTCATTACATAACTGCCAATTCCATAGACTTATTTACTGTCTAGGTCCTAATATTGAACCTTAAATCAATCAATTATGATTTTAATAAATTGTCTAAATTCTCGGGTTGTCACATTCACCCCTCCTTATAAGAATTTTGTCCCCGAAATTCACCTTACACCTTACACCATTCACACATATTACATGCTACCCAATACACCACTCACAAGAGTAAAAGGTTTAAAATTGTGCTGAGGGGTCATATAGACCATGAACACATAGATTTGACGGTATTCATACCGTAAAACAAAACATTACTTGGTCTGTTTACAATCAAAAAGAAGGTAAACTACCGTTGCTAGTACTTTAGGTGATTAGCCCATTGTACAATTACGTCATGCATAACGTATTAATTATTTTTAGCAAATATTTACGCTATTAGATTGGATTATTTATCCAAACAACATAGTTCACCTCAGTCTTATCATAAGATTACGTTCCAAAGCAATTTGGTAAATTAAACTTTTTTGAAAACATTTTCGAGAATGACGTCATGATGCCGTACTGTATTTACAGTCCGTTGTGGATTCCGTCATTTGGTGATTTTATCATGCTACATCATACCATAGTGGAATAGTGACTTTAAGTCAAATTCACACTAAGTAATACTGCATTGATGACTCCATCATTTTTTATCATATCTGCAACAGGTTATATGGTACATAAGTGATAAATAAAAACAATTTTTTTTTAAAAGGCACATAGTGCGTATTTAGCTTGATGTCAAAAATTTGAGGTTTAGCATAGCTAGGAGTTTAGGAAAACCTAAGTCTCCACTAATGATCATTTGCTTAACAATCTATCTGTTCCTATTATCCTCAATACTCCATTCACACATACCTATACCCAGTTCATAAAACCACACTTATGAGTCCATAAATTGCCACAATCATATGAGTTCACGAACTTTCCTAGACAGACCTTTGGCGTCCATTCGCTGATGGGTTCATAAACATTTCATATAACTATAAATCAAGAATGTCACACAAGTATGAGTTTTAAGAACTCGCACTTAACCCTATATCCTCTACCTATGACCTATCTATTTGTTATACACATAAGAAAGGAATCACCCTCTTAACATGCATATAGAAAATAGCGCGACACAACATTTCAATGATTATCAATGCCAGAAACTAAGTGGTTGTCAAACCAAACTCGGCCACTAATCAATATAGAAAGCTAAGTGAACAATTCCCCGCCCATACAAAGAATTGGTCAACCTAACCACTACATCGACCAGGAAGCTAAGTGATTCTAAAACCAAGTACAAATTCCCCGCCCATACAAGGAATCATTCAACTCAGCTGCCGACATAAGTTCTCATTGAAATCCCCTCCTAATTTTAACACCTTTTTCCATACGAATTTCAATTAATCCATATTCATAATCCATAACTCTTTCATGAGTTTTCATAGTACAACTGATACACAGCATCTTGCTGTAAACTTTTTAATCATCAGATTGATTCTTTCCGGTTGTCATAACCTTAACAGATCATGGGGTGATCTCATCGTATATATTATGATTCAATTCTATAACTTGATCGTTTTGTTTTACGATCTTCTATCCCTGTACTTTCAGTCTTTTAGACTCGATCTATTTACCATTACTGTTCAACTTTATTATCAGAGTTAGGGAACTCTGTGTCTTTACACTCGCCAAGATTCATCTTTGAATCTTACCGACCAACTAACTCTATTTGAGTTAGTCTTATCCTAATCACTACGGTTATCGGTCTCAGGTATTCCTACCTAAGCTTTATAACCAACAACTTTGATACCAACTGTAGCATCCCCGAATCCGGGCCCCAAATCGCCGCGGATTCGGTACACTAATCATTCTATAACTGTTTGCGGAAGATATAAACATAAATTGTTTATACATTAAACTTTACACACATTTCCACAAAATCGAGTAACCTTAACTTAAATACAATTCATAAACTTTCTATCACATAACAATATTTATCAAAATATACTATTACAAAATAGCCTCACATTTTATCCCAAGCTGAACTTGGTATTATCTTTTCCTGTATCCGAACGCATTCGCATTATCTGCAATGTTTTATCATGATATAGCAAGGGTGAGCATGAAAGTTTCCTAGCAAGTTTAAATACAATAATATAACGATATATCATGATTGAAGAGTATGAATAATAAGCTGGCTATAATTCATCAATATAATTGAGAACTAGCACGAACAAACTTTTGACTGAACAAGTTTTAAACATGAACAAACATTTCTGAACCAACTGGTAATGAAGGTGATCAGCCTTTCATACCTAACTTATACATGCAAAATGTACAGAGTACAATTTTTCATGGCAATCAGCAATGATTAACCATAAGCTTGAATAAAACACTCTTATTAGAGTTTAGTAAAATGAAACTTGCCTGAACCGTTGATTACCGCAACGCAATTTATATCGCTTTACCCGAAGACCTAATATTAGTAATATAGATCACCAATATTAGAATAATATCATCACAATATAATACTGTTATATTTATACACAGGATAACCTAAACACATAACACATAACCCTATCAGTCTATACAACACATAAGACTTAGCATCAAGTTAGACTATTAAGTGTGAGTTGATATCGACACAATTTTATCATCGTATATTAATGTGTCTAGCATTTAAACATGTAGTTAAGTATTAGTCATTACGCTTAAGTCTTAATGTTATTGTTATACTTTGATAATTTTTTCATCACTTCATAACTTATACATATAAGTTTTCCCTTTTCATGATATCTTAGTAAGCAAGATAACCTTTCATTAAATTGAAATATCATTTCATTAAATCAGATTTCATTTCAGTATCCTGAAGTTACTATTTCAGCAGATCAAATCATTTTAGCAACCTGAATTCCATTTCAGCACCCTGAATTCACTATTCTTCTTCACGAAAATTCCAAATCAACTTATTATTTTTCTACCCTTTGGTCAAACACATATACATATATTTCATACAAAAAAATTATTTTTCCATAATTTTCCAACTTCCTTTGATATTTTTTCAAAAATTAATTCTAGTGCGTAGCTTAAGAAATTAGCTACCTCGTGCTTAACTCCAAAAATTCCCATCTGTTGGCATAACTTTATATATGTTAACGTGATGCTCCATTTTAAATTTCGTGGCAATCAGAGTTGTAGAACTCCGTTTATAGCGATTTCCGTCGGAAAATCACAAAAATTGTAATGGTCATAACTTGGTCGTTTTAACTCGGAATTAGCTCATTTTAGGACACGAGCTACATAATACCATATATTTTTATTTTCCAAAAGGCCGGAATTTATTTCACAATTAATGTTGCCGAAACAGCCCTCGCAAAAATATGGGCAGCAACTTTTTGGCTATTTGCAGTTTTGGAGTCCTTTACTAAATCTTAAGTAAAATGAAATCTATAACTCCGATTAATGATCCGTCAATTTTGTTGGAATCTTATCTTTCCGGTCTACAATTTTCATCTATCACAAACCATATTTGGACATGTTAAGCTCCCGGAAATTAGCCCGGAAATGGATGGTAAAAACTATCCTTCTAACGGTTTTTATTACCTTTGTGTATTTTGGGAGAAATCCCATAACTCTCTCCTCCGATGTCGGATTTAGTCTGTTTCGGAGTCTATGGAAATCTTGTTGAGTGTAATATAACATATCACAAGTACAGAATTTTTAGGGTAACCTAACAAATCCGAAATTTTCTGTTTAGGGCAGCAGTCCACAAATTCATTTAAAACAAAAAAAACTGTTTTGGTTCTTCTTCTTTGTTCAAGCATATCAACCCTAAAAATGGCAAGATCTAACCATAAAATATCATATATCATATAGATCTTCCCTCATATGTTTCAAAATCATAAGTTCAACACTTGATCTAAAACACCATATCAAAACACTTTTTAAAAGTTAAACTTTTCCAGAAAATTTCCATTTTTCTATTCCTTTTAATTCCAACCAAATCAACATCCAATATGGTTAATTCCATACTTGAATCCATGGAAAATACATAGATCATAGGGTTTTATACACCCAAATCAAAAACCCTCATCATAAATTACAAAAAGAAAAGAATAAAGCTTGGGAAGAAAAATAGTTTTATACCTCTGTTTTTTTTCCTCCTTCTTCTTCCTTCCTTCCATGGATGGACCTTGGTTTCATGAGAGTCAAGATCTCCCTTCCCTCTTCTCCATGTGGCTGCCGAAATTGGCCCCTCTATTCTCTCTCTCTTTGGTTCCTTGCAACTTGGAGAATAAAAGAGATGGAAGAAAGAAATAAGATATATTACAAACATCTCCACTCATTCTCTCCTACATAAATCCGGCCAAGCTCCTTCCTTTTTCTCTTGATTATGGCCGGCCATGAGCCTTTCTTCTCCCACCCATTCTCTTTCCTTCTCTCTTAGATAATTGCCAAGAGGTTACTTGCAATAATAAACAAAGTGTTGGCAAATTAAATTGATGACGCATGGAGAGTTGGTCACCCACTAAAGCAAATCATCATCACATTCATCTCCCCTCATTTTCTTGCTCTCTATAACCGGCCACTTGGCCTAATATTGCTCCAAATTTTTTTGGCTTTCCTTTTAATGCTTATTTGATTTAACAAATGTCCAAAAACTCCTCTCCCACTTGGGCCAAAAGTTGGGCCATTCCTTTAATGTTTTGGGCTTTCCAAAATAAATCTATTGGACATAAAAATTTAATTCTTTGGGCCATGAAAATCAATCATAGTCCAACACTCTTAATATAACCAAATGTCCATCATGTTCTTCCTTTAATTGGGCTCCAAGTTTGGGCTCCCTTTTTATTTCTTTTTGGGCATGCACATTCTTATTCCTTTTGTCTACTAATTAAAATGAGCTTGGGCTCTTCCACCAAATAAATTGGGTCAACTCTTGGGCTATAAAATATATATAGTCTAATACCTTAAATTCTTATCCAACCCACATAATTTAATTAGGATATTCACTTCCTCTATTATAACATAAATCCTTGCTCATGCACACTTATTTCCTTAACCCAATTAGACTTACTATAATTAGTTTATAAAATTAATCATTTGAGATATATAAAATAAATCTCTTAAAATTAGTATATAAGTAAATACTATTATTCTTCCACATATTAACACTTAAGCTTTTAACACTTAGCTTTTAAATTCCCAAATTAGGGTTTTAAATATCCGAATTAGGGTTACAGATTTTCGGAACTAAAATTAAAGTTTCTGAGCGTATCGTTAGGGTTTCTAACAGTTCGTTAGATTTTACTAACTTAATCTACATATGATTAATATAACTTTAGGATTTGCTAAAGTTATAACTTATCTGATCAATCATTGATCTTAAATCTTTACGGTTCACATATGTAATCAAATATACCGACTAATATTCACTTCGATACTTATCCTTGATAATTCTTCAAAAGAATTTTAAATCTACCATAATCTTATACCTCATTACTAGACTATCACTTAAAGTCTATCACATAATTCAAGTCTTGTCCAAAACTTTTGAAATTCTTGGAATTTCAGTACATAACTGCCAATTCCATACACGTATTTCCTGTCTAGGTCCTAATATTGAACCTTAAATCAATCAATTATGATTTTAATAAATTGTCTAAATTCTTGGGTTGTCACAAGGACTTCCAACAACAAGCAAATGATACGATGTTATTTGGGTAATAGTGGATCGGTTAACCAAATCGGCTCACTTTCTACTAATAGGAGTTTGGTATAACCTAGAGCAACTAGCTAAACTTTATGTCAAGGAAATTATTTCTAGACATGGAGTACCTGTTTTGATTGTGTCCGATCTTGATCCACGGTTCATGTCGAACTTTTGGAGTTGTTTGCAAGAGCAAATGGGAACACATTTGAGATTAAATATGGCGTATCATCCATAGACGGATGGACAAAGTGAACGGATAATTCAAACACTAGAAGATATGTAAAGATCTTGCGCTATGGATTTCAACGAGAGTTGGGACGAACATCTGCCTTTGGTGGAATTCGCTTACAACAATAGTTTTCACGCTAGTATAGGCATGTCGCCTTACGAAATATTGTATGGGAGGAAGTGTAGAACACCACTTTGCTGGGATGAAGTAGGTGAACGTCGAATGTTGGGACCTAAGATGGTACAACAAACGACAGACATGGTTAAGATGATAAGAACTTAATTGGTAGCGGCTCAAGATAGACAAAGAAAGTTTGCAGATCATCATCGAGAGAATACGGAGTTTGAAGTAGGATCGTATGTCTTTCTAAAAGTGTCACCTTGGAAAGGGAAGAAACATTTTAGGAATAAAGGGAAGTTAAGTCCATGGTTTGTAGGACCTTTTGAAATTTTAGGAAGGGTAGGAGAGGTAGCTTATGAAGTAGCTTTACCTCCAGAGATGGAAATAATACACAACGTGTTTCACGTGTAAGTGTTGCGTCCGTATAAACCGGACTACATGCACGTAATAGAATATGAATCTATTCATGTAGAAAAAGACTTAACATATAAAGAACTTTCGATTCAAATTGTTGATAGAAAGGAACAAGTCTTGAGAAATAAAGTAATACCTTCAGTAAAGGTAATTTGGAGTAACCACGATGCTGAAGAAGCAACGTGGGAGCTCAAAAGTAAAATGAAGGAAAAGTTTCCTCATTTGTTTATGTAAGAATGGCGAGATTCTGGGAACAGAATCCTTATAAGGAGGGAAGAATGTAACGTCCGAGAATTTTGGATTTTTAATGAATTAAAATTCTATTTGATTATATGGATTTAATGAATTTAATTGATTAATTATGTGAGTAAGATGTGTGAAGGTCATTATATGACCTAGAATGTGTGGATGTGGTTAGTATTCTGGCTATGTGCTAGGATTAATTGTTTTGAATTATCAGGACAAAAAGGAATATTTTTAGAGAATATTCCTTTAAAAACACTATTCAACCGATTTCATTCGGAGCTTAGGTTATAAATTCCAAGAAACACGTAATGATACAATATAAAGATATAATGGAATATCCGATAATATTTCCGTTTTGGCAAACGAAGTTTTCCCTTGCGGACGTAAAACCTAAGGGTTAGTGAAAGAGATATCTGAAAGGGAAATGTAATGCGTATAAACATTTAGGTTATTCTACGTATAACAACCAAAAATTTTGGATTAACAAGAATTTAGGTTTAAAGAATTAGTTATTAATAAAATAAATTTTTATTAATACTATTACGTGCTATATGTTCATTAATCGTTCTATAACCTGGAAGGATTATTAATCGGGAGGATTCTGGCTACAAGCTAGATTGAACGAGTAAGAATTTTCAAGACAAAAATAAAATTTTTCCGGGAACAAAATATTATCGGGGAAAAAGACGAAATAGGCACTATTCATCCGACGAAACCTATCGGTTAGGGTTTGAATAACCTAAGCCTTTTCGAGAGTTCGGTATATCGAAATGACATTTCGTCGAAAGATTTGGGGATAATATATCGTGAAAAGTTATGTAAGTCGATAAAAGTTTTTCTCAAAACACGTACAGAAATCGAACGAAATAAAAATGATGAAAAGTAACGTTGTGTACTTTTCACTCGTTTAGCTACGTTAGGGGAAAACGTGAAGGAAAATGCTTGACGCCAAAAGGTGTTTTTCAGTTTTTCAAAGATCCGAAGAATATGTAAAAGTTAATCGGTAAAAGAAAGAAGAAATATCCAAAAATATTTGGATTCCGAGAATCTCAGTTTTCAAACTGTCGGACGAATTTCGAATTACGGAAGCACAAAGCTTCCAAGGTAAGCTAGCCAAAGGAGGTGGTGTGGCCACTTGGCCACCAAGTAAACTTGGTGGCTAAGTTATGAATAGTAAGGAGGTTGGGGCCAAAATGACTAAAATACCCCAAGCCTTGAAAATCTATAAATAGGAGGCTTAATCTCATTTGAATGGGATTTTGAAAATCCTACACTTTGAGAGAGAAAGAGAGAGAGTTCTGATGAGAAAGGAAGAGAAAGAGAATGAGGAAAAGCTAGTTTGAATGTACGCTTTGTCTGACGGAAGGAGATTAAAGAAGAACGGTAATTCGAACCCTAATTCTTCTAAATTTTCTTTAAGTTTTTATGTTCAAAAACATAACTTAATGAGAATAAGAAGTAAAAGAGATTTGTAATGATTTCATATGGTTGAAATCATGAGAAAATAAGAAATAAGAAATAAGAAATTTAGTTTATAAATTTCTTAAGCAAGTATAAGATACGTGAGGATTTTGAGCGATCTGAATGAATATTATGAACGAGTAGGTGAATTAAGTAAGGAATGGTGTTCTAGAACATCAAATTCCAAGAAAAAGTGAAATCGTAATCCAAAATATCGATTAAAAATGAAGAACGAATGAAGAACGTGAAGAACACATGAAGAACACGAAGAACGTTGTTGATGGACAAATTTAAAACCATCATAATGTAATTGTTGTTGATGGACAATTTTAAAACCATCGCGTATAATTTAGATGCTTATTGCTTGGTTAGGAACATTAGAAACGTTCATGAAGAACGAATTAAAACTTATCTATAACGAAGTTATGGCGAAACGTTCGTAAAAGACGAGCGAGAATTTGAAAGTTAGTAAATGAACCCGAACGTGTAGGGTTTCATAAGAATGTAAAAGAACATAGAAAATGTGAGTCGTAGACTCAACAACAAACAAATTCCGAGTTCGGATGACCGAATTACGGACAAACGAATGAAGAACGTTAATAACGTAAAAATGAACGATAAATGAAGAGTAAACCAATTGAATGACATGTTAATGGATTCAGAACGAAGTTCAGACTGTGGGTAATCGAAGTACGTAAGGTAAGGAAGAAAATGTCTTTGGAACGACCTCATTCCGAGTTATAACGAAGAAGTTATGAGATCGTAAAGTACGCATCTCAACCTTGACTTATCACTTAGAAAATTTTCTAGGGTTTTGGCTCGGCGCCGCAGCACCGAGAAGTGACACGCAGCGCGTAACAGTGTCCAAGTACATTGCAAGAGTTTGCCGCAATGCGAACCATAGTACAATTTGTGGCACCGTAACGCCATGTACAGTACAAAAATCTTCAGGAGTGTGGCGCCGCAGCGCGGCCCACTAAGTAAGGACTCGCGCCGCAGCGCCAGTCCGGGAAGAGAGGAGAGAGAAGTAGGTCGCGCCGCATCATGAGAGGAAGGGAAGGGCACGGCGCCACAGCGCCAGTGTAGAGTAATGCCCAGAAATGAGATTTTTAGTTCTCAGTTACTAGAGGATGTGCAAGAAAGAAATATGGACATAATGTTCAACTAATGTAACACTTAATCAAGTGTTTTAAACCTTTAGTGAAGGTTGAACGAAAAGATTAAATTAGACTAAAAGAATGTAAATGCTAGATTATGTAACCGATATCCGGGGACCACAGTCGTGATGAAACGAACGTGAGGATTTACTATGATTGTGATTCCTTAGACGTTGAGTAATGAGGGTAATTAATAACATTTAGATGTTATGTTATGGTAATGTAAGATGAATGTAAAGCGTATAAACGCTGTGAACGTAATGTTGTTGCGAAGAATGATCGGTCTTAGCATAAAATGATCTGTATGGCTTCGACATTAAGAAAGAACAAACAACATGGGGTTCATGGGATTGTTAATAATTGAAATTAATTAAAACCTTGAGTAAAGGTTGAATGAGAGATTAAGAGATAAGCAACGTGAACGTTGAATACGTAAACGAACCTCGTGAATTGTATTCTTGTTTGACGAACGTGCTAAGTATACCCTGGTTGTATGACTTAGATGTTGACAAAGGTAGTAAGTAAGATACAAATGGTATCAAGAAAGTCGTAGCGAACGGTAAAAAGATTAATGAAAGCCGGTTGTGAGTCGGATGAGAATGTTAGAATGAAATGTAAGCGTTGAACACTTTAATCGACGTGAAGGTTGAGTGTACGCAAATATTAAACGGGTAGAACCTACACCCTGTGTATGGTTTGACTGTAATATGGCAAAGACTATTGATTAAACCTATGAACGGTGAAGAAACTAAATTGAAGACAATAACGTATAACATTAAGAAGCCAAGTTAATAATTATAACTTGGACAATGTTCCGAGTTGAGGGAATCGGACGTTGTAAGATATGAATAAGTTCATATGAAATGTTTAACGCTATGGTTTCATAGTATTGACATTGAATGATCGTTCGGAGTATATAAAAAACTGTATGACTTAGACGATGATGAATGAATCCTGAGGTATGGCAATTAGTTGCCAGAAAGCCATATGGAATATGAATTTGACTTAACGAACATTATAGTTTAATAGTTCAGATAAGTTAAGGTAATTTAGGTTGTAGTACAATCGTAACCTTTGATGGTTGACATATGGGAGCTGGGCTAAACAATTCCTTAAGAGAGCGAAGGTATATATGAAACTTGCAACCGATCTAACTCACTGTAATGGCAGTGTAGATGAGACGGGAACTTGTTTGTTAGTTGTTTGTGGGAATCCACTCAGAGTACCATATGAACTACTATCAGAGAAGCGATGTGTGCTGAGTCCTAGAAAAGTATACGAAAAAGATAAGAATGTGAATCATCAAAGATGATGAACGTGTTGAGTAAGACATCTACGTATGTCATGAAACCGTAAACCGGTGATGAAAGTTAGTCGCGTAAAATTATATTGCAAGAACGCGAACCTTAAGAAGTAGACTTAAGTAAACCAATGCGTAACTCAAGTATATGACTAATTGGTGTATTTGTTATTTCCATAAGTGTTATAGGGATTAGAATGAGCAGTTCAGCGTAAGCTATAGCTGTACGTAAGGCAAGATTCCTAACTTCATTCATACTATATGAATGCTAGTTTCTTAAACTTCTCAGATGTTGAACTTGAGAAGTTCTGTCTGTGTGCGAATATGCGATATTTGTACAAGGTGGTAGTATGTATGAGGTCGTGTGCCACAATGTGAGCACTTCGGTGTTTCTATGATATGAACTATTCTGTGATTGAACTGTTCAATAAGAGCATGTTTTGTTTATACATGAACCGTAATTGTTAATTTTGTGCTATTGATTCTAGCCAGACAAAATGTGCATGGAAGAGAGTATAGAATGAAAGTATTTCAAAGTGAATGTGACTAATGTTTTAAGATGATAGGAATCAAGACTATTCCTATTATTCAAGGTGTTTCGTAACCTTGTTCGGTTATTGAAGTCTGAAAAGAATGTTTAATTTCTTGAAGTTGTTTGTTCAACTATTATGACTTGTTGGGCAATTGAATGCTCACACTTGCTTTAAATGAAAAATATTTTCAGCGAACGATGTTAGAAGAACTTAAGGACCCCGTATAGATCAAGCTGACGGTATCCAGATGAAGTGCCATTCAGAATGTGAATGAGCGAGAAGATCAAGTGAAGACTTGTAATGTAGAAAGATGAAAATTAAACTATAGACTAGTTTAAATAACTATATGTATCCTTGGTGGTGGATAAAAGTAACTCTTGTAAGATGAAAGGAATAATGTAATTATCATTATTTATAATGAGAATGGTTCTAAGGTTTCGAGAACCTTGAATTTGAGAATGTATGTTGTTATAATTCGTTATATAATGATGTATGTTGGATGAAGGATGTACTCGTGACGTACGGAATCCGGGTGTGAAGATAGACCGAATTTCGGGGCGTTACAATACGTATGAGATACGAGGATTATACTAGTTAAAATATGAATATGGTATGAAGAATAGTATGTTGTATAATACGAATATTGTATGAGTACTAGGTGAAAAGGATACGGAGTTTATACGCATGGAATACGATTAGTTCTAATTAAATAATGTGCTAGGGATTTGGTATAATCCAATTGGACTTGGATTAATTGCAAGCCCAATGAATTAGGTAAGCAAGCCCAAGTCAAGGCCCAATAATAATTTAAGACAAACCCAATCCAAGAAGTTAAACCGCGAGTCGAATCGGTGGGTCACGGGATGGGTAAAACCCATGGGGCAACCCATGGGAAGACCCAAGGGCATGTGGGCCGGCCACTTGGCCACCAAGTAAAGTGATTACTTGGTGGCTAAGTTGAAGAGGAGGTGGCATGTTGACCATTTGCCCCCATTTTAATTTCCTATTAATACAAAGCTAGGGTTGGTCATTTGGTGTTTTGAAAAGATTGTCCAACCTATATTAAGAGAGAGAAGGAGCTATAAACACATAATCAAGCTACTTTCATGCAAAACATAAGACATTTACCAAGAACGCGAAGAACGACAAAGGTAATAGCTCGTAAACATTAATCTTCATCTTTTTCGATTTCTTTCTCGTAGAAGAATCGTAGATTGGTGGAGCATGTTTAGTGAGGAGGAATAAGGATGACTATTAATAATAAAAACATTGATAAGTCATGATCGAATAGAAATCGTAATGGTTACGTAAGTTAAAACCGTTGAAAGTTATGAACGTGAACTTAGTTGTGATTGGACGATTTAAAAACAATCATGGTTAGGGTATGTGCATATTATTTGGTTAGGGTGTAGATGATGAATCAATGGAGTGCTCCATTTGATTTGGCTTATAGAACACGAGTAACGAAGTTATGGCGAATTTTGCGAAAATAGACGTTAAACGTCGAAAACATAAAAATCTCGGATTAAGGGTCAAAAGTTGTCGTGTGACTTGAAAAAGTTGGTTTTCAATGCCAACACGTGAGATAGGGTATTTAAGAGTTGTGGACGCAAGAATCGTCGAATTTCGACTTATAACGAAGAAAACGAGTATTGAACGCTCGAAAACGATAAACGAACGTTCAAAATGAACCAAAAGGTGAATTCCGAGTTAACAAATTCGAAAATGCAAAATTCTTATATAAACACCTAGAGTATGTAATTTGTGAGTTGTGGGTTTTCGAATGAGCCAATTCGGATGTAAAACAAATAAATTATGAAGTCGGGAGTTTCGTTGGAAAAACCAACTAGTGCACAGGGGCAGCGCCGCAGCGCCAAACCCAACATAATAGGAAGCACCGCAGCGCCAGATCCAACCTTGTCCCCTGTTAATTGGTGCCGCAGTGCCGAAGATATACTAGAGACTGGCGCCGCATCGTCGGCAGTGTAGAAAAGTTGACCAAGTTAGGTTTTGATTCTAAATTAAATGTAAACAAATAGTAAGACATGAAGGTACCTAATGTACATAATAAGGCTAACTTTAAATAACTTATAAAGTGATAACGTTAGAAGATTATGTCGACGTAGGGATTTTTGGGTGTCCCTTTCTGTTACTTGTTCTTTGGTGTTCTCATTTTAGGTGAGATTTGTTTGAAAAAATAAGTGAAAAATGTCCAACATATATAATATCGACGATGGGCATGTTAAGAGTGGCCAGTTGGTTTTTTAAATGGTTGTACCAATACAACCGAGAAAAGGTTTGCACATTAACCCAGGGATGTGACACTGATATGGGTCGGTGAAACCGAGATTCGTTTAGGGTCTGGGGACTTGGTTATGCGGGGGGAAGGTTTTAGGTACCCCCGACATCCGTGTTACCACGGTGACCGCCTCTTTTCAAGAAACCGTTATCTAAATGTGTGTGTGTGTGTGTGTGGGTCAATGTGCTGTTATATGGATGTTTTGCAAGGCCTCGTTCGAACCTATATACATAGGGTTTGAATTTATGTAAAAATTCAATTTTTAACAAGATATGGCAGTGATGTTTTATAAAAGAGGTTTTCAAACCCTGATGCTCAATAGGAATTGAGATATTTTACACTCCAATTTTTATTAAGTGATTGGCTGGATTGATTTTAATTGACGGATGCGAGGCATCCGTACGAAAATAATATACAAAAATAATGCCGACTTCCTCGTGGGTATGGAATCCATCTGAGGAAATTCAGACACCGCAGAATAATTTACAAGCTACTTATAGCTGAAAATGTCCATCACGGGAACCAAATCTAGATCCAATGGGATGAATCTGTGATCACATGATTCCTAGGCGCACAGAATGCTACAATTTGTATGAATGCAGTAAGTATATATATATATATAAAAGTTGTAAATATATATAAAGACATGATCACCAACCACGAAGCACCTCTATGGGGGATCAAAAATGTAAATAAAGCCGTAAGAGCGATCAACTGCCACGAATGAAACTCCAGGCAGGACGAAAATAAATATATATATATATATATATATATATATATATATATATATATATATAAGCATTAAATGCACCGGATGTAAAATCCAGGCTCATCGAACAGAGTTCGACCACAATTCATATATATAAGTATAAATATATATATAAGCGAATAAATGCACCGGATGTAAAATACAGGCTCATCGAACAGAGTTCGACACATAAATAATATATATATATATATATATATATATATATTAAACTATATATATATATATATATATATATTAAAGTAATAAACGCTCCAGATCGAAGTCTAGGCTCATCGAACAAAGTTCGACACACAGTTCATATAAATAAATGTATATATATAGAAAAAGCAAGTAAACGCTCCAAACTGAGGTCTTGGCTCAATCGAGGTATAATTCGATAATGTTAGTTAATATATATATATATATATATATATAGACTGGAATGAAACTACGGACCGAAGTCCGGGCAAAAGCAAGCAACTCGACTCTTAACGTGTAAAAGGGTGTGTGCAAAGATGAAGAGAAAAACTCTAAAGTGTGTGAGAAGGCTTACAGCTGACTGCTAAAAAAGACTTCTACATCTTTATAGTGGGTAAACACTAACTTTTGTGGGCACAAAAGAAGCTTTATATGAGTTCACAGGTGTTTAAAAGTGGGAAAATACATTGTATGGGCGAGTGTGGAGCAAATTGTGCAGGGTTTCCCCATCTTTTTTCCTTAGAAAATCAGCACCCCAAGCCCTCTATTTATAGGCATTTTAGCCGCAGGTGTACCAGAGGCAACCCGGGTTAGCCCGGGTTTGTCGAGTCGGGTCGTCTCGAAGTACGTGCACTCATACACTGTAATGTCCACTCGGATTTTTAGAAGTGCAATCCGGGCATCCGTTTGTGGTATACATGACCTATTTCGGACCGCCGTTGTCGAGAGTTGTATGATGGCATGTGATTATAGTTTGTACGAAGTAATTGAAGATGGGACGATGCCCTCCGGTCTTCAAGCTTCAACTTTCATCCGTTACCCCGTACAATAGTCACTCATGATTGGTTAGCCTTGTGGGACATCGTTGCGTAGAGACGTGATGTGGCATCATGTTTGACGAGATGACGATGTTGCCCCTCACCGGTGTTATCGCCGGATTGGGCTAATAAAGCAGACGTTGCCCAGACTTCGCTGAGATTTGACTGCTGCAATTGTTGAAGGTCCTCATTATACTCTTTGAGGTGTGCATGTCTTCTCGATGTTATTGTCGGGTTGGTGCAATGTATCTCGTTGTGAGCGTTGAGATTGAAGTTGGTCACATTTGAAACAAGCTTTTCTAGGGTTATCGTCGAAACTGCATTCCTTGGGTTTATCGCCAAGGTTGGGTGCTATTCCCATGGTTGAGACTGAGACTAGATTCCTCGAGGTTATCTCCTATATTAATCGGTCTTCTCTGGTGGTGCCGGTATTGTATCTGCAGGCCTCTGGGTTACATCTGAGGTTTAAATTGTTACTCCCAGATTGAGGTTTAGATTGTTCCGGGGTTTGATGCTGAACTTCCGGTAGTATTCGGTATAGATTTGAATTGTCTTTCAGGGTTCTCTCTTAAAAGGTGAATCTGTGACAATCCGATATTTTCTATATAAATAAATCATAAATTTTGCGTATAAATATTTTTTTTTATTTTAAATAAATATGCGTGTTATGTGTCAAGGTAATGTGCAATATATTTTTATATGTGATAAATAAAATTTATTTATTATATTAAGTATTGCAAATAAATTTTTTTTTAGAATTATTGATTATTATCAATTATAATTTTTATACTAATTAATTCCTTATTGGAAATGTTTTATTAATTATTTTTCAAGGAAAATATAATCTTATATTATTTAAATAATATATGAAATGATTTTAGTATAATTATAATGATTATTTCATTATATGAATTTGTTCAGGATGTTAAGTTAATTATTTTAACTTAATTAAAAATGTTATTTATGCAAGGTAAATCAGATATGGAATCCAAACCCTGAATCAGAGTTTTGATCAAGGAATGAGAATAATAATATTATATTATTATTTGCGAGTGTTATAGATATGTGTATTATGTGTGTAAGGTTAATGTGAATATCCGTTTTGATGAAACAGTTTTATTGTTCATGATAAACTCTAATTTTGGTTATGGGGTAAGGAATAATAATAATAATAATATAATATTTTGATTTTTCAGTACTATATATATGTATTGTATGTGGACTGACAATGGTTGTTCAATTGTGATGAATAATGGTGTAGTATTTGAAAACCATAGCATTAAATTATTTAATCTTATTTTTCAAATTAAAAGGGTAAATTTTAGATTATTAAATATCTGTGTTATATGATTTATATTATGTTTTATTTAATATTTAGCTAATTATAGAAAACCCTAACTATGAATGAAAACCCTAATTTACAATATTAGAAACTCTAATCCGGAAACTTAAACAAGAGGTTTGATCTGTCAAGAATTGTGTTACTTTGATTTATAACACATGCGATAGACTTTAATTACTAATTAAAGTAAACCTAGTTAGTAAATTAAAACCCTAAAATCTAGAACCCTAATTTAATTTCTAGAAAACCTAATTGAATTATGGAAACCATAATTTTTGGTATTATAAACCCTAATTGCTATAATTGGCAAGGTTAATTATGATTAGTGATACTAAACCCTAATGTTTCCGTATAACTTTATTATTAGCCTACTCAAATTACAAAACCTCAATTTTATTATTTTAGAAATTAAAAATCAATTTATTTTTGTACAAACCCTAGTTGCTAATTGATACAAATGCTATGTGCTAAACTTTAGGGTTAAACCCTAAGGGTAAAACCCTAAGGGTTTGTATCAAATGACCAATCTAGAAATAAAAATTATATGGAAATAACCAAAAAGCCCTTTTGTCACATTTTTATGTTTGCTTGCAAAATATATACAAGATGAGAGTTGGTGACCAACTCATCCCTACTTCATGTGACTCAAAATGGACAGCACACTACCCTAGCTCAGCCATTCATGCATTTAATTTGTTTATAAAAAGATTGAAGGAGTGAGAAAATGCATTTGTTTACTAAAAATTGCACAACACCTAACCAAGAGCTCCTCTCACTAAAACCTCCGAAATAATCAAGCATTTCAGTCCCTAATATCAGCCCCACGAAGTTCAACAACAAATCAGAAATAACAAAATCAGAAAATCAAAGATTGGATCAAAGAAAGGTATAAAACCCTACGTTTAAATTCTGTCCATAATTGGGTGTTAGATGTTAGTTTTTGTTGTTAGAATATGTTTTATTTAGTTTCTAGTGATGATCTGGGTTGGTATTACATAGACCCATAACATCAAAATGCTCAAAATCAAGTTTTTCAAAAATATGGAAAAGTTCATTTCTGTGATTTTTCAGCAAATGTCAGACCCCATAGATTAGTGTGTTTTTACTGTTTTTGATGTTTAAAAGTTGTAACATGTAGCCTGATATGTGATATTTAATATGCAAAACGAATCAAGGACATATCAATTGTAGATCGCAAGTTATAGCCGGTCAAAACCCGTTGACCAAATCTGTCAAATTACCGAACCCAGATTTTTGATGAACAAAATCTGTGTTGCACTTTGACCAGCAATTTTTGGTTGGATCTATTATTTTTATGATAATGTTAAGTTTTATAGTTGTAGTCCTACATTTTTCTACACATTGGAGTTGATAGATCACATAAATGTTACATTATCATCAAGTTATAGAGGTCTAAAGTAGGCACCTCGAACTGTTTTTCATGAAGAACAGTGTTGTCAGATTGTTTGGAGGCTTATATCTCCCAGATATGATGTTGTTTAAACGTTATGATTGTTGTTAATTGTATTCTGGTAATTCCTCTACAAGACCCAAGTCATAGATTTTCCAGATTCATTAAGAGGAGAAAGTTATTCACGGTCAAAGTAGTGCACTCGCTCACTGCCATATGATTTCTGGGCAGGCTAAAGAACACCTATAGCGACGGTTCTGTCAATATAGGTGGTCTTTAGCGATAAATAGTATTTTATTTTCCAGAAATTAATTAATAAATAGAAAAAAATAGTTTTTAATTATTAAAAATATAAAATAAATTATTAAAAATTATTTTAAATTCCAAAAATTAGTTTTTAATTATTTTAAATATATTTCATAAATATTTAATATTTTTGGAATATAAAAAGTATTTAATTTATTTAATTGGAATATTAAATAAATTATTTAATAATGATTTTAATTAATGAAAAATCATTTAAAATTATATTATGATATATAAAAATATTTGAAGTTATTTTTAATAACTTTCAATATTATTTGATAATTTTCATTAATAATTTAATATTAATGATAATTAAGTTATTTGTTAAATGAATTAAATAATTAAATTAAAATTGATTTTATTATTTAAAAATCATTTTAAATAATAATAAGGTATTTAAAAATATTTTAAGTTATAAAATATAACTTTTAATATTTAAAGGTTAAAGTCATTAAGTAATGATATTTAATGATATTAAATTTATTTAATATTTATATTAAATAAATTAGTTTTAAAATAATTTTATTATTAAAAAAATCATTTTAAATGAAAATAAAGTATTTAAAGATATTTTAAGTTATAAAATATAACTTTTAATATTTAAAGGATAATTTCATTAACAATTTAATATTAATGATATTAAATTTATTTAATAGTTATATTAAATAAATAGTTTTAAAATGGTTTTATTTATTTAAAAATCATTTAAAAGGGATATAAATGAATTTAAAATATTTTAAGTTATAATTAATAACTTTTAATATTAATGGTAATTATTTAAGAATGATTTTAAATGTTTTAAAAATCATTTAAGGGTAATATAAATATTTTAAAATTATTTTGAGTTATTATACATAACTTTAATATTTTGGCAATGGTTTCATTAATAGTTTAATATTGATTAAATGTTAATAATAATAAAATTGTTTGATATTTAAATCATTTATTAATGATTATGATATTTCAAAAATTATGGTAAATGGTAATAATTATTTTATAATTATTATAAGGTCATGAAAAATAGTGTGACTGTTGTTTAAGTTATCTATTTGGATATTGAACTTCGGGATAGAGTCTTAGACTCGATTTTTACCCGATAAAGTTGTCGGTAGACCGACATGATTCAGAAATTGATCTGGACTTAGATAATTTAGTTAGTTAACTGTTTATTTGTGATTCAATGGTTGTTAAAGTTGTGTGACAATATGATTAGGAATGTGTTGATGTTTGTTTATGAGTCAATGACTGTTGAACAGTTGTGATAATGTGATTAGGTTATGTGCTGACTGCGAAATGCAGTACTATGTGTTATGGAATATTGTTCTAATCGAACGAATGATTTGATTAATGATAGGTTGTCATATAAAAGATAAATCTAAGTTGCGTAATTGTAAGCAGCGAATTCGGCAAGTATCCTACCTTTGCATTTTCTTTATGCAATGGACAAGTGTAAGAATGTTTCAAAATTATGTTATTATTGTACAGATTGTTAAACCTATATTATATACACCCATTGATTATCAACATGTTAGTATATGATAATTCAGTTATATATTCTGTTCGTTAATTTTTATAAATGATTATACAAGTGTCCCCACTTGGATAATCATTGTATTTAATCACATGTTGATACACCTTTGATATACATATATGTTGAATTATATATTATTGTTGAACAAGATAAGACCTTTGTTATGAAAAGCCGACAGGTATGAACATCCTAATCATGGGAAAAATTTTATGCGCTACGACGGACAAAGGATGAACGATAATATCGTTCTAGCAATGTAGTATTGATCAATACAGGGTACAACGGGGCTGATCACCCTCCGTGCCCGTAAGCAATGGCCAGTTTACAGATGAATTTCTGTTTAAACCCTTTCAAAAATGAAAACAATGTTCATAGTATGTCACAGAAACCCCATGTATAGTCAATACGCAGTTTTAAAAATTTGAACGAGGGTTGTTATGTTATTATTATTGGTACAGATTACTTCACAACTATTGACTTGTTGTAGAAGAATATTATAAAGAAAACATTTAAATTTTTTCAACTTATATATATATAAATACTTGTTGGGCACTCAAATGCACATCCTTGCTTAATTTAAATATTTTCAGATAAGTGTGAACAGCTAGAAGGCTCTGCCAGGATGACGTGAAAAGGAAAGTAAACAGAAAATGTTATTGGTATCATTTTTAATAGAAGGACTAAATTAAGTTAATGATATGTATTATATATCATGTAAGGAATGTAGTAAAGGTTGCGTACTTGGGATTAGACTCTGATAAATGTAAGTTAAGTTTAAGTTTTATATTATGGTTATTATTATTAGTATTATTCCGCTCATAGAAATGGTATCGTGAAGTACCGAGTTTGGGTTTCAAGTATCCGGGTTCGAGGGACTTTACAGGATGATATCAGAGCTATAGGGTTAGAAACCTTAGTTGGGTTAGACCTTAGGCTATAACCTTAGAACAGAGAAAAACGTTGAAAATATAACTAACTCATATAGAGTTTAAAAGAAGATGAATTAAATAAATTTATCGTAAGATAAAATAAAAGATAACTTATATAAAACTATAATGTGTTGTGTGTATTTATTATTTGCTAGTTAAGATAATTTTGTGTGTAGGTGTTAGAAAGGAACATAATTAGGATACCCTTAAGTCGTAAAGAATAAGTCAACGTCCATAACTGAGACAATATCAAAGCTAATAGTTGCAATAGAGGCTCACATTGAAAGCTACCTCAAAGAGGTGGTTATTTTGGAAAGTATAGTACTGGATCAAGAAACGCTAAGTATAACTGATAGTTAAAGTATAGTTAAAGGATTATAAGTGGTCAATGTCGAGTTCTTAAACTCATATGTTTGTGATGAGTTCTTAAACTCATAATATGTTATAAGTTGGATAAAATTGGTATAGTTAGTTGTGAATGGATTATTAAGGATGATGGGAATAGATAAGATACTAAGCAATTGATCCTTAGTGATGGTGAAAGAAATAGGTAGTATTAACATTAGTTGAATATATATGATTCTGTGTTGTGTATATGATAAGTATGTTTATGTAATGATTTTTTTTTAATCTTTGTGTTGGACAAAGTTATAAATCCCGACTTTTGTAATCACAAAGGGATAACGAATGTTTAAAGCACAATGTGCTATGGCATGACAAGTGTTATGAATATTGATCTATGTTGGATTAATGGGATAAGTTGGTATAAAGATAGTAGATATTTATTTGGTCACAGGTTATTACAGTAGACCGAGTTTTCAAAATTTAATATTTTGAGTACATGATTGATTGAATAGAAAGTTTTGCGTTTTATGTTAAGCGTTTACGATAAGGCTTATAATATAAGAATAATTTATGATAATGTCGTCAAGACGAAAACGAAACCAAAGGGGAGAAGGACCTGTCAACAAAGCTGGAGGACAACCAGACCCGACACCAAATTTTTGCAAATGTGGACGATCAAGCTATGCAGAACGGAATATAAGCCGTAGGAAATCAGCCAGATAATCGTTCGACAAACTTCAAAGACTTCAAGACAACCTGACCGCCAGGATGTAGAAGATCAACCGACCCTGTTAAAGCGTATGTGATAGCTAGGATTACGGTGGGGCAAAAGACAACTTTTGTCACCTATATGATAAAAGAAGATACTTTTAATTAATAAGCCAGAAATGTGATTAAAAGAAAAGTTTGTGTGTGGAAAGTAAGGACAGAAGGGATATATATCTTTCTAAAATGTCCCAATTCAGGAATGTATAGTAGTGTGTTATGTGCGATCAATGAAGCATAAGGTGAAAGACTGTTCAAAAAGGAGAAGGGGAACCAGGAATACGAATACGGAAAAAGGTAGCAGAACATTGATGACAACGGGACCAACTTCAACAAACAAACCAACGAAATCAACCGCAAGCGTCTTCAACATGACTATTCAAGATTCGGTAGCAGCCGGGAATGCAACTCCAGGTATTACTCGAACCAATATTATTATATATATATATATATATTATTTTCTTATATATAGTAAATTATTTTTATAAATTATTTTGAAGGAGGAATTTGAGTTCTCATAGAAATCAAATTTCTGTTTAAGAAGATAGATAAGCTTTTTGCTGAATATTTAAAGATCAGTTCTATTAAAGAAGATCGAGATCTACTTGCGAAGATTTGGTATGCTATGTACCCTGGTATGTGTAGGTTTTAAAGTGGTGATTCTGGGGACGAAATCTTTATAAGGGAGGGTGAATGTGACAACCCGATATTTTCTATATAAATAAATCATAAATTTTGCGTATAATTTTTTTTATTTAAAATAAATATGGGTGTTATGTGTCAAGGTAATGTGCAATATATTTTTATATTTGATAAATAAAATTTATTTATTACATTAAGTATTGCAAATAAATTTATTTTTTAGAATTATTGATTATTATCAATTATAATTTTTATACTAATTAATTCCTTATTGGAAATGTTTTATTAATTGTTTTTCAAGGAAAATATAATCTTATATTATTTAAATAATATACGAAATGATTTTAGAATAATTATAATGATTATTTCATTATATTAATTTGTTCAGGATGTTAAGTTAATTATTTTAACTTAATTAAGAATGTTATTTATGCAAGGTAAATCAGATATGGAATCCAAACCCTGAATCTGGGTTTTGATCAAGGAATGAAAATAATAATATTATATTATTATTTGTCAATGTTATAGATATGTGTATTATATGTGTAAGGTTAATGTGAATATCCGTAATGATGAAATAGTTTTAGTGTTAATGATAAACCCTAATTTTGCTAATGGGATAAGGAATAATAATAATAATATTATAATATTTTGATTTTTCAGTACTATATATATGTACTGTATGTGGACTGACAATGGTTGGTCAATTATGATGAATAATGGTGTAGTATTTGAAAACCATAGCATTAATTGATTTAATCTTGTTTTTCAAATTAAAAGGGTAAATTTAAGATTATTACATATCTGTGTTATATGATTTATATTATGTTTTATTTAATATTTCGCTAATTATAGAAAACCCTAACTATGAATGAAAACCCTAATTTCAAATATTAGAAACCCTAATCCGAAAACTTAAACCGGAGGTTTGATCTGTCAAGAATTGTGTTACTGTGATTTATAACACGTGTGATAGACTTTAATTACTAATTAAAGTAAACCTAGTTAGTAAATTAAAACCCTAAAATCTAGAACCCTAATTTAATTTCTAGAAACCCTAATTGTATTATGGAAACCCTAATTTTTGTATTATAAACCCTAATTGCTATAATTGGCAAGGTTAATTATGATTAGTGATACTAAACCCTAATGTTTCCGTATAACTTTATTATTAGCCTACTCAAATTATAAAACCTCAATTTTATTATTTTAGAAATTAAAAATCAATTTATTTTTGTACAAACCCTAGTTGCTAATTGATACAAATGCTATGTGCTAAACTTTAGAGTTAAACCCTCAGGGTCAAACCCTAAGGGTTTGTATCAAATGACCAATCTAGAAATAAAAATTATATGGAAATGACCAAAAAGCCCTTTTGTCACATTTTTATGTTTGCTTGCAAATGTATACAAGATGAGAGTTGGTGACCAACTCATACCAACTTCATGTGACTCAAAATGGACAGCACACTACCCTAGCTCAGCCATTCATGCATTTAATTTGTCTATAAATAGATTGAAGGAGAGAGAAAATGCATTTGTTTACTACAAATTGCACAACACCTAACCAGGAGCTCCTCTCACTAAAACCTCCGAAATAATCAAGCATTTCAGTCCCTAAGATCAGCCCCACGAAGTTCCACAACAAATCAGAAACAACAAAATCAGAAAATCAAAGATTGGATCAAAGAAATGTATAAAACCCTACCTTTAAATTCTGTCCATAATCGGATGTTAGATGTTAGTTTTTGTTGTTAGAATATGTTGTATTTAGTCTCTAGTGATGATCTGGGTTGGTATTAAATAATAATAAGGTATTTAAAAATATTTTAAGTTATAAAATATAACTTCTAATATTTAAAGGTTAAATTCATTAATTAATGATATTTAATGATATTAAAGTTATTTAATATTTATATTAAATAAATTAGTTTAAAAATGATTTTATTATTAAAAAAATCATTTTAAATGAAAATAAAGTATTTAAATATATTTTAAGTTATAAAATATAACTTTTAATATTTAAAGGATAATTTCATTAATAATTTAATATTAATGATATTAAATTTATTTAATAGTTATATTAAATAAATAGTTTTAAAATGGTTTTATTTATTTAAAAATCATTTAAAAGGGATATAAATGAGTTTAAAATATTTTAAGTTATAATTAATAACTTTTAATATTTAGATAAATAGTACATTAATATTTTAATATTAATGGTAATTATTTAAGAATGATTTTAAATGTTTTAAAAATCATTTAAGGGTAATATAAATGTTTTAAAAATATTTTGAGTTATTATACATAACTTTAATATTTTGGTAATGGTTTCATTAATAGTTTAATATTGATTAAATGTTAATGATAATAGAATTGTTTGATATTTAAATTATTTATTAATGATTCTGATATTTTAAAAATTATGGTAAATGGTAATAATTATTTTATAATTATTATAAGGTCATGAAAAATAGTGCGACTGTTGTTTAATTTATCTATTTGGATATTGAACTTCGGGATAGAGTCTTAGACTCGATTTTTACCCGATAAAGTTGTCGGTAGACCGACATGTTTCAGAAATTGATCTGGACTTAGATAATTTAGTTAGTTAACTGTTTATTTTTGATTCAATGGTTGTTAAATTTGTGTGACAATATGATTTGGAATGTGTTGATGTTTGTTTGTGAGTCAATGACTGTTGAACAGGTGTGATAATGTGATTAGGTTATGTGCTGACTGCGAAATGCAGTACTATGTGTTATGGAATATTGTTCTAATCGAACGAATGATTTGATTAATGATAGGTCGTGATATAAAAGATAAATCTAGGTTGCGTAATTGTAAGCAGCGATAAGGATTTCTCCTTATTGGCGCGTAATTGGACGACCAAACCCCTTTCCTAGACAGAACTTCTTTAGACTTTATCAATAATGCTATCTAACACTATTATTCAAATAATATGAATTATTGATCTGATAATTGAGATATTGTGCAGTGACAATTATTGAAATAACAATAATATAAAATATCAACGTTGCAATTATTGAATCAATAAAATAAAATAAAATATTGAATAATAATTACTGTAACAATTATTGAGTAGTGCGTTCTTACGTAAGAATCAGTAATCCAACAATACTGTGCAATTCCGTGTGTTACTGTAAACCGACGCGTATTACTTTATTTTAACTACCGGGTATTCCAACAGTGTTAACGGTAACAAGTACGACGTTATTTATAAAAACTAAAACTTCTCGTTATCTTCATCTGACAAATTTTTTGTTATGGGGCCCACAAATGGTTGCGCTGATGTACAAATATTCTCCGATAGTAAAAATATTTCACGACCCAACGAATATTCCCCGACAACAATGAGTATTTTATAACCACTTGCTTATTTAAAATATTTAAATATATCACCCTTAACTTTAATATTTTATCAATTTAACCATTTACTGAATAGTAATTATAAGAAAATTGAATAATTTTATCTCATAAAATTCGGGGTCTTAAAATCTCCCATCCTTAGGAAATTTCATCCTCGAAATTTACGTACCTGGTATTTCGAAGAGTTGAGAATACCTTGCTTCATTTCAGATTTTATCTCCCTGGTCATAATGATTTCTCCATTGCTCATCTCCTGTATTTCAGATATCATTCTAGAATACTGCTTCAAAACAAATGTTAATTGATATATCACAATTTGTTAACTTCAGTAAGAAAATTTAGCTTAGGTAGGATATACACTAGCGAAGGATATTACACGTCTCTCCCCTCCTAGTTCTTGTAACATTCCATAATTTTAATTGTAACATTAAATATTTATTGAATTATATAAATATTTAATGGATATGTTTATCGTTGAATAAAAATTTGTTTAATTGATTTAATTTTATTTGGAGAATTATTTGTATTGTGTTATGTGATTAAAGGATTTATTTAATTAATTGTGATTTGAATTATTTAAAATAAATATGAAAGCTTGATTAAATATATTGTTACAAATAACTATATTATAAGGAGTTATTAAAATAAATTAAAGTAGTTTTAATTTAGTTTTATCCAAACAAGGCTTAATATATTAATTCTTTAATATTTAAAGGGTTTTTGCCAAACAAGCCTTATGGCTGGAATTTCTAGTTTTTAAAAATAAATAAAATAAATAATATAAATAAAACAAATAAAATAATAAATATAGTATATACGTTATTTGGATAACTGATTATAGCTATTAAGGCTGTATCAGTTTCTTTTGTTTACGCTTATTATTCAGTTTGTTTTTGGACATAACTTAGTTTGCTAGCCTAGAGAACTTAACAGAAAATTGAGAGAAGGGTTGAGAAAAATTGAGAGAAAGCTTAGGTTTTTCAAGCAATTCTAGTGGGTTAGCAAAAATTAAACGCTAATTGAAGGCATGTTTACATGACTTTACATATATATGTACATATATGAGTTTTACGACATTAATTTTCATACTCTGTGTAACCTTCCAGAAATTTAAAGTGTTATATTAAATATTTATTGAATTATATAAGTATTTAATGGATATTTTATTATTGAATAAATAATTGTTTAATTTGATCTGATTTGATTTAGTTAATTATTTGTTAATTAAATAATTTAGGAGTTAAGAAAATTAATTGTTATTGTAAAGCCCCAAAATCCAGGTACTTGAAACTAGAATTCAGTGCTTCACGATAACATTTCTATGAGCGAAATAATACTAATAATAATAACAATAATATAAATATTAAACTTGCTTTGCATAATTATCAAAGTCTAGCTCCCAAGTACGTAACATTTAATCATTCCTTACAATACATGATAATAAATATATAACATTATCTTAATAATATTAAACTATTACATAAGATAACATTGAAAGCATTCAGCAACATTTTCCTTTCCCTTGTTTTTAACAGAGCCTTCAAGTTATTCACACTTAGCTGAAAACATTTAAATTAAGTAAGGATGAGCATTTTAGTGCTCAGCAAGTAATAATAATTATGTATATATAAGCTGAAAGAATTTAAATATTTTCTTTATACTACCCTTCTACAACAAATCAATGGTTGTGAAGTAATCTAAACTGATAATAATAATATAACAACCCTCTTTCAAATTTTTGAAACTATGTACTGACTATAAATAGGGTTAAGGGGACATACTATGAACATTGTTTTCATTTTCAAAAAGGTTAAACAAAACTTCATCTGTAAACCGTCATAACTTACAGGCACGGGGGTGATCAGCCCATTGCACCCTGTATTGATCAATACTGCATGCAATAACGATATGATCGTTCACTCTGTCAGCCTTGGACGCATAAAAGTTTTTCCCGTGTAAGGGATGTTCATACTTGTCGGGGTTCCAAACCAAAGCAATTCGGTTGGATAATAATAAGGTTTTATCTTGTTCAATAATAATCTATAATTCAACATATATATACGGGGATTTAACAAAGGTGTATCAACATGTGGTTAAATGCAATGGTTATCCAAGTGGGGACACTTGTATAACCATTTTTAGAAATTATCGAACATAATATATATCAGAATTACCATATACTAACATGTTGATAATCAATGAGCATATATAATATAGGGTTAATAATCTGTACAATAATAATATAATTCTGAAATATTCTTACTCATGTCCATTGCATAAAAAAAATGCAAAGGTAGGATACTTGTCTGATGCGCTGCTTACAATACGTAACTGAGATTAATATTTTATATCACGACCTATCATTAATCAGATCATTCGTTCGATTAAAACAATATACTATAACATATAGTACTGCATTTCACTGTCAGCACATAATTTAATCGCATTATCACACATGTTCAACGGTCATTACATCACAAACAAACATTAATACAGTCAAAATATCTAAGTCCATATCAATTTTTGAAATATGTCGGTGAACCGACAGCTTTATCGGATAATTATTGAGTCTAAGACTCTACTCCAATGTTCAATATCCGTAAGTATCAGTCATATTATTTTAAATGACTTAATAAACATTTATTAATTTATCATGAATTTTCAAACACCGAAATCATTATTATATGATTTAAATATCAAATAATTTTATTATCATTTAATTATTATTAAACTATTAATAATACTTTTATTCATTTACCAATGGTATTAATATTTTATTCATTTACTAATATTATTAATCTTGATATTATTTAATTCACCTCTTAGTATTATTAGTTCGCTAATAATACTTTTATTCTCTTACTAATATTATTTACATCTTAATAATATTTTAATACTTTACTAATATTATTAATCCTCTTAATAATATTTTAATCATGCATTAATATTATTACTTTAATAATATCTTACTTATAATACTATATGTTATTACTCTAATAATATTTTAATCATGAATTATTACTTATTTAAGACATCACTTAATTATTTATTTTCTTTTATTCATAACTTAATTATTTTTAGAAAAAATACCAAACTGATTCCAAAAATTCTCCTCTTCTGTATTTTGACAGAATATGAACCCACAAGGATCCCCAAATATTTCTGGAATTTTAGAAAATGATCTACTATTTTTAAAGTTTCCAAAACACTCGGATCTTACTTCATTTTTCATAAATTGAGTTCTTCTCAGAAACATCTGAAATTTTTCGGGTATGCTCTCCTAACATATATGAACCTACTGTAAAAATTTCAAAATTTTCTAGTGTATACATATTGAGATATTCGAAGGTAAATATTTAGGAGTCCTTTACGGAAATAGTCATTACGCACAATCTATAACTCAACATGTAGATAACTTCTCAAGGTACCTCTGTGAATTTTCCCAAATTTGTAAGAGACATGAAACTGTCTGAAACAGTCCCAAGAATAACGGGAAAAAATCTATTTTAGGGTTTTTGAACCCTTAACATTCCAAGTGGACTGTTTTGGGGAAAACAGCCCCAAAGGTTTCAAAACTTGCTAGATTTGTGTTCCATCACTTGGGTTTAATAGATAACTCGTGTATCTAGCACCCCCTTCGACGGATCACAAATCCAAGTTATAAAACATGTGTTACACACAGATTTAGTGGAAGAAAACAAGAACTTTCACCCTTGGAGAACATATGCTCATATTTTTCCGCTAAGCCTTTGATCTAACACTCAAGATACTTAGTTCCATACATGATGATATGTAGGACTAGGGTATCTTGAGTATTTGTTCATAACCCCAACAAAACTCAAGCTAGAAAAACAAAGTAGAAGAATAAGATGAAGGTTAAGTTATACCTTGATTTAATGGCAACCTTCCTTGATTTACCAAAGTAAGTGATTAACTTAGAATGCATAAAACAAACTAGCACTCCTCTCTATCTCTATATGGCCGATCCTCTCTCCCTTTTCTCTCACTTGAAGTTGCTAGCTTGGGAGAAAATTATAAGAGGAATAATGAGAGAAGAAATGAAATGAAAAAAATGAAATAAAAGGATACTTGCAAAAATATAGATACACTTAGTGTATCTAGCTATTATCCCCCATACTTTTATTGTCCCATGGATAAAAGGCTTCACCTTATCTCTTCCAATTAAGCCTAATCATGTGGTTAAAGGTGCTAAGTAGATTTTCTACCAATGGGAGCATGACACACTTGTCCTTGTGTGTAAGACTTACTAATTAAGGAACTTGATTAACATAATTTGGTTGCCTTAAATTACCTAATGTGGGCGGTCCCCCTTGTCCCATTATATCCTCCATTTTTCTTTTATTTAATGAACAAATTTGATTAAACAAAAGTCTACAATACCCTTAATCAAGTGGGCTAGGGTTTGGTCTTGCATTTTATTTCTTTTGGGCTTCTAATTTAATTAGTTGGGCTATGTAAGTAATATAGTTTAACAATTTTAATTTATATTACCCTAATTGTTTATGTAGGATTTCTATTCCCAATCTTATGGAATTTAATTTTCTTATACATTTGACTTTAACTCATAACCTAATTAGGTTTACTAGAAATAGGTTTAAAATTATTAGTCATTTGAAATATCAAGATTATCCACTTAAGTTAGTATACATATTAAATACTAACCATTCCTTATTACCATAACCCTTAGGTTATTTAATTGTCTTACCTAATGTATAATTAGGTTATGAAGCTTTCATTTAGGGTTTAAAATAAAATAAAATTAGTTCCTAAAATTTGTAATTAGAGTTTCACACAGTAATACAAGGGTTTGTCACATAACACCGTAATTAACCAACCCTTATTGGTCCACATATACAGTACATATTTATAGCACTGAAAAATCAAAATATAATTATTATAATAATTCTAAAAATCATCTCGTATATTATATAAATAATATATGATTATATCTTCATGGAAAATAATTATTAAAACATTTCTACTATAAAATTAATTATGATAAGTGTAAGACCCCAGCTTTTATAAATAAAAATGAATTTTCTATAAATATCATTTTTAAATATTATCGAATGAGTTTGATATAATGTTATAATTGTGGGTAATATTTATAAATTTTGCAAAGTACGCAAGTTGTTATATAATATTCGATTGGTCGGGGAATATTCGTTTTAGCAGGGAATATTCGTACAACGACACAATCATTGGTGGACCCCACAACAGAATTATTGTCGAATTGAGAAAACGTCAAAAATACTTTATGAAAATAACGACGGAAGTTTTACCGTTAACTTATGAAACACCAGGTCTTAAAAGTACAGTAATACGCGTAGTTGCACAGTAACACACGATATTGATTATTGATGCTTACGTGAGAAGTCACTCAGTTTTGTTCAATTATTGTTACAGTAATTGTTGCATAGTATCTCACGTTATTTGATTCAATTATTGTCAATATTTTATAATCAATAATTGAGACGACAAAGTTATTAATATTATTATTTGCAATATTAAAGATGTCTAGAAGTTCTGTCAAGGAGAGGTTTGGTCACCTAATTGGGTGCCAATAGGGAGAAATACTTATTGGAAAGCCCCTTATTTCCTGGGAACGACCTGGTCGATTAATATTGTGAATTATAATATTGATGTTAAATGTTGTTAAAAATATTGAGGGAGATTATATATATAATATTATGTGTGGTGAGTGGAATATATATAATATTATGTGTGGTAAGTGGAAATTATATAATATTATGTGTGGTGAGTGGAATATATATAATATTATGTGTGTGTGAGTGAAAAATGGTGGAAAAGTAGAATTTTGGTGGAAAAGTGGAAATGGTGGGATGAGAATTAATATTATATATGGCATTAATTGTAAAGGGTGGGGAAGTGATGTGAGACAGGTGATGTATTTTTTTCAATCAATTTGTGGCTATATGTATATTATATATATAATTGTATAGCATATGTGTGGGTAATGGTAGTCCTAGTAGATAAATTTTGGCAGATTATGGATTGATCTGTCAAGCTTGAATGTTATTGGCCAATTTTTTCAATCATGCAACATGAGTGGCAACTTATAAATTACGGAGCATTTTAATTTGTAAAGGCTTTTAAAGTGGCATGTGTTCATTTTTTTCATTGCCCAACTCTTTGAAAAATATTACTAATGCGTTGGATCAGTGGAGTTGTGAATCAGCAAATGATTTCGTCTGAATTCCTACTGTACAATCCAATAGTATCCTTCCACTCTCCTATAAATAGAAGCTCATTCTTTCATTATTTCTTACGAATTCACTGAAACTCCAGAAAGAGAAATTATAGAGAAACTATAGAAAAGTATTCTGTTACTTTCCTATTCTTATATCCAGTTTCTTTTACGGTAAGGGGTATTATTTCTTTTGTATTCATGAAGAGAACTTATGTTATTCCATTATTTATTATTCTGTTAGAATAACCTGTATACGCGGGCTACCCTATACTTGGTGAAATTCTTCTGCTATTCCATTCGTTATTATTCTGTTGGAATATCATGTCTGTGCGTTTTACGTCGGACCTGATTCCATCTTTATTATTATGTTGGAATATCTTGTCTGTGCGTTTTACGTCGGACATGATTCCGTCTTTATTATTTTGTTGGAATATCATGTCTGTGCGTTTTACGCCGGACCTGATTCCGTCTTTATTATTCTGTTGGAATATCACGTCAGTGTGTTTTACGTCGGACCTGGTTATGTTAATTATTATTCTGTTGGAATAACCTGCTTGTGCGATCTATCGCATGCTTGGTTATTTCTTTTGTTATTCCATTCCTTATTATACTTAGTTGGTTAAAGTTTTGACTTCTATACTCCATAAAATTAGTGGAATATTCTTGATATTCGCGCTTCATCCAGTATCTTTTCATGGAAATATTCTTCTGAGCATTCTTGAATTTTACTCTACAAAGAAGTATCATGTTGACACTTTGGACATTATTAGTTCCTGGATAAATTAATTCTTAAACTTATTTTATTGAATTCTTATATCATTATCATCATCCTCATGTTTATACTACGTTGAAAGTCATCTGTGGCCTGTAGTGCATAGATGGACTTGGTATGATTATGACAAGGGATTATTTGGTATAATCATGACCGTAATATTACAAATGATGTGGTAAAAGTCCTCATTGGCCCGTAGTGCTTTGATGGACAGTTGTTGGCCTGATTATGACTATTCAGTGATTTGAATTATTTATTAAGCTGAGTCCCAGCAATAAAAGTGATGAAAAACCTTTTAAATCATAAAAGATAGTAGATTTTATTCTCTACTTGACTCTTTTAATGGATTGCTTGTTCCGCTGCTGTTAAACTTGATATTTGTTATATTGTATTAGAGATAATATATTACATGTCAACTAAACCTTGTTTTGTGGCAGTATCTGAAAATGACATCCGAGAATGTTGAGAATAGCAATGGAGCACAGAAGACCGTTGAGTCTCCATATATCTATAATCAGGAGAATGTGCATCAGGAAGTCGACAATCCTCATGCAAACAACAACACTGACCAAATGATGAATGATGGATTGTTCAGAGGCTTTATGCAATTCATGCAACATCAGGCGAGAGCGGCTCCTGTCCATAATGTAGGTGGAAACACTGGAAACTTTTGGATGGTCACCGCTAAACAGTTCAAGGAGCTGGGACCATCGGAGTTTATTAGAGAGCCAAAACAACTTAAGGCGGAAGCATGGATAAAGCAGATCACCAAGATATTTGATATCTTAGGATGCTCCGAGGAGCAAAAGGTTCCCTTCGCCACCTTCATGTTGCGTGAAGAGGAAGATTACTGGTGGGAATCTGTAAAATGTACACACCCTGATGCACTCAAGATGTCTTGGGATAAGTTCCCAAAGCTATTCAACGATAAGTAATTTCCCTAGAGTATTCGTCACATGAAAGAGGTGGAGTTTATCAAGTTGGAACAAAACAATATGACTGTGTCATAATACGAGGCTAAATTGAGGAGTTATCCCGGTTTGCATCTAATTTGATCGATAATGAGGAACAAATGACGCAAATTTTTTAAGAGGTTTGAAACCGGAGATACGTCAATATCTTATTTCTCATAAACTGTGTTTGTACTCAGATGTTGTAAATAGGGCTCAATTATTGGAGCGCGGTAACGAGTCAATGCAACCAAGAGAAAGCAGCCGACAACATGAAAATACCAGTTGTATCAGTTATCAAAGCGGTGACAACAAACGTGGAGCACTTCGGTGGTAATCATGGTCAAGACAGTAAAATGGGCATTTCAAGAAAAGGAGATTCAACAATGATGAAAAGACGTCAGCACCAGCAACCTTGGTGAAGGAAGGAGAACGACCACATATCATATGCTTCAAATGCGGAGGGGAGGGACATATCAGTCCAAACTGCCCGATGCCATCTAAAGCGTGTTATAATTGTGGAAGAGAAGGTCACCTAACCCAATTTTGTCGTTCACCGAAGACAAGTTCAGCTAGGATGAAGGCACCAAAAGCCGTCCTAGAAAAGTCAAAGCTGGTGGTACAAAGGAGAGCAATTGTCGTGACCTCCCATAAAGCAAGGAACCGAACGAGGTCAGCACAGGTAAGCTTATAATAAACTCTAGCGAAGTCTATACCTTATTTTATACCGGTTCTACCCATTCTTTTATTTCTCCTACTTGCGCTCAATGATTAAATTTGACTCCGGAGAAATTAGATTTTGACTTATCTGTTGAAACTCCGTTGGGAGAAACCTTCATTACATCCACTATTTATAAGTCTTGTTTAGTTCAAATCGGCACCTGCACGTTATCTGTCAATCTAATTTCTTTGAAAATACTTGCATTTGATTTGATTCTAGGGATTTATTGGTTAACTATACATCATGCAAAAATTGATTATTTTAATAAGGTTGTTAGCTTTCATATTCCTAACCAACCTATTATGCAAATTCAAACAACCAAACTATTAAAATCAATCACTGTCATCTCAAGCCATAGAGCTATTCTTTTATTGAAAAACGGATGTCAAGCTTTCACAGCTCATGTCACGGATCTAAAAAAAAATACGTCAGTTTTGAATGATATTTCTATTGTTAATGAATTTCCTGACGTATTCCCTGAAGAACTTCCTGGCCTACCCCCAGAGCGTGAAATTGAATTTTGTATTGACCTTGAACCCGATACAAAACCTATTTCCAAAGCCCCATATCGAATGGCTCCTATTGAACTTCAGGAATTAAAGACCAAACTGCAGGAATTGTTAGACATTGGCTTTATTTGTCCTAGTACTTCTCCTTGGGGTGCTCCTGTTCTATTCGTGAAAAAGAAAGACGGAAGTATGCAACTTTGTATTGATTATCGGGAGTTGAATCATGTCACCATCAAAAATAGGTAACCATTGCCATGTATTGATGACCTGTTTGACCAGTTGAAAGACGCCAAATTCTTTTCAAAAATTGATCTTCGTTCCAGATATCACCAATTGAAGATTAGAACCGATGACATTCCAAAGACGGCTTTCAGAACTCAGTACGAGCATTATGAATTCCTAGTTATGTCCTTTGGATTGACTAATGCTCCTGCTGCCTTCATGGATATGATGAACCGAGTATTCAAGGAATATTTGGATCACTTTGTGGTCGTCTTTATTGATGACATCCTTATTTATTCCAAAAGTCGTGAAGATCATGAGCAACACTTGAGGGTGATACTCCAAAAGATTTGTGAATATAAGCTTTATGCCAAGTTAAGGAAATGTGAGTTCTGGCTTGAGGAGGTAGCATTCCTTGGGCGCATAGTATCAAGTCATAGAATATCCGTTGACCCATCAAAGATTGAAGCTATTTAAAGCTTGGAGCAAACTAAATCAGTGACTGAAATACGTAGCTTTCTCGGCCTAGCTTTTTATTATCAGAGATTCGTGAAAGGATTTTCTCGAATCACTACTTCATTAACTCAGCAGACTCGGAAAGATACAAAGTTCGGTTGGAACAAGGAATGTGAGAAAAGTTTTCAAGAACTCAAGAGGAGACTCATTTCAACACCTGTTCTGACAATACCATCTGGCTCGAAGGGATTTGTCATCTACAGTGATGCTTCAAGCAATGGGTTGGGATGTGTTCTCATGTAACATGGGAAATTCATAGCCTATGACTCTCAACAACTCAAAGAATATGAGAGGAATTATCTTACCCATGATCTGGAGTTGGCAGCTGTTGTCTTTGCACTAAAGATTTGGAGGCATTACTTGTATGGGGAGAAAGTGGAGATCTTTACGGATCATAAAAGTCTCAAATATTTCTTCACTCAAAAGGAACTCAAAATGCGACAACGACGTTGGCTTGAACTGTTAAAAGATTATGATCATACAATCCAGTACCATCCTGGAAAAGCGAACGTGGTAGATAACGCATTGAGTAGAAGATCATATGCGGGTACGAGTGCGATATTGTCAATGCAAAGGCCCATTTTGTGTGACTTGCAAAGGATGGAGATAGAGATAAAAACTCCAGGGACCCATGTGATGATGGCAAATATATGAGTAGAACCGACTTTAGTTGATAAAGTTTAAGCTACTCAAGTTACAGATCTGGAGCTGATGTGTACGAGGAAGAAAGTGCAAGAAGGTGCTATGCCGAAAGTAAGAATCGATGAAGAAGAAATACTTTGAGTCAACTTTAGACTTTGTGTTCCTAACTACCCTGATTTAAAGTATAAAATCATGATGGACGCGCACAACACACCATTTTCAATCCATCCTGGGAGTACCAAAATGTATCATAATATTCGTCATACATTTTGGTGGAGCAATATGAAGAGAGAGATAGCGCTGTTTATCTCGAGGTGTCTAACTTGTCAACGAGTTAAAGTGGAGCATCAAGTACCAAAAGGACCATTACAACCACTTAAAATTCTAGAATGGAAGTGGGAGCACATTACCATGGATTTCGTTACCGGTCTTCCTTAGGTTTCTTAAGGTATAGATGCGATTTGGGTCATTGTTGATAGATTGACCAAGTCTGATCATTTTTTACCGATATGAGAAACTTATACACTTGAACGTCTTGCTCGTATGTACATAAACGAGATTGTAAGACTGCATGGTATGCCAGTATCCATAATTTTTGATCGAGATATAAGATTCACTTCACGATTTTGGGTTAATTTGCAAAAAGCTATGAGCACGGATTTACGATTTAGTTCGACATATCATCCTCAGACGGACTGACAGTTGGAGAGGACTATTCAAACTCTTGAAGATTTATTAAGACTCTGTGTCCTTGACTTCAAGGGAAGTTGGGATAGGTTCTCACCGTTGGTAGAGTTTTCCTACAACAACATTTATCAAGCAAGCATTGACATGGCTCCATTCGAGGCATTGTATGGAAGAAAGTGTCATTCTCCAATATGTTGGATAAAATCTATATACGCACAACACGCAAGTATACATGGTCAACAAGTAATAAAGTGATGAGTAGAGTATCGTTCCCACAGAGACTTATTAGCAAAAATCTCAAATTACAATTACCAATCTTCTATTAACCCTAATTTTATTAAACAAATCAAATTCAATGATTAAAAATAACTATTATAAATTAAAAAGTAATTAAACTATCACAAACCAATCACAAATATCAAAATCTGGAATTTTAAACAATTAATGGAGAATTAGACTTATGATTTCACCCTAAGCTTCACTCAGATTTTAACACTTTTATTCTAATTCAACTCACTATTCCAGTTTATTAATCAAGAACACGACATAGTATTAACCACCTCTCGATGCACTAATACCGTATTAACGTCAATCCACAATTAAGATAGAAATTCGTTAAACACCTTTAACAACTAATTCACTATATCTCAATGTGAATTACAATTGAAGAAGGTTGAAGAATAAGTTCTCTATCCGATTACATGCGATGTCAAGCATATCTCTACCTTAACATACATCAAGTTTAAGCTATTAACAAAATCCTGAACACATGCTATATAAACTAGGTCTAGATTTGAATATCCTCTCTCGATTCCATCCAACTCCACAATGAATTGTTGATCAGGCAATTCATAGATTCAAGCACAAATCAATATAGATAACTGGAAGATAGCTATTAAATTAGAAATCAATGTTTACAAAACCATAGATTCACTCAACGATCCATCATAAGCCTAAAAAGTGATTTAGTTCATAATAAACGAAATAAGCACTGAATAAATCATGGAAATCATCTTTTCAATTACAAATAATAAGCTAAGATGAAGAATATTGAAATACACCCTTCACGTAGCCTAGAATCGCAATCGTCTCGAAAATCGCCTTGAAATACTCCTCCAATGCTTGCTAGAAAAATTGAGATTTTCCTTTGTGATTTTACTTGTGTGTCTCCAAATCTCAGAGTTTTATGTCCATTTGTATATTACCACATGTATTTTAACTATAATTCCATGCATATAAAAGTCCCAAGTCATTACCATCTCTAAAACTCCACACTTGTAGCACTAGAAACCAACTAGGAGTCTTGATTTTCCGAGTACCCTGCCCCAGCTGGATGTTTCCCATTGCACTACCCAGCCCCGACTGGGTACCAACCTACTAATTCATCCCAGACCCCCAGCCCCGGCTGGGTGGTAAAGCTTAAAAAGGCCCAGCCCCGGCTGGATGATGTGTTTTCAAATAATTTTGCTTCTAGAAACTCCTCTACTAAAACTACTATAGCTTTCAAACCAAGAGGAATTACGAGGCCCGCGACATATCAAATCGAAGATATCAACGAGATCTACAACTTTAACTCTTTGCGCTTTCAGAAATAACAAACGCATGACTATCAAAATTGTATCGGAAGCATCTGCTACTGTGTAACGACAACCGAAACAACTCAAAACTTTGTCTTTGTTGCTAAAAACCATACTCTCGCATCCGAGCTTCCAATTAAAATGATGTAAGATGTTCTGGGATGCCAATAAAGAGTTTCCAAGAACCACGCCACAAACAAGAAATGTACATAAAATAAACTTGAAAACCCGAACTTTAACCGGAATTGCTTTTCCTTGCAAATTTTATACCAATAGTCGCTCATGCCGCTTCCAAGCATATAATCTACAAAATGGAAACAAAATGCATGAAAAGTAACTAAGAAACACGAGATTAAGCAAATAATTTAAGTAATAGATGCCGGATAAGTAGGTATAAAACCGACTTATCAAATACCCCCAAACTTAAACATTTGCTTGTCCTCAAGCAAAAACAAAATAAAGATGCAACATAACACAATGGAATGGAATGCAACTAATATACATGCCTACAAATCCAGTAGTAACATAGAATCAAAATTATTTTTTCGGCCTCAAAGAAATCAAGCAAACACTACAACACTTCATATAAAACCATTCAATAATTCCTTACCAATCCTCAAATCTTAAACCGTTATCACTGGTATAGTGTGTGTGTGTGTGATCAACATCCATGCTAATTGATACAAATTCAAATTCAATACATAACCAATCTCTTTAGAAAGGAATATATAGGGCAAACTCAAAAAATTCAAAAGTAAACGAGTTCCAACTAAAACTAAACAATTACCACTTTCAAGGGTTCACATAGGGTACTTCTACTTTATATATATATATATATATATATATATATATATATATATATCATCAAGGGGGCTTTTTGCTCTTTTCACGTTTTTTTAGATAACTGTGCAATGCCTCATTCCATTAGTCTAACAGTGCTACCCCTTAGCGAGCTTTCAACCAACGACTCCCATAGACTTATTAGCACAATACGCAAGTATACGTGGTCAACAAGTAATAAAGTGATGAGTAGAGTATCGTTCCCACAGAGACTTATTATCAAAAATCTCAACTTACAATTACCAATCTTCTATTAACCCTAATTTTATTAAACAAATCAAATTCAATGATTAAAAATAACTATTATAAATTAAAAAGTAATTAAACTATCACAAACCAATCACAAATATCAAAATCTGGAATTTCAAACAATTAATGGAGAATTAGACTTATGATTTCACCCTAAGCTTCACTCTGATTTTAACACTTTTATTCCAATTCAACTCACTATTCCAGTTTATTAATCAAGAACACGACTTAGTATTAACCACCTCTCGATGCACTAATACCGTATTAACGTCAATCCACAATTCAGATAGAAATTCGTTAAACACCTTAAGCAACTAATTCACTATATCTCTATGTGAATTACAATTGAAGAAGGTTGAAGAATAAGTTCTCTATCTGATTACATGCGATGTCAAGAATATCTCTACCTTAACATACATCAAGTTTAAGCTATTAACAAAATCCTGAACACATGCTATATCAACTAGGTCTAGATTTGAGTATCCTCTCTCGATTCCATCCAACTCCACAATGAATTGTTGATCAGGCAATTCATAGATTCAAGCACAAATCAATATAGATAAATTGGAAGATAGCTATTAAATTGGAAATCAAAGTTTACAAAATCATAGATTCACTCAACGATCCATCAAAAGCCTAAAAAGTGATTTAGTTCATAATAAACGAAATAAGCACTGAATAAATCATGGAAATCATCTTTTCAATTACAAATAATAAACTAAGATGAAGAATATTGAAATACACCCTTCACGTAGCCTAGAATCGCAATCGTCTCGAAAATCGCCTTGAAATACTCCTTCAATGCTTGCTAGATAAACTGAGATTTTCCTCTGTAATTTTCCTGGTGTGTCTCGAAATCTCAGAGTTTTATGTCCATTTATATATTACCACATGTATTTTAACTATAATTCCATGCATATACAAGTCCCAAGTCATTATCATCTCTAAAACTCCACACTTGTAGCACTAGAAACCAACTAGGAGTCTTGATTTTCCGAGTACCCAGCCCCAGCTCGATGTTTCCCATTACACTACCCAGCCTCGACTGGGTACCAACCTGCTAATTCATCCCAGACCCCTAGCCCCGGCTGGGTGGTAAAGCTTAAAAAGTCCCAGCCCCGGCTGGATGTTGTGTTTTCAAATAATTTTGCTGCTAGAAACTCCTCTGCTAAAACTGCCTTAGCTTTCAAACCATGAGGAATTATGAGGCCCGCGACATATCAAAACGAATCTATCAACGAGATATACAACTTTCATTCTTTGAGATTTCAGAAATAACAAACGCATGACTGCCGAAATTGTATCGGAAGCAGCTGCTATTGTGTAACGAAAACCGAAACAACTCAAAACTTTGTCTTTGTTACTAAAAACCATAGTCTCGCATCTGAGCTTCCAATTAAAATGATGTAAGATGTTCCGGGATACCAATAAAGAGTTTCTTAACATAATCCAAGTTCCACGCCACAAACAAGAAATGCTCATAAAATAAACATGAAAACCCGAACTTTAACCGGAATTGCTTTTCCTTGCAAATTTTATACCAAAAGTCGCTCATGCCGCTTCCAAGCATATAATCTAAAAAATGGAAACAAAATGCATGAAAAGTAACTAAGAAACACGAGATTAAGCAAATAATTTAAGTAATAGATGCCGGATAAGTTGGTATAAAATCGACTTATCACAATATACTGGGACGAGGTGGGTGAAGCAACGTTGTTGGGACCGGAGTTGGTACGTATGACTACCGTAAAGATTCAAATGATCCGATAACGTATAAAAATCTCACAAGATCGACAAAAGAGTTATGCTGATCTTCATCGAAAGGACGTGGAATTCGATATAGGAGATCATGTGTTGTTACGTGTTGCTCCATGGAAAGGAGTTACGAGATTTGGAAAGAGAGGAAATTTCAATCCTCAATTCATCGGCCCATTTTTAATCCTCGATCGAGTAGGAACTGTGGCCTATAGACTAACTTTACCGCCAAATATATCTCGTGTTTATAACGTTTTTCACATATCTATGTTACGTAAATATGTGAAAGACCCGCACCACATTATTGAGTTAGAACCGGACGAAATTGCGGAAGATTTAACGTATGAAGAGGTTCCTATTCAAAACTTGGATAAGAAGGAACATATTCTATGCTCGAAGGTTATACCTCAAGTCAAAGTTTTGTGGAGAAACCACGATGTTGAAGAAATGACCTGGGAGTTAGATTCTGAAATGAAATCAAGGTATCCTTACCTCTTCGACATACCAGGTACGTACCCTAATTTCGAGGGCGAAATTTCATAAGAAGGGGAGGTTGTAAGACCCCAACTTTTATAAAGAAAGATGAATTTTCTATAAATATCATTTTTGAATATTATGGAATGAATTTGATATAAGTTATAATTGTGGGTAATATTTATAAATTTTGCAAAGTACGCAAGTTGTTATATAATATTCGATTGGCCAGGGAATATTCGTTTTAGTAGGGAATATTCAGACAACGGCAGAATCATTGGTGGACCCCACAACGAAATTATTGTAGGATTGAGAAAACGACAAAAATACTTTATGAAAATAACGGCGGAAGTTTTACCGTTAACTATTGAAACACCTGGTGTTAAAAGTACAGTAATACGCGTAGTTGCACAGCGACACACGGTATTGATTATTGATGCTTACGTGAGAAGTCACTCAGTTTTGTTCAATTATTGTTACAGTAATTGATGCATAGTATCTCACGTTATTTGATTCAATTATTGTCAATATTTTATAATCAATAATTGAGATAACAAAGTTATTAATATTATTATTTGCAATATTAACGATATCTAGAAGTTCTGTCAAGGAGAGGTTTGGTCACCTCATTGCGCGCTAATAGGGAGAATTCCTTATTGGAAAGCCCCCTCTTTCTTGTGAACTACCTAGTTGATTAATATTGTGAATTATAATATTGATGATAAATGTTGTTAAGAATATTGAGGGAGATTATATATATAATATTATGTGTGGTGAGTGGAATAAATATAATATTATGTGTGGTAAGTGGAATATATATAATATTATGTGTGGTGATTGAATATAAATAATATTATGTGTGTGTGAGTGGAAAATGGTGGTAAAGTAGAATTTGGTGGAAAAGTGGAAATGGTGGGATGAGAATTAGTATTATATATGGCATTAATTGTAAAGGGTGGGGAAGTGATGAGAGACGGGTGATGTATTTTTTTCAATCAATTTGTGGCTATATGTATATTATATATATAATTGTATAGCATATGTGTGGGTAATGGCAGTCCTAGTAGATAAAATTTGGCAGGTTATGGATTGATTTATCAAGCTTGATTGTTATTGGCGAATTTTTTCAATCATGCATCATGAGTGGCAACTTGTAAATTATGGAGCATTTTAATTGGTCAAGGCTTTTAAAGTGGCATGTGTTCATTTTTTTCATTGCCCAACTCTTTGAAAAAGATTACTGATGCGTTAGATAAGTGGAGTTGTGAATCTGCAAATGATTTTGTCTGAATTCCTACTATATAATCCAATAGTATCCTTCCATTCTCCTATAAATAGAAGCTCATTCTTTCATTATTTCTTATGAATTCACTAAAACTCCAGAGAGAGAAATTATAGAGAAACTATAGAAAAGTATTTCGTTACTTCCCTATTCTTATATCTAGTTTTTTTACGAAAAGGGGTATTATTTCTTTTGTATTCATGAAGAGAACTTCTGTTATTCCATTATTTATTATTTTGTTGGAATAACCTGTATACGCGGGCTACCCTATACTTGGTGAAATTCTTCTGTTATTCCATTCGTTATTATTCTGTTGGAATATCATGTCTGTGCGTTTTACGTCGGACCTGATTCTGTCTTTATTATTCTGTTGGAATATCCTGTCTATGCATTTTACGCTGGACCTGATTCCGTCTTTATTATTCTATTGGAATATCCTGTCTGTGCGTTTTACGTCGGACCTGATTTCGTCTTTATTATTCTGTTGGAATATCATATCTGTACGTTTTATGCCGGACCTGGTTCTGTTAATTATTATTCTGTTGGAATAACCTGCTTGTGCGGTCTATCGCATGCTTGGTTATTTCTTTTGTTATTTCATTCCTTATTATACTCGGTTGGTTAAAGTTTTGACTTCTATACTCCATTAAATTACTGGAATATTCTTGATATTTGCGCTTCATCCAGTATCTTTTCAGGAAAATATTCTTCTGAGCATTCTTGAATTTTACTGCACAAAGCAGTATCATGTTAACAATTTGGACATTATTAGCTCCTAGATAGATTAATTCTTGAACTTGCTATATTGAATTCTTATATCATTGTCATCATCCTCATGTTTATATTATGTTGAAAGTCATCTGTGGCCTGTAGTGCATAGATGGACTTGGTATGATTATGTTCAGGGATTATTCGGTATAATCATTGTTATAATGTTACAAATAATGTGGTAAAAGTCCTCATTGGCCCGTATTGCATTGATGGATAGTTGTTGGCATGATCATGACCATTGATGAATACACGAATGTCCTTGGCCCGTAGTGCATGGATAATTTTTGGTCGTGATACTAAAGAATATCCTTGGCCGTAGTGTAGGGGTGATTTGGTGATGTGAATTATTTATTAAGCTGAGTCCCAGCGATAAAAGTGATGAAAAACCTTTAAATCATAAAAGATTGTAGATTTTATTCTCTACTTGACTCTTTTAATGGATTGCTTGTTCCGCTACAGTTAAACTTGATGTTGTTATATTTTATCAGTTTAACACTGTTGAAGGCTAATGATAATTTATTCTGCATTATCTTAGTTATAATATTTCGTACTGGGCTAGTTGAGTTCACCCTATCTTTCACTGTTCTCTTCAGGAAATGAGAACGTAGCTGGGTCGACTCGGGGAATGGAGTGATGGTTCAGATGATAGTATTAGCTAGTAGTCCTCACTATTCGGTTAAATTCACCCTCCCTTATAAAGATTCTAATTTGTTTGTATAGAAAATATCAGGTTGTTACATTCACCCTCCCTTATAAAGATTTTATCCCCGGAATCACCATTTTAAAACCTACACATACAAGTGTACGTATCATATAAAATCATTACAAGTAGATCTTGATCATAAATGATCGTATTGATCTTTAACCTTTTCACGTTAAGCTTGTCTATCGAATGAAACGAAAATTTGATTTTTAAAATAACTCACTTTCCTTCCTCAAAATTTATTTATAAAATAATTTACTATATATATGAAAATCATGCAAAAGAAAATAAAATCTATATGAATAATACCTGGAATTGCACCACCAGCTGCTATGGTATCCTAGACCGTCATGTTGTAGACCCTTGCTTTTGATTTCGTCGGCTTGCTGTATGACGTTGGTCTCGGGATTGCCAGAGACCCACTGCCATTGCCAATATTCACACTCCCTGCCTCCGTTCTCCTCTTTGAACAATCCTTCACCTTGTGCTCAGTCGATCCACACAGAAAACACCCACTGTTCATCCTAGGATTGGGGCAGTTGGGAGAGATATGGCCCTCCTGTGACACCCCCCAAATCCTGGTACTTCATTTCCTCCAGATTTGGTGTTCACTTGATCAAAAATTTATTTCCAACTACCCAATCATAATAAAAATGAATAATAAACCCTTCCCATACAGGATTAAACTTAAATAAAAATATCCCAGGTTATCTAACCTTTAATTACAATCATTCAAATGCGAAAAATAAATTATTACATCATTCAAAAGTCTATAACGATAAAATAAAATTACAAATCTTCATCACTTGTACATTTTTCCCTTTTCTTTGCTAGTGGTCGGTTCATTGACCTTCTCAGCCTTAGCTGCAATAAGTATATAATATGCAAGAGTGGGCAAACAAGGCTCACTTGAAATAAGAATAAATACTTTACAACATTACAACCTTTGACAGAAATAGGTTCAATAGAACTGAATGATAGTTTCTATTAACATTTTAAACATACTACTGAGGGTCTAATGACCACGAATCATGTCCACAGTTATAAGTAATCTTTCAACTTTAACTTTAATAGTCATAAGACTATAAGGACTCCACGTACTAAGGGGGATCAACCCTTCGTACAATGTATTGTGCACAATCATTTCAACGCTAAGCGTAAACCTCTAATAAAAGAGTTGTTCATCTCAGTATTTAGAATAAAAGTCCGCACCAAAGTAAGTTTGGTTTAGATACATTACAGGGTAATTTAGAATGTACGGTAATCAACTAAAGATTAGTTGATTACAAAAGAAATAATTGTATGCTATAGAATAATCATAACTTGATTGATATTTGTAAATTAACATCTACTTTAGGAATAATCTAATAGCATAAGCATTGAATAATCATATCATTATTTGCTTTGAACAATATTAATTCATAGTTATTGAGAATTGGATACCAAGCATGCATAATGAATAGTAATTTGAATGATAGAGTTGTTCAACAATAGAATATGAAAATATAGTGATTGCATGCTAAATAACAAGTTACATATTAAAGAAACTTGCTCAATACTAAATATACAATTTAGAATACTTGCATCCCTATGAACAATTAGATACAAGAGCTTTCTCAATAATAAACCATCTAGCTCTACGAAAGTGCAGAGTTAGCCATTTGTGTAATTGAAATTGCATTCAAAATAATAATGTACTCAAGAAAATCGAACTCGCATAATGAAGTTTTAGAGTTAGAGAACTTGCCTTTAGCACAAGCTATACCTTATAACTTGAATCAATACCCTATACATATGTCATCATGACATAATTAGTCATTACCAACATTTTATATCTATATAAACAACTATATACATCATGTAGGTCAAATTACCCATTCAAATAATGAAACTATGTTAATACTAGTTAACACTTGATAACATGCTCATTCATAGTTTAATTCTACTAAAATCATCATTTAACATTCCTATTGTTAACAAATAACATTTATTTTCAAAATTTGTGTAATAAATTAAAACTGTCAGACCATTATGCTAACTCGCGCTGCGGCGCCACAGTTTACACTGTGGTTGGCGGTGCGGCGCTGAACTGGCGCTACGGCGCGAGTCACAGGCCAAAGATTGGCGCTGCGGCACCAGAGTCCAGAACTCGGCGACCAAGCTCGGCAACAGCATGAACAAAAAGCCAAATTGGCCTACAAGCTAGCTTCAATCTAATAAGCTAATTAACATGTAATTCACATATAGACTTCATATAAACATAATTTCAATTATCTTAACATGTTTTAACACATATAATAACATAAACATCAACATTACAACAACCAATTTCATTATTTTTGATAAAAACTCCATTTTTGATGTTTTCAATGAAAATCAACACTGTGATTTTGTTTTTCAACCAAAACAGTAAATTCAAAATATCATAGTTACGATTATACATACTCTATCAAATTCAATAGTCAATTTATCAATTTAACAACTAATAAAACCTTAATTTTTTACTTTAAACTAAGTCATATTCATATATATTCATATAAACACTGTAATAAGGTTTTCCTCACAATTACATACATACATGACTTAATTTCCCTATAATTATATATTAACTCATGAACAACCTTTTACAAACAATTATCATACAAAGTTATATATATATATATATATATATATATATATATATATATATATATATATATATATATATATATATATATATCAACAATTCATATTGTTAAAATTATTTTACAGAGACTTTTTGGAAAAAGAAGAAAATTAAACTTTTAAAGAAAATATTAAGCTCCTACCTTTGATTAAGAAGATGATACCCTTCCCTTTTGATCAAGAAACTTCTTTTCTCAATTCTTTTATCAAAACCTGTTAGGATTTCTCTCAATTCTCTCTAGAGTTTTCTTCTTCTCTCCCTTTTTCTTTTTCTGATATTTTCTTTCTCTAGTCTAACATACGTACTAGAATTATAACGTATAAGATATAATATATATTAAATATATAATATAAATATAGATATAATGATATCAATTATGTAAGTTTTGAAAATCAAAAGTCATAAGGCTTGTTTGGCTAAGCTAATAAAATAACTCGTTTATAGCAAGGTTATTTGTCACACTTCTAATAAATTAAATAATCAATTTAATCAATTCAAATACTAATCTATTAAATTACTTTAACACATAAATCATTACCTCATAATTATAATTTCCTTTATAATTATAATTTTATTCAACCAACTAACACATTATTTTAAATCATAAATTCCAATTAGAATATTATAATTCATTTAATCATTATTAGCTCTCTAACTTAATTATTAAATTAAATTAGTATATAACCTCATAACAATTAATTTTCTTAGCTCCTTAATTATTTATTCAACAAATAATTAACTAAACCACATCAACTCAAATTGAACAATTATTTATTCAACAATAAACATATCCATTAAATATTTATATAACTCAATAAATATTTAATATTTAATTATTTAATAAACAAATAATTAACTAAATCACATCAACTCAATTCGAACAATTATTTATTCAACAATAAACATATCCATTAAATATTTATATAAATCAATAGATATTTAATATTATAAATTTAAAATTCTGGAATGTTACATCATTCCCTCCTTACAAGGATTATGTCCTCAGAATCACAACTCAAACAAATCATTCGTTATATTTTTCCCTACTTACAAAGATTTTGTCCCTAGAATCTAAGACACGGATTAAACAAATAACTCAGGATACTCTTTCAACATTTTCTCTTCGAGTTCCCACGTAGCTTCTTCAGAGTTGTGGTTCCTCTATATCACCTTAACAGAAGGTATCATTTTTTTCCTGAGCACTTGTTCTTTCCTGTCGACTATCTGGATAGGAACCTCTTCATAAGAAAAATCTTTCTCGAACTGCAACGGTTCGTACTCGATCACATGTTTGTAGTCGGATTTATATGGTCGTAACACGGAAATGTGAAAAATATTTTGAATGTTTTCCAACTCTGGAGGTAGAGCTACCTCTTAAGCCACTTCTCCTACTTTTCGCAACTCCTCGAAGGGTCTAATAAACCTCGGGCATAGCTTTCCCTTTTTACCGAAACGAATTTTCCCCTTCCAAGGAGAAAGTTTTAGGAATTCATAATTTCCTACGTCAAATGCACGATCTTGCATGTGTTAATTAGCATACTTCTTTTGTCTGTCTTGGGCTACTACCAATCTTATTCTGATGAGATTGACAATCTCAGCAGTTTGTTGCACTAGTTCCGGTCCTAGCAGTTGACGTTCACCGACTTCATCCCAGCACAGTGGAGTTTGTCACTTTCAGCCGTACAATGCCTCGTATGGTGGCATGTCGATGCTCGCGTGGTAACTGTTGTTGTAAGTAAATTCCACCAACGGTAAATGTTCTTCCCAGCTTCCTTTGAAGTCTGTGACACATTCTCTTAGTATATCTTCTAATTTCTGAATTGTTCGTGCGCTTTGGCCATCTTTTATGGATGATAAGCTATACTCATTCACAACTGTGTCCCCATGCATTCTTGTAGTCTCTTCCAAAAATTTAATGTAAATCACGATCTCTATCGGACACAATTAATACTAGCACTACGTGCCTCAAAACGATCTATTTAATGTACAATCTTACCAACTGATCAAGATTGAATCTAATATTTATTGGTAAAAAGTGCGCTGATTTCGTCAGTCTGTCCACTATCACCCAAATCTCATCATATCCCCTCTGAGTAGTTGGAAGACCCACTACAAAATCCATCATGATGTGTTCCCACCTCCATTCTGGTATTTCAAACAGTTGGAGTAATCCGTTGGGTCTTTGATGTTCGGCTTTTACTCTTTGTCATGTCAAGCATTTCGTTACGTATTCTGCAACGTCCTTTTTCATATTCGGCCACCAAAAATGATTGCGCAAATCTTGATACATTTTCGTACTTCCTGGATGAATTGAATATCTTAAGCTATGAGCATCGGTCAAAATTTCTTCTTTCAGCTCTGGTGTTGCTGGAACCTAGATTCTTCCCTCAAACCGTAGTAGTCCTTCAGTATCGATCTTGAATTTTACATCACTACCCTTAATCAGATTCTCTTTGATTTCCCCACACTCTTCATGTTGTATTTGAGAATCCTTCACTTTGTCCACTAAAGTTGGAGCAGCTTTTATCTGGAATAGTTGTTCATCAGATTCTTTTGGAAATTTAATTTTCAACTCCAGTTTTGTCATTGCTGAAATGAGCTCCTCTTGAGTTGTTATCAGCATCAACTTTTCCTGACCTTTCCTACTTAAAGCATCTGCAACCACATTTACTTTGCCTAGATGATAAAAGATCTCACAATCGTAATCTTTTATCAATTCCATCCACCTTCTTTGACGTATGTTCAAATCCTTCTAACTGAAAATATACTTCAGACTTTTATGATCTGTGTAGATTTCACATTTCTCTCCAGAAAGACAGTGTCTCCATTTCTTGAGAGCAAATACTACTGCAGCCAATTCCAAATCATGAGTCGGATACCCTTTCTCATAATCCTTTAGTTGTCTTGATGCATAGGCAATAACTTTGTCGTTCTGCATAAGAACACAATCCAACCCTTTGTGCGAGGCATCAATATACACCACAAAATTTCCTGTATTATCTGGTAATGTCAACACAGGTGCCACACTTAGCTTCTTCTTCAAATCCAGTTAAACTGATGACCTGAATTCCGTTGACATCCCTGGGGGTTGCAATTGGTTGTTTTATCGATCAATATATGCGTGCAAGTATACACGGTCAACAAGTAATAAAGAGTAAGTAAAGTATCGTTCCCACAGAGAATTAACTAATAAAGTTCACCAAGCACTAGCCCATAACCATTTTAGTCTTATTTAAACAAATGATTTGATTTTTATATTTAAACTATCAAATTAAATAAACCTAACTATTCCTAGAGTGAGACTAGATAATGAAGACCTGATATCACAGTTTCATCTATTAACTCATTCAAATCCACACATTTCATGTTAAGCCAAACAAATTGTATAGAATTGTTAGTCAAGAACACGAAAGTAAAGTATAGTTATCTCTCAATGTACCATACACATATCATATGTAATCAACAGTTGATAGAATACACATGAACACCCACATTACCTAAACAACTATATGTCTATGTGATTTATAAATAATTAGGTTTTAAGCCGAAGTTCTCAATTGACTATGAATGGTGCTTCGGTATATGTCTATCCTAAGCACAAATCATACAGCCCATCATAATATAGAATATATCATCACAAACTATTAAGATCATCAGATCCAAACCCATGTCATCTCTCAAGTCCATATGGATTATCACAGTAACTGATGGCCAATCAACTAAGCAAATATCATGAATCTAAATAGAAAATCCTATAGCAATTAATAAGGCTAACAATGAAATATATCAGAATAAACTAATCCATAGAATCCATTACAATCTCATAATAGAGTTTAAATCATAGTTGAATCAAATCTATCATCCATATATTGAATAAACATCATAAGATTACAAATAAGAATCAAAGAGAGGATAAAAGTAGAGAATTAAAGTGCAAATATGTTCTCATGTTCCAAGATGGAATATTTGATGCTTCCCAAATGCTTCAAGTCTTCAATCTCATCAACTCTAGAAATCACTACTCTAATCTACTCTAATCTAATATCAAAAATTAAATAGAAGAAACCAAATAATGATAGCTTATTGATCCCCCAAGGGGTGCTATATCCTCTTCACAACTGATATAAGTCTCATATAGAAGTCCTAGTTGACCCCCCCCACTCAGTTACGCTTCCAATTTCCAATTTAAAATAAAGTTAAACAACAATAGTCAATGACGTGCGTGGCCGCGCGAGGTTCTAGTTCAAGACAGGCGCGGACGCGCCTGGTAACGTTTATGGCTTCTGTTTGATGATGGCGCGGGCACGCGAGTTTTAGCTTATGTAACCGCACGGCCGCGCGACTTCTGTGTAGTGCTTCCTTGAGTTTTGCTGTTGCTGTAGCTACTACTTCCGTGTCCAGTTGCTAATACTTCTTCCTTCATCAATGCTCAGTTGCTTATCTCCACTCGACCCTCGTGTTATGCATTTAATGATCTCATGCCCCTATCAACGCCGAGCTAAGCCATTTCCCAGTACATGCAATGCAAAATAACATTAAATGCAACTAAAAACATACTAAATGTACTTGAGATGGGATTAGTTCTCGTGAATTGATATCCAATAAGTTGGTATAAAACCCACTTATTAGTTGCAGCTCGTTCTTTCGCTGCCTAAATTTAAAATTTGGTGTAGAGGCCTTAAATTGTGAGGACTTTGACGCATGTTGATGGTGTAGATTTCATTCACTAGGAATTTCGTTGTTGACCTTCTACTTCTGAGTTAAGAACTTTTTTGAGAAGTTCCCCCTTCTTTTGTAGGGGCACGCTTATGTCGCTATGATTTCTTTCAGGAGTTCTCCCCTTTCTTTTTGATGAGAAGTTTTCTCTTGCCTTAAGCTCCGTCCATTTCTTGGAATTGGAAAAATGCCCAAGTCTTTCCGTAAGTTTTTATCGGGGATTTATACGAAAGACTTCTTTGTTGACCAAATTGCGAGTGAATAATATCTGAATCGCCATTGAGATGATGATGGACCATACTGATGGCGCTGACTGGTGCATTTTCCACTTAAGGATGGTTGCTAAATGCCCCAGTGTTTAGTTGTTGATGGTTCTAAGATTGCTCAAATATTGTTGTAAGTGACCCAATATCCGGTTGTCGCCAATTTTGAAATTTCCCCAGCCTTGCTTATTGTCTGGGGTAGTTGCTTAGACAGATAAGCTGATAAGACGCCGAGATCGCAAGAGGGTAGTGGATGTCGCTCTAGTTGAGAGAGATAATGCTATAACTCATAGGGATACCGTTGTTGTTGAGCAGGATAAGGCCAGATCATCCAGAGATGCAGTGATTATTAAGAAGGATAATGCTATATCTGCCCGAGATATTGCATGTAGTTGGCGGTGGATTTATTGGCTCGTGTAGACACCTTTAGGCAGGAGATCACATCGTTACCTTCTTCTTCAGAGAGGGATGCCGTGATGGGCTTGATAGCACATATATACCTTGATTTGTAGATGTGCTTGTATTTTCCTGCACAGACTAGCTTAGATATTGTTATCATGTACATGACACATTGTATATATCAAACAATATTATATGGCTGGGAAATATGTTTTGATTCACTTCCCTTTTAGTTGTGCTTTGTTACTTGAATGATATTTACTTGTTTCTCTAGGGCTTTGTGATCTGGATGTATTCTGAACTCCTCCTTGATGGATGGACAGTGAGATGTCTCAGTATTTTTAGAAGGAATTGTCGATCTATGTGTACTCCCTACCATCTTTGGTGTCTTGGGACTGGTTTCTTTATGTCGTTATGGATAGGAGTGTGTTTATTTTTGTTTTTTTTGGTGGTGAGATCGGACCATATAACATTGCTGCCCACATACTCCCGTGTATTGGGGAGATTAGGTCGGCATAGTTCGCCCTATGTACAAGGCGGATTACAGATGAAAAGTTTAATCCCATGTACAGGATAAATTGAAGGTGTGAAATGTTTAATTCGTGGTGGGATAAAATGAAAGTGTGAAAGGTTTTGAAAACCTGTGCTGAATGAAAGATCTGGTTATCCAAAACTAGGCTGCTGGTTGGAAAGTGTGATTGTCCCTAATGGGGCAAATGGTTGTGAAAAAGGTTGTATATAGTGAAGGGTTTGAGAAAACCTGGATTGACTTGGGATCTAGTGATCCAAAACCAGGATGTTTGCTTGATGGTATTAACACATGTATTACTAGAGTCCTATTTGTATTTCACATGTTATCCAAAGGTAATAGCCTTATCAGATTACTCCTATATATACTGGTGGTGTAATCCCCATGTATCCGGATTGGTGTAACTGCTCACTTATAGGATAAGGCTCATCTGTATCTTCATGTAACATAATATGTAAATAATCTATAAATAGCATACATGGTCACCACTGTTAGTTTGTGTGACTTAACTGCATCAAGACTCCTTGTACGTTTTTGGTATTAGAGCTATAAACTTATCAATCTTCCATCATAATGTCTTCTTCCTCTGCCTCTTCTCATGCAACAGACCTCAACCCAAATTCACACGCAGTCTCCCCTGTTATTCCACCCATGACCAATTCCTTCATTTCCCATAAGCTTGGTCCTACAAACTACCTTATGTGGCGAGCCCAAATATTACCTTTTCTCAAGAGTCATTCCTTGTAAAAGTTTGTCTCTGGTGACCATCCTGCTCCACCTGAAACTGTAGCATCCCCGAATCCGGGTCCCAAATCACCGCAGATCCGGTATACTATTTCTATAACTAATTACGGAAGATATAAACATAAATTGTTTATACATTAAACTTTACACACATTTACCCAAGGTCGAGCATTAATCTTTTTCTGTATCCAAACGCATTGGCCTTATCTGCAATGTTTTATCATGATATAGCAAGGGTGAGCATGAAAGTTGCCCAGCAAATTTATATACAACAATATAACGATATATCATTATTGAAGAGTATGAATAATGAGCTTGCTATAATTCATCAATATAATTGAGAAGTAGCACGAACAAATTTTTGACTGAACAAGTTTTAAACATGAACAAACATTTCTGAACCAACTGGTAATGAAGGTGATCAGCCTTTCATACCTGACTTATACATGCAAGATGTACAGAGTACAATTTTCATGGCAATCAGCAATGATTAACCATAAGCTTGAATAAAATACTCTTATTAGAGTTAAGTACAAAGAAACTTGCCTGAACCATTGATTACCGCAACGCAATTTCAAACGCTTTACCCGAAGACCTAATATTAATAATATAGATCTTCAATAATTAGAATAATATCATCACAGTATAATACTGTTATATTTATATCCACAGAATAACCTAAACACATTACCATATAACCATATCAGTCTATAATTCACATAAGACTTAGTATCAGTTAGACTATTAAGTTTGAGTTGAAACTGACACAATTTTAACATCCCGACGCTATAGTCGGTCAACACTCGAGTTTAAGTTCAGTTAAAGTCTGCTTAAGCACTTAACCATGCCATAGAATCACATTTATATGATTTAACACTTGCTTTTTCATTTCATAAGTTATTCGTTAACACGTAGTAAGTTAAATACTAATCCAGCAACCTGGATTCTAAATCTAGCAACTAAATTATCAACTCAGCAACCTGGATTCCAAATCCAGCAACCTGAATTCCAAATCCAGCAATCTAAACTGCAATCCAGCAAACTGGATTCAACATATTATATAATCCAGCAAGCTGTATTCTATATCCGTGTCACGAAAATACCAAATCAGTTTATTATTTTTCTATCCTTTGTCCAAACACATATACACATATTTCATCCACAAAAATTATTTTTCCATAATTTTCCAACTTCCTTTGATATTTTTCAAAAATTAATACTAGTGTGTAGCTTAAGAAATTAGCTACCTCGTGCTTAACTCCAAACATTCCCATCTCTTGGGATAACCTTATATATGTTAACGTGATGCTCCATTTTAAATTTCGTGGCAATCGGAGTTGTAGAACTCCGTTTATAGCGATTTCCGTCGGAAAATCACAAAAATTGTAATGGTCATAACTTGATCGTTTTAACTCGGAATTAGCTCATTTTTGGACTCGAGCTACATAATACCATATATTTTTGTATTTCCCAAAAGCCTAGAATTTTTATCATTAAATAAATGTCCAAAACAACCCCCAGAAAAATATGGGCATCAACTTTTTGTCATTTGGCAGTTTTGGAGTTCTTCACCAAAACTTAAATAAAATGAAATCTATAACTCCGATTAATGATCCGTCAATTTTGTTGGATTCGTATCTTTCCTAACTACAATTTTCATCTATCAAAATCCATATTTGGACATGTTAAGCTCCCAGAATTTAGCCCAAAAGTGGCTGTTACAAAACTGTCCTTTTAACAGTTTTTATTACCTTTGTGTAGTTTGGGAGAAATACCATAACATGTTCAATATTCAACCTATTTGAGTAATTCCAAAGGATTTTTACCCTTAACACATATATCTAGTATCCCAAGAACATAAATCATAAATATCCATCATAGATTTCAAGAAAAATCAAAACCTAGCTCTCACTTAAAAAGTTCAAACTTTTCCGGAAAAATTACATTTTTATCTTCCTTTGATTTCCACCAATTTAACACCCATTATGGGTAGATCCAAACAATAAACACTTATTAATATGTATATACATAGTTTTTGAGTTTAGAAACAAAGTTTCTTATTTCATCAAACAAGCATCAACACAATCAAAGCTAAGAAAAAAATTTAGGTTTTCTATCTTTTGAAAAACCTAGTTTCCATTCCACACTTTAGATCTAACTTTTGATCTACAAAAGAGTTGGATCTACATATTAAACACTTTTAAGCACCAAGATCTAAGGTTATAAGCCTCAAGATCACAACTTCAAGTTGTCAAAAATCAAATCAAAACACAAACGAAATTAGCCAACACAAGTAGAAATTTTTGTTATACCTTTGCTTGATTTTCTTTCTCCTTCAAAATATGAGATGGATCTTGATTGTATGAAAACCACAATCTCCCTCTCTCTCTTGGTGTGACCGAACTCCCCCCCCCCCTCTCTCTCTCTCTTTGGTTTCTCTTTGATGCAAAGTAAGAAATGAGAAATGAAAGAGAAACAAACTAAGCTAGATTTTTTTTATGAAGTGTGGATTTTTAATTTTTTCCAAACCCACTCTCTTTCTCACCTTGTGCCATCCGGCCATGATCCTTCATTCTCCACCTTCTCCACATTATCTCTTTCCCCTTTAAACCACCAAGCTTTACTTGGAAAAAAAAATGCCAAAGTGTTGGCTTAATCAAAATTGGACACATAGCGGGAGTTAGTAGGAGTTGGTAACCAACCAAAGTAAGTATTTAACACATTCATTCCCCCTCTTTTCTCTTTCTCTAATAACCGGCCACTTGGCCTTTGATTGCTACAAGTTTGGCTTATTTACTAAATGCTTATTTGATTTAACAAATATCCAAAAAGTCCTCTCCCACTTGGGCTAAAAGTTGGGTCATTCCTTTAATGTTTTGGGCTTTCCTAAATTAACCCATTGAACATAAAAATTTAATTCTTTGGGCCATAAAAATCAATCATAGTCCAACACTATTAATATAACCAAATGTCCATTATGCCCTTCCTTCAATTGGGCTCCAAACTTGGGCCACTCTTAAATCTTTTGGGCTTAACAATAAAAATATTTGGGCCACTCAATTAATGTATTGCTTGGGCCTCTAACTAATTTCATTCGCCAACACTTGGACAATAAAATATACATAGTCCAATACCTTAAATTCTTATCCAACCCAAATAATTTAATTAGGGTTTTCATTTCCTCAATTAAAACACCAATCCTTACTCACAAGCCCATACATTTCCTTAACCCAATTTAGACTTGCTATAATTAGGTTATAAAATTAATCAACCGAGATGTATAAAATAAATCTCTTAGAATTAGTATATAATTAAATACTATTATTCTCCCACATATTTACACTTAAGCTTTTAACACTTAGCTTTTAAATTCCCAAATTATGGTTTAAATATCCGAATTAGGGTTTCGGATTCTCGAAACTAAAATTAAAGTTTCTGAGCGTATCGTTAGGGTTTCTAATAGTTCGTTAGATTTTTCTAACTTAATAAACATATGATTAACATAACTTTAGGGTTTACTAAAGTTATAACTTATCTGATCAATCCTTGATCTTAAATCATTATGGTTCACATATGTAACCAAATATACCGACTAGTATTCACTTCGATACTTATCCTTGATAATTCTTCAAAAGAATTTTAAATCTACCATAATCTTATACCTCATTACTAGACTATCACTTACAGTCTATCACATAATTCAAGTCTTGTCCAAAACTTTTGAAATTCTTGGAATTTCATTACATAAATGCCAATTCCATACACTTATTTCCTGTCTAGGTCCTAATATTGAACCTTAAATCAATCATTTAAGATTTTAATAATTTGTCTAATTTCTCGGGTTGTCACATTCACCCCTCCTTATAAGAATTTTGTCCCCGAAATTCACCTTACACCTTACCCCGTGCACCTTACACCATTTATACTGAGCGATCACACAAGACCTTGAACTTATTTTCTCGGGTATCTATTAAAGATATTCTAACTTCTCGGGTATCTATCAAAGATACTCAAACTTCTCGGGTATCTATCAAAGATTCTCAAACTTCTCGGGTATCTATCAAAGATATTCAAACTTCTCGGGTATCTATCAAAGATAGTCAAACTTCTCGGGTATCTATCAAAGATACTCAAACTTCTCGGGTATCTATCAAAGATACTCAAACTTCTCTGGTATCTATCAAAGATACTCAAACTTCTCGGGTATCTATCAAAGATTTACTTTGATACATACGCAAATTTCTCGGGTATCTATCAAAGATACTCAAAACACTCGCAAAGGTGAAATTCACAGTAAGTATTCATGTATTTACGACTCCATCACATTTTTATAATCTCTGCACCAGGTTACATGGTACATGAGTGATAATTAATTAAAAACATTTTTTTTAAAAGGCACATAGTGCGTATTTAGCTTGATGTCAAAATTTTGAAATCTAGCATAGCTAGGAGTTTAGGAAAACCTAATTCTCCACTAATGATCATATGCTTAACAATCTATTTGTTCCTTTAATCCTTAACACTTCATTCACACACAACTATACCCAGTTCATAAAACCACACTTATGAGTTCATAACCTGGCCACAATTATATGAGTTTACAAACTTACCCTAGACAGACCTTTGGCGTCCATTCGCTGAGGGGTTCATAAACATTTCATATAACTATGAATCAAGAATGTCACATAAGTATGAGTTTTTAGAACTCGTACTTAGCCTTATATTCTCTACCTATGACCTATCTATTTGTTATACACATGAGAAAGGAATCACCCTCTTAACATGCATATAGCAAACAGCGCGACACAAACATTTCAATGATTATCAGTGCCAGAAACTAAGTGGTTGTCAAACCAAACTCGGCCACTAATCAATATAGAAAGCTAAGCGGACAATTCCCTGCCCATACAAAGAATTGGTCAACCTAACCACTACATCGACAAGGAAGCTAAGTGATTCTAAAACCAAGTACAAATTCCCCGCCCATACAAGGAATCATACAACTTAGCGGCTGACACGAGTCCTCAATTAAAATCCCACATAATTCTAACTCCACACTTACTCCATACGAATTTTATTTAATCCGTATTTATAATTCATAACTCTTTTATGAGTTTTCATAGTACAATTTCGTAGTACAACTTACACACAACATCTTGAAGTAAACTTTTCAATCATTAGATTGATTCTTTCTGGCTGTCATAACCTTATCAGATCATAGGGTGATCTCATCGTATATATTACGATTTAATTCTATGACTTGATCGTTTTGTTTTACGATCTTCTATCCCTGCACTTTCTGTCTTTTAGACTCGATCTGATCACCATTATTGTTCAACTTTATTATCAGAGTTACGGAACTCTGTGCTTTACACTCGCCGAGATTCTTCTTTGAATCTTACCGACCAACTAACTCTATTTGAGTTAGTCTTATCCTAATCACTGCGGTTATTGGTCTCAGGTATTCCTACCTAAGCTTCATAACCATCAGCTCTGATACCAACTGTAGCATCCCCGAATCCGGGTCCCAAATCACCGCAGATCCGGTATACTATTTATATAACTAATTGCAGAAGATATAAACAGAAATTGTTTATACATTAAACTTTACACACATTTCCCCAAGGTCGAGTAACCTTAACTTAAATACAATTAATAAACTTTCTATCACATAACAATATTTATCAAAATATACTATTACAAAATAGCCGCACATTTTATCCCAAGATGAACTTGTCATTAATCTTTTTCTGTATCCGAACGCATTCGCCTTATCTGCAATGTTTTATCATGATATAGCATGGGTGAGCATGAATGTAGCCCAGCAAATTTATATACAACAATATAACGATATATCATGATTAAAGAGTATGAATAATGTGATTGCTATAATTCATCAATATAATTGAAAACTAGCACAAACAAATTTTTGACTGAACAAGTTTTAAACATGAACAAACATTTCTGAACCAACTGGTAATGAAGGTGATCAGCCTTTCATACCTGACTTATACATGTAAGATGTACAGAGTACAATTTTCATGGCAATCAACAATGATTAACCATAAGCTTGAATAAAACACTCTTATTAGAGTTAAGTACAAAGAAACTTTTGCCTGAACCGTTGATTACCGCAACACAATTTTTAACGCTTTACCCGAAGACTTAATATTAATAATATAGATCTTCAATAATTAGAATAATATCATAACAGTATAATACTGTTATATTTATATCCACAGAATAACCTAAACACATTACCACATAACCATATCAGTCTATAATTCACATAAGACTTAGTATAAGTTAGACTATTAAGTTTGAGTTGAAACTGATACAATTTTAACATCCCGACGGTCTAATCGGTCAACACTCGAGTTTAAGTTCAGTTAAACTCTGCTTAAGCACTTAACCATGCCATAGAATCACATTTATATGATTTAACACTCGTTTTTTCATTTCATAAGTTATTCGTTAACACCTAGTAAGTTAAATACTAATCCAGCAACCTGGATTCTAAATCTAGCAACTAAATTACCAACTTAGCAACCTGGATTCCAAATCCAGCAACCTGAATTCCAAATCCAGCAATCTAAACTGCAATCCAGCAAACTGGATTCAACATATTATATAATCCAGCAAGCTGTATTCTATATCCGTGTCACGAAAATACCAAATCAGATTATTATTTTCCTATCCTTTGTCCAAACACATATACACATATTTCATCCACAAAAATTATTTTTCCATAATTTTCCAACTTCCTTTGATATTTTTCAAAAATTAATACTAGTGCGTAGCTTAAGAAATTAGCTACCTCGTGCTAAAGTCCAAACATTCCCATCTCTTGGGATACCCTTATATATGTTAACGTGATGCTCCATTTTAAATTTCGTTGCAATCGGAGTTGTAGAACTCCGTTTATAGCGATTTCCGTCGAAAAATCACAAAAATTGTAATGGTCATAACTTGGTCGTTTTAACTCGGAATTAGCTCATTTTTGGACTCGAGCTAAATAATAACATATATTTTCATTTCCTAAAATCCTGAAATTTTTCTCATTAAATAAATGTCCAAAATAACCCCCAGAAAAATATGGGCAGTAACTTTTTGTCATTTGGCAGTTTTGGAGTTCTTCACCAAAACTTAAATAAAATGAAATCTATAACTCCGATTAATGATCCGTCAATTTTGTTGGATTCGTATCTTTCCGAACTACAGTTTTCATCTATCACAATCCATATTTGGACATGTTAAGCTCCCAGAATTTAGCCCGGAAGTGGCTGTTACAAAACTATCCTTTTAACAGTTTTTATTACCTTTGTGTAGTTTGGGAGAAATCCCATAACATGTTCAATATTCAACCTATTTGAGTAATTCCAAAGGGATTTTACCCTTAACACATATATCTAGTATCCCACGAACATAAATCATAAATATCCATCATAAATACCCTTTGATTGCTCCAAGTTTGGCTTATTTACTAAATGCTTATTTGATTTAACAAATGTCCAAAAAGTCATCTCCCACTTGGGCTAAAAGTTGGGCCATTCCTTTAATGTTTTGGGTTTTCCAAAATTAACCCATTGAACATAAAAATTTAATTCTTTGGGCCATGAAAATCAATCATAGTCCAACACTATTAATATAACCAAATGTCCATTATGCCCTTCCTTCAATTGGGCTCCAAATTTGGGCCACCCTTAAATCTTTTGGGCTTAACAATAAAAATATTTAGGCCACTCAATTAATGTATTGCTTGGGCCTCTAACTAATTTCATTTGCCAACACTTGGACTATAAAATATACATAGTCCAATACCTTAAATTCTTATCCAACCCAAATAATTTAATTAGGGTTTTCATTTCCTCAATTAAAACACCAATCCTTACTCACAAGCCCATACATTTCCTTAACCCAATTTAGACTTGCTATAGTTAGGTTATAAAATTAATCAACCGAGATGTATAAAATAAATCTCTTAGAATTAGTATATAATTAAATACTATTATTCTCCCACATATTTACACTCAAGCTTTTAACACTTAGCTTTTAAATTCCCAAATTAGGGTTTAAATATCCGAATTAGGGTTTCGGATTCTCGAAACTAAAATTAAAGTTTCTGAGCGTATCGTTAGGGTTTCTAACTGTTCGTTAGATTTTTCTAACTTAATAAACATATGATTAACATAACTTTAGGGTTTGCTAAAGTTATAACTTATCTGATCAATCCTTGATCTTAAATCATTATGGTTCACATATGTAACCAAATATACCGACTAGTATTCACTTCGATACTTATCCCTGATAATTCTTCAAAAGAATTTTAAATCTACCATAATCTTATACCTCATTACTAGACTATCACTTACAGTATATCACATAATTCAAGTCTTGTCAAAAACTTTTGAAATTCTTAGAATTTCATTACATAAATGCCAATTCCATACACTTATAACTCTCTCTTCCAATGTCGGATTTAGTCTGTTTCGGAGTCTATGGAAATCTTATTGAGTGTAATATAACATATCACAAGTCCAAAATTTTTAGGGTAACCTAACAAATCCGAAATTTTCTGTTTAGGGCAGCAGTCCACTAATTCATTTAAAACAAAAAAAACTATTTTGGTTCTTCTTCTTTGTTCAAGCTTATCAACCCTAAAAATGGCAAGATCTAACCATAAAATATCATATATCGTATAGATCTTCCCTCATATGTTTCAAAATCATAAGTTCAACACTTGATCTAAAACACCATATCAAAACACTTTTTAAAAGTTTAACTTTTCCAAAAAATTTCCATTTTCTATTCCTTTTAATTCCAACCAAATCAACATCCAATATGATTAATTCCTTACTTGAATCCATGGAAAATACATAGATCATAGGGTTTTATAAACCCAAATCAAAAACCCTCATCATAAATTACAAAAAGAAAAGAATAAATCTTGGGAAGAAAAATAGTTTTATACCTCTGTTTTTTTTCCTCCTTCTTCTTCCTTCCTTCCATGGATGGACCTTGGTTTCATGAGAGTCAAAATCTCCCTTCCCTCTTCTCCATGTGGCTGCCGAAATTGGCCCCTCTATTCTCTCTCTCTCTTTGGTTCCTTGCAACTTGGTGAATAAAAGAGATGGAAGAAAGAAATAAGATATATTACAAACATCTCCACTCATTCTCTCCTACATAAATCCGGCCAAGCTCCTTCCTTTTTCTCTTGATTATGGCCGACCATGAGCCTTTCTTCTCCCATCCATTCTCTTTCCTTCTCTCTTAGATAATTGCCAAGAGGTTACTTGCAATAATAAACAAAGTGTTGGCAAATTAAATTGATGACGCATGGAGAGTTTGTCACCCACTAAAGCAAATCATCATCACATTCATCTCCCCTCATTTTCTTGCTCTCTATAACTGGCCACTTGGCCTAATATTGCTCCAAATTTTTTTGGCTTTCCTTTTAATGCTTATTTGATTTAACAAATGTCCAAAAACTCCTCTCCCACTTGGGCCAAAAGTTGGGCCATTCCTTTAATGTTTTGGGCTTTCCAAAATAAATCTATTGGACATAAAAATTTAATTTTTTGGGCCATGAAAATCAATCATAGTCCAACACTCTTAATATAACCAAATGTCCATCATGTCATTCCTTCAATTGGGCTCCAAGTTTGGGCTCCCTTATTATTTCTTTTTGGGCATGCACATTCTTATTCCTTTGTCTACTAATTAAAATGAGCTTGGGCTCCTCCACCAAATAAATTGGGTCAACTCTTGGGCTATAAAATATATATAGTCTAATACCTTAAATTCTTATCCAACCCACATAATTTAATTAGGATATTCACTTCCTCTATTATAACATAAATCTTTGCTCATGCACACTTATTTCCTTAACCCAATTAGACTTACTATAATTAGTTTATAAAATTAATCATTTGAGATATATAAAATAAATCTCTTAAAATTAGTATATAATTAAATACTATTATTCTTCCACATATTAACACTTAAGCTTTTAACACTTAGCTTTTAAATTCCCAAATTAGGGTTTTAAATATCCGAATTAGGGTTACGGATTTTCGGAACTAAAATTAAAGTTTCTGAGCGTATCGTTAGGGTTTCTAACAGTTCGTTAGATTTTACTAACTTAATCTACATATGATTAATATAACTTTAGGATTTGCTAAAGTTATAACTTATCTGATCAATCCTTTATCTTAAATCTTTACGGTTCACATATGTAATCAAATATACCGACTAATATTCACTTCGATACTTATCCTTGATAATTCTTCAAAAGAATTTTAAATCTACCATAATCTTACACCTCATTACTAGACTATCACTTAAAGTATATCACATAATTCAAGTCTTGTCCAAAACTTTTGAAATTCTTGGAATTTCAGTACATGACTGCCAATTCCATACACTTATTTCCTGTCTAGGTCCTAATATTGAACCTTAAATCAATCAATTATGATTTTAATAAATTGTCTAAATTCTTGGGTTGTCACAAGGACTTCCAAAAACAAGCAAATGATACGATGTTATTTGGGTAATAGTGGATCGGTTAACCAAATCGGCTCACTTTCTACCAATAGGAGTTTGGTATAACCTAGAGCAACTAGCTAAACTTTATGTCAAGGAAATTATTTCTAGACATGGAGTACCTGTTTTGATTGTGTCCGATCTTGATCCACGGTTCATGTCGAACTTTTGGAGGAGTTTGCAAGAGCAAATGAGAACACATTTGAGATTAAATATGGCGTATCATCCATAGACGGATGGACAAAGTGAACAGACAATTCAAACACTAGAAGATATGTAAAGATCTTGCGCTATGGATTTCAACGGGAGTTGGGACGAACATCTGCGTTTGGTGGAATTCGCTTACAACAATAGTTTTCACGCTAGTATAGGCATGTCGCCTTACGAAATATTGTATGGGAGGAAGTGTAGAACACCACTTTGCTGAGATGAAGTAGGTGAACGTCGAATGTTGGGACCTAAGATGGTACAACAAACGACAGACATGGTTAAGATGATAAGAACTCAATTGGTAGCCGCTCAAGATAGACAAAGAAAGTTTGCAGATCATCATCGAGAGAAGAGGGAGTTTGAAGTAGGATCGTATGTCTTTCTAAAAGTGTCACCTTGGAAAGGGAAGATACATTTTGGGAATAAAGGGAAGTTAAGTCCATGGTTTGTACGACCTTTTGAAATTTTAGGAAGGGTAGGAGAGGTAGCTTATGAAGTAGCTTTACCTCCAGAGATGGAAATAATACACAACGTGTTTCACGTGTAAGTGTAGCGTCCGTATAAACCGGACTACAAGCACGTAATAGAATATGAATCTATTCATGTAGAAAAAGACTTAACATATAAAGAACTTTCGATTCAAATTGTTGATAGAAAGGAACAAGTCTTGAGAAATAAAGTAATACCTTTAGTAAAGGTAATTTGGAGTAACCACGATGCTGAAGAAGCAACGTGGGAGATCAAAAGTAAAATGAAGGAAAAGTTTCCTCATTTGTTTATGTAAGAATGGCGAGATTTTGGGGACAGAATCCTTATAAGGAGGTTAGAATGTAACGCCCGAGAATTTTGGATTTTTAATGAATTAAAATTCTATTTGATTATATGGATTTAATGAATTTAATTGATTAATTATGTGAGTAAGATGTGTGAAGGTCATTATATGACCTAGAATGTGTGGATGTGGTTAGTATTCTGGCTATGTGCTAGGATTAATTGTTTTGAATTATCAGGACAAAAAAGAATATTTTTAGAGAATATTCCTTTAAAAACACTATTCAACCGATTTCGTTCGGAGCTTAGGTTATAAATTCCAAGAAACACGTAATGATACAATATGAAGATATAATGGAATATCCGATAATATTTCCGTTTTGGCAAACGAAGTTTTCCCTTGCGGACGTAAAACCTAAGGGTTAGTGAAAGAGATATCTGAAAGGGAAATGTAATGCGTATAAACATTTAGGTTATTCTACGTGTAACAACCAAAAATTTTGGATTAACAAGAATTTAGGTTTAAAGAATTAGTTATTAATAAAATGAATTTTTATTAATACTATTACGTGCTATGTGTTCATTAATCGTTATATAACCTAGAAGGATTATTAATCGGGAGGATTCTGGCTACAAGCTAGATTGAACGAGTAAGAATTTTCAAGACGAAAATAAAAATTTTCCGGGAACAAAATATTATCGGGAAAAAAGACGAAATAGGCACTATTCATCTGATGAAACCTATGGGTTAGGTTTTGAATAACCTAAGCCTTTTCGAGAGTTCGGTATATAGAAATGACATTTCGTCGAAAGATTTGAGGATAATATATCGTGAAAAGTTAAGTAAGTCGATAAAAGTTTTTCTCAAAAAACGTGCAGAAATCGAACGAAATAAAAATGATGAAAAGTACCGCTGTGTACTTTTCACTCGTTTAGCTACGTTAGGGGAAAACGTGAAGGAAAATGATTGAGGCCAAAAAGTGTTTTTCATTTTTTCAAAGATCCGAAGAATACGTAAAAGTTAATCGGTAAAAGAAAGACGAAATATCCAAAAATATTTGGATTCCGAGAATCTCAGTTTTCAAACTGTCGGACGAATTTCGAATTACGGAAGCACAAAGCTTCCAAGGTAAGCTAGCCAAAGGAGATGGTGTGGCCACTTGGCCACCAAGTAAACTTGGCGGCTAAGTTATGAATAGTAAGGAGGTTGGGGTCGAAATGACTAAAATACCCCAAGCCTTGAAAATCTATAAATAGGAGGCTTAATCTCATTTGAATGGGATTTTGAAAATCCTACACTTTGAGAGAGAAAGAGAGAGAGTTCGGATGAGAAAGGAAGAGAAAGAGAATGAGGAAAAGCTAGTTTGAATGTACGCTTTGTCCGACGGAAGGAGATTAAAGAAGAACGGTAATCCGAACCCTAATACTTCTAAATTTTCTTTAAGTTTTTATGTTCAAAAACATAACTTAATGAGAATAAGAAGTAAAAGAGATTAGTAATGATTTCATATGGTTGAAATCATGAGAAAATAAGAAATAAGAAATAAGAAATTTAGTTTATAAATTTCTTAAGCAAGTATAAGATTCGTGAGGATTTTGAGCGATCTGAATGAATATTATGAACGAGTAGGCGAATTAAGTAAGGAATGGTGTTCTATAACATCAAATTCCAAGAAAAAGTGAAATCGTAATCCAAAATATCGATTAAAAATGAAGAACGAATGAAGAACGTGAAGAACACATGAAGAACACGAAGAACGTTGTTGATGGACAAATTTAAAACCATCATAGTGTAATTGTTGTTGATGGACAATTTTAAAACCATCGCGTATAAGTTAGATGCTTATTGCTTGGTTAGGAACATTAGAAACGTTCATGAAGAACGAATTAAAACTTATCTATAACGAAGTTATGGCGAAAAGTTCGTAAAAGACGAGCGAGAATTTGAAAGTTAGTAAATGAACCCGAACGTGTAGGGTTTCATAAGAATGTAAAAGAACATAGAAAATGTGACTCGTGGACTCAACAACAAACAAATTCTGAGTTCGGATGACCGAATTACGGACAAACGAATGAAAAACGTTAATAACGTAAAAATGAATGAAAAATGAAGATTAAACCAATTGAATGACATGTTAATGGATTCAGAACGAAGTTCAGACTGTGGGTAATCGAAGTACGTAAGGTAAGGAAGAAAATGTCTTTGGAACGACCTCGTTCCGAGTTATAACGAAGAAGTTATGAGATCGTAAAGTACGCATCTCAACCTTGACTTATCACTTAGAAAATTTTCTAGGGTTTTGGCTCGGCGCCGCAGCACCGAGAAGTGACACGCAGCGCGTAACAGTGTCCAAGTACACTGCAAGAGTTTGCCGCAATGTGAACCATAGTACAATTTGTGGCACCGTAGCGCCATGTACAGTACAAAAATCTTCAGGAGTGTGGCGCCGCAGCGCGGCCCACTAAGTAAGGACTCACGCCGCAGCGCCAGCCCGGGAAGAGAGGAGAGAGAAGTAGGTCGCGCCGCATCATGAGAGGAAGGGAAGGGCACGGCGCCACAACGCTGGTGTAGAGTAATGCCCATAAATGAGATTTTTAGTTCTCAGTTACTAGAGGATGTGCAAGAAAGAAATATGAACATAATGTTCAACTAATGTAACACTTAATCAAGTGTTTTAAACCTTTAGTGAAGGTTGAACGAAAAGATTAAATGAGACTAAAAGAATGTAAATGCTAGATTATGTAACCGATATCCGGGGACCACAGTCGTGATGAAACGAACGTGAGGATTTACTATGATTGTGATTCCTTAGACGTTGAGTAATGAGGGTAATTAATAACATTTCGATGTTATGTTATGGTAATGTAAGATGAATGTAAAGCGTATAGACGCTGTGAACGTAATGTTGTTACGAAGAATGATCGGTCTTAGCATAAAATGATCTGTATGGCTTCGACATTAAGAAAAAACAAACAACATGGGGTTCATGGGATTGTTAATAATTGAAATTAATTAAAACCTTGAGTAAAGGTTGAATGAGAGATTAAGAGATAAGCAACGTGAACGTTGAATACGTAAACGAACCTCGTGAATTGTATTCTTGTTTGACGAACGTGCTAAGTATACCCTGGTTGTATGACTTAGATGTTGACAAAGGTAGTAAGTAAGATACAAATGGTATCAAGAAAGTCGTAGCGAACAGTAAAAAGATTAATAAAAGCCGATTGTGAGTCGGATGAGAATGTTAGAATGAAATGTAAGTGTTGAACACTTTAATCGACGTGAAGGTTGAGTGTACGCAAATATTAAACGGGTAGAACCTACACCCTGTGTATGGTTTGACCGTAAGATGGCAAAGACTATTGATTAAACCTATGAGCGGTGAAGAAACTAAATTGAAGATAATAACGTATAACATTAAGAAGCCGAGTTAATAATTATAACTTGGACAATGTTCCGAGTTGAGGGAACCGGACGTTGTAAGATATGAATAAGTTCATATGAAATGTTTAACGCTATGGTTTCATAGTATTGACATTGAATGATCGTTCAGAGTATATAAAAAACTGTATGACTTAGACGATGATGAATGAATCCTGAGGTATGGCAATTAGTTGCCAGAAAGCCATATGGAATATGAATTTGACTTAACGAACATTATAGTTTAATAGTTCAGATAAGTTAAGGTAATTTAGGTTGTAGTACAATCGTAAACTTTGATGGTTGACATATGGGAGCTGGGCTAAACAATTCCTTAAGAGAGCGAAGGTATATATGAAACTGGCAACCGATCTAACTCACTGTGATGGCAGTGTAGATGAGACAGGAACTTGTTTGTTGGTTGTTTGTGGGAAACCAGTCAGAGTACCATATGAACTACTATCAGAGAAGCGATGTGTGCTGAGTCCTAGAGAAGTATACGAAAAAGATAAGAATGTGAATCATCAAAGATGATGAACGTGTTGAGTAAGACATCTCCGTATGTCATGAAACCGTAAACCGGTGATGAAAGTTAGTCGCGTAAAATTATATTGCAAGAACGCGAACCTTAAGAAGTAGACTTAAGTAAACCAATGCGTAACTCAAGTATATGACTAATTGGTGTATTTGTTATTTCTATAAGTGTTATAGGGATTAGAATGAGCAGTTCAGCGTAAGCTGTAGCTGTACGTAAGGCAAGATTCCTAACTTCATTCATACTACATGAATGCTAGTTTCTTAAACTTCTCAGATGTTGAACTTGAGAAGTTCTGTCTGTGTGCTAATATGCGATATTTGTACAAGGTGGTAGTATGTATGAGGCCGTGTGCCACAATGTGAGCACTTCGGTGTTTCTATGATATGAACTATTCTGTGATTGAACTGTTCAATAAGAGCATGTTCTGTTTATACATGAACCGTTATTGTTAATTTTGTGCTATTGATTCTAGCCAGACAGAATGTGCATGAAAGAGAGTATAGAATGAAAGTATTTCAAAGTTAATGTGACTAATGTTTTAAGATGATAAGAATCAAGACTATTCCTATTATTCAAGGTGTATCGTAACCTTGTTCGGTTATTGAAGTCTGAAAAGAATGTTTAAATTCTTGAAGTTGTTTGTTCAACTATTATGACTTGCTGGGAAATTGAATGTTCACACTTTCTTTAAATGAAAAATATTTTCAGCGAACGATGTTAGAAGAACTTAAGGACCCCGTATAGATCAAGCTGACGGTATCCAGATGAAGTGCCATTCAGAATGTGAATGAGCGAGAAGATCAAGTGAAGACTTGTAATGTATAAAGATGAAAATTAAACTATAGACTAGTTTAATGAACTATATGTATCCTTGGTGGCGGATAAAAGTAACTCTTGTAAGATGAAAGGAATAATGTAATTATCATTATTTATAATGAGAAAGGTTCTAAGGTTTCGAGAACCTTGAATTTGAGAATGTATGTTGTTATAATTCGTTATATAATGATGTATGTTGGATGAAGGATGTACTCGTGACGTACGGAATCCGGGTGTGAAGATAGACCGAATTTCGGGGCGTTACAATACGTATGAGATACGAGGATTATACTAGTTAAAATACGAATATGGTATGAAGAATAGTATGTTGTATAATACGAATATTGTATGACTACTAGGTGAAAAGGATACGGAGTTTATACGCATGGAATACGATTAGTTCTAATTAAATAATGAGCTAGGGATTTGGTATAATCCAATTGGACTTGGATTAATTGCAAGCCCAATGAATTAGGTAAGCAAGCCCAAGTCAAGGCCCAATAATAATTTAAGACAAACCCAATCCAAGAAGTTAAACCGCAAGTCGAATCGGTGGGTTACGGGATGGGTAAAACCCATGGGGCAACCCATGGGAAGACCCAAGGGCATGTGGGCCGGCCACTTGGCCACCAAGTAAAGTGATTACTTGGTGGCTAAGTTGAAGAGGAGGTGGCATGTTGACCATTTGCCCCCATTTTAATTTCCTATTAATACAAAGCTAGGGTTGGTCATTTGGTGTTTTGAAAAGATTGTCCAACCTATATTAAGAGAGAGAAGGAGCTATAAACACATAATCAAGCTACTTTCATGCAAAACATGATACATTTACCAAGAACGCGAAGAACAACAAAGGTAATAGCTCGTAAACATTAATCTTCATCTTTTTCGATTTCTTTCTCGTAGAAGAATCGTAGATTGGTGGAGCATGTTTAGTGAGGAGGAATAAGGATGACTATTAATAATAAAAACATTGATAAGTCATGATCGAATAGAAATCGTAATGGTTACGTAAGTTAAAACCGTTGAAAGTTATGAACGTGAACTTAGTTGTGATTGGACGATTTAAAAACAATCATGGTTAGGGTATGTGCGTATTATTTAGTTAGGGTGTAGATGATGAATCAATGGAGTGCTCCATTTGATTTGGCTTATAGAACACGAGTAACGAAGTTATGGCGAATTTTGCGAAAATAGACGTTAAACGTCGAAAACATAAAAATCTCGGATTAAGGGTCAAAAGTTGTCGTGTGACTTGAAAAAGTTGGTTTTCAATGCCAACACGTGAGATAGGGTATTTAAGAGTTGTGGACGCAAGAATCGTCGAATTTTGACTTATAACGAAGAAAACGAGTATTGAACGCTAGAAAACGATAAACGAACGTTCAAAATGAACCAAAAGGTGAATTCCGAGTTAACGAATTCGAAAATGCAAATTTCTTATATAAACACCTAGAGTATGTAATTTGTGAGTTGTGGGTTTTCGAATGAGCCAATTCGGATGTAAAACGAATAAATTATGAAGTCAGGAGTTTCGTTGGAAAAACCAACTAGTGCACAGGGACAGCGCCGCAGCGCCAAACCCAACATAATAGGCAGCACCGCAGCGCCAGATCCAACCTTGTCCCCTGTTAATTGGTGCCGCAGTGCCGAAGATATACTAGAGACTGGCGTCGCATCGTCGGCAGTGTAGAAAAGTTGACCAAGTTAGGTTTTGATTCTAAATTAAATGTAAACCAATAGTAAGACATGAAGGTACCTAATGTACATAATAAGGCTAACTTTAAATAACTTATAAAGTGATAACGTTAGAAGATTATGTCGACGTCGGGATTTTTTGGTGTCCCTTTCTGTTACTTGTTCTTTGGTGTTCTCATTTTAGGTGAGATTTGTTTGAAAAAATAAGTGAAAAATGTTCGACATGTATAATATCGACGATGGACATGTTAAGAGTCGCCAGTTGGTTTTTTAAATGGTTGTACCAATACAATCGAGAAATGGTTTGCACATTAACCCAGGGATGTGACACTGATATGGGTCGGTGAAATCGAGATTCGTTTAGGGTCTGGGACTTGGTTATGCGGGGGGAAGGTTTTAGGTACCCCCGACATCCGTGTTACCACGGTGACCGCCTCTTTTCAAGAAACTGTTATCTAAATGTGTGTGTGTGTGTGTGTGTGTGTGTGTGTGTGGGTCAATGTGTTGTTATATGGATGTTTTGCAAGGCCTCGTTCGAACCTATATACATAGGGTTTGAATTTATGTAAAAATTCAATTTTTAACAAGATATGGCAGTGATGTTTTATAAAAGTGGTTTTCAAACCCTGATGCTCAATAGGAATTGAGATATTTTATACTCCAATTTTTATTAAGTGATTGGCAGGATTGATTTTAATTGACAGATGCGAGGCATCCGTACGAAAATAATATACAAAAAGAATGCCGACTTCCTCGTGGGTATGGAAACCATCTGAGGAAATTCAGACACCGCAGTATTAGTGCATCGAGAGGTGGTTAATACTACTTTCGTGTTCTTGATTAACAATTTGGGATAGAGAATAATTGAGGAGAAGTGTGTTAACCTAAATGAAGCAATAAGTGAAGTTGTGATCTTAATTCTCCATAATTTGATTTTTAATTAGTGGTAATTAGAATTAGTTTAGTTAAATATTTTAATTTATAACATTAAATTCATTTGTTTAAATAAGATTGAGTTGGTTATGGGTTAGTACTTGGTGATTTTTATTAAATAATTCTCTGTGGTAACGATACTCAACTTATCACTTTATTACTTGTTGACCACGTATACTTGCGTGTTGTGCATAACTAGATTTTACCCAACAACTTTGACCAGCAATTTTTGGTTGGATCTATTATTTTTATGATAATGTTAAGTTTTATAGTTGTAGTCCTACATTTTTCTACACATTGGAGTTGATAGATCACATAAACGTTACACGATCATCAAGTTATAGAGGTCCAAAGTAGGCACCTCAAATTGTTTTTCATGAAGAACAGTGTTGTCAGATAGTTTGGAGGCTTATATCTCCCAGATATGATGTTGTTTAAACGTTATGATTGTTGTTAATTGTATTGTGGTAATTCCTCTACAAGACCCAAGTCATAGATTTTCCAGATTCATTAAGAGGAGAAAGTTATTCACGGTCAAAGTAGTGCACTCACTCACTGCCTTATGATTTCTGGGCAGGCTCAAGAACACCTATAGCGACGGTTCTGTCAATATAGGTGGTCTTTAGCGATAAATAGTATTTTATTTTCCAGAAATTAATTAATAAATAGAAAAAATAGTTTTTAATTAGTAAAAATACAAAATAAATTATTAAAAATTATTTTAAATTCCAAAAATTAGTTTTTAATTATTTTAAATATATTTCATAAATATTTAATATTTTTGGAATATTAAAAGTATTTAATTTATTTAATTGGAATATTAAATAAATTATTTAATAATGATTTTAATTATTGAAAAATCATTTAAAATTATATTATGATATAAGAAAATATTTGAAGTTATTTTTAATAACTTTCAATATTATTTGATAATTTTCATTAATAAGTTAATATTAATGATAATTAAGTTATTTGTTAAATGAATTAAATAATTAAATTAAAATTGATTTTATTATTTTAAAAATCATTTTAAATAATAATAAGGTATTTAAAAATATTTTAAGTTATAAAATATAACTTTTAATATTTAAAGGTTAAATTCATTAAGTAATGATATTTAATGATATTAAAGTTATTTAATATTTATATTAAATAAATTAGTTTAAAAATAATTTTATTATTAAAAAAATTATTTTAAATGAAAATAAAGTATTTAAAGATATTTTAAGTTATAAAATATAACTTTTAATATTTAAAGGATAATTTCATTAATAATTTAATATTAATGATATTAAATTTATTTAATAGTTATATTAAATAAATAGTTTTAAAATGGTTTTATTTATTTAAAAATCATTTAAAAGGGATATAAATGAATTTAAAATATTTTAAGTTATAATTAATAACTTTTAATATTTTGGCAATGGTTTCATTAATAGTTTAATATTGATTAAATGTTAATGATAATAGAATTGTTTGATATTTAAATCATTTATTAATGATTCTGATATTTCAAAAATTATGGTAAATGGTAATAATTATTTTATAATTATTATAAGGTCATGAAAAATAGTGCGACTGTTGTTTAAGTTATCTATTTGGATATTGAACTTCGGGATAGAGTCTTAGACTCAATTTTTACCCGATAAAGTTGTCGGTGGACCGACATGTTTCAGAAATTTATCTGGACTTAGATAATTTAGTTAGTTAACTATTTATTTGTGATTCAATGGTTGTTAAAGTTGTGTGACAATATGATTAAGAATGTGTTGATGTTTGTTTGTGAGTCAATGACTGTTGAACAGGTGTGATAATGTGATTAGGTTATGTGCTGACTACGAAATGCAGTACTATGTGTTATGGAATATTGTTCTAATCGAACGAATGATTTGATTAATGATAGGTTGTGATATAAAAGATAAATCTAAGTTGCATAATTGTAAGCAGCGAATTCGGCAAGTATCCTACCTTTGCATTTTTTTTATGCAATGGACAAGTGTAAGAATGTTTCAAAATTATATTCTTACTGTACAGATTGTTAAACCTATATTATATACACCCATTGATTATCAACATGTTAGTATATGATAATTCAGTTATATATTCTGTTCGTTAATTTTTATAAATGATTATACAAGTGTCCCCACTTGGATAATCATTGTATTTAATCACATGTTGATACACCTTTGATATACATATATGTTGAATTATATATTATTGTTGAACAAGATAAGACCTTTGTTATGAAAACCCGACAGGTATGAACATCCTAATCATGGGAAAAATTTTATACGCTACGACGGACAAAGGATGAACGATAATATCGTTCTAGCAATGTAGTATTGATCAATACAGGGTACAACGGGGCTGATCACCCTCCGTGCCCGTAAGCAATGGCCGGTTTACAGATGAATTTTTGTTTAAACCCTTTCAAAAATGAAAACAATGTTCATAGTATGTCACAGAAACCCCATGTATAGTCAATACGCAGTTTCAAAAATTTGAACGAGGGTTGTTATGTTATTATTATTGGTACAGATTACTTCACAACTATTGACTGGTTGTAGAAGAATATTATAAAGAAAATATTTAAATTCTTTCAACTTATATATATATATAAATACTTGCTGGGCACTCAAATGCTCATCCTTGCTTAATTTAAATGTTTTCAGCTAAGTGTGAACAACTAGAAGGCTCGGCCAGGATGAAGTGAAAAGGAAAGAAAACAGAACATGTTATTGGTATCATTTGTAATAGAAGGACTGTATTAAGTTAATGATATGTATTATATATCATGTAAGGAATGTAGTAAAGGTTGCGTACTTGGGATTAGACTCTGATAAATGTAAATTAAGTTTAAGTTTTATATTATGGTTATTATTATTAGTATTATTCCGCTCATAGAAATGGTATCGTGAAGTACCGAGTTTGGGTTTCAAGTATCCGGATTCGAGGGACTTTACAGGATGATATCAGAGCTATAGGGTTAGAAACCTTAGTTGGGTTAGACCTTAGGCTATAACCTTAGAACAGAGGGAAACGTTGAAAATATAAATAACTCATATAGAGTTTAAAAGGAGATGAATTAAATAAATTTATCGTAAGATAAAATAAAAGATAACTTATATAAAACTATAATGTGTTGTGTGTATTTATTATTTGCTAGTTAAGATAATTTTGTGTGTAGGTGTTAGAAAGGAACATAATTAGGATACCCTGAAGTCGTAAAGAATAAGTCAACGTCCATAACTGAGACACTATCAAAGCTAATAGTTGCAATAGAGGCTCACATTGAAAGCTACCTCAAAGAGGTGGTTATTTTGGAAAGTATAGTACTGGATCAATAAACGCAAAGTATAACTGATAGTTAAAGTATAGTTAAAGGATTATAAGTGGTCATTGTCGAGTTCTTAAACTTATATGTTTGTGATGAGTTCTTAAACTCATAATATGTTATAAGTTGGATAAATTTGGTATAGTTAGTTGTGAATTGATTATTAAGGATGATGGGAATAGATAAGATACTAAGCAATTGATCCTTAGTGATGGTGAAAGAAATAGGTAGTATTAACATTAGTTGAATATATATGATTCTGTGTTGTGTATATGATAAGTATGTTTGTGTAATGAATTTATTTTTTTAATCTTTGTGTTGGACAAAGTTATAAATCCCGACTTTTGTAATCACAAAGGGATAACGAATGTTTAAAGCACAATGTGCTATGGCATGACAAGTGTTATGAATATGGATCTATGTTGGATTAATGGGATAAGTTGGTATAAAGATAGTAGATATTTATTTGGTCACTGGTTATTACAGTAGACCGAGTTTTCAAAATTTAATATTTTGAGTACATGATTGATTGAATAGAAAGTTTTGCGTTTTATGTTAAGCGTTTACGATAAGGCTTATAATATAAGAATAATTTATAATAATGTCGTCAAGACGAAAACGAAACCAAAGGGGAGAAGGACCTGTCAACAAAGCTGGAGGACAACCAGACCCGACACCAAATTTTTGCAAATGTGGACGATCAAGCTATGCAGAACGGAATATAAGCCGTAGGAAATCAGCCAGATAATCGATCGACAAACTTCAAAGACTTCAAGACAACCTGACCGCCAGGATGTAGAAGATCAACCGACCCTGTTAAAGCGTATGTGATAGCTAGGATTACGGTGGGGCAAAAGACAACTTTTGTCACCTATATGATAAAAGAAGATAATTTTAATTAATAAGCCAGAAATGTGATTAAAAAAAAAGTTTGTGTGTGGAAAGTAAGGACAGAAGGGATATATATCTTTCTAAAATGTCCCAATCCAGGAATGTATAGTAGTGTGTTATGTGCGATCAATGAAGCATAAGGTGAAAGACTGTTCAAGAAGGAGAAGGGGAACCAGGAATACGAATACGGAAAAAGGTAGCAGAACATTGACGACAACAGGACCAACTTCAACAAACAAACCAACGAAATCAACCGCAAGCGTCTTCAACATGACTGTTCAAGATTCGGTAGCAGCCGGTAATGCAACTCCAGGTATTACTCGAACCAATATTATTATATATATATATATATATATATATATATATTATTTTCTTATATATAGTAAATTATTTTTTAAAATTATTTTGAAGGAGGAATTTGAGTTCTCATAGAAATCAAATTTCTGTTTAAGAAGATAGATAAGCTTTTTGCTGAATATTTAAAGATCAGTTCTATTAAAGAAGATCGAGATCTACTTGCGAAGATTTGGTATGCTATGTACCCTGGTATGTGTAGGTTTTAAAGTGGTGATTCCGGGGACGAAATCTTTATAAGGGAGGGTGAATGTGACAACCCGATATTTTCTCTATAAATAAATCATAAATTTTGCGTATAATTTTTTTTTATTTAAAATAAATATGGGTGTTATGTGTCAAGGTAATGTGCAATATATTTTTATATGTGATAAATAAAATTTATTTATTACATTAAGTATTGCAAATAAATTTATTTTTAGAATTATTGATTATTATCAATTATAATTTTTATACTAATTAATTCCTTATTGGAAATGTTTTATTAATTGTTTTTCAAGGAAAATATAATCTTATATTATTTAAATAATATATGAAATGATTTTAGAATAATTATAATGATTATTTCATTATATGAATTTGTTCAGGATGTTAAGTTAATTATTTTAACTTAATTAAGAATGTTATTTATGCAAGGTAAATCAAATATGGAATCCAAACCCTGAATATGAGTTTTGATCAAGGAATGAAAATAATAATATTATATTATTATTTGTCAGTGTTATAGATATGTGTATTATATGTGTAAGGTTAATGTGAATATCCGTTTTGATGAAATAGTTTTAGTGTTAATGATAAACCCTAATTTTGCTTTTGGGATAAGGAATAATAATAATAATAATATTATAATATTATAATATTTTGATTTTTCAGTACTATATATATGTACTGTATGTGGACTGACAATGGTTGGTCAATTATGATTAATAATGGTGTAGTATTTGAAAACCATAGCATTAATTGATTTAATCTTGTTTTTCAAATTAAAAGGGTAAATTTAAGATTATTACATATCTGTGTTATATGATTTATATTATGTTTTATTTAATATTTCTCTTATTATAGAAAACCCTAACTATGAAACAAAAACCCTAATTTCAAATATTAGAAACCCTAATCCGAAAACTTAAATCGGAGGTTTGATCTGTCAAGAATTGTGTTACTGTGATTTATAACACGTGTGATAGACTTTAATTACTAATTAAAGTAAACTTAGTTAGTAAATTAAAACCCTAAAATCTAGAACCCTAATTTAATTTCTAGAAACCCTAATTGTATTATGGAAACCCTAATTTTTGGTATTATAAATCCTAATTGCTATAATTGGCAAGGTTAATTATGATTAGTGATACTAAACCCTAATGTTTCCGTATAACTTTATTATTAGCCTACTCAAATTACAAAACCTCAATTTTATTATTTTAGAAATTAAAAATCAATTTATTTTTATACAAACCCTAGTTGCTAATTGATACAAATGCTATATGCTAAACTTTAGAGTTAAACCCTAAGGGTCAAACCCTAAGGGTTTGTATCAAATGACCAATCTAGAAATAAAAATTATATGGAAATAACCAAAAAGCCCTTTTGTCACATTTTTATGTTTGCTTGTAAATGTATACAAGATGAGAGTTGGTGACCAACTCATACCAACTTCATGTGACTCAAAATGGACAACACATTACCCTAGCTCAGCCATTCATGCATTTAATTTGTCTATAAATAGATTGAAGGAGAGAGAAATGCATTTGTTTACTACAAATTGCACAACACCTAACCAAGAGCTCCTCTCACTAAAACCTCCGAAATAATCAAGCATTTCAGTCCCTAAGATCAGCCCCACGAAGTTCCAAAACAAATCAGAAACAACAAAATCAGAAAATCAAAGATTGGATCAAAGAAATGTATAAAACTCTACCTTTAAATTCTGTCCATAATCGGGTGTTAGATGTTAGTTCTTGTTGTTAGAATATGTTGTATTTAGTCTCTAGTGATGATCTGGGTTGGTATTAAATAATAATAAGGTATTTAAAAATATTTTAAGTTATAAAATATAAATTTTAATATTTAAAGGTTAAATTCATTAATTAATGATATTTAATGATATTAAAGTTATTTAATATTTATATTAAATAAATTAGTTTAAAAATGATTTTATTATTAAAAAAATTATTTTAAATGAAAATAAAGTATTTAAAGATATTTTAAGTTATAAAATATAACTTTTAATATTTAAAGGATAATTTCATTAATAATTTAATATTAATGATATATTAATGATATTAAATTTATTTAATAGTTATATTAAATAAATAGTTTTAAAATGGTTTTATTTATTTAAAAATCATTTAAAAGGGATATAAATGAGTTTAAAATATTTTAAGTTATAATTAATAACTTTTAATATTTAGATAAATAGTACATTAATATTTTAATATTAATGGTAATTATTTAAGAATGATTTTAAATGTTTTAAAAATCATTTAAGGGTAATATAAATGTTTTAAAAATATTTTGAGTTATTATACATAACTTTAATATTTTGGTAATGGTTTCATTAATAGTTTAATATTGATTAAATGTTAATGATAATAGAATTGTTTGATATTTAAATCATTTATTAATGATTCTGATATTTTTAAAATTATGGTAAATGGTAATAATTATTTTATAATTATTATAAGGTCATGAAAAATAGTGCGACTGTTGTTTAAGTTATCTATTTGGATATTGAACTTCGGGATAGAGTCTTAGACTCGATTTTTACCCGATAAAGTTGTCGGTAGACCGACATGTTTCAGAAATTGATCTGGACTTAGATAATTTAGTTAGTTAACTGTTTATTTTTGATTCAATGGTTGTTAAATTTGTGTGACAATATGATTTGGAATGTGTTGATGTTTGTTTGTGAGTCAATGACTGTTGAACAGGTGTGATAATGTGATTAGGTTATGTGCTGACTGCGAAATGTAGTACTATGTGTTATGGAATATTGTTCTAATCGAACGAATGATTTAATTAATGATAGGTCGTGATATAAAAGATAAATCTAAGTTGCGTAATTGTAAGCAGCGATAAGGATTTCTCCTTATTGGCGCGCAATTGGATGACCAAACCCCTTTCCTAGACAGAACTTTCTTAGACTTTATCAATAATGCTATCTAACACTATTATTCAAATAATATGAATTATTGATCTGATAATTGAGATATTGTGCAGTGACAATTATTGAAATAACAATAATATAAAATATCAACGTTGCAATTATTGAATCAATAAAATAAAATAAAATATTGAATAATAATTACTGTAACAATTATTGAGTAGTGCGTTCTTACGTAAGAATCAGTAATCCAACAATACTGTGCAATTCCGTGTGTTACTATAAGCCGACGCGTATTACTGTATTTTAACTACCGGGTATTCCAACAGTGTTAACGGTAACAACTACGACGTTATTTATAAAAACTAAAACTTGTCGTTATCTTCATCTGACAAATTTTCTGTTATGGGGCCCACAAATGGTTGCGCCGATGTACAAATATTCTTCGACAGTAAAAATATTTCACGACCCAACGAATATTCCCCGACAACAATGAGTATTTTATAACCACTTACTTATTTAAAATATTTAAATATATCACCCTTAACTTTAATATTTTATCAATTTAACCATTTACTGAATAGTAATTATAAGAAAATTGAATAATTTTATCTCATAAAATTCGGGGTCTTAAAATCTCCCATCCTTATGAAATTTCATCCCCGAAATTTACGTACCTGGTATTTCGAAGAGTTGAGAATACCTTGCTTTCATTTCAGATTCTATCTCCCCGGTCATCATGATTTCTCCATTGCTCATCTCCTGTATTTCAGATATCATTCTAGAATACAGCTTTAAAACAAATGTTAATTGATATATCACAATTTGTTAACTTCAGTAAGAAAATTTAGCTTAGGTAGGATATACACTAGCGAAGGATATTACACGTCTCTCCCCTCCTAGTTCTTGTAACATTCCATAATTTTAATTGTAACATTAAATATTTATTGAATTATATAAATATTTAATTGATATGTTTATCGTTGAATAAAAATTTGTTTAATTGATTTAATTTTATTTGGAGAATTATTTGTATTGTGTTATGTGATTAAAGGATTTATTTAATTAATTGTGATTTGAATTATTTAAAATAAATATGAAAGCTTGATTAAATATATTGTTACAAATAACTATATTATAAAGAGTTATTAAAATAAATTAAAGTAGTTTTAATTTAGTTTTATCCAAACAAGGCTTAATATATTAATTCTTTAATATTTAAAAGGTTTTTGCAAAACAAGCCTTATGGCTGGAATTTCTAGTTTTTAAAAATAAATAAAATAAATAATATAAATAAAACAAATAAAATAATAAATATAATATATACGTTATTTGGATAACTGATTATAGCTATTAAGGCTATATCAGTTTCTTTTGTTTACGCTTATTATTCAGTTTGTTTTTGGACATAACTTAGTTTGCTAGCCTAGAGAACTTAACAGAAAATTGAGAGAAGGGTTGAGAAAAATTGAGAGAAAGCTTAGGTTTTTCAAGCAATTCTAGTGGGTTAGCAAAAATTAAACGCTAATTGTAGGCATGTTTACATGACTTTACATATATATGTACATATATAAGTTTTACGACATTAATTTTCATACTCTGTGTAACATTCCAGAAATTTAAAGTGTTATATTAAATATTTATTGAATTATATAAGTATTTAATGGATATTTTATTATTGAATAAATAATTGTTTAATTTGATCTGATTTGATTTAGTTAATTATTTGTTAAGTAAATAATTTAGGAGTTAAGAAAATTAATTGTTATTGTAAAGCCCCAAAATCCAGGTACTTGAAACTAGAATTCAGTGCTTCACGATAACATTTGTATGAGCGAAATAATACTAATAATAATAACAATAATATAAATATTAAACTTTCTTTGCATAATTATCAAAGTCTAGCTCCCAAGTACGTAACATTTAATCATTCCTTACAATACATGATAATAAATATATAACATTATCTTAATAATATTAAACTATTACATAAGATAACATTGAAAGCATTCAGCAACATTTTCCTTTCCCTTGTTCTTAACAGAGCCTTCAAGTTATTCACACTTAGCTGAAAATATTTAAATTAAGTAAGGATGAGCATTTTAGTGCTCAGCAAGTAATAATAATTATGTATATATAAGCTGAAAGAATTTAAATATTTTCTTTATACTACCCTTCTACAACAAATCAATGGTTATGAAGTAATCTGAACTGATAATAATAATATAACAACCCTCTTTCAAATTTTTTAAACTATGTACTGACTATAAATAGGGTTAAGGGGACATACTATGAACATTGTTTTCATTTTCAAAAAGGTTAAACAAAACTTCATCTGTAAACCGTCATAACTTACAAGCACGGGGGTGATCAACCCATTGCACCCTGTATTGATCAATACTGCATGCAATAACGATATGATCGTTTACTCTGATAGCCTTGGATGCATAAAAGTTTTTCCCGTGTAAGGGATGTTCATACTTGTCGGGGTTCCAAACCAAAGCAATTCGGTTGGATAATAATAAGGTTTTATCTTGTTCAATAATAATCTATAATTCAACATATATATACGGGTATTTAACAAAGGTGTATCAAAATGTGGTTAAATGCTATGATTATCCAAGTGGGGACACTTGTATAACAATTTTTAGAAATTATCGAACATAATATATATCTGAATTACCATATACTAACATGTTGATAATCAATGAACATATATAATATAGGGTTAATAATCTGTACAGTAATAATATAATTCTGAAACATTCTTATTCATGTCCATTGCATAAAGAAAATGCAAAGGTAGGATACTTGTCTGATGCGCTGCTTACAATACGTAACTTAGATTAATCTTTTATATCACGACCTATCATTAATCAGATCATTCGTTCGATTAAAACAATATACTATAACATATAGTACTGCATTTCACAGTCAGCACATAATCTAATCGCATTATCACACATGTTCAACGGTCATTACATCACAAACAAACATTAATACAATCAAAATATCTAAGTCCATATCAATTTTTGAAATATGTCGGTGAACCGACAGCTTTATCGGATAATTATCGAGTCTAAGACTCTACTCCAATGTTCAATATCCGTAAGTATCAGTCATATTATTTTAAATGACTTAATAAACATTTATTAATTTATCAGGAATTTTCAAACACCGAAATCATTATTATATGATTTAAATATCAAATAATTTTATTATCATTTAATTATTATTAAACTATTAATAATACTTTTATTCATTTATCAATAGTATTAATATTTTATTCATTTACTAATATTATTAATCATGATATTATTTAATTCACCTCTTAGTATTATTAGTTCGCTAATAATACTTTTATTCGCTTACTAATATTATTTACATCTTAATAATATTTCAATACTGTACTAATATTATTAATCCTCTTAATAATATTTTAATCATGCATTAATACTATTACTTTAATAATATCTTACTTATAATACTATATGTTATTACTCTAATAATATTTTAATCATGAATTATTACTTATTTAAGACATCACTTAATTATTTATTTTCTTTTATTCATAACTTAATTATTTTTAGAAAAAATACCAAACTAATTCCAAAAATTCTCCTCTTCTGTATTTTGATAGAATATGAACCCACAAGGATCCCCAAATATTTCTGGAATTTTAGAAAATGATCTACTATTTTTAAAGTTCCCAAAACACTCGGATCTTGCTTCATTTTTCATAAATTGAGTTCTTCTCAGAAACATCTGAAATTTTTCGGGTATGCTCTCCTAACATATATGAACCTACTGTAAAAATTTCAGAATTTTCTAGTGTATACATATTGAGATATTCGAAGGTAAATATTTAGGAGTCTTTTACGGAAATAGTCATTACGCACATTCTATAACTCAAAACGTGTCCGTTCTTTTTCCTACATGTAGATAACTTCTCAAGGCACCTCTGTGAATTTTCCCAAATTTGTAAGAGACATGAAACTGTCTGAAACAGTCCCAAGAATAACGGGAAAAAATCTATTTTAGGGTTTTTGAACCCTTAACATTCCAAGTGGACTGTTTTGGGGAAAACAGCCCCAAAGGTTTCAAAACTTGCTAGATTTGTGTTCTATCACTTGGGTTTAATAGATAACTCGTGTATCTAGCACCCCCTTCGACGGATCACAAATCCAAGTTATAAAACATGTGTTACACACAGATTTAGTGGAAGAAAACAAGAATTTTCACCCTTGGAGAACATATGCTCATATTTTTCCGCTAAGCCTTTGATCTAACACTCAAGATACTTAGTTCCATACATGATGATATGTAGGACTAGGGTATCTTGAGTATTTGTTCATAACCCCAACAAAACTCAAGCTAAAAAAACAAAGTAGAAGAATAAGATGAAGGTTAAGTTATACCTTGATTTAATGGCAACCATCCTTGATTTACCAAAGTAAGTGATTAACTTAGAATGCATGAAACAAACTAGCACTCCTCTCTATCTCTATATGGCCGAACCTCTCTCCCTTTTCTCTCATTTGAAGTTGCTAGCTTGGGAGAAAATTATAAGATGAATAATGAGAGAAGAAATGAAATGAAAAAAATGAAATAAAAGGATACTTGCAAAAATATAGATACACTTAGTGTATCTAGCTATTATCCCCCATACTTTTATTGTCCCATGGATAAAAGGCTTCACATTATCTCTTCCAATTAAGCCTAATCATGTGGTTAAAGGTGCTAAGTAGATTTTCTACCAATGGGAGCATGACACACTTGTCCTTGTGTGTAAGACTTACTAATTAAGGAACTTGATTAACATAATTTGGTTGCCTTAAATGGCCTAATGTGGCCGGTCCCCCTTGTCCCATTATATCCTCCATTTTTCTTTTATTTAATGAACAAATTTGATTAAACAAAAGTCTACAATACCCTTAATCAAGTGGGCTAGGGTTTGGTCTTGCATTTTATTTCTTTTGGGTTTCTAATTTAATTAGTTGGGCTATATAAGTAATATAGTTTAACAATTTTTATTTATATTACCCTAATTGTTTATTTAGGATTTCTATTCCCAATCTTATGGAATTTAATTTTCTTATACATGTGACTTTAGCTCATAACCTAATTAGGTTTACTAGAAATAGGTTTAAAATTATTAGTCATTTGAAATATCAAGATTATCCACTTAAGTTAGTATACATATTAAATACTAACCATTCCTTATTACCATAACCCTTAGGTTATTTAATTGTCTTACCTAATGTATAATTAGGTTACGAAGCTTTCATTTAGGGTTTAAAATAAAATAAAATTAGATCCTAAAATTTGTAATTAGTGTTTCACACAGTAATACAAGGGTTTGTCACATAACACCATAATTGACCAACCCTTATTGGTCCACATATACAGTACATATTTATAGCACTGAAAAATCGAAATATAATTATTATAATAATTCTAAAAATCATCTCATATATTATATAAATAATATATGATTATATCTTCATGGAAAATAATTAATAAAACATTTCTACTATAAAATTAATTATGATAAGTGTAAGACCCCAGCTTTTATAAATAAAAATGAATTTTCTATAAATATCATTTTTTAATATTATCGAATGTGTTTGATATAATGTTATAATTGTGGGTAATATTTATAAATTTTGCAAAGTACGCAAGTTGTTATATAATATTCGATTGGTCGGGGAATATTCGTTTTAGCAGGGAATATTCGTACAACGACACAATCATTGGTGGACCCCACAACAGAATTATTGTCGAATTGAGAAAACGTCAAAAATACTTTAAGAAAATAACGACGGAAGTTTTACCGTTAACTTATGAAACACCAGGTATTAAAAGTACAGTAATACGCGTAGTTGCACAGTAACACACGATATTGATTATTGATGCTTACATGAGAAGTCACTCAGTTTTGTTCAATTATTGTTACAGTAATTGTTGCATAGTATCTCACGTTATTTGATTCAATTATTGTCAATATTTTATAATCAATAATTGAGACGACAAAATTATTAATATTATTATTTGCAATATTAAAGATGTCTAGAAGTTCTGTCAAGGAGAGGTTTGGTCACCTAATTGCGTGCCAATAGGGAAAAATATTTATTGGAAAGCCCCCTATTTCCTGGGAACGACCTGGTCGATTAATATTGTGAATTATAATATTGATGATAAATGTTGTTAAAAATATTGAGGGAGATTATATATATAATATTATGTGTGGTGAGTGGAATATATATAATATTATGTGTGGTAAGTGGAAATTATATAATATTATGTGTGGTGAGTGGAATATATATAATATTATGTGTGTGTGAGTGGAAAATGGTGGAAAAGTAGAATTTTGGTGGAAAAGTGGAAATGGTGGGATGAGAATTAATATTACATATGGCATTAATTGTAAAGGGTGGGGAAGTGATGTGAGACGGGTGATGTATTTTTTTCAATCAATTTGTGGCTATATGTATATTATATATATAATTGTATAGCATATGTGTGGGTAATGGTAGTCCTAGTAGATAAATTTTGGCAGGTTATGGATTGATTTGTCAAGCTTGAATGTTATTGGCCAATTTTTTCAATCATGCAGCATGAGTGGAAACTTATAAATTACGGAGCATTTTAATTTGTAAAGGCTTTTAAAGTGGCATGTGTTCATTTTTTTCATTGCCCAACTCTTTGAAAAAGATTACTAATGCGTTGAATCAGTGGAGTTGTGATTCAGCAAATGATTTCGTCTGAATTCCTACTGTACAATCCAATAGTATCCTTCCACTCTCCTATAAATAGAAGCTCATTCTTTCATTATTTCTTACGAATTCACTGAAACTCCAGAAAGAGAAATTATAGAGAAACTATAGAAAAGTATTCTGCTACTTCACTATTCTTATATCCAGTTTCTTTTATGGTAAGGGGTATTATTTCTTTTGTATTCATGAAGAGAACTTATGTTATTCCATTATTTATTATTCTGTTGGAATAACCTGTATACGCGGGCTACCCTATACTTGGTGAAATTCTTGTGCTATTCCATTCGTTATTATTCTGTTGGAATATCATGTCTGTGCGTTTTTCTTCGGACCTGATTCCGTCTTTATTATTATGTTGGAATATCCTGTCTGTGCGTTTTACGTCGGACATGATTCCGTCTTTATTATTTTATTGGAATATCCTGTCTGTGCGTTTTATGCCGGACCTGATTCCGTCTTTATTATTCAGTTGGAATATCAGGTCAGTGCGTTTTACGCCGGACCTGGTTCTGTTAATTATTATTCTGTTGGAATAACCTGCTTGTGCGGTCTATCGCATGCTTGGTTATTTCTTTTGTTATTCCATTCCTTATTATACTTAGTTGGTTAAAGTTGTGACTTCTATACTCCATAAAATTAGTGGAATATTCTTGATATTCACGCTTCATCCAGTATCTTTTCATGGAAATATTCTTCTGAGCATTCTTGAATTTTTCTGCACAAAGCAGTATCATGTTGACACTTTGGACATTATTAGTTCCTGGATAAATTAATTCTTAAACTTATTTTATTGAATTCGTATATCATTGTCATCATCCTCATGTTTATACTATGTTGAAAATAATCTGTGGCCTGTAGTGCATAGATGGACTTGGTATGATTATGACCAGGGATTATTTGGTATAATCATGACCGTAATGTTACAAATGATGTGGTAAAAGTCCTCATTGGCCCTTAGTGCTTTGATGGACAGTTGTTGGCATGATTATGACTATTCAATGATTTGAATTATTTATTAAGCTGAGTCCCAGCAATAAAAGTGATGAAAAACCTTTTAAATCATAAAAGATATTAGATTTTATTCTCTACTTGACTCTTTTAATGGATTGCTTGTTCCGCTACTGTTAAACTTGATATTTGTTATATTGTATTAGAGATAATATGTTACATGTCAACTAAACCTAGTTTTGTGGTAGTATCTGAAAATGACATCCGAGAATGTTGAGAATAGTAATGGAGCACAGAAGACCGTTGAGTCTCCACATATCTATAATCAGGAGAATGTGCATCAGGAAGTCGACAATCCTCATGCAAACAACAACACTTACCAAATGATGAATGATGGATTATTCAGAGGCTTTATGCAATTCATGCAACATCAGGCGAGAGCGGCTCCTGTCCATAATGTAGGTGGAAACACTGGAAACTTTCGGATGGTCACCGCTAAACAGTTCAAGGAGCTGGGACCATCGGAGTTTATTAGAGAGCCAAAACAACTTAAGGCGGAAGCATGGATAAAGCAGATCACCAAGATATTTGATATCATAGGATGCTCCGAGGAGCAAAAGGTTCCCTTCGCCACCTTCATGTTGCGTGAAGAGGAAGATTACTGGTGGGAATCTGTAAAACGTACACACCCTGATGCACTCAAGATGTCTTGGGATAAGTTCCCAAAGCTATTCAACGATAAGTAATTTCCCGAGAGTATTCGTCTCATGAAAGAGGTGGAGTTTATCAAGTTGGAACAAAACAATATGACTGTGTCATAATACGAGGCTAAATTGAGGAGTTATCCCGGTTTGCATCCAATTTGATCGATAATGAGGAGCAAATGACGCGAATTTTTTTAAGAGGTTTGAAACCGGAGATACGTCAATATCTTATTTCTCATAAACTCTGTTTGTACTCAGATGTTGTAAATAGGGCTCAATTATTGGAGCGCGGTAACGAGTCAATGCAACCAAGAGAAAGCAGCCGACAGCATGAAAATACCAGTTGTATCAGTTATCAAAGCGGTGACAACAAACGTGGAGGGAATCAACATACCAGAAATGGTAACCACTTCGGTGGTAATCATGGTCAAGACAGTAAAAATGGGCATTTCAAGAAAAGGAGATTCAACAATGATGAAAAGACGTCAGCACCAGCAACCGTGGTGAAGGAAGGAGAACGACCACATATCATATGCTTCAAATGCGGAGGGGAGGGACATATCAGTCCAAACTGCCCGATGCCATCTAAAGCGTGTTATAATTGTGGAAGATAAGGTCACCTAATCCAATTTTGTCGTTCACCGAAGACAAGTTCAGCTAGGATGGAGGCACCAAAAGCCGTCCTAGAAAAGTCAAAGCGGGTGGTACAAGGGAGAGCATTTGTCGTGACCTCCCAGAAAGCAAGGAACCGAACGAGGTCAGCACGGGTAAGCTTATAATAAACTCTAGCGAAATCTATACCTTATTTTATACCGGTTCTACCCATTCTTTTATTTCTCCTACTTGCGCTCAATGATTAAATTTGACTCCGGAGAAATTAGATTTTGACTTATCTGTTGAAACTCCGTTGGGAGAAACCTTCATTACATCCACTATTTATAAGTCTTGTTTAGTTCAAATCGGCACCTCCACGTTATCTGTCAATCTAATTTCTTTGAAAATACTTGCATTTGATTTGATTCTAGGGATTTATTGGTTAACTATACATCATGCAAAAATTGATTATTTTCATAAGGTTGTTAGCTTTCATATTCCTAACCAACCTATTATGCAAATTCAAACAACCAAACTATTAAAATCAATCACTGTCATCTCAAGCCATAGAGCTATTCGTTTATTGAAAAACGGATGTCAAGCTTTCACAGCTCATGTCACGGATCTAAAAAAAAATATGTCGGTTTTGAATGATATTTCTATTGTTAATGAATTTCCTGACGTATTCCCTGAAGAACTTCCTGGCCTACCCCCAGAGCGTGAAATTGAATTTTGTATTGACCTTGAACCCGATACAAAACCCATTTCCAAAGCCCCATATGGAATGGCTCCTATTGAACTTCAGGAATTAAAGACCCAACTGCAGGAATTATTAGACATTGGCTTTATTTGTCTTAGTACTTCTCCTTGGGGTGCTCCTGTTCTATTCGTGCAAAAGAAAGACGGAAGTATGCAACTTTGTATTGATTATCGGGAGTTGAATCATGTCACCATCAAAAATAGGTAACCATTGCCATGTATTGATGACCTGTTCAAAAATAGTTGAAAGACGCAAAATTCTTTTCAAAAATTGATCTTCGTTCCAGATATCACCAATTGAAGATTAGAACCGATGACATTCCAAAGATGGCTTTCAGAACTCAGTACGAGCATTATGAATTACTAGTCATGTCCTTTGGATAGACTAATGCTCCTGCTGCCTTCATGGATATGATGAACCGAGTATTCAAGGAATATTTGGATCACTTTGTGGTCGTCTTTATTGATGACATCCTTATTTATTCCAAAAGCCGTAAAGATCATGAGCAACACTTGAGAGTGATACTCCAAAAGATTCGTGAATATAAGCTTTATGCTAAGTTAAAGAAATGCAAGTTCTGGATTGAGGAGGTAGCATTCCTTGGGCACATAGTATCAAGTCATGGAATATCCGTTGACCCAACAAAGATTGAAGCTATTTAAAGCTTGGAGCAAACTAAATCAGTGACTGAAATACGTAGCTTTCTCGGCCTAGCTTTTTATTATCAGAGATTCGTGAAAGGATTTTCTCGTATCGCTACTTCATTAACTCAGCAGACTCGGAAAGATACAAAGTTCGGTTGGAACAAGGAATGTGAGAAAAGTTTTCAAGAACTCAAGAGGAGACTCATTTCAACACCTGTTCTGACAATACCATCTGGCTCGAAGGGATTTGTCATCTACAGTGATGCTTCAAGCAAAGGGTTGGGATGTGTTCTCGTGTAACATGGGAAATTCATAGCCTATGCCTCTCAACAACTCAAAGAATATGAGAGGAATTATCTTACCCATGATCTGGAGTTGGAAACTGTTGTCTTCGCACTAAAGATTTGGAGGCATTACTTGTATGGGGAGAAAGTGGAGATCTTTACGGATCATAAAAGTCTCAAATATTTCTTCACTCAAAAGGAACTCAACATGCGACAACGATGTTGGCTTGACCTAATAAAATATTATGATCATACAATCCAGTACCATCCTGGAAAAGCGAACGTGGTAGCTAACGCATTGAGTAGAAGATCATATGCGGGTACGAGTGCGATATTGTCAATGCAAAGGCCCATTTTGTGTGACTTGCAAAGGATGGAGATAGAGATAAAAACTCCAGGGATCCATGTGATGATGGCGAATATATGAGTAGAATCGACTTTAATTGATAAAGTTTAAGCTACTCAAGTTACAGATCTGGAGCTGATGTGTACGAGGAAGAAAGTGCAAGAAGGTGCTATGCCGAAAGTAAGAATCGATGAAGAAGAAATACTTTGAGTCAACTTTAGACTTTGTGTTCCTAACTACCCTGATTTAAAGTATAAAATCATGATGGACGCGCACAACACACCATTTGCAATCCATCCTGGGAGTACCAAAATGTATCATAATATTCGTCATACATTTTTGTGGAGCAATATGAAGAGAGAGATAGCGCTGTTTATCTCGAGGTGTCTAACTTGTCAACGAGTTAAAGCGGAGCATCAAGTACCAAAAGGACCATTACAACCACTTAAAATTCTAGAATGGAAGTGGGAGCACATTACCATGGATTTCGTTACTGGTCTTCCTTAGGTTTCTTAAGGTATAGATGCGATTTGGGTCATTGTTGATAGATTGACCAAGTCTGATCATTTTTTACTGATATGAGAAACTTATACACTTGAACGTCTTGCTCGTATGTACATAAACGAGATTGTAAGACTGCATGGTATGCCAGTATCCATAGTTTCTGATCGAGATATAAGATTCACTTCACGATTTTGGGTTAGTTTGCAAAAAGCTATGGGCACGGATTTACGATTTAGTTCGACATATCATCCTCAGACGGACGGACAGTTGGAGAGGACTATTCAAACTCTTGAAGATTTATTAAGACTCTGTGTCCTTGACTTCAAGGGAAGTTGGGATAGGTTCTCACCGTTGGTGGAGTTTTCCTACAACAACATTTATCAAGCAAGCATTGGCATGGCTCCATTCGAGGCATTGTATGGAAGAAAGTGTCATTCTCCAATATGTTTGGTAAAATCTATATACGCATAACACGCAAGTATACGTGGTCAACAAGTAATAAAGTGATTAGTAGAGTATCGTTCCCACAGAGACTTATTAGCAAAAATCTCAACTTACAATTACCAATCTTCTATTAACCCTAATTTTATTAAGCAAATCAAATTCAATGATTAAAAATAACTATTCAAAATTAAAAAGTAATTAAACTATCACAAACCAATCACAAATATCAAAATCTGGAATTTTAAACAATTAATGGAGAATTAGACTTATGATTTCACCCTAAGCTTCACTCAGATTTTAACACTTTTATTCTAATTCAACTCACTATTCCAATTTATTAATCAAGAACACGACATAGTATTAACCACCTCTCGATGCACTAATACCGTATTAACGTCAATCCACAATTAAGATAGAAATTCGTTAAACACCTTTAGCAACTAATTCACTATATCTCTATGTGAATTACAATTGAAGAAGGTTGAAGAATAAGTTCTCTATCCGATTACATGCGATGTCAAGCATATCTCTACCTTAACATACATCAAGTTTAAGCTATTAACAAAATCCTGAACACATGCTATATAAACTAGGTCTAGATTTGAATATCCTCTCTCGATTCCATCCAACTCCACAATGAATTGTTGATCAGGCAATTCATAGATTCAAGCACAAATCAATATAGATAACTAGAAGATAGCTATTAAATTGGAAATCAAAGTTTACAAAACCATAGATTCACTCAACGATCCATCATAAGCCTAAAAAGTGATTTAGTTCATAATAAACGAAATAAGCACTGAATAAATCATGGAAATCATCTTTTCAATTACAAATAATAAACTAAGATGAAGAATATTGAAATACACCCTTCACGTAGCCTAGAATCGCAATCGTCTCGAAAATCGCCTTGAAATACTCCTCCAATGCTTGCTAGAAAAATTGAGATTTTCCTTTGTGATTTTCCTTGCGTGTCTCCAAATCTCAGAGTTTTATGTCCATTTGTATATTACCACATGTATTTTAACTATAATTCCATGCATATAAAAGTCCCAAGTCATTACCATCTCTAAAACTCCACACTTGTAGCACTAGAAACCAACTAGGAGTCTTGATTTTCCGAGTACCCAGCCCCAGCTGGATGTTTCCCATTGCACTACCCAGCCCCGGCTGGGTACCAACCTACTAATTCATCCCAGACCCCCAGCCCCAGCTGGGTGGTAAAGCTTAAAAAGGCCCAGCCCCGGCTGGATGATGTGTTTTCAAATAATTTTGCTTCTAGAAACTTCTCTACTAAAACTACTATAGCTTTCAAACCAAGAGGAATTACGAGGCCCGCGACATATCAAATCGAAGATATCAACGAGATCTACAACTTTTACTCTTTGCGCTTTCAGAAATAACAAACGCATGACTATCAAAATTGTATCGGAAGCATCTGCTACTGTGTAACGACAACCGAAACAACTCAAAACTTTGTCTTTGTTGCTAAAAACCATACTCTCGCATCCGAGCTTCCAATTAAAATGATGTAAGATGTTCCGGGATGCCAATAAAGAGTTTCTTAACATAATCCAAGTTCCACGCCACAAACAAGAAATGCACATAAAATAAACATGAAAATCCGAAATTTAACCGGAATTGCTTTTCCTTGCAAATTTTATACCAATAGTCGCTCATGCCGCTTCCAAGCATATAATCTACAAAATGGAAACAAAATGCATGAAAAGTAACTAAGAAACACGAGATTAAGCAAATAATTTAAGTAATAGATGCCGGATAAGTAGGTATAAAACCGACTTATCAAATACCCCCAAACTTAAACATTTTCTTGTCCTCAAGCAAAAACAAAATAAAGATGCAACATAACACAATGGAATGGAATGCAACTAATATACATGCATACAAATCCAGTAGTAACATAGAATCAAAATTATTTTTTCGGCCTCAAAGAAATCAAGCAAACACTACAACACTTCATATAAAACCATTCAATAATTCCTTATCAATCCTCAAATCTTAAACCGTTATCACTGGTATGGTGTGTGTGTGTGATCAACATCCATGCTAATTGATACAAATTCAAATTCAATACATAACCAATCTCTTTAGAAAGAAATATACAGGGCAAACTCAAAAAATTCAAAAGTAGACGAGTTCCAACTAAAACTAAACAATTACCACTTTCAAGGGTTCACATAGGGTACTTATACTTTATATATATATATATATATATATATATATATATATATATATATATATTTCATCAACGGGGCTTTTTGCTCTTTTCACGTTTTTTTAGATAACTGTGCAATGCCTCATTCCATTAGGCTAACAGTGCTACCCCTTAGCGAGCTTTCAACCAACGACTCCCAGTCCATAAAAGACCTTAGGGCGCTAGGTGTTAAGACACCCCTACGGGCGTACTTGCTCAAGTAACAAAGGCCCCGAAACAAGACTAGTCACGATATATATTCATTTTTTTCTTTCTTTTTTTATTATTTTTTTTATAAAGCTTATGTACCTCACATTTATACCCCCAAACTTAGTTCTTGCTCAATTCTTCGTCTTTACTGCATATCCTTATCATTTTCTCATTTACACTAGCATTATCCTCTTGAAACTCCTTATGTATCAATTTGAACTAATCAGTCAACATAGGTGTTATTAACATGCTACCCTTTTTATACCAGTTTCAAACAAGCACAAGATCCAATTCATAACAAGAAATCACATCAAAAGCTCTAATAATCAGTATTATACTTGTCTACTCAATTCCAATATCATCATTGGCCAAAATAAACTGAACTATCAAACAGCTGGACTCATGCAAGATGAACGTATTAACTAACTATTATTTTTGTATTTTTTTGTATTTTTTTTGAAATATATGGTAAACAAAAAATAATTGCAACGATAAATAAAAACTATTTACATTCCTAAGCTACTATGCAACTACATGAGTATTGGAATGCAACACTTAACAATCCTAAACATAAACCATGAACTAACATGTGCAAACCTAGCTAATGAGATAAAATATGCAACATGTAACATGCGACTAAATCCCCCAAACCTGAAAATTACAATGTCCTCATTGTATAGAGAAAGAAATAAATAAGAGAGAACTTCCCTGTAATCACTTAAGTCTGGGTTGGTGGTGGTTATTGTTCTTCATCGAAATCGCTGGGTGAGAACCTTGGCATTGGTGCTGGTTGCTGGTAAGGGAATTGGGCATTAGGATTGAAGCTCTAGAGCGTAGTGTTCAATGAGGCAAAAGATACATTCATGGCCTCAAACATGTGGTCCTGCCTTGCTGCTAGTCTCCGCATTTCTCTTCGTGTCTCCTTGGTTTGCTCATCCACTTGTCGTTGAAGGTTGAGGAATTGAGGGCTAGATATTACTCCGAGCTGTTGTGATGTCTCTCCCAACTCCTCATTCCCCTGAAACTCATCGTCATCCTAGGTGTCCTCAGCGTCAGCCTCATCCTCCGAGGCTGAGGGAAATTCAAATCCTACTCCTCTCAGGTGCGACTCTCCTCCAGGCCACACAACATATCTTGCAATCATTTTTGAGTCAAGTGTCTTCAACGGCATCTGTGTTATCTCATCATCTGACCAACGTACTCCCGCCTGTATACACAATCCACAGATAAGTGATGGGTGTGGCAACCCGCCAGAGAATTGTCCTCGAAGGCATCTTCGGATTGACAAGTTAATTACAGCCCCTATGTCCATGAAGAAATCTTGTACCATAGCATATAATAGCACTGCCTTATCCTTAGACACGTCTGACGTGTGTGTAGATGGAAGTAATTTAGTGCACAGGAAGGCGTACCATATTTTACCATACCGACTGAGATCCTTACTGCGAAGGAAGTGGCTGCATTATTTGATTTTTTCCATGAGGGACCCGGCTTTGTCATCCCCTGCATAATAGCCTCATAATCTGGATCATTATCACGTAAGTGTCGGTACTGGCAATGTCTCGTTGCTCTTAACTGATAGTACGTGTTGATTGCATCGGTACTGAAGGGCGCTAACCAACCCCGTACAAAAGAATTATAGGGGGGCTTATTCTCGGCATTAGCGTAGAATTCTTTGACTACACTTACAACTGCGCGTTCGGGCTCTGCTGTTAATTTATTCCAACCTTTTTGATAAATTTGTTGCATCATTTCGCCATCCACAGGTTCAGGTGCCAACCCCCGCTCAGGTGTGAGTGCTTTTGTTACCATATAGTCGTAACGGTCGGCGACGGCGGCACTTGTGAATTTTCACCGATCAAAGGTTCGTGTTTGTTTTGTGGTCCCTAAACTCTCTCCTCGTTGCCTTTTTGATGTCGGTTTTGGTGCCATTGATTTGGAATTGATGAGTTTTTCCCCCAAACTTTGCTTAAGCAATTTGTCGAACACTTGGTGTGCGAGACTTGAAATTCCCACGAACTTGGTTATTTCGCTTGAACTATGGTGATAGAAGATGAAGAATTGGAAAACCCACTTCTACTTTTGATATATGTCGAATTTAGTTATAGAGATTTGCACAAATTCTATCCTTGAACTTCCAATTTGTGTGAATTAAGGTTGTGATAATGTGTGGTGAATGGGTGGATTTATAGAGAGGAGTTTGTGGAGGTGGGTAGTGGGATTGTGTTGATTTGTTGTGATGAAATGAGAGGTAATGTGTAATATAATTTCAGTCGTGAGTGGAAGTTGTGAATTAGTTGGAGTATAGGAGGTTGAAGTATAACGGAAGTGGGAGACTAGTTATGTACCAACTGCCGAACTGCATTATATGTCGTGCACTAACAGGACATCCAGCCTCGGCTGGGTGGTTAAGGCTGCAAGGGGCCAGCCCCGGCTGGTTGGTCTGCTGCAAAAATAGAAGTGGTGCCAGCCCCGGCTGGGTAAATTGTACTATGATGGTCCAGCCACGGCTGGGTAGTCTTTTGCTACAGCACACAGGGCTCCAGTCCCGGCTGGATGATGTGCATTGAAGAATCCAGCCCCGGCTGGGTGGTCTGTCAAGGCTCTTAGCTGCTGATGCATGGTTTCTGCTGACTTACTTCATGTGCATCACATAGCCTCTTCTTTGCATACCTAAACACATGAAAACATACCCATCATTAGAATATAGGATAACACACACGCATACACTCTGCACTAGCCTTTTTCAGCGACTTCTATATTATAAGTCATAGGTTACCTATCAATAGAAATGGAGCAACTTCAAGCATAGGGGATAAGATTATTTAAAAATCAAGTATACTTTAAATCCTACATGACTATATTCTAGACCAATATTTTTTTTTACTACCATTTCACTAGCATGGATAAAAAATATTTAAGAATAGACAACTGAAGAAAATTAAAATAAACGTAAAAATAAAATTGGGTTGCCTCCCAATGAGCGCTTGATTTTAAGTCGTTCAGCCTGACAACTCCCTGTTTATGGTGCATCTGCAAGTGTGATAGCTCTGACGTCCGTGTTAGCCTCGCAACCCCAATAGTGCTTTAATCTGTGACCGTTGACCTTGAAAGTTTCTTAAGGATTCCGACTGTAGATTTCAACGGCGCCATGTGAGAACACCCTTTTTATTGTAAATGGTCCTGACCATCTTGACTTAAGCTTGCTTGGGAACAATCTCAACCGTGAGTTGAACAAAAGGACTTATTGCTCTGGCTCGAACGTTCTTTGCATAATTTTTTGGTGGTGCCATCTTTTCACCTTTTCTTTGTATAACTTGGAGTTCTCGTAGGCTTGAAGACGGAATTCGTCAAGTTCATTTAGCTGAAGTAGTCTCTTTTCACCTACAGCTGTTTGATCAAAATTGAGTTTCTGAATCGCCCAGTAAGCTTTATGTTGTAATTCGACCGGTTAGTGACAAGCCTTTCCGTACAGTAGGTGATATGGTGACATCCCGATTGGTGTTTTATACGCAGTCCGGTATTCCTATAATGTGTCATCCAACCTTAGCGACCAATCCTTTCGAGTCGGATTTACCACTTTTTCCAAGATTCTCTTGACTTCCATGTTCGAGACCTCAGCTTGTCCACTGGTTTTGGGATGATATGCTGTAGCTACCTTATGGTTGACCCCATACTTTGCCAAGAGAGCTGTGAATGACTTATTGCAAAAGTTACTACCTTCGTCACTGATAATTGCCCTTGGCATGCCAAACCTTGTGAAAATGTTCTTTTGTAGGAATTTGAGGACCACCTTGGCATTGTTTGTTGGTAAAGCTACACCTTCAACCCAATTTGATACGTAGTCCACTGCAAGTAGAATGTACTGATTGTTCATAGACAACGGGAATGGCCCCATGAAATCAATGCCCCATACATCAAAAATTTCAACTTCAAGAATCGTTTGCAGAGGCATCTCATAACGTTTCTAAATATTGCCCGCTCTTTGACATCTATCACATGTTTTAACAAAATTGTGGGCATCCTTGAATAGTGTAGGCCAATAAAACCCAGATTGCAACACCTTCGCAGCTGTCCTCTCACTTCCATAATGTCCGCCATATGCAGATGAGTGACACTCATACAAGATGTTCTTCACTTCACTCTAAGGCACACACCTTCTAATCATTTTGTCGGCGCACTGTTTGAACAAGTAAGGATCATCCCATATGTACCATTTCACGTCATGAAGAAACTTCTTTTTCTGTTGTCTTGTGAGATCAGGTGGAAGTACGTTGCTCGCAAGATAATTCGCATATTCCGCATACCAAGGAAATTCTGCATTTTGTCCAAACAGTTGTTCATCCGGGAATGATTCATTGATTTCACATTTGTCCTCTTTCAATTTCCCGTGATTTTCCAGCCTAGATAAGTGGTCGGCTACCTGATTCTCCGTCCCTTTTCTAGATATGGAACTAGAAGATTCAAGGTTGGAGGAATTATTTTCCAAGTTCATAACATCAACTGAGGAGAGAATGAAGAATCTAAAGCGGTCAACTCAGAATCAAGAGATATCAATTCAAAATCTGCAGAATAAGATAGATCAAATGACTTTTTTTGTTTTTTTGTTTTTTTTATTCAAAAATTTGTTGGGTAAAATCTAGTTACGCACAACACACAAGTATACGTGGTCAACAAGTAATAAAGTGATAAGTTGAGTATCGTTCCCATAGAGAATTATTTAATAAAAATCACCATGTACTAACCTATAACCAACTCAATCTTATATAAACGAATGAATTACAAACTATATAAATTAACTATTATTCCACTAATTAAATTAAGACTATGGAGATTTAAGATCACAACTTCACTTATTGCTTCATTTAAGTTAACACACTTCTCATCAATTATTCTCTATCCTGAATTGTCAATCAAAAACACTAGAGTAGTATTAACCACATATCGATGCACTAATACCGTATTAACGTTAATCCACAATTAAGATAGAAATTCGTTAAACACCTTAATCAACTAACCCACTATATCTCTATGTGAATTAAAATTGAATAATGTTGAAGAATAAGTTCTCTACCGGATTACATGCGATGTCAAGCATATCTCTACCTTAACACTCATCAAGGTTAAGCTATTAACAAAATCCTGAACACAAGCTATCATGATTAGATCTAAATCTATACTTCATCTCTCGAGTTCATATAGATTATCACGGTAATTGATGACCAAGCAATTAAACAATTAAGTCTAAATCACAATAGACAATCATCTCAATAGAACATAATAATTGATAAAGAAGCATATTAAAATAAACTACACAATAAGATCCATTGTAATCTCAAACAAAGAATTAGTTCATGATTATTGAATTTAAACTAAGAATCCACAATTGAATAATCATTAAAAGACAAAAATAGAAGAAGTAAAGACGATAGAATCTATTGTCTGTAGATTTAACGCTCCCTCCTTGATCATACTTTGAATCTTCAATGGTCTCCAAGTTGCATCAATCTCCAAATCTCATAAAAACTAGTGTTTTGATCTAATTTACTCTAATGTAATCTAATAGAATTCTTCCAAAAACTCCCTAATCTCTCAATAATCCCCCCTAAACTGTGTTATTCCCCACCTTTTATAAGCCTTTGTAGATGTCTTTAAGTCCTCTTGGAAGTCCTTGAATCAAACAACTCGAAACAATCCTTTTTGGACTCAAATTCGGACAAAAACTACTCATTTTTGTGCATACCCAGCCCCGGCTGGGTATTTGCCTTCAAAATATCCAGCCCCCACTGGATAGCAATCTGCTAATGCTCCCAGACATCCAGCCCCGGCTGGATCCTAAGGCTAAAAAGGTCCAGCCCCGGCTGGGTACCAATCTGTCAATTCAATTTTCTGCTGGAACCTCCTCTGCTAAAATTGCCATAACTTTTAAACCGAGAGGAGTTACGAGGCCCGCGACCTATCAAATCGAAGCTATCGACGGGATCTACAACTTTCATTCTTTGAGCTATCAGAAATAACAAACTCATGATGGTCGAAAGTGGACTAGAAGGGACTTCTATGCAAATGACCACCCAAAATGGTGAAGTTTAACGTCCGTTGGAAGAAATGTCATAACTCTTTCATCCAAACTCCAATTTGAATGATTTAAGATGTTCTGGAAAACTAAGAAAACACTCTATGATATAGTCTAAGCTCCAAGCCAAGAACATGAATTGAACATGAAATCATAAACGATGTCCAAATTGTTTTTTCCTTGCATTTTCCTTGCTTTTCCATACCAATAGTCGCTCACACTGCTCCCAAACGTATAACCTACAAAATGAACATGAAATGCAAGAAAAGTGACTAAGAAACATGAGTTTAAGCAATACATTCAAGTAATAGATACCGGATAAGTAGGTATAAAACCTACTTATCAAATACCCCCAAACTTAAACTGTTGCTTGTCCCCAAGCAACACAACATAATGCAATACAATGCAATGAAATGCAACTAATCTACATGACTACGAATCCAGCAGTATTGATAAACACAAATCTATTCACTCGACCGTAGAGCAATCAAGCAAATATGATAATACATGATATCAAAACCAATCAACAATTTCCTTGTCAATCATCAAGTCTTAAATTGTTATCACTGGTATAGTGCGTCTGTGCTCCACAACAATGTTAACTGATATAAAATAAAATTTAACACATAACAAGTTTCTTCGAAGGCATCATACAGTGTAAACTTAAGAAATCCAAAAATAAGCTAGATCCAACTAAAATCAAACAATTACTAATATCAAGGGTTAACATGGGATAGTTATGCTTTATTTTCATCTACAGGGGCTTTTTGCTCTTATTTCCCGTTTTATTGTTTTTTTTTTCTTTTTTTTTACTTTTTAACCATGACTGTGCAATGTCTCATTCCATTAGGCTAACAGTGCTACTCCTTAATGAGCTTTCGACCAACGACTCCTAGACCATATAAGACCTTAGGGTGCTAGGTTTTAAGATACCCCTTCGGGCGTACTTAGTCAAGTAACAAAGGCCCCGAAACAAAACTAGCCATGAATTTTTTTTTCATTTTTTTCTATTTTTTGAAGCTTATATATCCCTATTTTTTCACCCAAACTTAGGTTCTTATCGAATTTAGCCATCACTACTTATTCTTCTCATTCTTTCATTCAAACTAGCATTATCCTTTAGAGTCCCATTATGTATCAATTTAAACTCAATCAATCAATCAACAAGTTGTTTTTACTGTGTTATCCTTATTATACCAGTTTCAAACAGAAAAAATTCAATTCATAACAAGAAATCACATCAAAGCTCTAATAGTCAATACTATACTTGCCTACTCAATCCCAATCACATCATTGGCCAAAATAAACTGTAAATATCAAATAGCTGGACTCATGCAAGATGAACATATTAACTAACTATTATTTTTGAAATTTTTTTTTTGATTTTTTTTTAACAAAAAAAATAAATTGAATATAATGCTATTCAAACTATACTATTATGCAACTACTTATGCAATTGTACTACATGAATGCAAACAACATGAACCTAAACTAAATTAACAACATATGCAAAATAACATACATAAATATGCAATAAATAACTAAACTAAACTCCCCCAAACTTAGCAATTACAATGTCCTCATTGTAAGAATATAGCGCTAAGTAGAAGAGAATTTCCCTATAATCAGCTAAGCGTAAGTTGATGGTGGCGATGGCGACGACGATCATTTTCCTATCCATTGGACCTCCAATACCTGCAATGAAGAGAGACAACATGGATTAGATTATAAGAGAACTTAATAAGCAACTTAATTCCTATCTACTAAATAAACTAATAAAGCATATAAATATAAAAATTCCTGGGTTGCCTCCCAGTCAGCGCTTGATTTATAGTCTTTCAGCCTGACTTTGTCTGGTCAATGCTATCCAATTCCTCTTCGAAAGTTGAGGAACCCTCCATCCATCGAAAATGATATAGCTTTTGGTAGGTTCCGATTTGTAATAGCCATTGTATTAAAGTCACCTAGCATGCTTTATTTAGATAAGATCACATTCAAGAACGTCGAGCATCTAGGTGTTTTCTTCATTGGGTCTGCGAATAGATTCTGGCATTGATGCTTGTCAGACACAACAATCTCTTCTTCTATCTTCTCCAACTCATCGCACCATGACTTCGAAGTTGTACTCGCTTTTACGTCACATGGAGTATTGCCAATGACATGACTACCAATTGGACAATGTTTTGCAAATCTAACTGGATTCTTGAACTGTGGAGGAGAAGGCACTTGAGGCATAAATAACATCGGCTCATCATTGTTGGTTCTCACAATTAGTTCTTCACCGGCCTTGTTGTCATTATCCCCACTTGTCTCCTCTTTTTTAACATCTCGAGGCTCATCTAGTTGTAGATTTGGTTCAGGTTCTCCGTCAATTTCGTCATCCATGTCATAAAGCCAAGTGTTTGGAGGAAGGTTGCTTACGGCTTCGGTCATTTGCTCTATCTGATCCACAAGATTTTCATTTTCCCGCGCTTGATTACTCATCTTCTCCTCATTTACTATGAGCTTGGACAATAATTCCCCCAGCCTTGAACTTTCTGTTTCAATCTCGGAAGCCATGTATTGAGGACCATTGGTTGAGGCTGTGAAACGTTTTTCCATCCAATTATTAAAATTTTGGATTGACAGCTCCTGACTAATTATAAACTCTTCTTTTTCTGCTATAGCCCGTAACATGAATTCCATAAACTCTGATTTGTCTTCTTGTCACATTGGAGGTGAATATGAGAATTCCAGCGTGTATGTTGGACTTGGAGCAGAGTATTGGTCTTGATAGTTTTAGGTCCATGAAGAATCCGGGTGATACCCCCAAACTTGATGGTAATTATCATATGCACCACCTTGTTGTCCCCGTCCAAAACTAACGGTGCATTGATGACTCGGATGGTTGCCAACACAATAGTCACATATGATTGCCATCCTTTGACTCTGTTGGGCTGCGATAACGTCCAACTTCCTCGAAAGTTCTTTAATTTGTGCTAACATTGCGGAAAGTATCGCGAGTTTGTCAATCACCGTTTCTTTTGGTTGAGTCATGTTCGTGTATGGCCATTGATACGCAAAGTTATCCATGGTACCTGAAAAGAGATAAATATAGGAAGAGAATTAAAAATAAGAATAAAAATGTTTAAATTAAGACTAATTTGATTGAAGCTAATATTGACAAAGATATATTAAACTAATTCCCCGGCAACGGCGCCAAAAACATGTTGGGTAAAATCTATATACGCACAACACGCAAGTATACGTGGTCAACAAGTAATAAAGTGATGAGTAAAGTATCGTTCCCACAGAGACTTATTAGCAAAAATCTCAACTTACAATTACCAATCTTCTATTAACCCTAATTTTATTAAACAAATCAAATTCAATGATTAAAAATAACTATTATAAATTAAAAAGTAATTACACTATCACAAACCAATCACAAATATCAAAATCTGGAATTTCAAACAATTAATGGAGAATTAGACTTATGATTTCACCCTAAGCTTCACTCTGATTTTAACACTTTTATTCCAATTCAACTCACTATTCCAGTTTATTAATCAAGAACACGACTTAGTATTAACCACCTCTCGATGCACTAATACCGTATTAACGTCAATCCACAATTCAGATAGAAATTCGTTAAACACCTTAAGCAACTAATTCACTATATCTCTATGTGAATTACAATTGAAGAAGGTTGAAGAATAAGTTCTCTATCTGATTACATGCGATGTCAAGAATATCTCTACCTTAACATACATCAAGTTTAAGCTATTAACAAAATCCTGAACACATGCTATATCAACTAGGTCTAGATTTGAATATCCTCTCTCGATTCCATCCAACTCTACAATGAATTGTTGATCAGGCAATTCATAGATTCAAGCACAAATCAATATAGATAAATTGGAAGATAGCTATTAAATTGGAAATCAAAGTTTACAAAACCATAGATTCACTCAACGATCCATCAAAAGCCTAAAAAGTGATTTAGTTCATAATAAACGAAATAAGCACTGAATAAATCATGGAAATCATCTTTTCAATTACAAATAATAAACTAAGATGAAGAATATTGAAATACACCCTTCACGTAGCCTAGAATCGCAATCGTCTTGAAAATCGCCTTGAAATACTCCTCCAATTCTTGCTAGATAAACTGAGATTTTCCTCTGTAATTTTCCTGGTGTGTCTCGAAATCTCAAAGTTTTATGTCCATTTATATATTACCACATGTATTTTAACTATAATTCCATGCATATACAAGTCCCAAGTCATTACCATCTCTAAAACTCCACACTTGTAGCACTAGAAACCAACTAGGAGTCTTGATTTTCCGAGTACCCAGCCCCAGCTCGATGTTTCCCATTGCACTACCCAGCCTCGACTGGGTACCAACCTTCTAATTCAACCCAGACCCCCAGCCCCGGCTGGGTGGTAAAGCTTAAAAAGTCCCAGCCCCGGCTGGATGTTGTGTTTTCAAATAATTTTGCTGCTAGAAACTCCTATGCTAAAACTGCCATAGCTTTCAAACCATGAGGAATTATGAGGCCCACGACATATCAAAACGAAGCTATCAACGAGATATACAACTTTCATTCTTTGAGCTTTTAGAAATAACAAACGCATGACTGTCGAAATTTCATCGGAAGCAGCTGCTACTGTGTAACGAAAACCGAAATAACTCAAAACTTTATCTTTGTTGCTAAAAACCATAGTCTCGCATCTGAGCTTCCAATTAAAATGATGTAAGATGTTCCGTGATGCCAATAAAGAGTTTCTTAACATAATCCAAGTTCCATGCCACAAACAAGAAATGCTCATAAAATAAACATGAAAACCCGAACTTTAACCGGAATTGCTTTTCCTTGCAAATTTTATACCAATAGTCGCTCATGCCGCTTCCAAGCATATAATCTACAAAATGGAAACAAAATGCATGAAAAGTAACTAAGAAACACGAGATTAAGCAACTAATTTAAGTAATAGATGCCGGATAAGTTGGTATAAAACCGACTTATCACAATATACTGGGACGAGGTGGGTGAAGCAACGTTGTTGGGACCGGAGTTGGTATGTATGACTACCGTAAAGATTCAAATGATCCGACAACGTATAAAAACCTCACAAGATCGACAAAAGAGTTATGCTGATCTTCATCGAAAGGACGTGGAATTCGATATAGGAGATCGTGTGTTGTTACGTGTTGCTCCATGGAAAGGAGTTACGAGATTTGGAAAGAGAGGAAATCTCAATCCTCAATTCATCGGCCCCTTTTTAATCCTCGATCGAGTAGGAACTATAGCCTATAGACTAACTTTACCGCCAAGTATATCTCGTGTTCATAACGTTTTTCACATATCTATGTTACGTAAATATGTGAAAGACCCGCACCACATTATTGAGTTAGAACCGGACGAAATAGTGGAAGATTTAACGTATGAAGAGGTTCCTATTCAAAACTTGGATAAGAAGGAACATATTCTATGCTCGAAGGTTATACCTCAAGTCAAAGTTTTGTGGAGAAACCACGATGTTGAGGAAATGACCTAGGAGTTAGATTCTGAAATGAAATCAAGGTATCCTTACCTCTTCGACATACCAGGTACGTACCCTAATTTCGAGGACGAAATTTCATAAGAAGGGGAGGTTGTAAGACCCCAACTTTTATAAATAAAGATGAATTTTCTATAAATATCATTTTTGAATATTATGGAATGAATTTGATATAAGTTATAATTGTGGGTAATATTAATAAATTTTGCAAAGTACGGAAGTTGTTATATAATATTCGATTGGCCAGGGAATATTCGTTTTAGTAGGGAATATTCGTACAACGGCAGAATCATTGGTGGACCCCACAACGAAATTATTGTAGGATTGAGAAAACGACAAAAATACTTTATGAAAATAACGGAAGTTTTACCGTTAACTGTTGAAACACCCGGTGTTAAAAGTACAGTAATACGCGTAGTTGCACAGCGGCACACAGTATTGATTATTGATGCTTACGTGAGAAGTCACTCAGTTTTGTTCAATTATTGTTACAGTAATTGATGCATAGTATCTCACGTTATTTGATTCAATTATTGTCAATATTTTATAATCAATAATTGAGATGACAAAGTTATTAATATTATTATTTGCAATATTAACGATGTCTAGAAGTTCTGTCAAGGAGAGGTTTGGTCACCTAATTGCGCGCTAATAGGGAGAATTCCTTATTGGAAAGCCCCCTCTTTCTTGTGAACTACATGGTTGATTAATATTGTGAATTATAATATTAATGATAAATGTTATTAAGAATATTGAGGGAGATTATATATATAATATTATGTGTGGTGAGTTGAATAAATATAATATTATGTGTTGTAAGTGGAATATATATAATATTATGTGTGGTGATTGAATATAAATAATATTATGTGTGTGTGAGTGGAAAATGGTGGTAAAGTATAATTTTGGTGGAAAAGTGGAAATGGTGGGATGAGAATTAGTATTATATATGGCATTAATTGTAAAGGGTGGGGAAGTGATGTGAGACGGGTGATGTATTTTTTTCAATCAATTTGTGGCTATATGTATATTATATATATAATTGTATAGCATATGTGTGGGTAATGGCAGTCCTAGTATATAAAATTTGGCAGGTTATGGATTGATTTATCAAGCTTGAATGTTATTGGCCAATTTTTTCAATCATGCATCATGAGTGGCAACTTGTAAATTATGGAGCATTTTAATTGGTCAAGGCTTTTAAAGTGGCATGTGTTCATTTTTTTCATTGACCAACTCTTTGAAAAGGATTACTGATGTGTTAGATCAGTGGAGTTGTGAATCAGCAAATGATTTCGTCTGAATTCCTACTATACAATCCAATAGTATCCTTCCATTCTCCTATAAATAGAAGCTCATTCTTTTATTATTTCTTATGAATTCACTAAAATTCCAGAGAGAGAAATTATAGAGAAACTATAGAAAAGTATTCTGTTACTTCCCTATTCTTATATCTAGTTTTTTTACGGTAAGGGGTATTATTTCTTTTGTATTCATGAAGAGAACTTCTGTTATTCCATTATTTATTATTTTGTTGGAATAACCTGTATACGCGGGCTACCCTATACTTGGTGAAATTCTTCTGTTATTCCATTCGTTATTATTCTGTTGGAATATCCTGTCTGTGCATTTTACGCCGGACTTAATTCTGTCTTTATTATTCTGTTGGAATATCCTGTCTATGCATTTTACGCTGGACCTGATTCCGTCTTTATTATTCTATTGGAATATCCTGTCTGTGCGTTTTACGCCGGACCTGATTTCGTCTTTATTATTCTATTGGAATATCATGTCTGTACGTTTTATGCCGGACCTAGTTCTGTTAATTATTATTCTGTTGGAATAACCTGCTTGTGTGGTCTATCGCATGCTTGGTTATTTCTTTTGTTATTTCATTCCTTATTATACTCAGTTGGTTAAAGTTTTGACTTCTATACTCCATTAAATTAGTGGAATATTCTTGATATTTGCGCTTCATCCAGTATCTTTTCATGAAAATATTCTTCTGAGCATTCTTGAATTTTACTGCACAAAGCAGTATCATGTTAACAATTTGGACATTATTAGCTCCTGGATAGATTAATTCTTGAACTTGCTATATTGAATTCTTATATCATTGTCATCATCCTCATGTTTATATTATGTTGAAAGTCATCTGTGGCCTGTAGTGCATAGATGGACTTGGTATGATTATGTTCAGGGATTATTCGGTATAATCATTGCTATAATATTACAAATAATGTGGTAAAAGTCCTCATTGGCCCGTATTGCATTGATGGACAGTTGTTGGCATGATCATGACCATTGATGAATACACCAATGTCCTTGGCCGGTAGTGCATGGATAATTTTTGGTCGTGATACTAAAGAATATCCTTGGCCGTAGTGTAGGGGTGATTTGGTGATGTGAATTATTTATTAAGCTGAGTCCCAGCGATAAAAGTGATGAAAAACCTTTAAATCATAAAAGATAGTAGATTTTATTCACTACTTGACTCTTTTAATGGATTGCTTGTTCCGCTACAGTTAAACTTGATGTTGTTATATTTTATCAGTTTAACACTGTTGAAGGCTAATGATAATTTATTCTGCATTATCTTAGTTATAATATTTCTTAGTGGGCTAGTTGAGTTCACCCTATCTTTCACTGTTCTCTTCAGGAAATGAGAACGTAGCTGGGACGACTCGGGGAACGGAGTGATGGTTCAGATGATAGTATTAGCTAGTAGTCCTCACTATTCTGTTAAATTCACCCTCCCTTATAAAGATTCTAATTTGTTTGTATAGAAAATATCAGGTTGTTACATTCACCATCCCTTATAAAAATTCTATCCCCGGAATCACCATTTTAAAACCTACACATACAAGTGTACATATCATATAAAATCATTACAAGTAGATCTTGATCATAAATGATCGTAATGAACTTTAACCTTTTCACGTTAAGCTTGTCTATCGAATGAAACGAAAATTTGATTTTTAAAATAACTCATTTTCCTTCCTCAAAATTTATTTATAAAATAATTTACTATATATATGAAAATCATGCAAAAGAAAATAAAATCTATATGAATAATGCCTGGAATTGCACCACCAGCTGCTATGGTATCCTAGACCGTCATGTTGTAGACCCTTGCTTTTGATTTCGTCGGCTTGCTGGATGACGTTGGTCCCGGGATTGCCAGAGTTCCACTGCCATTGCCAATATTCACACTCCCTGCCTCCGTTCTCCTCTTTGAACAATCCTTCACCTTGTGCTCAGTTGATCCACACAGAAAACACCCACTGTTCATCCTAGGATTGGGGCAGTAGGGAGAGATATGGCCGTCCTGTGACACCCCCCAAATCCTAGTACTTCATTTCCTCCAGATTTGGTGTTCACTTGATCAAAAATTTATTTCCAACTACCCAATAATAATAAAATTGAATAATAAACCCTTCCCATACAGGATTAAACTTAAATAAAAATATCCCAGGTTATCTAACCTTTAATTACAATCATTCAAATGCAGAAAATAAATTATTACATCATTCAAAAGTCTATAACGATAAAATAAAATTACAAATCTTCATCACTTGTACATTTTTTCCTTTCCTTTGCTAGTGGCCGGTTCATTGACCTTCTCAGCCTTAGCTGCAATAAGTATATAATATGCAAGAGTGAGCAAACAAGGCTCACTTGAAATAAGAATAAATACTTTACAACATTACAACCTTTGACAGAAATATGTTCAATAGAACTGAATGATAGTTTCTGTTAACATTTTAAACATACTACTGAGGGTCTAATGACCACGAATCATGTCCACAGTTATAAGTAATCTTTCAACTTTAACTTTAATAGTCATAAGACTATAAGGACTCCACTTACTTAGGGGGATCAACCCTTTCGTACAATGTATTGTGCACAATCATTTCAACGCTAAGCGTAAACCTCTAATAAAAAAGTTGTTCATCTCAGTATTTAGAATACAAGTCCGCACCAAAGTAAGTTTGGTTTAGATACATTACAGGGTAATTTAGAATTTACGGTAATCAACTAAGGATTAGTTGATTACAAAAGAAATAACTGTATGCTATGGAATAATCATAACTTGATTGATATTTGTAAATTAACATCTACTTTGGGAATAATCTAATAGCATAACAATTGAATAATCATATCATAATTTGCTTTGAACAATATTAATTCAAAGTTATTGAGAATTGGATACCAAGCATGCATAATGAATAGTAATTTGAATGACAGAGTTGTTCAACAATAGAATATGAAAATATAGTGATTGCATGCTAAATAACAAGTTACATATTAAAGAAACTTGCTCAATACTAAATATATAATTTAGAATACTTGCATCCCTATGAACAATTAGATACAAGAGCTTTCTCAATAATAAAGCATCTAGCTCTACGAAAGTGCAGAGTTAGCCATTTGTGTAATTGAAATTGCATTCAAAATAATAATGTAGTCAAGAAAATCGAACTCGCATAATGAAGTTTTAGAGTTTGAGAACTTGTCTTTAGCACAAGCTATACCTTATAACTTGAATCAATACCCTATACATATGTCATCATGACATAATTAGTCATTACCAACATTTTATATCTATATAAACAACTATATACATCGTGTAGGTCAAATTACCCATTCAAATAATGAAACTATGTTAATACTAGTTAACACTTGATAACATGCTCATTCATAGTTTAATTCTACTGAAATCATCATTTAACATTCCTATTGTTAACAAATAACATTTATTTTCAAAATTTGTGTAATAAATTAAAACTGTCAGACCATTATGCTAACTCGCGCTGCGGCGCCACAGTTTACACTGTGGTTGGCGCTGCGGCGCCGAACTGGCGCTACGACTCGAGTCACAGGCCAAAGATTGGCGCTGCAGCGCCAGAGTCCAGAACTCGGCGACCAAGCTCGGCAACAGCATGAACAAAAAGCCAAATTGGCCTACAAGCTAGCTTCAATCTAATAAGCTAATTAACATGTAATTCACATATAGACTTCATATAAACATAATTTCAATTATCTTAACATGTTTTAACACATATAATAACATAAACATCAACATTACAACAACCAATTTCATTATTTTTGATAAAAACTCCATTTCTGATGTTTTCAATGAAAATCAACACTATGATTTTGTTTTTCAACCAAAACAGTAAATTCAAAATATCATAGTTATGATTATACATACTCTATCAAATTCAATAGTCAATTTATCAATTTAACAACTAATAAAATCTTAATTTTTTACTTTAAACTAAGTCATATTCATATATATTCATATAAACACTGTAATAAGGTTTTCCTCACAATTACATACATACATGACTTAATTTCCCTATAATTATATATAAACTCATGAACAAACTTTTACAAACAATTATCATACAAAGTTATATATATATCAACAATTCATATTGTTAAAATTATTTTACAGAGACTTTTTGGAAAAAGAAGAAAATTAAACTTTTAAAGAAAATATTAAGCTCCTACCTTTGATTAAGAAGATGATACCCTTCCATTTTGATCAAGAAACTTCTTTTCTCAATTCTTTTATCAAAACCTGTTAGGATTTCTCTCAATTCTCTCTAGAGTTTTCTTCTTCTCTTCCTTTTTCTTTTTCTGATATTTTCTTTCTCTAGTCTAACATACGTACTAGAATTATAACGTATAAGATATAATATATATTAAATATATAATATAAATATAGATATAATGATATCAATTATGTAAGTTTTGAAAATCAAAAGTCATAAGGCTTGTTTGGCTAAGCTAATAAAATAACTCTTTAATCCTTACACCTTGTTTGGCAAACTTAACTAAAACAAATGGATTAACCCTTATACCTTGTTTGATAAAATACTATTAATATGCATTAAGACTTGTTTGGCCAAAACTAAATTAAACTCCTTTAATTTATTTTAATAACTCGTTTATAGCAAGGTTATTTGTCACACTTCTAATAAATTAAATAATCAATTTAATCAATTCAAATACTAATCTATTAAATTACTTTAACACATAAATCATTACCTCATAATTATAATTTCCTTTATAATTATAATTTTATTCAACCAACTAACACATTATTTTAAATCATAAATTCCAATTAGAATATTATAATTCATTTAATCATTATTAGCTCTCTAACTTAATTATTAAATTAAATTAGTATATAACCTCATAACAATTAATTTTCTTAGCTCCTTAATTATTTATTCAACAAATAATTAACTAAACCACATCAATTCAAATTGAACAATTATTTATTCAACAATAAATATATCCATTAAATATTTATATAACTCAATAAATATTTAATATTTAATTATTTAATAAACAAATAATTAACTAAACCACATCAACTCAATTCGAACAATTATTTATTCAACAATAAACATATCCATTAAATATTTATATAAATCAATAGATATTTAATATTATAAATTTAAAATTCTGGAATGTTACATCATTCCCTCCTTACAAGGATTATGTCCTCAGAATCACAACTCAAACAAATCATTCGTTATATTTTTCCCTACTTACAAAGATTTTGTCCCTAGAATCTAAGACACGGATTAAACAAATAACTCAGGATACTCTTTCAACATTTTCTCTTCGAGTTCCCACGTAGCTTCTTCAGAGTTGTGGTTCCTCCATATCACCTTAACAGAAGGTATCAATTTTTTCCGGAGCACTTGTTCTTTCCTGTCGACTATCTGGATAGGAACCTCTTCATAAGAAAAATCTTTCTCGAACTGCAACGGTTCGTACTCGATCACGTGTTTGTAGTCGAATTTATATGGTCGTAACAAGGAAATGTGAAAAATATTTTGAATGTTTTCCAACTCTGGAGGTAGAGCTACCTCTTAAGCCACTTCTCCTACTTTTCCCAACACCTCGAAGGGTCTAATAAACCTCGGGCATAGATTTCCCTTTTTACCGAAATGAATTTTCCCCTTCCAAGGAGAAAGTTTTAGGAATACATAATTTCCTACGTCAAATGCACGATCTTGCATGTGCTGATTAGCATACTTCTTCTGTCTGTCTTGGGCTACTACCAATCTTATTCTGATGAGATTGACAATCTCAGCAGTTTGTTGCACTAGTTCCGGTCCTAGCAGTTGACGTTCACCGACTTCATCCCAGCACAGTGGAGTTTGTCAATTTCTGCCGTACAATGCCTCGTATGGTGGCGTGCCGATGCTCGCGTGGTAACTGTTGTTGTAAGTAAATTCCACCAACGGTAAATGTTCTTCCCAGCTTCCTTTGAAGTCTGTGACACATTCTCTTAGTATATCTTCTAATTTCTGAATTGTTCGTGCGCTTTGGCCATCTTATTGTGGATGATAAGCTATACTCATTCACAACTGTGTTCCCATGCATTCTTGTAGTCTCTTCCAAAAATTTAACGTGAATCGCGATCTCTATCGGACACAATTGATACTAGCACTACGTGCCTCAAAACGATCTATTTAATGTACAATCTTACCAACTGATCAAGATTGAATCTAATATTTATTGGTAAAAAGTGCGCTGATTTCGTCAGTCTGTCCACTATCACCCAAATCTCATCGTATCCCCTCTGAGTAGTTGGAAGACCCACCATAAAATCCATCATGATGTGTTCCCACCTCCATTCTGGTATTTCAAACAGTTGGAGTAATCCGTTGGGTCTTTGATGTTCGACTTTTACTCTTTGTCATGTCAAGCATTTCGCTACGTATTCTGCAACGTCCCTTTTCATATTCGGCCACCAAAAATGATTGCGCAAATCTTGATACATTTTCGTACTTCCTGGATGAATTGAATATCTTAAGCTATGAGCATCGGTCAAAATTTCTTATTTCAGCTCTGGTGTTGCTGGAACCTAGATTCTTCCCTCAAACCGTAGTAGTCCTTCAGTATCGATCTTGAATTTTACATCACTACCCTTAATCAGATTCTCTTTGATTTCCCCACACTCTTCATGTTGTAGTTGAGCATCCTTCACTTTGTCCACTAAAGTTGGAGCAGCTTTTATCTGGAATAGTTGTTCATCAGATTCTTTTGGAAATTTAATTTTCAACTCCAGTTTTGTCATTGCTGAAATGAGCTCCTCTTGAGTTGTTATCAGCATCAACTTTTCCAGACCTTTCCTACTTAAAGCATCTGCAACCACATTTTCTTTGCCTAGATGATAAAAGATCTCACAATCGTAATCTTTTATCAATTCCATCCACCTTCTTTGACGTATGTTCAAATCCTTCTAACTGAAAATATACTTCAGACTTTTATGATCTGTGTAGATTTCACATTTCTCTCCAGAAAGACAGTGCCTCCATTTCTTGAGAGCAAATACTACTGCAGCCAATTCCAAATCATGAGTCGGATACCCTTTCTCATAATCCTTTAGTTGTCTTGATGCATAGGCAATAACTTTGTCGTTCTGCATAAGAACACAATCCAACCCTTTGTGCGAGGCATCACTATACACCACAAAATTTCCTGTATTATCTGGTAATGTCAACACAGGTGCCACACTTAGCTTCTTCTTCAAATCCAGTTAAACTGATGACCTGAATTCCGTTGACATCCCTGGGGGTTGCTATTGGTTGTTTTATCGATCAATATATGCGTCCAAGTATACACGGTCAACAAGTAATAAAGAGTAAGTAAAGTATCGTTCCCACAGAGAATTAACTAATAAAGTTCACCAAGCACTAGCCCATAACCATTTTAGTCTTATTTAAACAAATGATTTGATTTTTATATTTAAACTATCAAATTAAATAAACCTAACTATTCCTATAGTGAGACTAGATAATGAAGACCTGATATCACAGTTTCATCTATTAACTCATTCAAATCCACACATTTCATGTTAAGCCAAACAAATTGTACCGAATTGTTAGTCAAGAACACGAAAGTAAAGTATAGCAATCTCTCAATGTACCATACACATATCATATGTAATTAACAGTTGGTAGAATACACATGAACACCCACATTACCTAAACAACTATATGTCTATGTGATTTATAAATAATTAGGTTTTAAGCCGAAGTTCTCAATTGACTATGAATGGTGCTTCGGTATATGTCTATCCTAAGCACAAATCATACAGCCCATCATAATATAGAATATATCATCACAAACTATTAAGATCATCAGATCCAAACCCATGTCATCTCTCAAGTCCATATGGATTATCACAGTAACTGATGGCCAATCAACTAAGCAAATATCATGAATCTAAATAGAAAATCCTATAGCAATTAATAAGGCTAACAATGAAATATATCAGAATAAACTAATCCATAGAATCCATTACAATCTTATAATAGAATTTAAATCATAGTTGAATCAAATCTATCATCCATATATTGAATTAACATCATAAGATTACAAATAAGAATCAAAGGGAGGATAAAAGTAGAGAATTAAAGTGCAAATCTGTTCTCATGTTCCAAGATGGAATATTTGATGCTTCCCAATTGCTTCAAGTCTTCAATCTCATCAACTCTAGAAATCACTACTCTAATCTACTCTAATCTAATATCAAAAATTAAAGAGAAGAAACCAAATAATGATAGCTTATTGATCCCCCAAGGGGTGCTATATCCTATTTACAACTGATATAAGTTTCATATATAAGCCCTAGTTGACCCCCCCCCCCCACTCAGTTACGCTTCCAATTTCCAATTTAAAATAAAGTTAAACAACAATAGTCAATGACGTGCGTGGCTGCGTGAGGTTCTAGTTCAAGACAGGCGCGGACGCGCCTGGTAACGTTTATGGCTTCTGTTTGATGATGGCAGGGGCGCGCGAGTTTTAGCTTATGTAACCGCACGGCCACGCGACTTCTGTGTAATGCTTCCTTGAGTTTTGCTGCTGCTGTAGCTACTACTTCTGTGTCCAGTTGCTAATACTTCTTCCTTCATCAATGCTCAGTTGCTTATCTCCACTCGACCCTCGTGTTATGCATTTAATGATCTCATGCCCCTATCAACGCCGAGCTAAGCCATTTCCTGCACTTTTACACCAGAGGGGTTCCCAGTACATGCAATGCAAAATAACATTAAATGCAACTAAAAACATACTAAATGTACTTGAGATGGGATTAGTTCTCGTGAATTGATATCCAATAAGTTGGTATGAAACCCACTTATTAGTTGCAGCTCGTTCTTTCGCTGCCTAGATTTAAAATTTGGTGTAGAGGCCTTAAATTGTGAGGACTTTGACGCCTGTTGATGGTGTAGATTTCATTCACTGGGCATTTCGTTGTTGACCTTCTACTTCTGAGTTAAGAACTTTTTTGAGAAGTCTCCCCTTCTTTTGTAGGGGCACGCTTATGTCGCTATGATTTCTTTCAGGAGTTCTCCCCTTTCTTTTTGATGAGAAGCTTTCTCCCGCCTTAAGCTCCGTCCATTTCTTGGAATTGGAAAAATGCCCAAGTCTTTCCGTAAGTTTTTATCGGGGATTTATACGAGAGACTTCTTTGTTGACCAAATTGCGAGTGAATAATATCTGAATCGCCATTTAGATGATGATGGACCATACTGATGGCGCTGACTGGTGCATTTTCCACTTGAGGATGGTTGCTAAATGCCCCAGTGTTTAGTTGTCGATGCTTCTGAGATTGCTCAAATCTTGTTGTAAGTGACCCAATATCCGGTTGTCGCCAATTTTGAAATTGCCCCATCCTTGCTTGTTGTCTGGGGTAGTTGCTTTGACAGATAAGCTGATAAGACGCCGAGATCGCAAGAGGGTAGTGGATGTCGCTCTAGTTGAGAGAGATAATGCTCTAACTCATAGGGATACCGTTGTTGTTGAGCAGGATAAGGCCAGATCATCCAGAGATGTAGTGATTGTTGAGCGGGATAATGTTATATCTGCCCGAGATATTGCATGTAGTTGGCGGTGGATTTATTGGCTCGTGTAGACACCCTTAGGCAGGAGATCACATCGTTACCTTCTTCTTCTGAGAGGGATGCCATGATGGGCTTGATAGCACGTATATACCTTGATTTGTAGATGGGCTTGTATTTTCCTACACAGACTAGCTTAGATATTGTTATCATGTACATGACACATTGCATATATCAAACAATATTATATGGCTGGGAAATATGTTTTGATTCACTTCCCTTTTAGTTTTGCTTTGTTACTTGAATGATATTTACTTGTTTCTCTAGGTCTTTGTGATCTGGATGTATTCTGAACTCCTCCTTGATGGATGGACAGTGAGATGTCTCAGTATTTTTAGAATGAATTGTCGATCTATGTGTATTCCCTACCATCTTTGGTGTCTTGGGACTGGTTTCTTTATGTCGTTATGGATAGGAGTGTGTTTATTTTTGTTTTTTTTTGTGGTGAGATCGGACCATATAACATTGCTGCCTACATACTCCCGTGTATTGGGGAGATTAGGTCGGCGTAGTTCGCCCCATGTACAAGGCGGATTACAGTTGAAAAGTTTAATCCCATGTACAGGATAAATTGAAGGTGTGAAATGTTTAATCCGTGGTGGGATAAAATGAAAGTGTGAAAGGTTTTGAAAACCTGTGTTGAGTGAAAGATCTGGTTATCCAAAACTAGGCTGCTAGTTGGAAAGTATGATTGTCCCTAATGGGGAAAATGGTTGTGAAAAAGGTTGTATGTAGTGAAGGGTTTGAGAAAACCTGGATTGACTGGGGATCTAGTGATCCAAAACCAGGATGTTTGCTTGATGGTATTAACACATGTATTACTAGAGTCCTATCTGTATTTCACATGTTATCCAAAGGTAATAGCCTTATCAGATTACTCCTATATATACTGGTGGTGTAATCCCCATGTATCCGGATTGGTGTAACTGCTCACTTATAGGATAAGGCTCATCTGTATCTTCATGCAACATAATATGTAAATCATCTATAAATAGCATACATGGTCACCACTGTTAGTTTGTGTGACTTAACTGCATCAAGACTCCTTGTACGTTTATGGTATTAGAGCTATAAACTTATCAATCTTCTATCACAATGTCTTCTTCCTCTGCCTCATCTCATGCAACAGACCTCAACCCAAATTCACACGCAACCTCCCCTGTTATTCCACCCATGACCAATTCCTTCATTTCCCATAAGCTTGGTCCTACAAACTACCTTATGTGGCGAGCCCAAATATTACCTTTTCTCAAGAGTCATTCCTTGTAAAAGTTTGTCTCTGGTGACAATCCTGCTCCACCTGAAACTGTAGCATCCCCGAATCCGGGTCCCAAATCACCGCAGATCCGGTATACTATTTCTATAACTAATTACGGAAGATATAAACATAAATTGTTTATACATTAAACTTTACACACATTTACCCAAGGTCGAGCATTAATCTTTTTCTGTATCCGAACGCATTGGCCTTATCTGCTATGTTTTATCATGATATAGCAAGGGTGAGCATGAAAGTTGCCCAGCAAATTTATATACAACAATATAACGATATATCATTATTGAAGAGTATGAATAATGAGCTTGTTATAATTCATCAATATAATTGGGAACTAGCACGAACAAATTTTTGACTGAACAAGTTTTAAACATGACCAAACATTTCTGAACCAACTGGTAATGAAGGTGATCAGCCTTTCATACCTGACTTATACATGCAAGATGTACAGAGTACAATTTTCATGGCAATCAGCAATGATTAACCATAAGCTTGAATAAAATACTCTTATTAGAGTTAAGTACAAAGAAACTTGCCTGAACCGTTGATTAGCGCAACGCAATTTTAAAGGCTTTACCTGAAGACCTAATATTAATAATATAGATCTTCATTAATTAGAATAATATCATCACAGTATAATACTGTTATATTTATATCCACAGAATAACCTAAACACATTACCACATAACCATATCAGTATATAATTCACATAAGACTTAGTATCAGTTAGACTATTAAGTTTGAGTTGAAACTGATACAATTTTAACATCCCGACGGTTTAATCGGTCAACACTCGAGTTTAAGTTCAGTTAAACTCTGCTTAAGCACTTAACCATGCCATAGAATCACATTTATATGGAATTCATCTAGCAACTAAATTACCAACTCAGCAACCTGGATTCCAAATCCAGCAACCTGAATTCCAAATCCAGCAATCTAAACTGCAATCCAGCAAACTGGATTCAACATATTATATAATCCAGCAAGCTGTATTCTATATCCGTGTCACAAAAATACCAAATCAATTTATTATTTTCCTATCCTTTGTACAAACACATATACAGATAATTTCATCCACAAAAATTATTTTTTCATAATTTTCCAACTTCCTTTGATATTTTTCAAAAATTAATACTAGTGCGTAGCTTAAGAAATTAGCTACCTCTTGCTTAACTCCAAACATTCCCATCTCTTGGGATAACCTTATATATGTTAACGTGATGCTCCATTTTAAATTTCGTATAATCGGAGTTGTAGAACTCCGTTTATAGCGATTTCTGTCGAAAAATCACAAAAATTGTAATGGTCATAACTTGGTCGTTTTAACTCGGAATTAGCTCATTTTTGGACTCGAGCTAAATAATAACATATATTTTCATTTCCCAAAAGCCTGGAATTTTTCTCATTAAATAAATGTCCAAAACAACCCCCAGAAAAATATGGGCAGCAACTTTTTGTCATTTGGCAGTTTTGGAGTTCTTCACCAAAACTTAAATAAAATGAAATCTATAACTCCGATTAATGATCCGTCAATTTTGTTGGATTCGTATCTTTCCCAACTACAGTTTTCATCTATCACAATCCATATTTGGACATGTTAAGCTCCTAGAATTTAGCCCGGAAGTGGCTGTTACAAAACCGTCCTTTTAACAGTTTTTATTACCTTTGTGTAGTTTAGGAGAAATCCCATAACATGTTCAATATTCAACCTATTTGAGTAATTCCAAAGGGATTTTACCCTTAACACATATATCTAGTATCCCAAGAACATAAATCATAAATATCCATCATAGATTTCAAGAAAAATCAAAACCTAGCTCTCACTTAAAAAGTTCAAACTTTTCTGGAAAAATTACATTTTTATCTTCCTTTGATTTCCACCAATTTAACACCCATTATGGGTAGATCCAAACAATAAACACTTATTAACATGTATATACATATTTTTTGAGTTTAGAAACAAAGTTTCTTATTTCATCAAACAAGCATCAACACAATCAAAGCTAAGAAAAAAATTTAGGTTTTCTATCTTTTGAAAAACCTAGTTTCCATTCCACACTTTAGATCTAACTTTTGATCTACAAAAGAGTTGGATCTACATATTAAACACTTTTAAACACCAAGATATAAGGTTATAAGCCTCAAGATCACAACTTCAAGTTGTCAAAAATCAAATCAAAACACAAAGGAAATTAGCCAACACAAGTAGAAATTTTTGTTATACCTTTGCTTTATTTTCTTTCTCCTTCAAAATATGAGATGGATCTTGATTGTATGAAAACCACAATCTCCCTCTCTCTCTTGGTGTGGCCGAACTCCCCCCCTCTCTCTCTCTCTCTCTCTCTCTGTCTTTGGTTTCTCTTTGATGCAAAGTAAGAAATGAGAAATGAAAGAGAAACAAACTAAGCTAGATTTTTTTTATGAAGTGTGGATTTTTAATTTTTTTTCAAACCCACTCTCTTTCTCACCTTGTGTCATCCGGCTATGCTCCTTCATTCTCCACCTTCTCCACATTCTCTCTTTCCCCCTTAAACCACCGAGCTTTACTTGGAAAAAAAAATGCCAAAGTGTTGGCTTAATCAAAATTGGACACATAGCGGGAGTTAGTAGGAGTTGGTAACCAACTAAAGAAAGTATTTAACACATTCATTCCCCCTCTTTTCTCTTTCTCTAATAACCGGCCACTTGGCCTTTGATTGCTCCAAGTTTGGCTTATTTACTAAATGCTTATTTGATTTAACAAATATCCAAAAAGTCATCTCCCACTTGGGTTAAAAGTTGGGCCATTCCTTTAATGTTTTGGGTTTTCCAAAATTAACCCATTGAACATAAAAATTTAATTCTTTGGGCCATGAAAATCAATCATACTCCAACACTATTAATATAACCAAATGTCCATTATGCCCTTCCTTCAATTGGGCTCCAAATTTGGGCCACCCTTAAATCTTTTGGGCTTAACAATAAAAATATTTAGGCCACTCAATTAATGTATTGCTTGGGCCTCTAACTAATTTCATTCGCCAACACTTGGACTATAAAATATACATAGTCCAATACCTTAAATTCTTATCCAACCCAAATAATTTAATTAGGGTTTTCATTTCCTCAATTAAAACACCAATCATTACTCACAAGCCCATACATTTCCTTAACCCAATTTAGACTTGCTATAATTAGGTTATAAAATTAATCAACCGAGATGTATAAAATAAATCTCTTAGAATTAGTATATAATTAAATACTATTATTCTCCCACATATTTAAACTTAAGCTTTTAACACTTAGCTTTTAAATTCCCAAATTAGGGTTTAAATATCCGAATTAGGGTTTCGGATTCTCGAAACTAAAATTAAAGTTTCTGACCGTATCGTTAGGGTTTCTAACAGTTCGTTAGATTTTTCTAACTTAATAAACATATGATTAACATAACTTTAGGGTTTGCTAAAGTTATAACTTATCTGATCAATCCTTGATCTTAAATCATTATGGTTCACATATGTAACCAAATATACCGACTAGTATTCACTTCGATACTTATCCCTGATAATTCTTCAAAAGAATTTTAAATATACCATAATCTTATACCTCATTACTAGACTATCACTTACAGTATATCACATAATTCAAGTCTTGTCCAAAACTTTTGAAATTCTTGGAATTTCATTTCATAAATGCCAATTCCATACACTTATTTCCTGTCTAGGTCGTAATATTTGACCTTAAATCAATCATTTAAGATTTTAATAATTTGTCTAATTTCTCGGGTTGTCACAGAAACCATTACCATTGCTGATAACCCCATACCATAGCCTAACTCTTTATTTGTTATTTGGAGTACCAAAGATCAAGCTATCATGAGCTTATTGATTGCTTCTCTCCTTGAGGAGATTGTGCCATTAATCATTGATGCCACAACTTCCCATCAAATTTGGATTATCTTGTATCGGACTTTTGCCACTTCTTCCAATACCTGCATACTACACCTCAATTTAAAACTCCATCAACTGAAACAAGGAGATGACAGTGTTACTTTTTTCTTCATAAGGAAAAATCTATTGCCGACACTCTTGCAGTGGCTGGTAAAGCCTATTTTCGATATTGATTTGAATATTCATATTTTTCGTGGCTTAAGAACTGAATTTTCTAATATTGTTTCCACTCTCGCTACTCGTGATGAGCCCATTCTTTTTTATTGACCTTCTTAGTCTTCTTTTAAGTCATGAATTTGTTAATGGTACTTCTATGGACAACCTTTCTATCAATGGTGGTGAATTCAACCCTACTCACAGTGCTCACATGATTAATTGACAGCCCAATCCTCGTGATGATATATAGGTCCTCTAATCACGGTCGCCATACTCATCCCTTCAATGGCTCCAACTGGTCCAACCGCAATATTGCTAGCTATGGTAACCCACAAAATCATGGTCGTTACAATCAGCTAAACGTATTTCGTTCAAAGAATTATCGTGGCTAAGGTAGTTATCATGGTAACAACAGAAAAAATCATGGCTCTTGTTAGATTTGTGGGGAACACAATCACATTGTAACCACCTGCTTTAAATGGTTTGTTCAGTCACCTGCTCCTACTGCTAATATGGCTAGCCACTCACTTAGCAACTCTGCCTACTCTTCTCCATCTTTGGCTCCACGCAATTGGATTCCAGATACGGGTGCCACACATTATGCCACGCCTGAACTCGGAGCTCTCTATACTACTACTGAATACTCTGGCAGTGATCAATTACTAGTGGGCAATGGTAAGGGTTTGCTTATTAAACATATTGGTTCCTCAAATTTGAATACTAAATCTCATCCATGCAAACTAACTAACATTCTTCATGTACCTGTTCTTCATAAATCTCTCATATATGTTCAAAAGTTCTCTACTGATAATGATGCTTATTTTGAATTCCATCATAACAATTTTGTTGTTAAGGATCGCACCATGGGGGACCCTCTACTTTTAGGCAGGAGTAATCAAGGATTGTACCAGTTTTCAAATTCTTCCACCAGTTTTCCCTCAGTTTTTCATGTAGAAAGAACGTCCATAGACATTTGGCACTCTCGTTTGGGTCGCCCACATGAACGTTTCCTCAAGACTATTATTAATAAATTTTCCTTGTCTTGTTCTAATAGGACCTTTAATAATGTTTGTACTGCTTGTCAATTAGGCAAGTCTTCTAAGTTGTCATTTCCTTTATCAAATAAAAACAATTATTCTAAACTTCAATTGTTGTTTAGTGATGTTTGGGGACCTTACCCATATTTGTCTAGTGGGGGTCATCGATATTTTGTTTTATTCGTGGATGCTTGTACAAGATTCACATGGTATTTTCTGATCTCTCAAAAATCTGAAGTTTATTCAATCTTCGAAAAATTCAAGGTGCTTATTGAATATCAATTTGATACAAAAATAAAAGAAGTCCAAATTGATTGGGGAGGAGAGTACAGACCACTTCATACATTCTTTGAAAAACATGGTATTTTGCATCGACTATCTTGTCCGTATACACATGAACAAAATGGCTTAGTTGAGCGACGAAATAGACATATTGTGGAAACTGGCTTATCTCTTATGGCGCATGCATCCATACCATCAAAATTTTGGCATTTTGCTTTTGATACGACAGTTTATTTGATAAATAGAATGCCCTCTTCCGTTCTTCCTAATATTTCCCCTTTCCAATGTCTCTTCAATAGAGTTTCCCATTATCTAAATTTAAAAACATTTGGTTGTTTATGTTTTCCATATCTTCGTCCCTATAATCGTCATAAGGTCCAATATCGTTCATCTCCCTGCCTTTTCTTAGGGTATAACAATCTTCATGTTGGTTATCGATGCTTAGATTTACAAACACAAAGTTTCTATAATTCAAGGCATGTAAAATTTAATGAAAATAATTTTCCTTGTGCTACTCGTGTGCTTAACTCTTTGGATGTTTCACATATGAAAACAACCTTTGCTCCTTGGTTACACTTTCTTTGGCCGACCGAAACATCATGTTATGTACCTTCCATTCCATCCCCAACATCACCAGCAATAACGTCTCTCCAAAATGCTCCCACTCCTCCTATCATATCCCCTCCGGTTGATCCTTCAACTTCTACACCTTCTACACCACCCTCACTGTCATCATTGTGTTCCTCTTCACCATTCCATGGGACCAGCACCCTCAATTAACCGTGTACACCGCCTTCTCATGCTAGTGGTGTTGACCTAATTGTTGACCATTGACACACACCTCCACTTCCTACTCGACCTCAACCTCATACTCGTAGCATGGGTCCTCCCCCAATAGTTCTCATGACTTCCATATCTAAAATACTTGAACCATCATCCTTTACTAGTGCAAACATGTCACCACAGTGGTGTACAGCCATGTCCCAAGAAATTGATGCACTCATGAAAAAAGACACTTGGACACTTGTTCCATTTCATCACGGCATGAATGTTGTTGGTTGTAAATGGGTTTACAAACTAAAACGGAAATCTAATTGTGATATTGACCGATACAAGGCGCGTTTGGTCTCCAAAGAATTTCATCAAGAACATGGTATTGATTATGACGAGACATTTAGCCCAGTGGTGAAATCATCTACCATTTGGCTTATTCTCTCACTTGTTATATCTTACTCTTGGCCTATACGTCAACTAGACGTCAACAATTCATTTCTTAATGGGACCTTACTTGAAACTATCCACATGGTTCTACCTCCAGGATTTCGGGATCCAACCAAACCAAATCATGTCTGCCTGCTCAAAAAGTCGCTTTATGGCCTCAAGCAAGCAGCTCATGCGTGGTATTCATGTTTATCAACTTTTTTTTACCAAACAAGGCTTCCATTCGTCCAAATGTGATACCTCCCTCTTCATTTTCAGTCAGCATGATATTCATTTATATATTTTAGTGTATGTTGATGATATAATTATCACTGGTTCGAGTGCGTTCGCGATTAATAACTTGATTTCATCCCTAAGCCAGGAATTTGCCCTCAAGGACTTGGGTCCTTTGAATTTTTTTCTTGGCTTGGAAGTTCAGCGCTCCTCTAATGGTGTTTTTATTTCGCAAAAGCGCTACATTGATGATCTTGTGGCTAAGGCTGGTATACATAATGCTAATCATGTTGCAACGCCACTGTCCCCTTAAACACCCTTGACAAAGTCTGATGGCCCATTATTTCTTGATACAACCAAGTATCGCCAGCTTGTTGGGGCACTGCAATACATACTACTTACACGACCTGAACTTTCCTTTGTGGTTAATAAGCTGTGTCAATTCATGCATGAATCGCGTGAGGCTCATTGGGTTGCTGCGAAAATGGTGTTACGCTATCTTAAATCCAACTCCATGAATGGTCTATTTATACAACCACTTACTTCTCCATTCCACTTACATGCCTACACTGACTCAGATTAGGCAGGTGACCACGATGATAGACGCTCCACTGGTGGTTATGCCATTTATTTGGGTAGAAACCTCATCTCTTGGTCTGTTAAGAAACAAAGAAATGTTGCTCGTTCTTCAATGGAAGCTAAATACAAGGCCCGTGCAGATGCCTCTGTTGAAATTACATGGCTGGCGTCTCTATTGCATGAATTGGGTGTTCGACATATTCCCTCCCCAACTATATGGTGTGATATTGTTAGTGCTGCAAACCTTGCTGCAGACCCAATTTTTCATGCTTGAACCAAACATGTAGAGATTGATTTTTACTTCGTTCGAGAAAAAGTTAGTACTGGTGTTGTCGTTATTCGCTTCATCTCAACGAAAGACCAAATCACAAATATTCTGACAAAGACACTGTACAAAACACGTTTTCAGTTCTTACGCGATAAGATTAATGTTGTTGCACCGTATTTCACTTGAGGGGGAATATTAACACATATATTACTAGAGTCCTATCTGTATTTCACTTGTTATCCAAAGGTAATTGCCTTATCAGATTACTCGTATATATCCTGGTGGTGTAATCCCCATGTATCCGGAATGGTGTAACTGCTCACTTCTAGGATAAGGCTCATCTGTATCTTTATGTAACAGATTATGTAAATAATCTATAAATAGCATACACGGTCACAACTATTAGTTTGTATGACATAACATCATCAAGACTCCTTGTACGTTTAGATGGTAACTTTTAGACATAGTACCGTTTCACGGTGTTCGAGTTAATGAGTTGTGGAAATTCATCACCATTCATTTCCTATAATCTGAGAGTGCCTCTTGTCAATACCTCCTTGACAAAAAATGGGCCTTCCTAGTTCGTGGAGAATTTTCCTTTAGACTGAGCTTGGTTGTCAACGATCTTATTCAAAACGAAGTCGTGTTGTTTGAACTGCCATAGCTGGACTTTTCTGTTGTAGGATCTTCTTTACAAGTAGAGGGTCGCTCATGTGTGGGCCACATACTCCCCCATGAATTCCATCCATGAGCCTCTGAGCTTGGTTCTTGTTCATACAATCTGAGGAGACCTAGTCCTTTATCACTTTTGTAGAGAGCATATCCACTTAGGTAGAATTTCATAGCCAGTCGATGGATCTGTCTTCTTTCAATCGGGCTCGCCTAAGCGGGTGTAGATCTATCTTATGAGTGCTCATGGATATGTTGATATCAAGGGTGTTGGATGGGAGGTAGCTCATTCGATAATTCTCCAATGTAATTCTCATAGGCTGGAGCCTTTTGTTGGATAAATGTGAGGGTTGGCATGTCTTCCTTGTCATGTATATTGATCAAGGAGGCCAAGGTTGCTAGTGCACCTGCAAAATCATTCATGTTTCGAGGAATGTGGAGGAAGAATTTTTCTTCAAACTCTGAAGCCACCTGTAGAACCTACTGATGGTAAGGCAGCAACTGTAGAACCTGTTGAAGTGCTTTTTTCTTTTTCTTTTCCTTTTTCTTCTTTTTTCTTTTTTCTTTTTTCATTCTTTTTTTTATGCATTAGATCGTGGAAAAGAGTCATATGGCCCACTGATAGGTAGCTCCAAAATTGATGAGGTCAAATGATAATCGTTTATAGCAAAAGGTTCCCCAAGGAGTGATGAATGCAGTTTCCTCACGATCTTTTTCAGCAACCAAGATTTGATGGTACCCGCAAAGCAATCCGCAAATGAGTACATGTCATATTGAGTTGTATTGTCAATGAGTATGTGGATGAATGGGACGTGAAAGCTATCTTTGAAACAAGCTTTGTTCAGATTACTGTAATCCACGCAAACTCACACCTCTCCTCTGGAATTTGGTACGGGGACTATGTTGGATAGCCATTCAGGGTATGTTGACACCATGATGATGCCGACTTGAAATTGTTTCACAATTTCTTCTTTTTAACTTTTAACCTCCACTCAGGTTTTAATCGCTTGAGCTTCTGCCTAACTGGCTTGAATCCCTCTTTGATGGGGAGGCGATGAATGACAATGTCAGTGGATAAACCCAACATGCCTTCATGAGACCATACAAACACATCCTGGAATAGGGTTAATAGTGTAACAATGTCATTCCTTTGGTTTGGAGTGTGGTTTGTACCAATCTAGATTTATTTGGGGTTTTCTGAGGTTCTGATGTTTAGAAGAGGTGGTTTGATAAAGATTTAGATTGGGTTTGTCTTTGACCCATTCTTTGATCTCCTGAGGCATCTCATAGTCCTCTTGTATTTCCATTAAGTCTGAGTCCAACTTTACAACAAAGTTACAGTCCTCGTGGAGAATAGGCACCTCATCAGCAAGTTTAGGTACATCTAACTTTTGAGTCCTGAAACAAAATGCTTTCACTTAATATATGAAACTGTTCAATCTCACAAAGTGTTAGCATGTAATGACAAAAGCAATTACTAATACTGTACCGAAAAAGTAAGTAGTTATTGCTATGTACAGGGCAGAATGAGTTTCTACCCGTTTTACCCTTGTCGACCAATGGTAGGAGTGCTGCTCCAATTGTCGAGGGCAAAGTCCTGGTGGACTGCAGTGATGAAGGGGTTGTCATCGTCCTTCTTTTCCTGAATGATGACCATTATATCTGGATAATCAACATCTGGGATGATTTTGTTGGTTTTGTCCAACTGAGATTCAGGTACAAGAATTCCTTTTTCATGTCCCTTGGATCCTACATGTGCAATGGATTCTGTATGTATGGGCATTCTTGGACCCTAAGTGGATTGGTGTAGTTCTTTAAGCAAAATAGCCAAATCAATGATTTGTTTACTTAATTCATCAAATTCTTTGCGAGAAACTAGATTAAGATCAGTCTGGTCAGATTAAGACATAATTGGTTGTAGGCTCGTGGCCTTTTTGGATCTTGACCGGGTTACTGGACCAATAATATCTCTAAAAAGAGACTTATATAGTTTAGTCTTAGTGAATGTAGCAATATTACGTAATGTGTCTATTTAGGAGTATCGTCCTGCGAAATGGATGTCAGTTGACAATATAGCATGTCAGGCTTTGATATAAAGGGAAGGCATGTACACATATTCCTTCATATTTTCCATTACATTGAGATTTACATGGAAATGAAAGTATAAGTAATTGAATTTACAAGTAATTGAAATGTAAAAGTATGAAGAGACTTTCCTCCGCATTTGGTTTATCAGAAGCTGACCTATCTTAGGTTACTCTCGCAGCTTTTTGGCATGAAGGTTCCCAAATCATCGCAATTTACTTGACAGGAAGTTAATCTGGCCTTTCAATTAGAGCGAATTTGGGTGGTGCCTTTCCTGAGCCTCGTTGGAATTATTCTTCCTACTAGTCCAATAATCAAACACCGACAGGATAGCGTCCTGCTGGAGGAACCACATAACATACATTCACACACAACGTGTCTCACCGTATAGAAATGATGACATGTGTGAAGCACTAATATTGCAAGCAGATATGGCACGAAGCACAAAGTGAAATAAGTAAATGCATTCGTACACATTCATTCCAATGTAAATGTAACATCCACACACAAGCATATAACAGTTTTGAAAAGTTTGTAGTACCGACTCAAGCCCTCTTACTGGAAGTCCCCAACGAAGTCGCCACCTATCGACGTCGGGATTTTTATTTGTCTATTTTCGTTACTTATTCTTTGATGTTCTAATGTTAGGTGAGATTTGTTTGAAAAAAATAAGTGAAAAAGGTCCGACATTTATCATGTTGACGATGGACTGTTAAGAGTCCTCATTTGGTTTTTTATATGGTTGTACCAACATAACCGAGAAAAGGTTTGCACATTGACCTAGTGATGTGACACTGCTAAACAGGTCGGTGAAACTGAGATTCATTTAGGGTCTGGGGGCTTGATTATGCGGAGGGAAGGTGTTAGGCACCCCCCGACATCCGTGTTACCACAATAATCGCCACTTTTTAAGAAACTGTTATATGAATATGTGTGTGTTTGTGTGGGCCAATGTGCTATTTATATGGAAGTAGGGCGAGGCCTCGTTCGCACCTATATACACAGGGTTTGAATTTGTGTAAAAATTTAGTTTTTAACAAGATATGACAGTGATGTTTTATAAAAAGTTGTTTTTCAAACCCTTGTGCTCAATAGTAATTGAGACATTTTACACTCCCATTTTTATTAAGTGTTCGGGTTGATTGTTTTTTTATTTTCGAGATGCGGAGCATCTTCAAGAAAATAATATACAAAATAGTGCCGAACTCCTCATGGGTATGATAACCATCTGAGGAAATCCGAACACCGTGAATAAATTTACAAGCTGCTTATAGCTAAAAATGTCCATCACAGGAACCAAATCTAGAACCAGTAAACTGAATCTGCGATCACATGATTCCTAGGCTCACATGATGCTGTAATTGATAATAAAGCAGTAAGCAGGTATATATATAAAAGATGTAAATATATATATATAGACATGATTAGCCGCCACGAAACACCTCCTTGGGGGATCAGAAATTAAATAAAGCGGTAAAAAGCAATCAACCGCCACAGAGTAAACTCTAGGCGGGACGAAAAGTAAATAAAGCTGTAAAGACGGTCAACCGCCACGAAGTACACTCCAGCCGGGACTAAATGTAGATATATATATATATATATATATATATATATATATATATATATATATTAAAGCATTAAACTCTCCGGATATAAAATCCAGGCTCATCGAACAGAGTTCGACACAAAATTTTATATATATATATATATATAAAAGCAAATAAACGATCCAGACCGAAGTCTACGCTCAACCGAGGCATAACTTGATAATGTTATTCCATATATAAATTTGTATATATATATATATCTGAAATGAAACCACGGACCGAAGCCCGGGCATACACACGTAACACGACTCTCAATGTGAAGAATGATGTGTGCAGAGATGAAGAGAAAGGCTTTAAAGTGTGTAAGAAGACTTACAGTAAACTGCCAAAGAAGACTTCAATAACTTTAAATGGATGAACACTAGTCTCCCATTGGTAAAAATATGACAGAATATAAGCTCACATGTGTTTAAAAGGAGAAAGCACTCAGTTTATAGTTTGTACAAAGCAAATTGGACAGGGTTTCCTCGTTATTTCTCTTACAAATAAGACATCCCCAAGCCCTCTATTTATAGAGGGGGGTACTGCAGGTATACCTCCGTCTACCCGGAATGCCCAACAATATGGGTCCCGCCATGTCGAAGTACGTACACTTGGACAACGTGTTATTCGCTCGGTCCTTCATAACTTTCAATCCGGGAGTCCGATGTTAGCGTGCTATACCATTCCAGAAAGCACTTTCAGAGATCTACACAATGACATAAGATTTGCCCTTTTTGATTTTGGGAAGATGGGTCCATGACCGAAATGGCATTTAAAGTTAGTTTGTTGAGCCATTTTGCATAGTTTGCACTTGAAAGTTAAGATATGGTTCTTGTGGGACTTCTATTGAATTAATTTGAGTTGAAATGAGTTTATTTTATTTGAGTTGATGTTGAGTTGGTAAAATGACCATTTTGCCCTTCCCGGGGTTATCTCCGATTTTCAAGCAGTTGTAGCAATATTTTCTCAGGGTTATCTCTGAGGTTGACTTGATTTTAAGTTTGACTATCCTCAGGGTTATCTATAAGGTTGATTTGACCTCCAAGTTTTGAACTTGATCCCCTGGGGTTATCTCGAGGGTTGAAACTAACTTTCCCGGGGTTATCTCCGGGGTTGGAAACTGATTTCCCGGGGTTATCTTCGGGGTTGGAAACTGGATCTCCCATGGCTATCTCCGGGGTTAAAATTGTTGTTGTGGTCTTCCAGGGTTATCTCTAGAGTGTGAAAAAGTCATTTTTGCCTTCCTGCATAGTTTGTAATAGGAAAAGAAAATTTTGAGTGTCTACAATTATAATTTAATTTTATAATATATTTGGAAAAAAGATAAAAGGAGAACTAGGAATAACTAGGGGTATACCATTATTATTCTTCTTTTTATGTTTTATTTTTGGACAAAAAATATGTTCATGATTTAAGTTACTCCCTCCGACTAAAAATAAAAGTTTTTATTATTTTATGTAATCTCAAGTTAAATATTTACTTATATTAAATAATCTATTTCTTTTATAATAATCTGTATGTAATATTCTTTGTATTAAATGTCATATTTTTTTTATTTATAAATATTTATATAATGTCACTAGTCATGTATAGAAAAATATGCAATTAGATGAGAATTTAAATATGAATAATTTTATTATTTGATATTTTTTTAAATTCGCATAAAATCAATCATCACTTTCATTCTTGGAGTGAGGGAATACTTGTAAGTATATCATACTTCTACCTAGAAATAGGAAACATTGGGAAGCATATATATAATCATCAGGTTTGATGATGTTGGGTTTATTTGGGTCGGAGACCCAGAACTAACATGCTTGGCAATCGGTTGTCACGAGTACTATTTCAACAACCATAATATATATTGTTGATCGCAACATTGGATAGCACAAATTAAAATGGATTTCCCCCTATCGCTACAAACTATAACGACATAAAAAATTACTCATTCGACCCTCATTTGTTCATGTGCTACAGTGTCTACCGCTACAAGTTATGGCGGTAGTTTAGTTAACTAATAAATTAGATTGGCTCAGTGGTAGCTTAATGGCCCAATAATCCATAGGTCTTAGGTTTGAAACCTAGCTGTGATATTTTGGTTTCTTATGTTATATTTTTTGTCTATTAGATAAATTCTATTACCATATATATATATATATATATATATATATATATATATATATATATATATATATATATATCCATCTTAAATCTCCACATTAAACTAAATATATATAAAGTAACTATGAATATTTTAATATTTATATATATATATATATATATATATATATATATATATATTTATAAATTTATCTCTAATAATAAAAACAATAATACTAATAATAATAATAATAGTACTACTACTAATAATAAAATAATAATAATAATAATAACAATAAAAGTAATAATAATAATAATAATAATAATAATAATAATAATAATAATAACAACAATAAAAATAATAATAATAGTAGTAGTACTAATAATAATAATAATAATAATAATAATAATAATTGTAAGACCCCAACTTTTATGAAGAAATATTAATTTTATATAAATATCATTTTTGAATATTATGAAATAAATTTGATATAATGTTATAATTGTGGGTAATATTTATAAACTTTGCAAAGTACGCAGTGGTTATATCATATTCGATTGGTCGGGGTATATTCGTTTTAACAGGGAATGTTCGTACGACGACACAATCATTGGTGGACCCCACATCAGAATTACTTTTGCAATGAGAAAACGACAAAAATATCTTACGTGAGAAGTTTTACCGTTAACTATTGAAATAACCGGTGTTAAAAGTACAGTAATACGCGTGGTTGTATAGTAGTACACGGTATTGATTATTAATGCTTACGTGAGAAGTCACTCAGTTATACTCAATTATTGCTACAATAATTGTTCCATCATATCTCTCATATTATTGATTCAATTATTGTATCATCTACATAATTTTTTATATTATTAAATCAATAATTGAGACGACAAAGTTATTAATATTATTATTTGCAATATTGACGATGTCTAGAAGTTCTATCAAGGAGAGGTTTGGTCACCTAATTGCGCGCCAATAGGGAAAAATTCTTATTGGAAAGCCTCCTCTTTCCTGGGAACGATCTGGTTGTTAAATATTATGAGTTATAATAATGATGATAAATGTTGTTAAAAATATTGAGGGGATTTTTTATGAAGTATTTGACGTAAATTTTATTTATTTTATGGACCCCCATTTACTCATTTTTCAAAATAATCGGTAGAAAGTTATTCAATATATATATATATATATATATATAAAATAATAGTGTGGGCCACGAGTGGGTTAGGTGGGGCCCACGTGTTGGTGATGAAAGTTGTCCTGGGGATTTTTCAAAAGTTAATTCACGGTATGTTGTACTATATGTATTATATATATATATATATATATATATATATATATATATATATATATATATATATGTTTGAAAAAATGGACAGGGGATGATTAAAATGAAGTCATTGGGGTGATAACCAGTGAAATTATATATATATATATATATATATATATATATATATATATATATATATATATAATATATAATATATAATAAATATTATATTTTATTTAAAAGTTTTTGTTTTATTAGAATATTTTATTGCATAGTATCCTTTCCATTCTCCTATAAATATGATACTTAGTTTGAATTGAAAATCACACCAGAATCAAAGAATTCTTCTTCTATAATATTGAGCGTATTTCTTTCGAGTTTTAGAAAGCTTTGAGCATAGAAAACAGTAAAAGTTTTCTTCAAGTATACCCCCGCTATACCAGTTTGAATACTCTTCTTTTCAAGGTAAGGGATGTTATTTTGTTCAATATTCGCTTGAAATAATATTTTCTTCCATACCATGTAGTATTAAAGTAATATTATTTCATTTCAGATTTTGAATTCTATACTGATTTGGTTAAAGTTTTGGTTTCTTTACTTCATGAAATTAGTAGAATATCCTTGATATTTGCGCTTCATCTAATTTCTTTTCATGGAAATATTATTTTGAGCATTCTCGATCAGTTTTAACATTTCATGCCGAAGTATTATTCACGGGGTTACTATTCCCAAAGTCACTATTCACGGAGTACTATTCACTCAATTACTATTCACTCAGGGTACTATTTATGAAAAAAAAAATTGATTCCTTTTCGGTCCAAATCATTTTTGATATAATATTATTCTTGAATTTTACTCCACAAAGTAGTATCATGTTGACAATTTGGACATTATCGAATTCTGGATAAATTAAGTTATAAATCTTTAAAAATTAATTGTTTGCTTTCTTTGAATTGAATTCTTATATCATTGTCATCATCCGCATGTTTATATTATGCTGAAAGTCATCTTTGGCCCGTAGTGCGTAGATGGACTTGGTATGATTATGACCAGGGATTATTCAGTATAATCATGACCATAATGTTACAAATGATTTGGTAAAACTCCTCATTGGCTCGTAGTGCATTGATGGACAGTTGCTGGCATGATCATGACCATTTAAGAAAACATGAATATCCATACCCCGTAGGGCATATATAATATGTGGTCGTAATACTAATGAATATCCTTGGCCGTAGTGCATGGATAATGTGGATTATTTATTAAGCTGAGTCTCAGCGATAAAGTTGATAAAAAAATTTTAAATCATAGAAGATAGTAGATTTCATGTTCTACCTGACTCTTCTAATGGATTGCTTATTCCGCTGCAGTTAAACTTGATGTTTATTATATTTTATCAGTTTAACACTGTTGAAGGCTAACGATAATTTATTCTGCATTATCTTAGTTATAATATTTCTTACTGGGCTAGTTGAGCTCACCCTTTGCTTTTATTGTTCTCTTCAAGAAATGAGAATATAGCTGGGACTAGTCGGGGAACGGAATGACGGTCCAGATAGTAGTATTAGTAGTCCTCAATATTCTGCAAAATAGTGTGACAATAAATGTAATGAGGAATTATTTTGAGTTTGAATACTGTCTAGAAGACATTTTTTTTAAACTCACAGCTCATGTTGTATAATTAAGTTTGTATTTGTATTCAGTACCATGTATTTGGCGACTCAAAATGGGTGATATATACCTATTTTGGGGGCGTCACAGTTGGTATCAAAGCTTAAGGATATGATCCCTAGCTAAGATGTGAGACTAGAACTAGGGGGAGAGACGGGGAAATCCTTCACTAGTATGACCTACCCAATTTATTTGTTATTTAATTGGTCGGTCAGAATATAGCGATAATATATTGCATGTCAATAAACCCTTGTTTTGTGGTAGTATTTGAAAATGACATCTTAGAATGTTGAGAATAAAAATGGAGCACATGAGACCGTTGAATCACCAACGATCAATAACCAGGAAAACGTGCATTAAGAATGTAACAATCCTAATGCAAACAACAATACCAACCAAATGATGAACTAAAGAATGTTTAGGGGCTTTCTGCAATTCATGCAATATCAGGCGAGTGAGACTGTTGTCCAAAATACAGGTCGAAACACTGGTAACTCTTAGACGGTCACCGCTAAGAAGTTCAAGGAGCTGGGACCATCGGAGTTTATTGGAGAGTCAAAAACACTTAAAGCGAAGACGTGGATAAAGCATATCAGCACGATATTTGATATCTTGGGATGCTCCGAGGAGAAAAAGGTTCCCTTTGCCACCTTTATGTTAGGAGGAGACGTAGATTACTTGTTGGAATCGGTAAAGCGTACTCAACCTCCCGCCTTGAAGATGTCTTGGGACAAGTTCTAAGAACTATTCAACGACTAGTACTTTCCTAAAAGTATTCGTCACATAAAGGAGGTAGAGTTCATCAAGTTGGAGCAGAACAATATGACTGTGTCACAGTACAAAGCTAAGTTTGCCTAGTTATCCCGATTTGCGTCTCACTAGGTTGATAATGAGGAGAGAATAACGTGGATATTTCTAAGAGGTTTGAAACCTGAGATACGTCAATACTTAATTTCTCACAAACTGTGTTTGTGTTCAGATGTTGTAAATAGGGCTCAGTTATTGGAGCACGATAACGAGTCAACTCAACCAAGAGAAAGCAATGGGCAAAATTATAATACCAGTGGTAGCAGTCATCGAAGCGGTGACAACAAACGTGGAGGGAATCAATATGCCAGAAATAGTAACCACTTCAGTGGTAATCATGGCCAAGATAGTAAAAATGGACATTTCAAGAAAAGGATATTCAACAATGTTGGAAAGACGTCAACACCATCATCCGTTGTTAAGGAAGGAGAACGACCACCTATCATATGCTTCAAATGCGGAGGGGAGGGTTACATCAGTCCAAACTTTGCACAGTAGTCCAAAATGTGTTATAATTGTGGAAGAGAGGGTCACCTAGCAAGATTTCTTCGTACAGGGAAGCCAAGTTTAGTGGGAATGGTGACACCAAATGTCATCCCAGACAAATCAAAACTAGTAGTTTAAGGGAGAGTGTTTGTTGTGACCTCCCAGAAAATAAGGTACCCGAACGAGGTCATCACGGGTAAGCTTATCATAAACTCTAGAGAAGTATATACCTTATTTGATACCAGTTCTACCCATTCTTTTATTTCTCCTACTTCCGTTCAACGTTTAAATTTTACTCTGGAGAAATTAGACTTTTACTTGTGTTTTGAAACTCCGTTAGGAGAAACCTTCATTACATCCATTGTTTATAAGTCTTGTTTGGTTCAAATCGGTACCCTCACAATACCTGTCGATCTTATTTCCTTAAAAATACTTGCGTTTGACGTAATTCTAGGGATTGATCGGTTAACTACTCATCATGCAAAAATTGATTATTTTCGTAAGGTTGTTAGCTTTCATATTCATAACAAACCTATTATGCGAATTTAAGCAACCAAACAAATAAAATCAATCACTATCATCTCAAGCCATAAAGCTATTAATTTATTGAAAAATGTATGTCAAGCTTTCTTAGCTCATGTCATAGATTTAAACAAAAATACGTCAGTTTTGAATGATATTTCTATTGTTAATAAATTTCCTGACGTATTCCCTGAAGAACTTCCTGGCCTACCCTCAGAGCGTGAAATTAAATTTTGTATCGACCTTGAACCCGGTACAAAACCCTTTTCCAAAACCCCACTTAACTTTAGGAGTTAAAGACCCAACAGCAGAAATCGCTAGACATCGGTTTCATTCGTCCTAGTACGTCTCCTGGGGGGGGGGGGCTCCTATTCTATTCGTTAAGAAGAAAGATGGGAGTATGAGACTTTGTATTGATTATCGGGAGTTGAACCATGTCACTATAAAAAATAGATACCTGTTGCCTCGTATTGATGACCCGTTTAACCAATTGCAAGGCGCCAAATTCTTTTCAAAGATTGCTCTTCGTTCCAGATATCACCAATTGAAGATTAAAACCGATGACATTCCAAAGACGACTTTCAGAACTCGGTACGGGTATTATGAATTCCTAATCATGTCTTTTGGATTGACTAATGCTATTGATTCCATCATGGATATGATGAATTGAGTATTCAAAGAATATTTAGATCACTTTGTAGTCATGTTTATTGATGAAATCCTTATTTACTACAAAAGCCGTGAAGATCATGAGCAACACTTGAGGCTAATACTCCAAAAGCTTCTTGAATACAAGTTTTATGCTAAGTTGAAGAAATGTAAGTTCTGGCTTGAGGAAGTACCATTCCTTGGGCATGTGATATCAAATCATGAAATATCTGTTGACCCAGCAAAGATTGAAGCAATTCAAAGCTGGGAGCAACCTAAATTAGTGACTGAAGTATATATCTTTCTCGGCTTAGCTGATTATTATCGGAGATTCATGGAAGGATTTTCTCGAATCGCTACTCTATTAACTCAGCTGACTCGAAAAGATACAAAATTTGGTTTGAGCGAGGAATATGAGAAGAGTTTTCAAGAACTCAAGAGCAAACTCATTTCAACACCTGTTCTGAGAATACCATCTGGCTCGGAGGGATTTGTCATCTACAGTGATGCTTCAGGCAAAGGTTTAGGATGTGTTCTCATGCAACATGGGAAAGTCAGAGCCTATGCCTCTCGACAACTCAAGGAATATGAGAAGAATTATCCTACTTATGATCTAAAATTGGCAGCTGTTGTCTTCGCACTTAAAATTTGGAGGCATTACCTGTATGGGGAGAAAGTGGAGATCTATACGAATCATAAAAGCCTCAAATATTTCTTCACTCAAAAGAAACTCAACATACAGCAACGACGTTAGCTCTAACTGTTGAAAGATTAAGATCATACTATTCAATACCATCCTAGAAAAACGAACGTAGTAGCTGATTCATTGAGTAGAAGATCTTATGTAGGTACGAGTGCGTTATTGTCAACGCAAAGGCCCATTTTGTATGACTTGCAAAGGATGGAGATAGAGTTAAAGACTCTAGGGACCCACGTGATGATGGAAAACATACGAGTAGAACCAAATTTAATTGATAAAGTAAAAGTTTCTCAAGTTAAAGACCTGGAGCTGATGCGTATGATGAAGAAAGTGCAAGAACGTGTTATTCTGGAAGCAAGAATCGATGCAGAAGGAATACTACAAGTCAACTCTAGACTTTATGTTCCTAACAACTGTAAGACCCCAACTTTTTATAAAAAAATCGAATTTCCTCTATTTATTATTGTGAATAATAAGGTGTTAATTTGATATAATGCTTTGGTTATGGGTGAAATGTGCAAATTTTGCAAAATAAGCAAGTGGTTATAAAATATTCATTGATGTCGGAGAATATCCTTGCTGTCGAGGAATATTCGTACGACGACGCAGCCATTTGTGGGCCCCGTAACGGATAACTATCTGATGAAGAAATCGACATGATTGAGTTTTTATAAATAACGACGTAATGGTTACCATTAACACTGTTGGATTACCATGTGGTTAAAATACAGTAATACGCGTGGTTGCACAGTAGCACACAGTATTGCACAATATTTTTTGAATTATTGATTCTTACGTAAGAAGGCAATACTCAATAATTGTTACAGTAATTACCATTCAATATTTTATTTTATTGAATCAATAATTGATGCGTTGATATTTTATATTATTGTTGTTTCAATAATTGTCATTGCACAGTATTTCTCATTATCAGATCAATAATTTATATTATTTGAATAATATTATTAGATAGCAGTATTAGCAATGTCTAAGGATGTTCTGTCTAGAAAAGGGGTTTGGTCACCTAATTATGCGCCAATACAGAGAAATCTTTATTGGAAAGCCCCCTCTTTCCTAGGAACGACCTGGTTGTCATAATTGTGATTCTGTAATATTATTTATGAATAATTAATTAATGATTTATATGATAAGAAAATATTTATTTTATGTGGATATAAATGATGGATATATTTATTTTATATGGATAAAAATGAAGGAATAAATGCTGAGGTGTTTTATCAGTATTTTATTGGAATACAAGTGTTGAAAATAATCCGTATGTGGATTTCGGTCATTTTTCGTTTGGATTTTGGAAAAACATAAACTTACAAAGTTTTAGAGAATTTAATTTCCTATGGAATAGACATGAGATCAAATTTTTCTGATAAAGGGGCTATTTATTATAAATTATTGAAGTTTCATAAATAAATATTTCTATGAAAAATATGGTGGGGCCCACTTTTGGTTGGTGAGAAATGAAATGTTCTGGAATTTGTTTTCAAAAGTGGTTTGCTTGAATAGTGGCATGTAAAGCCATCAGTTAGAAGGTTAGTCTTCTATGACGTTCTAAACATTTTCCTATAAATAGGGTGCTTAGTTAGAATTGAAAATCACACCAGAAACAAGTTTTCTCTCTTTTTCTCTCTGTATTATCCAGCGTATTTTGTGATTATTTAGATACTTTGTGAGTTGCTATTCATCAGTGCAAGTTTCCTTCAGCCTTATACCTGATATTTCAGCCGGAAGTACTTTTCTTTTGAGGTAAGGGATGTTATTGTGGAATTTCTGCCTTTTTATGTCGGAGTTACTATTCACGTATACTACACTATTCACATATATGACATTATTCACCAAAAAATGAAGTTTTCTCCTTTTTGTCCAAGATGTCTATTATGGTTACTATCTTTTATTGTATCCATGTTTTGATCTTTATTTTTGAATTCTACGTCACAATTGGTTATTATGAAGTATTATTGAACTTGGATAAAATATAATACGAATCTCTAATATTTGTCCTTTTTTCTCACTTGATTCGTTTTCTTTAAGTTATTTTCATCCTCCTCAATCCTAAATGAAGATATTACTGAATATCTTTGGCATGTAGTGCAAAGATAAATGGTTACCTAATTAATATCTTTGGCCCGTAGTGAAAAGATGAACAGGTGTTGAGATGAACATGACCAACTGGTGATACAAATGAATATCTTTGGCCTGTAGTGCAAATATGAATATTTGATTCAAAATGCATATTAATTGATGTTACAGGGATGAAATATTGATGACGAACTTTTAAATCTTAGAAAATAGTAGAATTCAATCTCTACTTGGCTCTTCTAATGGATTGTTGTTTTCGCTGCAGTTGTTGATCTATAACTTGTTGTCTATTATGTTCTATCAGATTTTTTCCTATTGAAGACTAATGATAATTTGTTGTATATTATCTTAGTCATAATATTATTTACTGGGCTAGTTGAGCTCACCTTTTTTCTTTTTGTTCCATTTTTCTTCTTAGGAGGTGAGAACATAGCAGGAACTAGTCGGGGTATGGAGTGATGGTTCAGGATAGTTATTTTAGTAGTCCTCACTATTTTGTAAAATAGTGTATCAATAATTATAACGAGGACTCCTTTTGAGTTTGTATACTGTCTATTAGACAATATTTGTATTCAAACACACAGTATATGTGTTGTCGTATTTTGCATGACAATTATATTATTGAAGTTTTACTTATTTATGTACCATGTATTTGGCGACTAAGAATTCGTGATATATACCTATTTTGGGGGAGTCACAGTTGGTATCAAAGCTTAGGGATATAGTCTCTGGATGAGATCGGGGAATAAAACTAGGAGGGGAAAGACAAGTAATCCTTCGCTAGTGTTGTGACAACCCGAATTTTTATAAATTATTAAAATAAGAATTTAATAATTAAAATTCTTATTATGAGATGCTTTGAGTTTGAGTATGTATATATATGTGTTATATATATATTGAAATATATGATCTAGTGTGACGAGAAATATATATTTATATATTGGGAAAGAGAGGTTTAATAGTTAAGTTAACTATTCAAGAAATTAAATAAATTTTGTAATTAATTTTAAATATTTATTGAATTAAATAAATATTTAAATTTATTTATTTATTTAGATAAATATATGGTTGATGAAGTTGTGGTGACTTAGTTTAGAAACTAAATTAATTAATGATAATTAAATTGAGTGTTGATAATTTTATCTGAATGATTTAATTTAAGGAAAATAATTAAATTAAATCAATTGATTAATATTTAAGAAGATAATTAAATTAAATTAATTGTTTAATTTAATAGAAATAAATAAAATAAATAAAATGATGTTTCTAATTTATTAATTAAATTGGATATATAATTATTTAATTATTTATTATAAGCATAATTATAATAAGAATATAATTATTATAATTATAAATTATAAGCTATTAAAATGGGTTACATGTGTGACAAATCTATCTAATAAAATACAAATGATTTTGAATTTTCCGCTCACTCAATAAATCATCTGGGCCGTCCAAAGTTTGGGATAAATCCCACCGTTCATACATCTATCTAATAAAATACATTTATCTATCTAGTAATCTAATAATAATTTAATAAAATACAAATGACTTTAAATTTCCTGCTCACTCAATAAATTATTTTGGTCGTTCAAAGTTTGAGATAAATCATATTGTCTATACAGTGCCGGAGGCACGGGACCCAGCTAGTATAACTATATAATATAAATATTATTTAAATAATCTAGTATGGGAATTAGTGTGTAAACAAACGTAGCCTTATGGCTTTTGGTTATTTTAACTGATGTGAGCTTTTTATTTTTTTAACCTGACATACGTAGGGAAAAGGGAGTCGGTGTATATTATGCATATTATTTTCCTAAAGGTTAAAGAACAGAGAATTTAGAGAGAAAGAAAACACAGAGTGTTGGAAAGAAATTGGGGGAGCTAGAGAGGAAATTGAGAGTTCTCTGTGAATTGGGAATTAAGGGAACAAGCTTTGGAAATATCATCTTTGCTAATCAAGGATTAAAGGTATAATCTATTCCTAATTCTAACTCTTAGTTTTGTAATATATATTCTCTGTAACTTGGAATTTTGTTGGATTAGGGTTTGGATTGTTGATTATATTTATATATATTCTGATAATTATCATACATAAGTAATCTTTGGTGATCAAATTCATGAATTTGGTTTGTGGAAAGAAAATTAAATAAATAACAGTGTTTATGTTATAGAATATGGCTTAGAAAGTACAAAATTTCATGGTCAATAGTTGTTATAATCTGTGAATCGATTTTGGATTATGTTAGTCTGTTAAGAAATGAAAGCGGCGTAGTTTAAATCGTCTCAATTGATTAAGAAAAGAATTCGTGGCGATCGAATTTGCTAAAAGTGTAAAAATTGATGAAATTATTAAAATTGGGGTTTTGATTCTTTAAAATTGAATATATATAATGTTTATGTAGTGAGAATGAAGAGTGACATGTTCAGGGTGGTTATCACAAAATTTTGGTTGTTAAGTTTTGTGAAATTCAATGGAATTGGTTTGAGTTGGTGTGGCTGGTGCAATAGCAGAGCTGTTGCAGTTTCTGTCAGTGTCCGGCGCAGCTGCGCCGGTGGTCTTCTGCGAGTCTGCACCACCGCAGCTGTGCCAGTGCCAAGGCTTGGGGCAGCGCAAGTGCGCTGTGCCCTGAGCCTAGGCAGAGAAGTCTGTCTATTTGAGGATTGTCAAGCAAGGGTCTAATCTACTTTAACATGCAAGATAATGATGTAGAGACATAAGTGAAGAACTTAACCACATGTTAAGTACCAATTAAAAGAAATAACTTGAAATTATAAAATAAAAATTAAATAATGATAAGAAGGTTAAGTTAATTAATTTAACCATTCTAATATACATCTAAAAGGATGTAGATGCAAGATTGTAAGAACTTGACTAAATGTTATATAACCATTTGAATGAAGTAATTTAAAAGTATGAGATGGAAGTTGATTTAATTAACTTTAATGAAGATAATACATTAATATAATGTAATATCAAGCTATGACGACTTAACAAAATGCTAAGTGTTGATTAAAAGTGAAGTATAAAGAAATATGAGACGAAGGTTAACTAAAATAATGTTAACAACCATTATATGTCTAAGGTGATATAAAGACAAGGTTAAAGACTTAAACACTAGATTGAACATCGAGTGACGATTAGAAGGAAATGTTTTGAAATAAAAGGATAAGAGGAAGAGTCAATGCAATCTAATTGATTTCATTATATATATGTAACTGATGCTTGTATATATATGAACTTCTGAACTATTGTAGGAGAAACGCAAAGCAGTAAGCTGTAGTTAGTAAGCAACGAATCAGGAAAGTCTTTCAGTTCCTATTTGCTATGTGAGCTTGGTGATTAACTGTTTTAAATCTTTATTGCAAATAACAGTATGTGTTATATATATGTTGAACGTATGAAACATTAAAGTCAATCTATGACTATGTTGATTGAATAAAGCATGCTGATTGAGTAAGGAACTTAATCTTTATATTTGTCGTATGAACTGTAACATGTATGTGATATTAGTACAATATTTATGAGATATATGTTGATGCATGTAATTATATGTTACGTGATGCATGAAAACTGTTAGATTTTGTTGGGCTGTCGAGCTGAACCTTGTAAATAACCATTTTTGCAGGTTAAAGATTGAAGATGTCACTATGTGCTACTTGAATGAAGTGGTTGAGAAATAATATACGAAGACTTATATTTTTAGCTAAAGTGGCTATTTCTTTAAACAATGATTAAGACTCATGAGATGTATTAAATGTTTTATGATGTATAGTTTTATATTGAGTTGTAAAGCTAGAGTTAGAGTTATCTGATATATAAAGGTTATCAGATTGAAATGTAAAATTTTATATGATAACAATGATAAAGCGAATCATAAAATAAGATTGATTCAAAGACATGTAGTTGATAAATGTTTTGATTCAGGGAATTTAAGTAAAAAGACATAAAAGTTTAAATTATTCTGCATTTTATAAAGTTTAACATCGAATAATGATGTAAAATCAGAAGGTAGATGTGTTATTAAATACCAAAGTTGAGATTTAAATTGTATGAATTTTGGGGTCGTTACAGTTGGAATCAAAGCTGTAGATTATAAACTTTAGGTAAGAGTACCCTAGGCTATAACCTTAGAGAATAAAGGAGAAGATGGTAAAGAAGTTAAGAATAAAAGTTATAATTAAGTATGGTACAGTTGTACTCTTTAGTAGTTGATGTATGGTATCTGGGCTAAACGATTCCTTTATAGAGCGAAGGTATATAAGAACTAGCAACTCAAAACCTAGTTTATTGATTATTTGTGGGAAACCACTAAGCATACCATATTGAAATTGGTAGAGACTCGATGTGTACCAAGTCTAGAAAATGGATACGTATGATGAAAATGTAGAGCTTGAATGAAATGTTGAACGATATAAATGAAGTTGGACGTACTTAAAGCAAAAATTGTTATATAAACAAGAAGATTCAAAGAAGAATCTTGAAGAGATATGTAGATAAGAAATGGGAGTTACCTAAATCCAATAGCCAAGATAATGAATAATGACGTAATGAAAGGAAAGAAAGGGGATCGTAAAACAAAACGATCACGAGTTAAGAAAAGAATTTTAAGGGAGATGATTATAGAATAAGATCACGACGTGATTTGTTTAAGTTATAAAAGAAAGATAGTCTGTAATGTTTAAATAATTATATCTTGTTGCTATGAAGATAATGTACTATAAAATAGTACGAGATAACTCACAAGGAGTTATAGATAAGGTGATACGAGGAATTCGTATCGAGCAAATAGCAAGTTAAGAGTAAGATAAAGTTAGGTGGGATTTCAATTGAGGACTCATGTGATGGCTGAGTTGTACAAACCTTTGTATGGGCGATGGTTTTATGCTTGCACTTGGTTTATCACATTGATAATCATTGGAATGTCGGTGTCGCGCTATCAATGTATATGTGGTGAAAAGGTGATTGTTTTCTCATATGTATATTTGGTAGTTAGAAAATATTAAGATTAGTCGTATATTATTAGGATTATGTGCGGTTCTTAAAACTAATGCATATGGTAAGTTCGTGACTCACAATAATATTGTATGTTTTGAACCCCTCAGCGAATGGACGCCTATGGTCTGACTAGGATAAGTTCTTAAACTCATATTATTGTGGCATGTCCTGAACTTCCAATGTGCGGTAAGTTTGATGAATTGGGGTATAATTAAGTGTGAATAAAGTGCTGAGGATGATAAGAATAGATAGACCTATTAAGCAATGAATCAGTATAGAAAGTAGAGACATAGGTTTTTCCAAATCTTCTAGCTATTCTAGACTTCGAAAAAAAATTTGACATCAAGCTAAATTCGCACTATGTGCTTTTTTAAAATGAATTTTTAGTCTCAACGCATGGTGACAAATGTGTATGTGTGGACTTTTGGACACTGACACATCATTACCTGTTTAGATATGATATCACTAAAATTGATTTTTAAAGATTTTTGAACAGTTTAAAGAATAGTCTATGCTAATTGTTTTAGCTAGACAAAATTGATTTAAAAATATCAAAATGTATTTTATATCATTAATGCATCATGGAACCTGGTGCAAAGATGATAAAAACGATGGATTTATAAATGCAGAATTTCTTAGTGTTGGATGTAATCTAATGATCGTTAGCCCACTATGGTATGATGTAGTATGACAAAGTCACAAAATGACGGAATCCTCAAATGGACTGTAAATACAGTGCGGTATCATTATGTCATAAAATGATATTTGAGATTTCTTTAAGATACGAGAATATATATATATATATATATATATATATATATATATATATATATATATATATGTATATTTCGATTGATGTTTGAATTGTTGTATAAGTCTATGTTATTTGATTCAGCTAGACGATTATTGAAAGATGTTCATGAAATTCAAGCGTTTATTAAAAAGTTATGCCAAACCAAATTGTTGTGGTGCAGTTTCAGATGTTGAAAAGCTGAGGTGAACAACCTTATAAAAGGGGACATGTTATCGGAGACAATGGTTCCGAAAGTAATGCATATAGTCGTTACGAAGTTAAGATGTAATACGTTGTGCACGACGTAGGGGTACGATAGGTTGATCACCTAGAGTACTTGCAGAGAGTGTTTTCAGTCTGTGTGATTGCTAAACATTTTGTTAAAGATGGTTTATGGTGGTGATGCACTGTTAAACCTGGGGAAGAGTTCATGGTCCGTATAGTCTTATGACTGTTAAAGGTTCAAGTTCAGATACTTGATAACCTAGGGACATTGTTCAAGGTCTTATGACCCCTCACCATGATTTGAAATCTTTTAAATTCTTGTTATTCATAACGCTCCCCAATTTATTGAGCAATTGTGGAAGATTCTTATTATTTTGTAAGGTGAAAGTGGAAAGGATGAGAAAAATTAAGCAAAACATAATAATTTCAAGAAAGAAATGAAATTTCAGAAGAAGAGAAAATGTGTAACTCTTAGAAGATGAAGAGGTGAGGAATATGATGATCTTAGAAAGATCCTTCGAGAAAGAATTTGGTTGCAAAACCTAATGAATAAATAGATATTAACATAAAATCTATTTTGATAAATGGAAGGAACGAATATTATTAAGTCAAAATTTAGAGGACGAAATTCTTAGAAGAAAGGGTGAATGTAATATCCCGAGTGTTTATGATAATGATCCATAGATAAGGAAATGAAAGGGTTAATGAATATATAATAATCAAAATATAATTGAGTTCAAGTGAAAGCTTATGAAATAAAACTTGCAAGAATTTATTATGAAGAATGGTGGTAGTGGTAATAAATAAAACCTATATTAAGATAATGTGTTGAAGTTTTTGAACGATAAATTTTGAAAAGAGATTTGGTGAAAATCATGTAAGGGAGGTTTCGTTGATTCCGAGGACGGAATCCTTATAAGGGGGGAAAATATGACAACCCGAATTTTTATAAGTTATTAAAATAACAATTTAATAATTAAAATTCTTCTTATGAGATGTTTTGAGTTTGAGTATGTATTTATATGTGTTATATATATTGAAATATATGATCTAGTATGAAGAGAAATATATATTTGTATATTAGGAAAGTGAGGTTTAATAGTTAAGTTAACTATTGAAGAAATTAAATAAATTTTGTAATTAATTTTAAATATTTATTGAATTAAATAAATATTTTAATTTATTTATTTATTGTGATAAATATATGATTGATAAAGTTATGGTGAATTAATTTAGTAACTAATTTAATTAATGATAATTAAATTGAGTGTTGATAATGTTATCTGAAGGATTTAATTTAAGGAAAATAATTAAATTAAATTAATTACTTAATATTTAAGAAGATAATTAAATTAAATGAATTGTTTAATTTAATAGAAATAAATAAAATAAATAAAGTGATGTTTCTAATTTATTAATTAAATTGGATATATAATTATTTAATTATTTATTATAAGCATAATTACAATAAGAATATTATTATTATAATTATAAATTATAATATATTAAAATGGGTTACATTTGTGTCAAGTGTAACTATATAATATAAATATTATTTAAATAATCTAGTATAGGAATTAGTGTGTAACCAAACGTAGCCTTATGGCTTTTGGTTATTTTAACTGATGTGAGCCTTTTTGTTTTTTAACTTGACATACGTAGGGAAAAGGGAGTCAGTGTATATTATGCGTATTATTTTCCTAAAGGCTAAAGAATTGAGAGTTTAGAGAGGAAGAAAACACAGAGTGTTAGAAAGAAATTGAGGGAGCTAGAGAGGAAATTGAGACTTCTCTGTGAATTGGGAATCAAGGGAACAAGCTTTGGAAATATCATCTTTGCTAAATCAAGGATTAAAGGTATAATCTATTCCTAATTCTAACTCTTAGTTTTGTAATATCTATTCTCTGTAACTTGGAATTTTGTTTGATTAGGGTTTGGATTGTTGATTATATGGATATATAATCTGATAATTATCATACATAAGTAATCCTTGGTGATCAAACTCATGAATTTGGTTTGTGGAAAGAAAATTAAATAAATAACAGTGTTTATGTTATAGAATATGACTTAGAGAGTACAAAATTTCATGGTCAATAGTTGTTATAATCTGCGAATCGATGTTGGATTATGTGAGTATGTTAAGAAACGAAAGCGGCATAGTTTAAATCGTGTCAATTGATTAAGAAACGAATTTGTGGTGATCGAATTCTCTAAAAGTGTAAAAATTTATTAAATTGGTAAAATTGGGGTTTTGATTCTTTAAAATTGAATATATATAATGTTTATGTAGTGAGAATGAAGAGTGACATGTTCGGGGAGGTTATCTCAAAATTTTGGTTGTTAAGTTTTGGGAAATTCAATGGAATTGGTTTGAGTTGGTATGGCTAGTGCAATAGCAGAACTGCTGAAGTTTCTGTCTGTGTCCGGCGTAGCTGCGCCGGTACCACAGCCAGAAATGGCGTAGCTGCGCCGTTGGTCTTCTGCGAGTCTGCACTAGTGCAGCTGCGCCGGTGCCAAGGCTTGGGGCAGCGCAACTGCGCCGTGCTCTGAGCCTAGGCAGAGAAATATGTATATTTGAGGATTGTCAAGCAAGAGTCTAATCTAGTTTAACATGCAAGATAATGATGTAGAGACATAAGTGAAGAACTTCACAACATGTTAAGTACCAATTAAAAGAAATAACTTGAAAGTATAAAATAAAAATTAAATAATGATAGGAAGGTTAAATTAATTGGTTTAACCAACCTAATATACATCTAAAAGGATGTAGATGTAAGATTGTAAGAACTTAACTAAATGTTATATAACCATTTAAAAAAATATTTCGATAAATTTAAATCTTTATTCATAAAATCTGGTATTTCACAACGGGCCAATGAGAACTTTTACCACAACATTTGTAACATTACAGGTCATGATTATACCGATACATAATTCCTGGTCATAATCATACCAATCAACAATACATCTATGCACTACGGGCCACAGATGACTTTAATCACAATATAAGAATGATAATGATGACAATGATATAAGAATTCAATTAAGTGAGAGCAAGGATAGATTTTAAAGATTTATAATTCAATTTATCCAGAGTTCAAGAATCTCCAAATTGTCAATATGATAACTACTTTGTGGAGTAAAATTCAAGAATAATATTAATGTATCAAAAATAATTTGGACAGAAAAGAAATTAATTTTTTTATCGTGAATAGTACCCCAGGTGAATAGTACCCGAGTGAATAGTACCCCATGAATTGTACTTCTTGAATAGTACCTTGACATGAAAAGATTAAAATTTAACAAAAATGTTCAGAAAAATAAGTTTGTGAAAATATACTAGTTGAAGCGCCAATTTCAAGGATATTATACTATTTTCAAGGAATATAGAAGCAATACTTATCAACATAAGTGTAGAATTAGGAATATGAAACGAAATAATATTACTTATATACTATAGAGTATGGAAGAAAATATTATTTCTTACGAATATTGAACAAAAATAATATCCCTTACCTTAAAAGGAAAGTATTTTTGACTGGTATAGCGAGGATATTCTTGAAGAAAACTTGTACTTTTTTCTATACTCAAAGCTTCCTCAAACTCAAAAGAAATACGCTATATATTATAGAAGAAGAATTCTCTGATTTTGGTGTGATTTTCATTTCTAAACTAAACATCCTATTTATAGGAGAATGATAGGATACTATTTAGGAAAAAAAATCACGGACGCACAGTAACTTATTCACGGGCGACTGAATCGGTTAATTTTGTGATTTAATATGCAGCACTATGAAATAAAATATTCTAATAAACAAAAACTTTAATTAAAAAAATAATATATTCTATTTATAATCTAATAAAATGAATAACTTTATATATAATATAAAAAGTATTATGTTTATATAAATTTTTTTCTATTTTATTACTATTATAATAATAATAAAACAAAATTTATATATATATACAGTCCGGATCTTAAGCTCACCCCTTATCCAACTCACCCGAGCTCACCCCCCTTTAGCGACAGACCCGACGACTGTTCAGTCATACAACCGTCGTCTATACTTTTAGCGACGCTATATGTTGTACATCGCTAAATGTATAGACGACGGTTATATGACCAAACCGTCACCGGGTCCGTCACTAAAGGGGGTGAGCTCGGGTGAGTTGGATAAGGGGTGAGCTTAAGATCCAGACTATATATATATATATATATAACACACACACACATCATTAATATTTTAACTTGCAATATTAATGTGAGAGCCTCGAATTCGGGTCCCAAATCACCGCTGATCCGATTTAAACATTCTATCACTATTGCAAAAGATATAAACATAAATTGCTTATACAATAAACTTTACACACTATTTTCCAAGGTCGAGTAACCTAATTTATACACAATTCATAAACTATCTAACATATAATGTTATTCTCATACTATACTATTACATTTCTAGCTGCAAATATTATCCCAAGCTGAACTTGGCTCTGTCCTTTCCTGTATCCGACGTATTTGTCTTAATCTGTAATGTTATTCATGATATAGCAAGGGTGAAAATAGGTTTGCCCAGCAAGTTTAAGTTCAATAATTTAAGGATATATCATGATAAAAAGAATTGAACAATAAGCTGGCTAAAGATCTACAATATAATTGCGAACTAGCATGAACAAATTTTACATAGCTGAACGAACATTGAACATGAACATATATATATATATATATATATATATATATATATATATATATATATATATATATATATATATATATCTGGACAGAATGGTAATGAAGGTGATCAACCTTTCATACCTGATGAATACATGAAGTATGCATATAGTGCGATTTAATAATTCATAGACATGGAAATTAGCAATTATTAACCACAAGTATATTTTAATAAATAACTCAAAGTTGAGTTAAAGAAAAACATGCATGAACCGTTGATTACCGCTATGCAATTTAATAAGCTTTGTCTGAAGACTTAATATTAATAATATTTATTTCTAAGTTAGAATAATATCATCACAGTATATAAAATAACCTAAACACCTTATCACATAATCCTATCTGTCTACAACACACATAAGACTTAACCTCAAGTCAAATTTTATAGTTTGTGTTGAGTTCGGTACAACCCTGACATCTAGTCGGACCATTATCGAGTTTAAGTTACATTAAACTCTGCCAAACACTTAAAAATTATCTAAGATAATTTTATTATCAGTCAAAATAATTTTTCATAAGCTAGTAAAAATTTTCAGATAATTATTATCATTTATCATGAATTTTCAATCATTAATATTATATTTATATGATTTAAATATTTTAATCTCATATATTATAAGTTTTTCTTGAACATATAAGTCAAATACCAATCCAACAACTTAGATTTGGAATCCAGCAAGTTGGATTCCATATCTAGTATCTAGATGGTCAATCCAGCAAACTGAACTGCAATCCAGCAAACTGAATTTCAAATCCAACAACTAGATTGCAATCCAGCAAGCTGAATTCAACATATTTTTAATTCAGTAAACTGTTTTTGAATCTAGCAAGCTGGATTCCATATCCTTTTTACGAAAAACACCAAATCAACTTATTATTTTTCTATCATTTTTTCAAACACATATACATATATTTTATACACAAAAAGTATTTTTCCATAATTTTCCAATTCTCTTTGGTATTTTTCAAAAATCTTTTTTAGTGTGTAGCTTAAGAATCTAGCCATATCATGCTCAACTACAGAAATTCTCATCTTTTGACACAATCTTATACATGTTAACGTGAGCCTCTAGTTTAAATTTTTTGGCAATCGGAGTTATAGAACTCTGGTTATAGTAATTTTCGTCCGTAAATCACAAAAATTCCCTTTTAAATTTCTTGGCGGTAACTTTTTGTCATTTTGCAATTTTTCGTGCTTTGTTAAAAATAGTCCATAAGGAAATCTACAACTATTTTTTCAGTGATTCCACTTAAAGAAGTTAGAAAACTTATCATAGTATCCTCCCAAATATTTCTAGAATTTGTGAATGTCAAAAAACTGACTAAACTTCCCCTACTCCTGACGGTCCAAAAATAGTCAGTTTTCTATATTAACAACGAAATTGTTTTTGCTAAAACAGTTACTACTACTTGTGCTCTCAACATTTTTGAATGCTACCACTTGGATTTAGTAGATAACTTACATATCTAGCACCTCTCGTTGACAGATCGCAAAAAAAAGTATAGATAAAAAATGGAAGAAATCTAAAGTACATAGAAATTTTATGGCTTATAAACTAGAAAATCACATTTCTTTACTTTTCATTTCCAACTAAAACAACACCCAATATAAGTATATCTAAACACAAAAACACTCATTAACATGTAGATCTAAGTTTATAAACCTCAAGATCAAAACTTCATATTGTGAAAAATCGAATCAAACAGAAAAGGATATATGACTACATAAGTAGAATTTTTGGTATACCTTAGCTTTTCCTTCTTCTCCTTCTAGAATATGAGATGGATCTTGGTTGTATGAAAAATTAAAATCTCCTCTCCTTCTCTTCTTGGAGCTGCCGACCACATCTCTTCTTTTCTCTATTTTTATTTCCTTTCTTAAACTAATTTGGTTGATAATTGAAGATAAAAAGTAACACTTTGTTTTAGTAAAGAGATGGAACTCTCTTAGCTAGTAAAAAATATACATACAACTCCTATATGCCTATAATTTCTCCCAACACTTTTGCTTTCTCTCTCTCTCTCATCATCACTTACTTTACATTTAAGCTTAGCAAAAAAATCAGATGGTTAATTGTTGGGATGACACATAAGGGAGTAGGTGAGCTACTTTAGCAATTTAGAGAAGTAAACTCATAAAGCAAGACATATGCTCTATTTTTCTATATAATGGCCGGATACTCCCCCTTTTATTGTCTAAATTTGACTTATTTTTTAATTCCTTATTAACTTTACTAAATGTCTAAAAAGTCCCTCTTCAATTGGCTAAAAGATTAGGCTTTAAATTAAATTCTTTTGAGCTTGTAAATTAATTACTTGGGCCATGAAATTTATATAGTCCAATACTTTTAATTCTTATCCAACCCAAATCATTTAATTAGGGTTTTCATTTCCTCAATTATAATTTAAATCCTTACTCATGTACATTTAATTTCTTAACTCAATTAAACTTGCTATACATTGGTTATAAAATTAATTAACTGAGATGTATAAAATAAATCTCTTGGGTTTAGTATATATTATAACTACTATTATTCTCCCATACCATAACTTTTAAGTTATTCAATTTTTTATACCTAATATATAATTAGATTACCTTAGTTTCTTTTATTTTTTTATATTAATAAAAATATAAACCATTATATAATATTCATATTCATTACTCACGTAACTTTTAACCCTTAGGGTTTTATACTTAGCATTAGGGTTCCCAAATTAGGGTTTCTAAATAATTCGCTAGGGTTTCTTATCAGTCGCTAGATTTTCTAACTGAACGTTGACGTTTGAAAATAATATTAGAGTTTGACACTGATATAGCTTATATGGTCAACCCATGACCTTTATCCACATACTGTACATTTATATCATATACACAGAACATATACACTTATATACTTAATCCTGAATAATTCACCACATAAATTTTAAATTCACAAAATTCCTTCTCGGAAATCTCAAATCCATTCACTTATTTTCTGACTAGGTTTATTATTTAACCTTAATTCAATATTTTAATATTTTATAAATATCCAAATTCTCGGGTTGTCACATTCACCCATTCTTCTAAAAATTTCGTCCTCGAAATTTTCCTTACACCTTACACCATGCACCTTACACCATTCATTATCATCATCACATGCTACCCAATACATTCCTCACAAGAGTAAAAAAAATCAAATTGTGCTGAGGAGTTATATAGACTATTGTCTGTCATTTTCGCAAAGGTTATATGGAAATTCATTCGCAAACCGTCATAACTTACAAACATAGTGAGTAATTAGCCCGGTATGCCCTGTACTTATTAAGTACTGCTAGTCGAATCTGTTTCTCGTCAATGCCATAGACACAAAACTTTTACCTTAGTCTTATCGAATTCCGCACCAAAATAATTTGGTTTGGGAAAAATTTCAAAGAACGCTTAAAATTTTCATAAACATTGGTATAGCCAAATCAAATAGCTTAGACTCATATCAATAATCATCTTCAATCGAATTACGAATGTGTGTAGCAAAACGCCGTTGGAAAATTAAAATTTTAAAATAGTTTGAAAATGACGCCATGATGTTGTACTGTATTAACAGTCCATTTAAGGATGTCGTCATTGTATGACTTTGTCATAACACATCATAAAATAGTGGAACAATGATTTTTAGATCGAATTCACACGAAGTATTCCTGCATTTACAACTCCATCAACTTTTTATCATCTCTGCACCAGGGTTACATGGTACATAAGTGATAAATAAAAATATATTCTGATATTTCAAATCATTATCGTCTAGCTGAAATAAGTAGCATAGACTATTTTTTTTAAACCGTTTAAAAATTCATTTCAAATCTGTTTTATCATCTCAACAGGTAACGAGTGTGTCGGTGGCCTGAAGTCCACGCATACACAATGGTCACCAAGAGCTGAATAATAATAATAAAAAAATTAATTTTCAAAAAGGCACATAGTGCGTATTTAGCTTGATGTTAAATATCTTGAAATCTAACACAGCTAGGAGATTTTGAAAACTTATGTCTCCACGAATGATCAATTTCTTTGAAATCTATTTGTTCCTATAATACTCAATATTCTGTTTAAACATAGTTCTACCCAGTTTGTGAAACCACACTCATAAGTTCTGGAACTTTCCACAATTATATGAGTTTAAGAACTTGTCCTAGTCGGACCTTTGGCGTCCATTTGATGAGGGGTTCATAAACATTTCATATAATCATGAGTCACGAATATACCATAAGTATGAGTTTTAAGAACTCCTACTTAACCTGATATTCTCTGCTTATAACATATCTATCTGATATACACATGAGAAAGGAATCACCTTCTTAACGTTAATATAGCAAATAGCGCGACACAGACATTTCGATGATTATCAGTGCCAGAAACTAAGAGATTGTTACACCAAGTACAATTCAGCTCCCATACGAAGAATCATATAACTTAGCTGCTGACAAGAGTCCTCAATTGAAATCCCCACTTAATTCTAACTCCCTTCTCAATACGAATTTCATTTAATCCGTATTCATAATCCTTTTCTGAATTCATACCAATTCATAGACACACATTAATCATGTTGTAAACTTGTCAATCATTTGCTTAATCTATATCAAATCACGGGGTGATCTCATCGTATATATTACGATTCATTTCTATTCTATGATCATTTTGTTTTACGATCTCCTATCCATGAACTTTTAGTCTTTTAGACTCTATCTATTCATCACTACTGTTCACCTTTATTATCAGAGTTAGGGAACTCCATATCTTTTATAACCCACCGAGATTCGACTTGAATCTTACTGACACGCTAACTCTATTTGAGTTAGTACTTATCCTAATCACTGCGGTTATTAGTGTAATGTAACCTAAGGTTCATAACCTACAACTTTAATACCAACTGTAAGATCCTCGAATACGGGTTCCAAATCACCACGAATCTGATTCAAATATTCTATCACTATTGTGGAAGATATAAACATAAATTGCTTATACAATAAACTTTACACACTATTCCCTATGGTCGAGTAACCTTAACTTATACACAATTCATAAACTATCTAACATATAATGTTATTATCATACTATACTATTACATTTCTAGCGGCACATATTATCCCAAGCTAAACATGGCTTTTTCCTTTCTTGTATCCGATGTATTCATCTTAATCTGCAATGTTAATCATGATATAGCAAGGGTGAGAAATAGTTTTGCCTAACAAGTTTAAGTTCAATAATTTAAAGATATATCATGATAGAAAGAATTGAACAATAAGCTGGCTAAAGTTCTACAATATAATTGCGAACTAGCATGACCAAATTTTATATAGCTGAACAAACATTGAACATGAACATATATATATCTAGACCGAATGGTAATGAAGGTGATCAGCCTTTAATACCTGATGAATACATGCAGTATGTACATAGTGCGATTTAATAATTCTTAGACATGACAATCATCAATGATTAACCACAAGTATATTTGAATAAACAACTCAAAGTTGAGTTAAGGAAAATCCATCTTGAACCGTTGATTATCGCGATGCAATTTAATAAGCTTTGTCTGAAGACCTAATATCAATAATATTTATTTCAAAGTTAGAATAATATCATCACAGTATATAAAATAACCTAAACACATTATCACATAATCTTATCCGTCTATAACACACATAAGACTTAACCTCAAGTCAAACTTTTATAGTTTGAGTCGAGTTCGGTACAACCCTGACATCCAGACGGCCTAGTCGGACCATTATTGAGTTTAAGTTAGGTTAAACTCTGTCAAACACTTAACAATTATCTTAGATAATTTTATTATCAGTCAAAATAAATTTTCACAAGCTCGTAAAAACTTTCAGATAATTATTATCATTTATCATGAATTTTCAATCATTAATGTTATATTTATATGGTTTAAATACTTTAATTTCATATATTATAAGTTTTTCTTGAACATATAAGTCAAATACCAATCCAATAACTCAGATTTTGAATCTAGTAAGCTGGATTCCATATCCAGTATCTAGATGGTCAATCCAGCAAACCAAACTGCAATCTAGCAAACTGAATTTCAAATCCAGCAACTAGATTGCAATCCATCAAGCTGGATTCAACATATTTTCAATTCAGTAAACTGTTTTTCAATCCATCAAGTTGGATTCTATATCCTTTTTACGAAAATACCAAATCAGCTTATTATTTTTCTATCCATTGTCCAAACACATATACATATATTTCATACATAAAAAGCATTTTTCCATAATTTTCCAATTCTCTTTGGTATTTTTCAAAAATCTTTTTTAGTGCGTAGCTTAAAAAATTAGCCATATCAAGCTCAACTCCAGAAATTCTCATCTTTTGACACAATCTTATACGTGTTAACGTGAGCCTCCAGTTTAAATTTTGTGGCCATTAGAGTTATAGAACTCCGGTTATAGCAATTTTCGTCCAAAAATCACAAAAATTGAAATGGTCATAACTTGGTCATTATAATTCGGAATAAGCTCATTTTTGGACAGTGGGTACTTTATATCATATATAAAGTGGCTGAAAATTCCTTTTTAAATTTCTTGGCTGTAGGATTTTGTCATTTTATAGTTTTTCGTGCTTTGTTAAAAATAGTCCATACAAAAATCTACAACTCCTTTTTCAGTGATTCCACTTGGAGAAGTTAGAAAACCTATCATAGTATCCTCCCAAATATTTCTAGAATTTTTAAATGTTCAAAAAATGTCTAAACTGCCCCTACTCCTGACTGTCCAAAAATAGTCAGTTCCTTATTAACAACGAAATTATTTTTTCTAAAACAGTTACTACTACTTGTGCCCTCAACATTTTTTAGCGCTACCACTTGGATTTAGTAGAAAACATACATATCTAGCACCCCTCTTTGACGGATCGCAAAAAGGTGTAGATCAAAAATGGTGGAAATCCAAAGTACATAGAAATTTTAGGGCTTATAAACTAGAAAAATCACCTTTCTTTACTTTTCATTTCCAACTGAAACAATACCCAATATGAGTATATCTAAACATGAAAACACTCATTAACATGTAGATCTAAGGTTTTAAATCTCAACATCAAAACTTCATATTGTCAAAAATTGAATCAAACCAAAAAGGATATATGACTACATAAGTTGAAATTTTAGTATACCTTAGCTTTTCCTTCTCCTCCTTCTAGAATATGAGATGGATCTTGGTTGTATGAAAAATCAAAATCTCCTCTCCTTCTCTTCTTGGAGGTGTCGACCACATCTCTTCTTCCCTCTATTTTTATTTCCATTCTTAAACCAATTTGGTGGATAATTGAAGATAAAAAGTAAAACTTCGTTTTAGTAAAGAGATAGAACTCTCTTAGCTAGTAAAAAATATACATACAACTCCTATATGCCTATAATTTCTCCCAACTCTTTTACTTTCTCTCTCTCATCATTACTTACTTTACTTGTAAGCTTAGCAAAAAAAATAAGATGGTTAATTGTTGGGATGACACATAAGGGAGTAGGTGATCTAATTTAGCAACTTAGAGAAGTAAACTTATAAAGCAAGACACATGCTCTATTTTTCCATATAATGGCCGGATACTCCCCTCTTTTAATGTCCAAATTTGATTTATTTTTTAATTCCTTATTTAGCTTTACTAAATGTCTAAAAATTCCCTCTTCAATTGGCTAAAAGATTGGGCTTTAAATTAAATTCTGTTGGGATTATAAATTAATTACTTGGGTCATGAAATTTACATAGTCCAATACTTTTAATTCTTATCCAACCCAAATCATTTAATTAGGGTTTTCATTTCCTTAATTATAATTTAAATCCTTACTCATGTACATTTAATTTCTTAACTCAATTAGACTTGCTATACTTAGGTTATAAACTTAATTAACTGAGATGTATAAAATAAATCTCTTGGGATTAGTATATATTATAACTACTATTATTCTCCCATACCATAACTTTTAAGTTATTCAATTTTTCATTCCTAATATATAATTAGATTACCTTAGTTTCTTTTATTTGTTTATATTAATAAAAATATAATCTATCACACAATATTCATATTCATTACTCAAATAACTTTTAACCCTTAGGGTTTTATACTTAGCATTAGGGTTTCCAAATAATTCCCTAGAGTTTCTTATTAGTCGCTAGAGTTTCCTAACTAAACGTTGACAGTTGAAAATAATATCAGGGTTTGACACTGATATAGCTTATATGCTCAACCCTTGACCTTTATCCACATACTGTACATATGAACCATATACACATAACATATACACTTATATACTTCATCCTAAATAATTCACCACATAAATTTTAAATTCACCAAATTCCTTCTTGGAAATCTTAAATCCATTCACTTATTTTCTATCTAGGTTTATTATTTAACTTCAATTCAATATTTTAATATCTTTTAAACATCCAAATTCTCGGGTTGTCACAATTAACAACCAGATAATTCCGAGGAAAGAAGGGGCTTTCCGATAAGGACTTATCCTTAATGGCGCGTAATTAGATGACCAAACACCTTTCATCGCCAGAACTTTCTAGACATTGTTAATAATGCAAATAATAATATGAACAATTTTGTCATCTCAATTATTGATTTAATAATATAAAATATTATGCAGATGATATTGTGACAATAATTGAATCAATAATATGAGATACTATGCATCAACTACTGTTGTAATAATTGAATATAAATAAGTGTCTTCTTAAATAAGCATCAATAATTTAGAGATACTGTGCAATACCGTGTGCTACTATGCAACCACGTGTATTATTGTACTTTTATCACCAGATATTTCAACAGTTAACGAGAAAACTTTTGTCGTTATTTTTATTAAATATTATTTAGCTCGCTTTCTAAATCCGACAATAATTCCGTAGCGGGATCCACCAATGATTGTGTCATCGTACATATATTCCCTGATAAAATAAATATCCCTTGTGACGAACAAGAATTTGTAATCTAATATGAATATTTATAGAATTAAATAAATATTTTTCGACGATTTATTTATTGAATTAAATAATTCATTGTGGAATTTGTGGTAGATTATTTTAATTATATATATGTGTTATCAGTCTTATTTTTTTTTTCATACATATGTTATTTTTAAAACAAAAACATGAGAGTTCAGAGAGAATTAAGAGAAATTGTTGAGGGAATTTGTGAGATTGAAGAAGAATCTGAAAGGGATTTCATCTCCTACTAATCTACACTGTTAGGTAATCTCTTTAACCAAACCTTATTTACGTTCATATTTTCTTTTTGTGAAAAATTGTTTACAAGTTCTCTGTAAACTAAAATTTATGGCCAATGTGTTAGGAAACTGATTATATATGTTTATTAGCATTCATAAATCAATTCTATATGATTTATATGTGATTTGAGTAGTTGATTTCATGTAATCATGCTAAAATCAAAGTTTTCCATTAATAAGTGTTTTGAGTTCTCTGTAAAACCAAAATTTAGCCATCAATAACAGTAGATTATGATAACACATGTTAAAACGAAGAAAACAAACTTTGAACGGACAGATTTGATGTTATAACCAACTGTAATGTCAATTTTCATGTTTTATCTTCAAAACATTAAAAAATACCAAGAATAGTGAAATTACATGATTTGATTCAAGTAATTGTATATTTTAACTTGTTAAAATCGTGCTAGAAAGGGTGGGTAATGATTATATGTGTATTCTAATGTCTGGGAATACTTAAATTTATGTGTGAATAATGTAAATTGATGTAATTGGTCATGATCTATGTTCCTCGCGAAACTTAGAATCAGGAACTGACATGTCGTGCCGCAGTACCAACCCCATGTCTTAAGGTCTGTGCCGAAGCACCCTAGTCCAAGCTGTAGCGCCATCCATACCGCAATGCCAGGGTTAGCCTGTTGGGTGGCACCGCAGCGCCACTATGCAGTGTGTCCAAGAATTAGAATTTTAATTCTTTTATTTCAGGGAATGTAATAGTAACCTAATCTAATAAACATAAAAATGTGTTAGACATATAATGAAATGTTAAAATATATTCTTAACATCTCAGTGAGGTACTTACATGCTTAGTTAAATTATTGAACACATAGTTAGCTAGTCGTTCGTGAAATCTAATATTATGTGAAAACAAGTGTTGTAATTTGATTAGTATAACCATAATCAGAGTTTAGTCAAAATAAAATGAACTTGTGATGCTAGTTACATTATAATTGACTGATATTGTGAATGTAAATGGTATGTAGGATTAAATCGAGGAACATGTATAATTAACGTATAACCTACGCACGAAGCAAGTTTTCTAACCCTACTTGTTATCGGCAAGTTTCCTAACCGGTACCCTACTTGTTACCGTTATGCAAGTTTTTAAACCATACCTCTTACATTGACCAAGTTCTAGATTTATATTCTATATCAAACAAGTTCTTGTTATATATTGATCAAGTTCAAGATATCATATTAAAGGTTATCAATCTTTTTAAAGCATGATTCATGTTATTCAATACTTATTCCATTGTATACCTCTTGAGTTTATTATTCAAATTGAATATAATTTGTTGTTGAACCTTGTAAGACTAGCCAACCCTTATTGATTCGACTAGTCCATAGTTGATGAACGTTCTAAATTTCAGAACCCTTATTAAGTTTATCCAAATCAAACTTTCTTTGGTGCGGACTATAATGTCAAACTGAGATGAATAACCCTGTTATAGGGGATTACTTATGCTTTAGCGTTAAGATAGTGTGCACATCATGGTACTAAGGGCTGATCCCCCTAAGTACGAGTAGAATAGTCCATAGTCTTATGACTGTTAAAGGTTTCAAGTACAACACTTGACAACCTAGGACATAGTTGAAGATCTTATGACCCTCAGAAGTCTTTTAATTCTTGTTATTTGTTCTTGATTCAAAAGTTGAGTTTGTTATTTCAAAAGTCTTTGATTCACTCGAATGTTATTATATTGTTATAATATTATTATACTTGTGGGAAATCGTGCTCACTCTTGAGTAATAATAACATTACAGTTAAGAACGGAAGGTCCGACGAGCCTTCTACTAGCTAAGGCCAGGGAAAGATTAACAAGTGTTGACGACTTGTTATTTATTTGTTATGTTATGTTTCAGACTTATGTTTAAATTGTGTAAGACTTAATATTTGTTTATGTTTTCGCATTTGAGATTTAAGGTTAGTATGACATGGGATTGATGTATTTATTTTTAGATGTTGTAACTCCTTAAGGAGAGGATTTATTTCTATCTATTTAATGGTTTCATTTATTATAGGTAGATAGACAAATGATGTTTGTACACTGAGCACCAAATCACGTGGGAATTGAAGTACCCAGATTTGGGGGTGTCACGTTCCCCGACCAAACGAATATTTTATAACAACTTGTTTACTTTGCAAAATTTATAAATATTACCCACATCTATAACATTATATCAAATCCACACCTTATTACTCAAAATGATATTTAGAGAAAATTAAACTTTATTCATAAAAGTTGGGGTCTTACATGTAATATGTGTCCAAATATAGTATTCAAAGTATAAATAAGCATGCCAATGATAAAGATCATAGATTGGAGATGTGTTTATAGACTTTCGAATGTTAAGTCAAAAAAGGGTTGCGAACTATGTTATTTTATTTCATGGTGTCTTATAAACTGGTTTTGTGCTATGAGTATATAAGGTATGTGATGAAGTATGTATATATTATACAACTAAGTTTGACGTTTATGTATGGGTGTAAACTTACATATCATGGATGAGTATGTCGACGTCGGGATTTTTATTTTTCCCTTTTCTATTCTTGTCTTTTGGTGTTCTCATTTTAGGTGAGATTTGTTTGAAAAAACAAGTTGTGAAAAGGTCCGACATGTATATGTCGATGAGCAGACTGTAAGAGTCGCCAGTTGGTTTTTTAAATGGTTGTACTAACACAACCGAGAAAAGATTTGCACATTGACGCAGTGATGTGACACTATTCAACGGGTCTGTGAAAACGAGATTCGTTAGGGTACGGGGACTTGGTTATGTGGAAGGAAGGTGTTAGGTACCCCCCAACATTCTTGTTGCCACGGTGACCGCCACTTTTCAACTAAACTGTTATATGAATATGTGTGTGAGTGTGGATCAGCGTACAATTATTTGGAAGTAGTGCTATTCCTCATTCGCACCTATATACAAAGGGTTTGAATTTTGTATAAAATTCAGTTTTAGCAAGATATAGGAGTGATGTTTTATAAAAAGAAGTTTTTCAAACCCTTGTGCTCAATAGTAATGGAGGCCTTTGATACTTCCATTTTATTATGTGTTCGGCTTGATTGCTTTATTTGTCAAGATACGAAACATCTTTGAGAAAATAATATACATAGCAGTGCTGAACTCCTTATGGGCATGAGAACCGTCTAAAGAGATTCGAATAATGCAAAAAATTTATAAGTCGTGTATAGTTGAAAATGTCCATCACGGGAACCGAATCTACATTCAGTAGACTGAATCTATAATCACATGATTTCTAGGCTCACATGATGTAGCAATTTGTATGAAAACTGTAAACAGTTATATGTAGACACTCGAAATTTTCTTCACACCTGTCACAAACATTGCAGGAGGGAATATTCATCTTTCAGAAATAACCCTGGAAGATAATGCAGTTGAAATACCATAAATTTGACCTGAGAGGACAGTTCTGTCTCGAAGATAACCTCGAGATGCTTAGTTCCATTCCCAGAAACAACATTGGGAATAACCGTGATAACCTTGGAGATAATCCCAAGGAATGCAGTTGCAGTTCCGTAGATAACCCCAGAAATGCTTGTTTCAAATGCATGCACTCAACTTCAACCTCAAGACTAACATCGAGGCACTCAGTACAAGACCCGGCGATAACATCGGGAAGACATGCACACCTCAGAGATAAATTTTTATGAATATTCATTTAAATATTTTTATGAATATTTAGAGATAAATTTATAACTATATATATATATATATATATGGTAATAGAATTTATCTAATACCCAAAAAATATAACATATGAAGCAAAAATATCACAACTAGGTTTTGAACCTAAGACCTATGGGTTATTGGGCCATTAAGCTACCACTAAGTCATTCTAATTTATTAGTTAGCTAAACTACCGCCATAACTATTAGCGGTAGATAGTGTAGCACATGAGCAAATGAGTAATTTCTCATGTCGCTACAGCTTGTAGCGGCAGGGGGAAATCCATTTCAATGCGTGTCATTTAATGTTGCGATCAACAGTATAGATTATGGTTGTTGAAATAGTACTCGTGACAATCAATTGTCAAACATGTTAGTTCCGGGCCTCCGAACCAAATAAACTCAACCTCATCAAACCTGATTATTATATCTATGCTTCCCAATGTTTCCTATTTCTAGATAGATGTAGGATATACTTACAAGTACTCCCTCACTCCGAGAAATAAATGTGATGATTGATTTTGTGCGAATTTAAAAAAAATGTCAAATGATAAAATTATTCATACTTAAATTCTCATCTAATTGCATATTTTTCTATACATAACTAGTGATATTATATAATAGGGTTAAGATCAGATGATAACCTGAGGTTTGGGCGATTTCCCACTTAACCATCTGTAGTTAGTAAAGCTACATTTAAACTTCTGACTTTTTGAGTGGAAGTCAAAAAGTGTTTTCCGTCTTAACTCCGTTACTTTATTTGGCTAAAGACTTAATTACCCTCACTTTAAAATACTCAGCTATAAAATCATTTATAAAAATAACCAAAAATAGATTTTCATTTCTCTCTCTCTCTCTCTGTTTTTTAAAAAACATAAAACTTCAATAATATCCACTGATCTTCAGTGATTATAATTCAAAGTTTAGTAAAGAAAACTTCAATAATCTCTGTCTTGCTCATAAGACTTCCCATTGTTACAAATAAGATCTATTACATAAAGTAAACAAAAAAATCAACACTAACTTCAAATCCCCATTTATGATGCTTAAAAGCAACACAAAAAATGAATCAGACTCTAAGAAGCAAAAACATAAAAGAGTAGAGTACAACATATGATTCACATTCGAACTGCAAAAAAGCAGAGACAAAACTAGAAGCAACTATAATCCAAAACAAGAAGATGGAATTCAGAAACAAACAGAGGAAATGGTTCTCAACTTTGGAACAGAGGAATTTGGCAGTAAAGTGGAGAGATTTCCTTCCTTTTTCTTTCCATCCACTATATTCGAATCCTCCCAAAATGTGGAAATAGCTAATCACTTCCCTTCAAACAATCAATTTGTCGATGAATTATTTCAATGGTTCAATTCCTCCAGAGCTTGGACAGCTACAGAATTTAAAGGAACTACTGCTCTATTCAAATTCTCTTTCTGCTAAAATTCCTCCAGAGATTGGCCTTTTAAGGAAGTTGCAAGTTCTGAGAATTGGAGATAACATGTTATCAGATCAAATTGTTTCAACCATTGGAAAATTAACTGAGTTAAGCATCTTTCGACTTGCTTATTACAAATTCAATGGAAGCCACCCTTTCCTTTCTCTACCCATGACTCATGGATTTTATAAAGGCCATCGTAGACATATATCTTCATAGTTCCATTAGCGACATCTTTCAGGCCCCTTATAACCCTTACCTCATTAGTCCGATGCAAGCTCTTCTCCAAAGCAAGATTACCCCTTCCAAGTTTTTGATAAAACATTTGTTTATCTCTCCTTTGAACTCCATCTTGCCCACTATAAATCAAGACAACTTCATCCTCGCCATCGTCTTCATATCCTCCCGATGAAAAAATGCTGACAGCCATAGGCTTTTCATCACCACTGATCTTCACACTCATGTAATCTATCCCTGCCATATTTGGAGCATGCAATCCCGCCAAACACATTTCCATCCTGAAAAAGTAAATATCACCAACATTAACCCTAGGTACAACTTTGATCCTCTTCTTGCTATTTGCCTGAACCCCTTTAGTCATCAAGATATTAGCAGTCCTCAAGTCTGGACGTATTGTGATCCCTGATTAGACTCCTTTGCTTCATTAATTTGGGAAATCCTTCTTCGTAGCAAATTATAAACCACGATTCATCAGCTCTCGACTGCGAATTTTCAAAAAACCGTCCCCTCTCTAATGGACAGAAGGGTTGTTGGTGGGTGAGGTCATTAGGAGTGGGTTGAGATCTACAATCGGAGGGGGGGGGGGGGGGGAAGACAGAAGAACATATCCGATTTGTGCTCTTCTAACTCCTGAACTTGTGGATCTTCCTGATTAGGGTCTGATTTTTCTGGGTTTTGGGGATCTTGATTTTCTACGGTTTGTGGTGATTGAGGTTGAGAACGTAATTATTCTTGTAGTAAAGCTTGAAGATGAGAGAGGTCAGAGAATATTAGAAAGGAGAGAGAAAATGGAAAGCATAGAGAGAGGATGTAGGTGAGAGATCTCGGTCGGAGAATAAAAAGAGAAGAGAGGAAGAAGAAGGGTATTTCAAACATTTAGCTTGTCCTTTTTGACTGTTATATCCTCTTCTCACGCGTTTTTGGCATCTAACATACACACACAATTTAAGTTGGATGGAAAAGGTAACGTTTTCACTTCAACTCAAAAAGTCGAGAGTTTAAATGTAGCTTTACTGACTATAAGTGGTTAAGTGGAAAACCGCCCAAACCTCAGGTGGTCATCTGAACTTAACCCTATATAATATAAGTAAATATTTAACTTGAGATTACATAAAATAATAAGAACTTATATTCTTAGACGGAGGGAGTAACTTAAATCATGAACATATTTTTAATTCCAAAAATAAAACATAAAAAGAATAATAGTAATTGTATACCCCTAGCTATTCCTAATTCTCATTTTACCTTTTTTCTAAATATATTATAAAATTAAATTATAATACAACTAGTTCTAAGAGAAAACATAAAAAATGAAGAAAAATTTATTATGTTTTATGAACTAAAACAGAATAAAGTTATTTAAAAATGACTTATAAGTCATTCCCAATAAGATAGTTTGACTCATATTAATGTAATATCAATTTTATCACTGTTTTATTTAATTTTTTTTTAAAAATGAATTTATAAAAAAGAAGAGTAAGATGCAACGTTACTTTAATTGGCATTAGAATTTTTATTTTTATTTTTTTATAGTTGAAGTATTATATACTCCTTCATTTCCAACGCCGATGACAGAGCATAAACCTAAAAAATATTGATGTTTATAAAAATATAAGAGATCAAAAAAAAAAATATTCCAACGTCACGTAAAGTGATGTTACATCTTACTCTTCTTTTTTACAAATTTGTTTTATAAACAATTAAAAAAAAGTTACAATGCCGGTTAGTTTGGCATCGGATCATATTTTTTTTTCAAATTTCTTTAAAAAAATAAAACCGTTTTAAAAAAATTAAGATAATTCTTTTTTAAAATTCATTTAAAAAAATATTTTTTAAAGTGGCGTTTATTGTCTTTCTGATTTTTATCCAAAAAAATATCTAAAAATTCAATGCCATTTCAAACGGGGTTCAGTAATTTTTCCTAAATTAGATGTGAGAGCTTTTACTCCCAATAGCAGTCGTTTAAGTTTTTATTTTTAAAAAAATATTTGTTTAAAAATAAAATCTTTTTAAAAAAAATTAAAGATATTTTTAAAAAAATTATTTTTTTATAAAAATTGTTATTAAATTAATTAATTTGATTAAGAGAAGAGCCTATTCTAAAAAAATTTGAACAAGAAGGAGATAATTAAAAAATTGAATATAATTTATGTAGAAAAAATATTCTGGATCCAACCTTTTCCAATTCTTTCTCCTAATGTATTTTTGTCTCCAACCCAACGAGTCCACAAAAAATTTAGGATCTGACTTTAGAAACCTAAAATTTAAGAGGCGTTTAGTGATTGATTCAAAATTAGTTCCTTTGCTGCAATAATGGAGCGGCGGGCGGAGGAGAATTCGAAGGAGGAAGGAGAAAGTGTCAACCCAGCAAAGTAAATCAATCGATGGCCAGCCCCAACAAAGTGTCGACCCAACTAGAGCCATGGTGCGATCTAGAGGACAAGGTGGTTCTGATCACCAGAGCATCATCGGGGCTCGGCTGGGATTTCTGCATCACCCTTGCCAAGGCTTGTTGCAAGGTGATTGCTGTTGCTCGGCGCGCCGATTGGCTCAAGTTTCTTTTGAATCTAATTTTTAATGTATTTGTATTTGTATTTTTTATTTGTCATGTTTTTTAATTTAAAGAGGAGTTAATTGTAGTCGTATTGATTTTTTTTGTGAAGTAAAGGAGTTGATTGGATTGTGATATTACTGCTTGTTAAATCGAACCGAAGGCTGATTAAGAAGCGGCAAAATTTTCTATATAAGATGTTGGGGTCTAAGACATGAAGGATGTCGTAGCCCTGCCACCGCCTTCCGAGATTAAAGATAACATTCCAGCCCAGAAAAGTAATGGAGACGTTAGTTATTTTATCTGCGCAAGACCCGGGTGAGGTCCGGTATTGCTACCTGATAATCGAGTTCTCCTCAACCCCGAAACTAGTCTTCCAAAGTAAGGAGTGGCACATTTTGTTATGCTTTGTGTTTTCCCCATTTTTCTTCCCTGGTTCACTAGATGTTCTGAGACCTGAGTATTGCAATTAGATGGTCCTTTTCAGGATACCGAAAGGAATCATGTCTTGTAAATTCAGAGAGTTATTATTCTTCTTATATCCGTAATTTGATGTTCTGTAATTAGACTGTATCATGTTAGACATGATAATGAATAACTTGGTTCTTATTGAATGTAATGTTGTTTGCATTGGTTACCTTTCTTTCCCTGTTGGATTTTCAAGAGCTGCAGTCTCAAGCATTTTGTAATAAATAGCGAATAAAATTAAGCAAATGTTTTCATTGTCAGTGTTAAAGATAAAATTTTAGTTCCCATTTAGTGCCAGATTGTGCTTCAATTAGTCCCTGCTTATATTTTATGTGCTCTAATCTGGCCCTAAGGGATAACTGTAGACTCTGGTATGCTTGAAAGCTGGGGGAAAGAAAGAACAATTACATAACAAGGCACAAGAACAAGGCACTAGGTATATTTCGCCAGATTCAATCCTTTTGTGTTAGACCAAACTCAGTTACCGTTTTGAGCATTTTACTTGTTTTTGCAAATGTAGTTTCAGCTAAAAAAGTGAAAGAGATTCATGGTTGTGTATTGCGCGGAAAGTTAGAGTTTGAGCTTGTTGTTGCAAACTCGTTTATAGACACTTATGTCAAGTCTGGAAATTTATTTTCTGTAAAAGCTATATTTGATGGGATGCCAACAAAAGATATTATTAGCTGGAACACGATGATATCTGGTTTTGTTTTATATGGTTATCCTGGTGATGACCTTGATCTCTTTGGTCAGATGAGAGAAGAGAGAATGAAACCAAGCAGAGGTACAGTTGTGAGTATTATTTCTACTTACAGTCTTGTTAAAAAGGTTGATGAGGGGGAGCGAGTTTTCTCTAGTATGACTCAAGATTTTGTCATTTTAGCATGTTTAGACCATTGTACAGCTATGATTGATTTATACAGTTGCAAATTTTTTGTTAAATCATTCTGTATATTTTTACACTTGCCAAAAAATTATAGTTTTAAATTTTTTCCCCATGCTTTTTGCCAAAGATCTAATGTTTTTCTTTTTCAGGAAAACATGAGTCCATAATACACATGTTTTTCATTTCATTTTACTTACCTTTTCACTAATTCTTATTGCAGAGGCTGTGCCGAAACTGATTTTAGATTTGATGAATATGGAAAAGCTTACTAGAGAAAATGTGGCCAGCCAACTCTAAGTAAAATACTCATCTTTCCTGCCTTAATTCTGTACAATTTCAACATGTTTCAGTAGATCATTCTAAAAATTTGCAAATTCAAATGATTCGATCAAATATAGATTTAATCCTGTTTGTTGCAGCTTCTTTGTACTAGAATATACTTATAGGTTAGAATAAGCGGCTAGTATGATGTGTGTTGCAGCTTCATTGTAATAGAGTGTACTTATAGGTTAGAATAAGATGCTGGTATGATGTGTGTTGCAACTTATATGAATAAGCATTAATGAGATTATTACTTGAAATGTTATGGGCAAAATTTACAGGTTGCTCAAATGGTTATTATCACATTAAAGATTGTGCAATGTTTCCTGAGTTATCTAAACTGAATACCTTTAAGAAAATTCATTAAAATTTGTGTAGCCTAAATCATCTTAATAACAACGATAAGCACACAACAATTTTGTAGTGATTTAAGAAGTTTGAAAACAAAATTGTATTTGATTTTCCGATAAACACCTTTTATGCATATGCTTTTGTGACCTTTTATGGAAAATGTTTTCTACATTCTGTAGACCTTTTATTTACAAAAGTTATTTGGATATTGTGAATAAAAGCTATTATGGTTTCTAAATATTGACTCTGGAAAATAAATGTCTATGCACCTTATCTATATAATTTTTTGAATCCGTGTTCACAATTTTTATGTTTCATATTGAGGAATATTTGTTCCATATCTGGATCTCTGTCTCTTAAGTTTGTCGAATTCATGTTTTAGATCTTGTGCCAAACAAATGCTCCTCTAACATTCTGCTACATTTAATTATGTTAACTTTATGACAAGTATAATTTCCACCATGAATAATGCAACCCAATTTAGATATTAGAGATAATAGTCATTTAGGTAAGGTTGGCCTACATGCAAAACACTTGAGAAGTAAATCTGCATGCCTTTGTGACACGTTCCAATCACAATTCACTTTGATTTTGGGAATTCCAAGAAAGACTTAGTGGAAGTTCTGGAATTAGTAAGCTATCTTGCTAGTATATTGAAGTAGATATTTTATGTAACTCTATTCTGGTTACTTTTCCACTGAATTTTGTGATGCTCAAATTAGAACTATTGAGCTTTAATGTATCATTTGCAATCTACTTATCAATACAAACCATTGCAGGGATTCAATTCAGTCATGGTAGATGGTTCAGAGTTTTCTTTCAAAGAGAATATCTCATACATGAAATTCATTTCATCCTTGGCACATGCAAAAGGTATGCTAGTGGAAGTTGAACTAGGATGATTGTCAAGAACTAAAGATGACTTGACGGTAGAAAATTTTGAAGCAATAATGACCGACATTAAACAGGTTTTTTTTTATTAATTTATTTATTTCGCCCCAGTTGGTTAAACATTCATCTTGTTTCTTTTACAATAATAGTATACTTCAGCTAAAGCCAAGAAAGTATCCGCAAAGAACAAAGAGACCTTTCAGCTAGAAATCTAGAAGAAATATGAAGAGATCTTGGGACGACCTGATGTAAAGCAGAAAATAGAGGTGATGAAGTATGAAATCAGAAACTTTGGTGCGTCTGGAGTTCACGTGAAAATAGTTCATGTATTTGAGTATTAATTAACGGTATTCTTCTGTTGGTAAGACTGAGTTTGTTGCTCTGTTTTGCTAGTGTTGCTGTAATAACATGATGATTTTATTTAAAGGGTTGGAATTTATTAGTAATCATCTTGGTGAAATCTTTTTTCTTATTTCTAGATCTATAATTTTATATTTCATTTTTCATTCAGGTACAACAAATAATTTTGTCACTATTAATAACTTTTTATGTGACGAGATGTATCGTCACAATAAGCATTATTGACATTGAAAAATGTGTCCCAAAAAATAACTCTTTGGTGACAAATTATTTTGTAATATTATTTAAAATATGAAATGATAACGACATAATTGTCATGTTAAATATATTATTAGGTGACGAATTGATCTGTCGTCATTTATTTTCTTATTTTTGGTGACGATAAACACAATAACATTACGAAAGAATAATCATAAATATGACAATATTGTCGTCATTAAAATTAGATGATTTAAATTGAGTAACATATTTTCGGCACTAAAAGAATATCATTTAATGACGAAAAACGATTTTCATCATTTAATGTACCAAGTTTTGATGACGAAACATAATATAAAGTGACGAAAGTTTCATTCAAATAGTGATGCTATTAACGTCACTAAAAGTAATTAATTATAGTGACAATGATGGAAATCGTCATCATAAGTCAAAACATTTAGTGACGACATCAAATATTGTCAAATATACCTAATATCACGCTCATACGGTGACGGTCTCTGTGACGATTAAGAATCGTCACCAAATGTTTTAGTGACGAAAATGAATTTTATGTGACAAATTTTAGCGTCATTTTTTATGTGATTTCTTGTAGTGAAGGCTGACTGTGATGATCACGTCAAGAGGTGCTATCAATGTCAAATTCATAGAAACGCCATCCACGCCCCTCCAAGAGAACTCCATAATATGAGTTTGTCCTAGCCCTTGTCAATTTGGGGAATGGACGTAATCGGACCCATCGAGCCCAAAGCCAGTAATTGGCATCGCTTTATATTCACCATGATCGACTAATTCACCAATTGGGTAGAAGCAGCCTTCTTCCCCAGGGTTACCAAAGAAGTCATCAATACTTTCATCAGAAACAATGTCATATGTTGATATGGAAAACTAGAGGTCATACAACAAATTCCACATCAAACACCTTAACTACGTCATCTACCGTCAAAAGATGAATGATGTTGTTGAAGCGGCTAATAAAAAGATTAAGAAGATTATGAAAAAGATGTCTGCCAACCATAAAAAATGGCCTGACTTGATGCCTTTGAATTTATTAGCCTATAGAACATCAATACGAACTTCCATTGGGGCAACCCTCTACTCATTAATCTATGGGATGGAAGCAGTGCTCCCCATAGAGGTGGAAATTGAATCTCTCATAATGTTGATAGACACTCAGCTGGATGAAGACCAATGGGTACAAGACAGGTATCACCAATTGTCTTTAATAGACGAAAGACAAACCGCGACTATCTTCTATGGTCAGTTATATCAGCAAAGGATCGCCAGATCCTACAACAAAAAATTTCTGTTACGGTAGTTTAAACAACATGACTTTGTTTTGAAAAAGATCATTGACAACTAAGATCAGTTCAAGGGAAAATTCGCTCCAAACTGGGAAGGCCCGTTTGTTGTCAAGGAAGTAATGACAGGAGGCGCTCTCAGATTACAGGAAATGGACGGTGATGAATTTTAGCATCTCATCAATTCAAACACCATGAAATAGTATTATGTTTGAGGTTACCATCAAGCAAACATCATGGTTTTAGATCATTAGATCACCAGTCATTCTAGTTCTTTAACCCTTGCTACACACAACCTTTCCTTTTTACCAATCTGCCTCATCAGGGAAAAATATACTTTTCAAGCCAGCAGCCTGCTTTCACTTCATTACACATTTTACACAATTTTGGTTATCTCACCAGGGATTGAACCTTTCACACCTGCAGTTTGTCCTGAACATGGGATCAAACTTTTCTATTGTAGCATTCCCAAATCCGGGTCCCTAATCACCACGGATCTTGGTATGCTAATTCTATAACTATTACTATTTGTGGAAGATATAAACATAATTTGTTTATACATTAAACTTTACACAATATTTCCCCAAGGTCGAGTAACCTTCACTTAATATACAATTCATAACCTGTCTAACATATAACATTATTATCATACTATACTATTATAATTAAGTTGCACATAAAATCCAAAGCTGAACATGGCTTTATCCTTTCCTGTATCTGACATATGCTTCTTAATCTGCAATGTTAATCATGATATAACAAGGGTGAGCATAAGTTTGCCCAACAAATATAAATTTATTTAAGGATATATCATGATGCAACGAATTGAATAATACGTTGGCTATAATTCTACAATATAATTGAGAACTAGCATGAACAAACTTTCATAGCTGAATGAACATATCAATTATATTTGGACCGAATGGTAATGAAGGTGATCAGCCTTTCATACCTAATGAATACATGCATTATGCACAGAGTGCGAATAAATAATTAATGGACATGGCAATTGGTAATGATTAACCACAAGTATATCTGAATGAAACAACTCGAGGTCGAGTTAAGAAAAAACTTGCCTGAACCGTTGATTACCGTTACGCAAATTATCTAGCTTTGTCTGAAAACCTAATATAAATAATACTGATCTACACATTAGAATAATATCATCATAGTATTTAAAATAACCTAAATACATTATCACATAATCATATCCGTCTATAACACACATAAGACTTAACCTCAAGTCAAACTTTTACAGTCTGAATCGAGTTCGGAACAATTATGACATCCCGACGGTCTAGTCGGATAATCGTCGATTTTAAGTTCAATTAAACTCCCCCTAACACTTAACAATTATCTTAGATAATTTTAATATCAGTCAAAATAATTTTCCAAGTATCATAATAATTATTATCATTTATCGTGAATTTTCAATCATTAAAAACGTATTTATATAATATAAATACCACAATATTCTATTCTCATTAATATCTATTTATTATCAAATATTAATGAAATACATGTCATAATATTATAATATAGTTATAATATCACAAAGTATTTTTAATACTTTAAAATCACCTTTATATGATTTTTAAACAATTAAATTCATTATCCGATAATTGATATTAATATTAAAATATTAATATTTTCATGACAAATTATCAAAAGTTATATTTTATAACTTCAAATATTTTTATAACACTTAAATCATTTTTATATGATTTATAAAACATTAATTCTATTTTCCCATAATTTATTTAATATATTTATTAAATTAATATATTATCATTAATATTGATTAAATAATAAAATTTCTCACAAAATATTAAAAGTCACTAAAAATAGCTTAAAATATTTTCTTATACCATAATATAATTTTTCATGATTTTTCAAGTATTAAAATGATTTTTAAATAATTTATTTAATATTATAATTAAAAAAATTAAAAACCATCTATATTTCAAAAATATTAAATATTTATGAAATATACTAAAAATAGTTAAAAACTAATTTTTAGACTTTAAAATAATTTTTAGGAATTTATTTTTTATTTTTAATAATTAAAAACCATTTATTTTGATTTATTTAATTATAATATTTATTTTTGGAATTTAATTATTAATAAAATGGCCCTATAGCGACAGAACCGTCGTTATAGGTGTTCTTAAGCTTCATGTCAGTTTGTAGGGTAGCTAGTTTGACCGGATGTCGATCTGTGTTCATAAGGTTTTCTAGGCTGCTAATGTTGCTAATCTTATAGTACAAGTGTAATACTACAACTAACAATTGATTTCATGACCAAACAATAACACAACTAGGAGATCTAAGCTCTCCAAATTGATTTCAGACATGTTCTTCAATTTCTGAGTTTTCCAAAAATTGAAGAACAGTCGAGGTATCTATTTTGAAGCTTTAATACTTACCTTTTTGAGATAGATTTATGTGATTTAAGAGTTCATCCTTGTAGTAGGTATGTCAGGGAAGAATTTTATAACAACATATCATCATATCATCATCACGCCAAGAAGATTAAGGTTGGTCAAAGTAGGGGTCAGGAAACGGTTCTTGAAGATATGGGTTTCCCAGAAATCTCCATCTAGTGAGTTGGTCAACGGTTGTTTGACCGACCAAATCTTTGATTCTGATATGGATCTAAGTGATCTAAAGGTTTGAAAGTGTATCTCTCATGTCAGACTACAACCTTAAAGCAACAAGATGACTTAAAACATAAATAACAAGTAATATCAAGACCTGCAAAAATGTTGCCAGACAAGATCTGGGTTTCTAGGTTGCCCAGAAACACACTCCTGTGATCGGTCAACGTAGTTTGACTGCTCATAACAAGAGATCTAGACATGATCCAACCCTATTTTCAGTTCCTGATCAAAGCCTACATGGCATAGAACATATCCATAACATAAAACACACTAAACCAATAACATATAAAGATTTAAGGCATCTGACATTCAACTGTCAGGCCACTTTCCAAAAAATTTTAAAATCTCAAAAAAATGCTATTTCGTGCATCTAAGTGTTATGGATCCATAATTCAACAACTCAGATAACTTATTAACACCTTAATACACAAATTTAACCAACAACTTACAACATCTAACATCAAATACAAAGATTTTCAAGATTTAGAGTTTTTATACCTTTTAGGCTTTGATCTAGATTCTGATCATCATAATATGTTCTTAGCTTGCTTGTGATCATTCTAGGAACTGATATACTCCATTTTTTGTGGGTCTAGAGAGAGAAAGTTTGGGTTAAGAGTTTGTCACAAAGATGAGGCTAGATAATGACTTTCTCTCTCTTCAATTATTTATAAACTTGAATACAAATGAAATGGCTGGTATGGGGGCTAATATTTGATTAATTCAGTCATATAGGGTAGCTAGATTTTGTCAACACCCAATATCTTGGCAAGATTCTCATGTTTCCTTCAATAATTCACAAAGGGCAAATTGGTCATTTGATTTTTTCTAAATTTAATGGCATATTAGTAAATTGTCCAAACTCTTAGGGTTTAACTCTTAGGGCTTAGGTTTTAACCCTTAGGGCTTAGGTTCTGACCCTTAGGGTTTAGGGTTTAACCCTAAAATACTTGAAATTTAATTTCTAGGATTTCTAAATTTCAGTTTTCAAAATAGAAAATTAATATTTCAAAATTATAATTAGGATTTTCTAATTATATTAAAATTTACTAATCATTATTCAAGCTTGCTAATTAGGATTAATTTTCCTTAATTTAAATTATAAATTTAGCAATTAGGTTTCATGATCATGCATTAGGGTTTATAACCCAAGAATTTGGGTTTTTTTCTAAATAGTTAATTAGGGTTACCCCTAATCATATTTATAATTACAAATACTTAAATCATTAAATTTAACCTTTAAATTCACAAATTTGGGTTTCATATTCCAAATTAGAGTTTTGGTTTCCCGGAAACAGAAGTTAGGGTTTCCAGAACCGGTTTTAGGGTTTCTTATAAATCGTAAGAATTTTCTAACTGAACGCTGACGTTCTTAATATATTATTAAGGGTCGTCACTGATATAGTTTAGTTGATCATCCCTTGACCCTTATACCACAATCTGTACACATAAATCCACATACACAGATGCATATTCACTTATACCTTTAATTCTGAATAATTCACCAAAAAACATTTTAAATCCATAAAATTTCTTTCCAGAAATGTCAAATCCATTCACTTATTTTCTGTCTAGGTTTATTATTTAACCTTTATTCAATATTTTAAGATTTAAATAATTTTCTAAATTCTTGGGTCGTCACATCTACACCCGCAGTTTGTCTTGAACATGGGATCAAACTTTCTCACCCGTAGTTTGTCCTGAACACGGGATCAAACTTTTTCGGTTGCAAATCATCCTGAACATGGGGGCGAACTACGTCGATCTGTTCTCCCTGATACCCAGGAGTACGTAGGCAACCATATTTTATATGGCCCGATCGTAATAAAAAAACAAAAACAACAAAAATATTTCTATGCCCTTCTTCACCAATAAAGCTTCTACACCCTTTTCGAAACATACAACGTTGAACCTCTTAAACCAGGTTCAAACTACGCGGACCTGATCTCCTTTTCAATAGGAGTACGTAGGCAGCCATTTATGGTTCGGTCTCACCCCCTACCAAAACACAAAGACTTGTCATTTGGTACTAGGATCAAACATCAATCCACTACATTTTATCGGCTTCAAACCAAAGGGATAGAATTACCTGACCTCCTCCTAAATAAGAGATTCAGCGACCATCTAAGTTGCGGTTGTGCTTCAAAGAGCAACACAAATCCATAAGAGATGGAATTAACTAGGCTACTCCTAAATAGGAGTGTTGACGACCATCTGTGGTGCGGTCAATCTCAGAGAAGAAAATCCACACACTTCTCCACATCTACATGTAGAAACTAGTCTGAAGACACCAAAAAGAAAGTAGGGATACACACAAATCAACGATCCATTCTGAAATATCCAGAGACATCTCAATGTCCACGTATCAAGGATGAATTCAGATTACATCAAGATCATAAGCCCTGAAGAAGCATGCAAAATATCAAGCAAGCAACAAGGCATAACTAAAAGGGAAGTGCTTCAAAAATATATTTACCTTCTATATATAATGCTGTTTGATATATACAATATGAACTGTACATGACAAATAGGCTAAGCTAGTCTGTGCAGGAGAATACAAGCCCATCTACAAATCAGTGTATATGCGAGCTATTAATCCCAACATGGCATCCCTCTCAGAAGAAGGAGGTAACGATGTGGTCTCCTGTACAAGGGTATCCACACGAGCTAACAGATCTATGTCAATCTTCATGGTGACTCTGTGCTCATCAATGTACATGTTCATCTCTGCAATCATTCCAGTAGTAAGGGACCTCATTGTGGTACTATCTGTGACAGCTACATCCCGGGCAGATAAGGCGCTAACCCTCTCGACTGTCACGACATCTTTGGCTGATCTGGCCTCATCCCGCTCAACAACAGCTGCGTCTCTACGAGATAATGCCTCGTCTCTCTCTAACAAAGTTACGTCTCTCCCATCAAGTGCTGTCGACCTAAAGGCTCTAGCCCAATCTCTTTTGAAGGACATCAAATAGAGACTCTGCTCGAAGTACTGTGCTGAATGTTGGATCACAATAGTGCTAGTACTGGGAGAATCTAATAGAGTTGTTGGCCACCAAGTAAATGGCTCCTCCTTGGTATGGGAATCAATGTCCTCTATGGGTTCTCCATTATCTGAATCAATACCCAGCACTGTGGATACTGCCGCAGCTGATGAAATCTCTATCCCCATCCACGCAAAATGCTCTGGCGAACAGCCCGAATGGCTAACAAAAAAATTAACTATCTCACGCAGATCCCAACATGCATACACACAGGATCGTTCCTCTACTAATATATGGCGAGAAGAAAAACACTGACTTAATGCCCCCTCAAAAGGATGGAAGTCTTGGAACTGGTCAAACTCTGACATCATGGCCAGTGGGTGGTAAGTAGTCATGCCCCTCAAACCAACCAGAGGGAGATAATCCATGCCCGGAGCATGAGTAATAAAGGTATGAGTAGTAAAGCTATATACGGTCCAAATCTCAAGCTCACCCCTTATCCAACTCATCTGAGCTCACCCCCCTTTAGCGACGAACCCAACGACGGCTCGGTCATACAACCGTTGTCTATACTTTTAGCGACGGATAACATATAGTTTCGCTAAAAGTATAGACGATGGTTGTATGATCGAACCATCGACGGGTCCGTCGCTAAAGGAGGGTGAGCTCGGGTGAGTTGGATAAGGGGTGAGCATAAGATCCGAACTCTATATATATATATAAGCGGTAAATGCACCGGATGTGAAATCAATGTTCAATCAAACAGATATTGATAGTAACAACATTTATAAGTTTTTATATATATATAAAAGTAGTAAAGCCTCCGGATGTAAATCCAGGCTCATCGAACAAACTTCGACAACATTTTATATATATATAAAAGTAAATAAACGCTCCGGACGTGAGTCCAGGCTCAATCGAGGCATAACTCTATAATGTTAGTCCATATATATATATATATATATATATATAAAGAAATAAAATCCGCAGACCGAAGTCCGAGCATACACACGCAATACGACTCTCAACGTACAGAACTGTGTGTGCACAGTAGTGGAGAAAGGCTTTATAAAGTGTAAGAAAGATTACATTGGTCTTCCAAAGAAGACTTCAATGACTTTAAATGGATGAACACTCGGCTCCCGCAAGTAAAAATATAATTATTATTGTTATTATTATTATTATTATTTGTAGTAGTAGTAGTAGTAGTAGTATAATTATAATAATTATTATATTATAGTTATTATTATTTTGAATTAAAATTAGAATGAATCTGAACCGTACTTGTGCTTTCCCGCCCAATTCAATTAGAATGAATCTGAATCTTTATTATATAAATTATCCACACCACTACAATAATGATTATTATTGTTATTATTGTTGTTGTTGTTATTATAATTATAATTATTATTATTGTTGTTATTGTTATTATAATTATTATAATAAAAATAATAATAATAATAATAATAATAATAATTATTATTATTATTATTAGTACAATTATTATTATTATTATTATTATTATTGTACTTATTATTATTATAATAATAGTTATTATTATTATTATTGTTGTTGTTGTTGTTGTTGTTGTTGTTGTTGTTGTTGTTATTATTATTATTAGTAGTAGTAGTAGTAGTAGTAGTAGTAGTAGTAAGAGTAGTAGTAGTAGGAGTAGTATAATTATAATAATTATTATATTATAGCTATTATTATTTTGAATTAAAATTAGAATGAATCTGAACCGTACTTGTGCTTTTCCGCCCAATTCAATTAGAATGAATCTGAATCTTTATTATATAAATTATTGTTATTATTATTATTATTATTATTATTATTATTATTATTATTATTATTATTATTATAACTATTATTATTATTACTATTACTATTACTATTATTATAATTATTGTATAAATAATAATAATTATTATTTATTATTATTAGTAGTAGTACTACTATTATAATTAATATTAATATAATTATATTTATATTTATAATTATTATAACTATTATTAGTAGTAGTACTATTATAATTATTATTATTTGTTTGTGTGTGAAGAAAAGAGGAGAGCAAAAGATTTTGTGTGTGAACATGAAAGAGGGTATAGTGTAGGGGTGAATTTGATTTGGGCGGGAAGAAATATGAGCCTTTAGATTAAGTTTGAATGATTAAGTTAAAATGAATCTGAACCGTCTTTGTACTTTGTCAAATGAAAGATTCAAAATAGGTTCTTTTTATTATATAGATGGTTTCTATTTTATTATATAGATATTATAATTATTTTTATAATAATAATAATAATTATTATTAGTACTATTATAATAATATTTATTATTATTATTATTATTATTTGTTTGCGTGTGTGAAGAAGAGAGGAGAAAGAAAGATTTTGTGTGTGAACATGAGAGTATGGTGTATGAGTGAATTTGATTTGGGTGGGAAGAAATATAAGCCTTTAGATTAAGTTGGAAGAATTAAGTTAGAATGAATCTGAACCGTTCTTGTGCTTTGTCAAATGAAAGATTCAAAATGGGTTCTGTTTTATTATATAGATAAAAACTCACAAGTGTTTAAAATGAGAAAGCACTCAGTTTATAGTGTGTACAAAGCAAATTGGACATGGCTTCCTCTCCTTTTCTCTATGCAAAATGGCTGCCCCAAACACTTTATTTATAGAGGGGGAGTCATAGGTGTACCTGCGGCAGCCGTAAATACACTTGCGGCTGCCCGGGGTGACCCGAATTCCGTGGGTCCCGCTGTCTCAAAGTAAGTGCACACGTGCAACGTGTTGTCCGCTTGAACTTTAAGAACTTCAATCCGGGTATCTAATCGAGGTGTATAAGGCCTTTTATGGCATGTTGTTGTAGAGAGCTACACAATGACATGAGATTTGAGTTTGTACGAAGTCAGTAAAATGTGACCATGCCCTTGGTCTTCAAGCTTCAAATTCTATCTGGTGTGATGTCTTTTGTAGTAGTCACTAGGGATTGGAGCTCTTTAGTTCTTGTAGGACATTTATATGTAGAATGTATGTTTAGATGTTTTTTGAGATGACACAATGGGATTGGGATAGAAAAATGACGATTCTGCCCCTCACTTGGGTTATCTCTGTTTGAGCTATTTTTAGTGGTAGGTGCTCAGGGTTATCTCAGAGATTGGACTGCTATAGGTGTTGACCATCCTCACGGTTGTCTCTGAGGTGTGCTTAACTTCCGAAGGTTATCTCAGGGCTTGGGGAATGAGTCCCTAAAGGTTATCACCGAGTGTTGAAGATGTTTGAATAGGTTTGAAACAAGCATTTTCAGGGTTATCTCTGGAATTGCAAATGCATGCCTCGGGGTTGTCTCTGAGGTTGATACTATCTCTCCCGATGTTTTTTCCGGAACTGAGACTGGGTATCTCAGGATTATCTCCGAGATGAAACGGTCTTCTGCGGTGTGATTTCCGGCATTTGACCTACATTCCTCGGGGTTATCTCCGAGGTTGAAACTGAAACTCCCGGCGTTGTTTCCGAAATAGAGCTGGTTGTCTCGGGGTTATCTACGAGATGGTAATAACTAAATATCCCAAGGTTTTCTCTGGGATTGAACTGAGCTATCTTCCAGGGTTATCTCTAAAAGACGATTTTGCCCTCCTACAATGTTAGTAACAGGTATGCAGAAAATATCGAGTATCTACAAATTCCCTTGTTTATCATATTCATGCAATGCAATGGCATGGATAGGATAAAGAATACTAGACACTTGAAATATAACAAGTAATCATGATGCAATGTACATCAACGTGATGCAAATGTATGCAGTTTGTTGGATTGTTCTCTAACATGGTGGTATGATTGCCGGCTCCCCATGACTTCTACTGGGAACAGGATTATTCATGACCACTCTGATAAACTGTTTGGACGTATGATCCTAAGCTACCATGAAATTCCAGTATATTGGCATTGGGATTATTACTAAAGCCCTTAATCCTCGGTACAGACTTTCACTAAAGACGCATCGCTCATGTATGAAAGATTCTGCGGGGAAGTGTTTTGTCTGTTGAGGATGTGTATAACATATTCTATCATCGGTCCTCCCCGATGAGGATGCTCTATTGGAGTTATTGCCAATAGTATGTGTTGTCAGGATTGCCTTACCCTCGCTGAAATGTGCATCAACGGATGAAATCCATGCTGGGGATAATGCCAAGGTTGCTTGACCTTTGTTGACATGGGCATCAATGGATGAAATAATCGGATGGCTTTCGATGCTCCGATGGGTTTACTTGCCATCAGCTGAAGTAACGTCAAGGTTTCTTGACCTTCATTGACATGTACATTAACGGATGAAAATGTGTGACACCCCCATCGGCAATCTGTATTTTGACAAATGAAAATGTGTGACACCCTCACCGGGGATATGTACTTTGACATATGAAAATGCGTGATACCCCCGCCGGGGATATGTATTTCGACATATGCAAATGCGTGATACCCCCGCAGGGGATATGTACTTCGACATATGAAAATATGTGATACCCCCGCCGGGGATATGTACTTCGACATATGAAAATGTGTGATAACCTTGTCGGGGATATGTACTTCAATATATGAAAATGTGTGATACCCCCCCCGCTAGGGATATGTACTTTGATATATGAAAATGCGTGATACCCCCGTCGGGATATGTACTTTTGGATTTGCGACCCCAAACTGAAGGCATCAGACCCTTGTGAGGTATTGCCAAGTGTGATTTCAGGCTACTCTGCTCAATAGCGTAGCATTTTTATCCCTGATTCGGCCTTTTCAGCTTACGAAAACTCCTTTGCAACTTGAACTAGACCTAGCTGGAGGGATGGACCCCACCCAGGGGAGCCACAGGTACACCTTCATCAACCACATGGGACTTGCGGCCAGCCGTGGATGGCTTTAAAGGCTGCAGGTTGCTTTCTCAAGACATTTTACGTTGCGCCGAATAGGAAATCCGAGAGCTTTTCTTCAGATCTGCTGAGTTCGGGCATCTTTCTGCAAATTCTGTCATAGTACAAGTGTTCTACACTGCCCAGGTAATGTATGCATATGTTTTTTTCCAGTTTCTATCCGTTGGAAACTGACTTATAACATGAAATGCTTCTAAACACATAGTAGTGAATATGCATGCTTAAATGACTTGATAAACAATATTCAACATAGCAAATGTTAGTATTAAACCATGCTGAACATAATGAAGTGAAAAAAATTAACTTTTGAAACAGTCAAATTGACACCTTTTTGTGCTATTTCTTATCCTCTTTGAGGACAAATGAGCAAATGTGGTAATGTAATGTAATCCTGGTAATTAGGCTACCCTTATAGATTGATGGCTTGGACATTTTAATGCATATTGTATGTATATGATGTGAGAGCCCCAAATCTGGGTCTCAAATCACCGCGGATCAGGTATAATTATTCTACAACTATTGTGGAAGACATAAATATAAATTGCTTATACAATAAAATTTACACACTATTCCCCAAGGTCGAGTAACCTTAACTTATACACAATTCATAAACTATCTAACATATAACATTATTATCATACTATACTATTACAATTTAGATGTACATATTATCCCAAGCTGAACTTGGCTTATCCTTTCCTGTACCCGAACGTATTCGCCTTATCCACAATGTTTATCATGATATAGCAAGGGTGAGCAATAGGTTTGCCCAGCAAGTTTAAGTTCAATAAATTTAGCATATATCATGATTAAAAAAATTGAACAAAAGCTGGCTACAGTTCTACAATATAATTTTGAACTAGCATGAACAAATTTTACATAGCTGAACGAACATTGACCATGAACATATATATACCTGGACCGAATGGTAATGAAGGTGATCAGTCTTTCATACTTGAGGAATACATGCAATATGAACCGAGTGCGATTTAATAATTCTTAAACATGGAAATCAACAATGATTAACCATAAGTTTATTTGAATAAACAACTCAAAGTTGAGTTAAGGAAAACTGATGAGTGAGTTTTATACACATGAATTGGATACATTCGGGCTTAATTTATTGTTGTTCTCAAGTCTTTTAGGATATTTTTATGTGTTTGTGTCTATTCAAGCATGTTTTATATTGTTTTGTAGGAATTGGGACAAAAGTTACATGGATCGACGTTCGGGGTGGCTAGATTCGCATTTTCGGCTTGTCATTTACACATCAGTCACTTTAGAGCCAATTTGACTATAGCTCCGGACATTATTTCGAAAACCTTCAAGAATGAAAGTTGTAGATCTACTTCTCCTCTTTCCAGAACATCTTGAATCATCTAAATCGGAGTTCAGACGAAGAAGTTATGGCTATTTTCCCAAATGACGTCGGAGAAGAAAATATCAAGTTTTTGGGCCAGCGCCGGGGCACTATTTCTAGTGTATTTGGAAGCGCCGGGGCGCTGGGGGAAAGAATCCCAGCGCCGTGCCCAGCGCTGGGGCGCTGGGGGAAGGGTTTGGTGCGGCCTGGACGCGTTTTGGGCGAATTTTGACACCTTTTTGACTCCAAATAGGATTGGGATTGTTCATAAGCTAAAAATTAGACTTGAAATCTATAAATACATGATGTAAGGCATAAAATAAAGGGAGATTACATAGCTTAGATTAGAGATACACTCCATTAGATTAGAACATAACCCTAGTTCTTATTAGTTTTGGAGATTGAAGCAACTTGGAGATCATTGAAGATCAAGAGCAAGAGCAAGAGCAAGAGGGGAGCATCAGATTTGCTGACAACAGATTCTATTCTCTTCTCTTATCATACTTTTATCTTTTAATGTCTATTCAGTTGTGGATTCTTGGTTTCCATTCATTAATTATGAACTAATTCTTTTTATTAAGATTTCAATTGAATTTTTATGGCTATGAATTAGTTATTCATTATATTCCAGTTATTTATGTTAAAGTGAGTTGTTTATCTTGCCTTGTGCATATTGCTTAATTATCTGATCAGTAATTACCTTGTTACTCTAGAAGGAATTGGAAGAGGAATTCTAGGGTTAGAACTGGGCATGATATCATGTGACTTAGTTATTTGCATGGTGAATAATTAGGTTTGTGAATTGAATGGAAATATCTGTTCACCGCATGTAACACATAAGGAATTGGGATTAAAGGAGTTTAATTCAATTGTTTTGCATAGGAATATAGCAAGATTAATCTGGATTAAATAGAAGGCAATTGATCACTTGGAAAAGGACTTTTGGCATTTGAGAATTCATGTTAACAATTCAGTAGACATAATAATTGGGATAATTGGATAATTGATTTATAATTCATAATTGGGGATATTGAAGTCTTAATCTTTATTTATTTGAATTCATTCGTTAAAATCTTAGGTTTAATTAGTTAATTTAGTTTTCTTAATTAGAAAAATAACGATTTGAGATTGTTTAAATAAAATTAGTTTGGTTAAGAATTAGTACTTGGTGATTTTTATTAAATAATTCCTCGTGGGAACGATACTCTACTTTCACTTTATTACTTGTTGACCGTGTATACTTGCACATATTCATTGATTGTGAAATCAATCAACAAGTTTTTGGCGCCGTTGCCGGGGACTTAATTTAATAATTATTGTCCAATATTAATTTCAATCAAATTAGTCTTAATTTAAACATTTTTATTTTTATTTTTAAGTCTCTTTCTATATTTCTCTCTTTTCAGGTACCATGGATGACTTTGTGTATCAATGGCCATACACGAACATGACTCAACTAAGGGGAACAAAGATTGAAAGACTCAAGAAACTTTCTACATTGTCAGCACATATTGAGACACTTTCGAGGATGTTTGAAGCTTTTGAAGCTCAGCGTCGTCAAAGTATGGCGGTTACTTGTGATTATTGTGCTGGAAATCATATGAGTCATCAATGCGACATCAGTTTTGAGTCGGTACAGTATAGTGGTGATTACCCCAATAATTATGTCTATCCCAACAACTATCATCAGGATTGGGGGTATCACCCGGATTTTTCATGGAGTAACAATCAAGATCAATTTTATGCTCCAAGTCCAACAAACCCACATGATTTCTTGTGTCCACCTCCACTACAACAGGAAGAACATTCAGTAGAGCTGAATTTGCAAAGCCAAGGGGCATTGATCAAGAATCGGGAAAATCAAGTGGAACAGATAGCACATGCGTTGAACAACCGTCCATAATACACCTGGCCCTATGACATGGATTCCGAGACTGATGGTGAGCCCGAGCCAAATCTACAACTGGATGAGCCACGAGATGAAAAAGAGGAGACAAGTGGGGATAATGACAACAAGGTCGGTGAAGAACTAATTGTGAGACCCAATGATGATGAGCCAATGTTATTTATGCCTCAAGTACCTTCTCATCCACAGTTCAAGAGTCCGGTTAGATTTGCAAAACCTTGTCCGATTGGTAGTCATGTCGTCGGCAATACTCTCTGTGATGTAAAAGCAAGTACACCTTCGAAACCATGGTGCGATGAGCTGGAGAAGATAGAAGGAGAAATTGTTGTGTCTGACAAGCCTCAATGCCAGAATATATTCGTAGACACAATGGAGAAACCACCTAGATGTTGGACGTTCTTGAATGTGATCTTATCTAAAGAAAGCATGCTAGGTGACTTTAATACAATGGCTATTACAAATGGGAACCTACCAAAAGCTATATTATTTCTGATGGATGGAGGGTTTCTCAATTTTCGTAGGGGAATTGGATAGAGAATTGAAGAAGTCAGGCTGAGACTATAAAACAAGCGCTTATTGGGAGGCAACCCAAGTTCAATTTTTATTTTTAGTTTTTATTAGGTTTATATTAGTAGTTTTGAATTTTCATTTATTTAGGATTTAATAAAATTGCTTCTATCATGGTTTTACAGGTTATTCAAGTCAAATTCAAGTGTGGTGCCAAATTTGTTCCATGTTCTTAGCCTATTCTCCAAACTTAGCGGGCAAGGAGGAAGATTGATATATTTTCAGGGAAGTCCTCAGCTTTAATTTTTTCTATTTCAGTCATTGAGGACAATGTCTAGTTTAAGTTTGGGGGCATTTTAGTGTCGTATTGCATATAGTTAGTTATTTACATTGTAAGTTCGTTATGTTTTCGGGTTATTTACATTTAGTTTTTGCATTAAGTTTTTTATGTTTAAAAAAAAAATTTAAAAATCGCAAAAATAGTAGTTAGTTTACTGTGTTTGTTGCAGTTAGTTTATATTTGCATGATTCAAACTGTTAGACAATAAAAGTCTATTTTGGCCAATGATGAAACTGAAATTAAGTAGATAAGTATAGTATTGAATATTAAGGCTTTGATGTGATTTCTTGTTATGAATTGAATCTTTTCCTGTTTAAACTGGTATAATCAAGGTTAGCACGTTAATAATAGCTAGGTTGACTGATTAAGTTTAAATTGATACATATTGGATTTCTTAAGGATAATACTAGTGTGAAGGAATGAAAGACATGAATAGGCGGAGATGGCTAAATTTTGATAAAAACTTATGTTTGGGGGGAAATTTTGGGGTATATAAGCTTTAAAAAAAACATGTTGAGTCTTGTGGTGGGTTGAGGAGAAACACTCCCCATAAACACAAGCGTGAGATGGAGCGTAGAACGAACTCACCAAACATCTATAAAAAAAAAAGAGAGAAAAAAAAACTTACCGTGGCTAGTTTTGTTTCGGGGCCTTTGTTACTTCAGTAAGTACGCCCGAAGGGGTATCTTAAAACCTAGCGCCCTAAGGTCTTATATGGTCTGGGAGTCGTTGGTCGAAAGCTCGCTAAGGGGTGACACTGTTAGCCTAATGGAATGAGACATTGCACAGTCATGGTTAAAAAAAACAATAAAACGGGAAAAGAGCAAAAAGCCCCCGTAATGAAAAGTAAAGCATAAGTATCCCAGATTGGACTCTTGAACTTGGTGGATGTTTGACTTTAGTTGGATCTAGTTTATTCGTGAATTTTGTGAGTTTTCACTGTATGATGCCTTCGAAGATATCTATTATGTCTTAAATTTGATTTTATATCAGTTAACATTGTTGTGGAGCACACACGCACTATATCAGTGATAACAGTCTAAGATTTGATGATTGATTGGGAAATTACTGATTTGTTTTAATATGATGTATTATCATGTTTATTTGATTTCTCTAAGGCCGATTGAATAGACTTGTTTCTGTCATTACAGTTGGATTCGTAGGCATATAGATTAGTTTTATTACATTGCATTACATAACATTTTTGTGTTTTTGCTTGAGGACAATCAAAGGTTTAAGTTTGGGGGTATTTGATGAGTGAGTTTTATACACATGAATTGGATACATTCGGGCTTAATTTATTGTTGTTCTCAAGTATTTTAGGATGTTTTTATGTGTTTGTGTCTATTCAAGCATGTTTTATATTGTTTTGTAGGACTTGGGACAAAAGTTACATGGATCGATGTTCGGGGTGGCTAGATTCGCGTTTTCGGCTTGTCATTTACACATCAGTCACTTCAGAGCCAATTTGACTATAGCTCCGGACATTATTTCGAAAACCTTCAAGAATGAAAGTTGTAGATCTACTTCTCTTCTTTCTAGAACATCTTGAATCATCAAAATCGGAGTTCGGACGAAGAAGTTATGGCCATTTTCCCAAAGGACGTCGGAGTAGAAAATATCAAGTTTTTGGTCCAGCACCGGGGCACTATTTCTAGTGTATTTGGCAGAGCTGGGGCGCTGGGGGGCAGAATCCCAGCGCCGTGCCCAGCGCTGGGGCGCTGGGGGAAGGGTTTGGTGCGGCCTGGACGCGTTTTGGGCGAATTTTGACACCTTTTTGACTCCAAATAGGATTGGGATTGTTCATAAGTTAAAAATTAGACTTGTAATCTATAAATACATGATGTAAGGCATAAAATAAAGGGATATTACATAGCTTAGATTAGAGATACACTCCATTAGATTAGAACATAACCCTAGTTCTTATTAGTTTTGGAGATTGAAGCAACTTGGAGATCATTGAAGATCAAAAGCAAGAGCAAGAGGGGAGCATCAGCTTTGCTGACAACAAATTCTATTCTCTTCTCTTATCATAATTTTATCTTTTAATGTCTATTTAGTTGTGGATTCTTGGTTTCCATTCTTTAATTATGAACTAATTATTTTTATTAAGATTTCAATTGAACTTTTTATGGCTATGAATTAGTTATTCATTATATTCCAGTTATTTATGTTAAAGTGAGTTGTTTATCTTCTCTTGTGCTTATTGCTTAATTATCTGATCAGTAATTACCTTGTTACTCTAGAAGGAATTGGAAGAGGAATTCTAGGGTTAGAACTGGGCATGATATTGTTAGGTTTTGTGAAAATCAAAGTAGCAATCAAATTGCAAAAATAGCGGAAGCGTAATAAAATCAGATTTTAAAATTTTTTCACAAACCATTTACCCGGATCATTCATTATGCATATTATTAATTAAGCGAAGAATAAGAAATTATGAAATCATACCCTTGTAGAAACGAGCTTCCTAAGGTACGAGTTCACCTCCTACTTCTCCGCGATCTCCTTGAATCTCCGGGTAGATTCCTTCCTTTGATCAATGTAAGCCACCCAAGTGTATGGCCTCTAGAGGTGATCCACCAAGGAAGAAGAATTTTCAAGAAGAAGGGGTATTGGCTCAAACCCTAGTTTTTCCTATCTGTATAGAAAAGGAGGCTTACTCTCCAACTCTTGGAATTACGTATATTTGATATCTGATATAAGACTCCTATTATAAAGATATCAGGTAACCCTATTTTAATTAAAATAAGGTATTATTTATTTAATTAAACTCTTTTAATTAAATGGGCTCCCTAATCCTATTAGGGATAATTAATTAAACTCCTTTAACTAATTTTCCCTCCTAATCCTATTAGGAATATATGAGAGTACTTATATTAAATTAATTCCTAAACTCTTTTAGAAATTAAAATAATAATAATTGTAATAATATTAATAAAGACTCCTCTTATTAATTTATATTTAATATTTCTAAAATATTAAACAATAAATATTAAGCTATTTAATTTATTCTATCACCATAGATTAAATTAAATATACTTAATATATTATTACGATTATGCCATTAACTTCTTAAATAATTATTCTTCCTTTTATGGTGTGACCCTTTAGGTTCTCCATATTAAACCGGTTGTGAATAAATCAATTAGAACAATTCTAATCTCATTTAAATAAATAAATTAAACGAATAATTTATTTAAATAAATAATATTTATTCTACAATAGGGATAAGCCTCCCTAGCGATCAACGACTTTCCAGATAATATAGATTTCAACATTAATCATAAAAGAACCTTTTGAGTAAATAGTTACCATACAATTCAATCCTTCCACCATACAATGTCCCAATTAAATATAAGACATGGAATTACTGTCAAGTCATATTTTATTTAATTATATGTATTTCGATTCCTAAATGCACAACTCCTAATGAATGCAAATTAGAAACTGCTTTCTAATTTCATTCCACCTTGGCCAAGGATTCCTGGGTTGTCATTTATCGTATCACATAGGACATTTCTCTTCTTTTACTAGAAGTGGTAGATTCTTTATTGATCATTCATTATCTTCATATATAACTTATTACACCCAAGCATACCCTTTGATATACTCTAAGAGTCTTAAGGAATAAGTCAAAGTGTAATTAATTATATATAAGATACTATGACGATCTCAAGTCTAAGGATCATTTGTACTACTATCACTACAGGAATTCCTATTGACAGGCAAGTAAAAATCTATTAGGAATTCCTTAGCGAGTCACGTTCAGTGAACTTATTCTCTAATAAGCACCTACATACTTGCTTTAGTGTCTCCACACAAATGATCATGAGATCAATCATCCTCATCCAATGAGCAAGCAACGTACGTACCAATCTATCCGGATTCACTAATCCCCTTTTTAGTAATCCATTGATTGGGAACATTTTAGTTTTAAGCTATCTAAGAATTTAGATCTCATTAGCATGATCTCATCATGATTCTAAAAGCATTGCTTAAAACTATGGGTTTACCACATATTATTAAAACAGCACCATGTAGATAATAAATGCCTTTAATAAATAATTCTTTTATTAATAAATAAATAAGATTGATTACACAGTATATGCTTTATCATCATACATGATTGGCTTGTATGCATAATACTTTCAATCTCCCACTTGCACTAAAGCCAATCGCCGTGGTATCTCATACCCATCTTCTCTAAGTGGCGATCAAACTGCTGTTGTGTTAACGCTTTAGTAAATGGATCTGCAATATTGTCTTGAGAGTCCACACGCTCTAGGTTGACGTCTCCTCTTTCAATGATCTCTCTGATCAAATGAAATCGCCGCAACACATGTTTGGATTTCTGATGAGACCTGGGTTCCTTAGCCTGCGCAACAGCTCCAGTGTTGTCACAGAATAAAGGCACTGGTCCTATAATGCTAGGAACCACACCAAGTTTGGTAATGAACTTCTTCATCCAAACAGCTTCCTTTGCAGCTTCAGTTGCAGCTATGTACTCTGCCTCTGTCACTGAATCAGCAACTGTTTGCTGTTTGGAACTCTTCCAACTCACTGCGCCACCGTTTAAGGTAAACACATACCCCGAAACGGATTTACTGTCATCTTTGTCTGTTTGAAAACTTGAGTATGTGAAGCCCTCTAGTTTCAATTCAGACCCACCGTAGACAAGAAATACATCCTTAGTTCTTCTTAAGTACTTTAGGATATTTTTCACTGCCTTCCAGTGTTCTTCTCCTGGATTCGACTGATATCTGCTTGTTACACTAAGTGCATGAGCGAAATCTGGTCTAGTACATATCATACCATACATGATAGATCCTATTGCTGAAGCGTAAGGAATCTTACTCATACGGTCTCTCTCCTCAGGTGTCTTTGGGGCCTGTTTCTTGGAGAGATGTATTCCATGGCTCATCGGCATGAGACCTCTTTTGGAATCTTCCATGCTAAACCTCTTTAGCATCGAGTCAATGTACGTTCCTTGGGACAAGCCAAGCATCCTTTTAGATCTATCTCTATAGATCTTTATCCCCAAAATAAAGGATGCTTCTCCCAAGTCCTTCATGGAGAAGTGTTTAGATAACCAGATTTTAATTGATTGCAACATAGGAATGTCATTCACTATCAGTAATATATCATCAACATATAATACAAGGAATGAAACAGCGCTCCCACTAACCTTCTTGTACACACATGGTTCATCCTCATTTTTGATAAAATCAAACTCTTTGATTGTCTCATCAAAACGGATGTTCCACCTACGAGAAGCTTGTTTCAATCCATAAATGGATCGTTGTAGCTTACAGACTTGATTTGTTCCAACCTTTGAAACAAATCCCTCTGGCTGTGTCATATACACATCCTCCTCAATTTTCCCATTGAGGAAGGTCGTTTTCACGTCCATCTGCCAGATTTCGTAGTCATGGTAAGCTGCAATCGCAAGCAAAATCCGAATGGACTTGAGCATTGCTACTGGTAAGAAGGTTTCATCATAGTCAACTCCTTGTCTTTGTTTGAAACCTTTTGCGACCAGTCGGGCCTTATAGGTCTCCACCTTGCCGTCTGCTCCAGTCTTTCTTTTAAAGACCCATTTACACCCAATAGGCTTAATGCCTTCAGGTGTTGAAACCAAAATCCATACTTGGTTCTCATACATGGAGTCCATCTCAGATTTCATGGCTTCTTGCCACTTATCTGAGTCTTTACTACTCATAGCCTGTTCGTAATTCAATGGATCATCATCATCTATGATGCGTACCTCATTGTCATCTTCTATGACAAGTCCATACCTCTCTGGTATCTTTGGTAATCTTCCAGATTTACGAATAGGGTGTGGTAAAGAAGGAATCTCTACTTGGTTAGGTACCTCACTTTGATCTGTAGTGGTTTGTGGTTCTTGAATTTCTTCAAGATCTATTTTCCTCCCACTGACCCCTTCAAGGATAAACACATTTTCTAAGAAGGCAGCATGTTTGGCAACAAACACCTTTTGTTCATTAGGATTGTAGAAATAATATCCTAAACTTTCTTTAGGATATCCCACAAAAGTACACTTATCAGATCTTGCCCCAAGCTTATCGTTCTGAAACCTTTTCACATAAGCTGGACATCCCCAAATCTTAATATGCTTAAGACTAGGTTTCTTACCTGTCCACATCTCATATGGAGTCTTAGGGATGGATTTCGAGGGAACCTTATTTAGTAGATATATGGCCGCTTCTAGAGCATATCCCCAGAATGACACCGGAAGATCGGTAAAACTCATCATGGAACGAACCATGTCCAACAGTGTTCGATTTCTCCTTTTAGACACACCATTCAACTATGGCGTCCCTGGTGGAGTCCATTGTGAAATTATACCATTTTCTTTGAGACAATCGAGAAACTCACTGCTTAAGTATTCACCACCTCGATCTGATCGAAGAATCTTAATATTTTTGCCCGTTTGTTTCTCTACTTCACTTCTGAACTCTTTGAACTTTTCAAATGATTCAGATTTGTATTTCATTAAATACACATATCCAAATCTTGAGTGATCATCAGTGAATGTAATAAAATAAGAATACCCTCCTCGTGCATTCGTTGTCATAGGTCCACATACATCTGTGTGTACCAACGCTAACAACTCTGTAACTCTTTCTCCTTTTCCACTAAAAGGAGATTTAGTCATTTTTCCCATGAGACAAGATTCACAAGTTGGATATGATTCATAATCCGATAGCTCTAGGAGCCCATCTTTATACAACTTAGATAATCTTGTTTCATTAATATGACCAAGTCTACAGTGCCACATATAGGTATAATTAACATCATCTCTTTTCCTTTTCTTAGTTTATTCAATTTGAAGTATATTTTCATGCTAGTCAAGAATGTAAAGTCCATTTCGTAAATTACCAACACCATATAAAACATTATTATTATAAATAGAACAACTATTGTTCTTTATTATAATGTCAAAACCATCCATATCCAATACAGATATTGAAATAATGTTTCTTATAAGTGACGGAACAAAATAACAATTATTTAAACTAATGGACTTGCCCGTAGGCAGTGCTAAATAATAAGTCCCTACAGCTAATGCAGCAACCTTTGCTCCATTTCCCACTCGTAGGACGACCTCATCCTTGCTCAGCTTTCTACTTCTGACCAGTCCCTGCATATTATTACATATGTGAGAACCACAGCCGGTATCCAATACCCAAGTAGAAGATTGACTTTCAGAAAAATTAATTTCAATCATAAACAAACCTTGATTAGGATTCGAAGCTTCTCCAAGCTTCTTCTGCTTTTGTTCTACAAGATAATCCTTGCAGTTCATCTTCAAGTGACCCGACTTGTTGCAATGGAAGCAAATTCCTTTACTAGCTGGATCAGGTTTCTTTTGATCCTTCACTTTCGCCTTTCCCTTAGCCTTCTTGGATTTCTTCTTTTCAGAAGATACCTTGGGCCTCTTCCTTTTCTTGGAAGAATCATCCACTAGTAAGACATGGTTCTTCTTGGATGGGAAGTGACCTTCAGCAGTTTTCAACATGTTAAGTAACTCAGGCAAGCTGACGTCCAACTTATTCATGTGAAAATTCACAACAAATTGTGAGAAGGTGTCAGGGAGTGACTGCAAGATCAAATCTTGACTCAACTCCCCATCCATGACGAACCCAAGTTGTCCAAGACGTTCAATCAGATTGATCATCTTTAGGACATGAGTCTCAAAAGTAGTACCCTCGGTCATCCGAGATCGGAAGAGCTCCTTAGATATCTGATATTTAGCAGTCCTACTTTGCTCACCATACAGCTCTTGCAGGTGCAGCAGTATAGTAGGAGCATCCATGTTTTCATGCTGACGCTGAAGCTCGTTACTCATGGATGCGAGCATGATGCATTGAGCCACAGATGCATCATCTTGCCACTGTTTAAAAGTAGCAATCTCTTCCTCAGAGGCTGTCTCTGCAACTTTTGCAGGTACGGGCGAATTTAGGACATAAGAAATCTTTTCAGCAGTGAGAACAATTCTCAGATTCCTTAACCAGTCCGTGTAGTTCGGTCCGGTCAGTTTGTTAGCATCAAGTATGCTACGCAGTGAAATTAGTGAATGTGACATTTTCAAAATTCTGCATGTAAAAAGACAATATTTTAGCAAATATTTATTTAATTAATTACCAAAATAAATTAGGTCTTATTTTATATTGGTATCTCCCACTATTTTCTTCAAACTATATTACCCTCATGAATATAGTTCGGCAATATCTAATTAAAGATTTGCTAGTGAGAATAAGGATCCCATTTCAAATGTATATAGCCTTGTGTGTGCACAACAAACTATATATAAATAAATAGGTAGACAACTCTTGTAAATTACATCATCATGTAACTCCTTATATTTTGCCTCTTAAATCATAATGGTCAAGTGTGTGCACATCCGAACTAAAATGATTTAAGTTAAGTCATACCCAGCATTTCCATATAAGTGAAGAGAAAACTACAACCCTTGTGTGTGCACAACAAAGCGGTAATGTTCAATTCCTTATAAACATCAAATGTAATAAAAACAACATCTCAAATATTTAATACTCGCCTTGTGTGTGCACAACAAACTCATATTCAATATTCAATGCTCTATTGTTTTTATCATGCTAGAAGGCGACGTTCGATATTCCAAATATCTTTGAACGTTACAACTTAATATAATTTTGTTGAGGGGTTTGTTATTATTTGTCTCATCTTGTTTAGCGCGCATGCAATTATATATATAAAATACGCGTCATATTATTAAACATACGAAGCATGTTTGCATAATATATAATATATATAATACTAGCATGCACATATAGAATACTATATTCTACCCGGATTGATTATGGACTTTATTCTAGTTTGGTTCACTAGAGCCACCAAGTGAACCAAAAGGTCAAACCCTAGGGTGCAAGAATAAACATTTAAATATAACTATTACATTTAAACCCGGGCTCCATTACAAACGGGTCTTCAAACGCTCCTTGATCCTTGATCTCTGATTCTTTGAAAAAATTCTAACTAATCCTATTACATTAAACTATTTAATTTAAATAGAAACCTTGATCAGCAGTAAAGGGGAAGTACATAGAAGAGAGATAGAATTTACGTCAAGAAGAAAACCAAAAAAGACGAGGTACGCATGACCCCATTTAATAAAACCCATTCATTCAAACATCCAACTAAAATAAATCCAATCACATTGGTCAATAGTCCATAATCAATCCCATTTATTAACATACATATCACCATATGTATCAATAAATAAAATCATTCCATATATATATGAGTATCATTTAATGGGCAATTTTATGTTGCATGAAATCTAATTTCAAGATTAAAATAAACTCTTTATTTTTATTATAAAATTATTAAGATTAATATATATATATATAACTATTATATATATATAATAATATTCCAAAATCACGTGAAGCAGCTCATGAGCTTGAAAACTAAAAGTTGAGAAACCGAATACTATTATAGATAATATAATATATATACATATGTATCAAATATATTATATATATTATAAAACCGAAACTTGAAACAGCCCATACACGAAATCCGTGACTATCAAATGGCCCAACCTGCTGTCCACGTGACTTTGAAAAAAAAAAAACAATCCGCCTGCCTTTGATCATGAACAACCGAACTAGGATCAAATCTATATAATAAAATAGAGCGGCTCGCAAATCAATAAAGGCTTCAACATCCGACGCTCTCAAATCAATTAAGGCTTCAACATCCAACGGTCCATTTTGAATCTTATTTTCTCTCTTTCTCTCTCCTCTTATTCCTCCCCTCCTTTTCTTCCTCTCCTTTCTCCTCTTTGTGTCTCTCTTCCCCTCTTCCCCATTTACTTAATTAATATTTTATTTTAAATTGTAATAATTTTTTATAGTATGCATATTTTAAAATGTATAATACATAAAAAAAACATCAATTGTTACAAAATCAAAAAATTAAATATATTCTTTTTCTTTTTTCTTTTTTCTTTTTTTTTAATTTTAAATTTTTCTTTATCATAGAACAAATGTTAACAAATTAAAAAATTGGTTAATTGTTGGCATGATTTGATATCTAAAGTTAAAATACTAGATGTGATAATTAACATAATTTTTAATATTTTTTTATATGATATATAAGATTTTTTTCGTAATAAATTTTTTCTAAGTTTGTTTTACGTAAATTTTAATATTTAGAAAAAAAAAATATTTTTGTGTGTGTTAATTTGCACTTTTTATGAGTATTACAATTTTATTTTTATATTAGAAAAAATTATGTTTTAATGTATATTACGAAAAATTATTTTTTAAAATTTAATTAACAAAAAATTTTTGGATTTATTTTTTTAATATTTATGTTATTTATCACACAAGTTCATAATTTGATTAATTTGATCAAGTTAAATGAAAATGATAATATACATATATATATTTTGTGGATATATAAATGAAAATGATAAAAGTTTGGAAAATATTTGACTAACAAAAATTGACCAAAAATAAAGAAGGAACATTTTTGCACAACTAATGCATATTTGAGGAACAGATGTGCCAAAAAAAATATAAGGAACACTTTAGCAAAAATATGACAAATAGGAGGGTCAAATTTGCTAATTAGTCTAAAGTAAGGGGTCTTATGTTTTATATTTTAAATATTTTCATGTATACATTGAAGGATACTTGGTGTAATCTGTAAAGAATACGAAGTTGTTTCTCTATAGGATACAAGTGTATATTTTTTTGGTATGGAATGGTGATTGTTTTGGTGGTATGGAATGGTGATTGTTTGTATACATGTTTAGATTTTTCTGGATATCTATTTTTTTAAAAAAAATTGTTGAAATTTTTTAAAATTAGTAACGACTAACTTGATGTTTTGTGGTTGTATGGTTAATTATGATAATTATTATGTCTGATTGTAATTTATTTTAGGTTACAAAGAGTCTTTACGTAATGTAGTATTTTTCAAATTTTAATCTAATTATTTGTTACTCCGTGCCTTCAGGCACGGGCAATTACTAGTATATATATATAATATAGATTCTTGAAGGCGCAGGAAATCGGATCCCATCAAAAAAAATGACACGCACGGATTCGAAAAAAAAAAAATGTTTTCCGAAAACAGTTTTCAGTAAAATAATTTTAATTTTTATTTTCATAAAATAATAATTTTATACAACAAATTATGCCCAATAAATTATTCTAAATACATACCAATACATATATAGAATCAAAATAATTAATAATTTGTATAAAGTTTGGCTCATGATACCACTGTTAGGTTTTGTGAAAATCAAAGTAGCAATCAAATTGCAAAAATAGGGAAAGCGTAATAAAATTAGATTTTAAAATTTTTTCGCAAACCATTTACCTGGATCATTCTTTATGCATATTATTAATTAAGCGAAGAATAAGAAAATTATGAAATCATACCCTTGTAGAAACGATCTTCCTCAGGTACGAGTTCACCTCCTACTTTTTCGCGATCTCCTTGAATCTCCGGGTAGATTCCTTCCTTTGATCAATGTAAGCCACCCAAGTGTATGACCTCTAGAGGTGATCCACCAAGGAAGAAGAATTTTCAAGAAGAAGGGTTATTGGCTCAAACCCTAATTTTTCCTATCTGTATAGAAAAGGAGGCGTACTCTCCAACTCTTGGAATTACGTATATTTGATATCTGATATAAGACTCCTCTTATAAAGATATCAGGTAACCCTATTTTAATTAAAATAATGTATTATTTATTTAATTAAACTCTTTTAATTAAATGGGCTCCCTAATCCTATTAGGGATAATTAATTAAACTCCTTTAACTAATTTTCCCTCCTAATCCTATTAGGAATATATGAGAGTACTTATATTAAATTAATTCCTAAACTTTTTTAGAAATTAAAATAATAATAATTGTAATAATATTAATAAGACTCCTCTTATTAATTTATATTTAATATTTCTAAAATATTAAACAATAAATATTAAGTTATTTAATTTATTCTATCACCATAGATTAAATTAAATATACTTAATATATTATTACGATTATGCCATTAACTTCTTAAATAATTATTCTTCCTTTTACGGTGTGACCCTTTAGGTTCTCCATATTAAACCGGTTGTGAATAAATCAATTAGAACAATTCTAATCTCATTTAAATAAATAAATTAAACGAATAATTTATTTAAATAAATAATATTTATTCTACAATAGGGATAAGCCTCCCTAGCGATCAACGACTTTCCAGATAATATAGATTTCAACATTAATCATAAAAGAACCTTTTGAGTAAATAATTACCATACAATTCAATCCTTCCACCATACAATGTCCCAATTAAATATAAGACATGGAATTACTGTCAAGTCTTATTTTATTTAATTATATGTATTTCGATTCCTAAATGCACAACTCCTAATGAATGCAAATTAGAAACTGCTTTCTAATTTCATTCCACCTTGGCCCAGGATTCCTGGGTTGTCATTTATCGAATCACATAGGACATTTCACTTCTTTTACTAGAAGTGGTAGATTCTTTATTGATCATTCAGTATCTTCATATATAACTTATTACACCCAAGCATACCCTTTGATATACTCTAAGAGTCTTAAGAAATAAGTCAAAGTGTAATTAATTATATATAAGATACTATGACGATCTCAAGTCTAAGGATCATTTGTACTACTATCACTACAGGAATTCCTATTGACAGGCAAGTAAAAATCCATTAGGAATTCCTTAGCGAGTCACGTTCAGTGAACTTATTCTCTAATAAACACCTACATACTTGCTTTAGTGTCTCCACACAAATGATCATGAGATCAATCATCCTCATCCAATGAGCAAGCAACGTACGTACCAATCTATCCGGATTCACTAATCCCCTTTTTAGTAATCCATTGATTGGGAACATTTTAGTTTTAAGCTTTCTAAGAATTTAGATCTCATTAGCATGATCTCATCATGATTCTAAAAGCATTGCTTAAAACTATGGGTTTACCACATATTATTAAAACAGCACCATGTAGATAATAAATGCCTTTAATAAATAATTCTTTTATTAATAAATAAATAAGAATGATTACACAGTATATGCTTTATCATCATACATGATTGGCTTGTATGCATAATACTTTCAGATATCATGTGACTTAGTTATTTGCATGGTGAATAATTAGGTTTGTGAATTGAATGGAAATATCTGTTCACCGCTTGTAACACATAAGGAATTGGGATTAAAGGAGTTTAATTCAATTGTTTTGCATAGAAATATAGCAAGATTAATCTGGATTAAATAGAAGGCAATTGATCACTTGGAAACGGACTTTTGGCATTTGAGAATTCCTGTTAACAATTCAGTAGACATAATAATTGGGATAATTGGATAATTGATTTATAATTCATAATTGGGGATATTGAAGTCTTAATCTTTATTTATTTGAATTCATTGGTTAGAATCTTAGTTTTAATTAGTTAATTTAGTTTTCTTAATTAGAAAAATAACGATTTGAGATTGTTTAAATAAAATTAGTTTGGTTAAGAATTAGTACTTGGTGATTTTTATTAAATAATTCCTCGTGGGAACGATACTCTACTTTCACTTTATTACTTGTTGACCGTGTATACTTGCACGTATTCATTGATTGTGAAATCAATCAACAAAAACTTACATGTTCTATTGATTATCGTTACACGTTTTAATAAGCTTTGCCTGAAAACCTAATATTAATATATTTATTTCTAAGTTAGAATAATATCATCACATTATTTAAATAACCTAAACACATTATCACATAATCATATCCATTTATAACACACATGAAACCTATCTTCAAGTCAAACTTTGACAGTTTGAATTGAGTTTGATACAATTCTAACATCCCGATTGACTAATCGGAGAAAAAATTGAGTTTAAGTTCCATTAAACTCTGTCTAAATACTTAACAATTATCTTAGATAATTATATTATCAGTCAAAATATTTTTCATAAGCTCGTAATAATTTAAAGATAATTATTATCATTTATCATTAATTTTAAATCATTAATACCTTATTTATACGAATTAAATACCACATAATTCCTTTATCATTAATATTTATTTAATATTAAATATTAATGAAATACATGTCATAATATTATAATATATTTATAATATATCAAAGTATTTTTAATACCTTAAAATTACATTTACATGATTTTTAAACAATTAAATTCATTATCAGATAATTGCCATTAATAATAAATGTAACGCCCCAGAAAATTGAATTTTTAGGAGAATTAAAATTTTATTTAATTATGTGGATTAAATGAATTTAATTGATTATTTACGGGAGTAAGTGAATTGAAGGTCGTTCTATGACCTAGATATATCGGAACTTCGTATGATTTTGACTACGTTATAGAATTAAAGTGTTAGAATTTCCAAGAAGAAAATAAAAGCTTTTTTTGAGATTTTTTTTTTGAAAAACATTATTCACGCATTTCTGCTCAAGAATTTTTTTTGAACTTCCAAGAAATGCGTAACGATATAATATCGAGCTGAGATGGAATATCTAACAATATTTCAGTTATGGTAAACACAGTTTTTCGCCTGCAGACTTAAAACCTAACGATTAGGAGAAAGTGATTTACGAGAAGCAAATGAAATGCAATTAATGAATTAAGTGATGATCATATAATATGTAGGTATTGTACGAGGTAATTAATACTAGTATGATATGAGGTATTATATGAATATGTATGAATGATGATATGTCGTATATGAATAAGCATACAGATTGGAATACGAGATTTATACTTAGAGTATATGTTATTAGGCTTTAAGCCATTTCTGAATGGACTTGTGGATTATGTGGGATGTACAAGTTCAATATGATTAAATATGAAAGTCGAATAGAATTAATGTGCAAGCCCAATTGTTTGTAATGTGATGTCCAAAGTTATTTAATGTGCAAGCCTAAAGCTTAAGCTAAGCTAATTAAACCTAAGCCCAAGCTATGATCCATTGGGTAAGTATGAACTATGGGCAAACCATGGATGATCCAAAGTAGGGAGTAAGTATACTTAATGGCTAAGTAAGTATGGTAATCAAGTATACTTAATGGTTAAGTAAAAGTGATGGGCAATCAAAAGATAAGCTAGGTGATTAACAAGTAAACTTAATGACCAAGTAAACTTAATGGCTAAGTGTTGTGATGGCCAAGTAATTAATGTGATAAGCAAGCAAAGTGCTAATAAGTGATGAGCAAGTAGACTTAAGGGCTAAACAATGGATAATTTAAGCGGTGAACAAGCAAATAATGTGGAGGCCATGTTAACTTAATGCTTAAGATAGGAATAGTAAGGAGGTGGATTGATTAATGACCCTTATGCCCTAACTTTGGCTTTCCTATAAATAGAGAGCCTTGGATTTCATTTTTGTTCGTTGTTCATTTCCTCCAACACTTTACAACTTATTGGCTTGAGAGAAAAAGCTAGATAAGCTAGAAAGTTAGCCTTAGTTAATTCAAGAAGAAAGAAGATGATTAAAGTTTAGCAAGTGATCATTAAAGGGTAAGCAATCTTGAAAACATGATTCTCTTTCTCTTCCATTGTTAGAGAAGTGGGTAGTGGTAGAACTTGTATGCTAAGGAATGATATGAATGATAAATTAATGGACTTAAGACGTGTAAGTCATGAATAAGAAATTTAAACCTAAATAAGTTATGAACTCATGAGGAACCTATATGAACTTCTTATATGTTTTCCTTAATAAGATGGTATGATAATAAGAATCAAGGATGGTGGTTAAAAGATTAAGATCATGATAACTCATGAGAAATGGAATCATAGTAGTTATACTTTTATAAGTTATACACTCACAAAGAACAAGCAAGAACTTATCATGTATATAAGTTAATAAAATAATTAGGATAAGATGTTAGTATGACGGAATGAATCCATTTGAAACGAAGAACAAATCTTAAGTAACGAAGTTTTGCCAGAATTTACACGATTGAATGATAATCGTCGAATTCGTGAAATTCTCGGAATGGAAGTCAAATTTTGATTTTGAGCTTAGAAACATTGGGTTTCAATGGAGACAAGTATTATTTGGCATTGAAGAGTTGCAGACTCAAAACTGACCAAATTCCGACTTAGATCGAAGAAACGAGCGTTGAACGTTCACGAACGTTTATCGTTTTTGTTAAAAATGGACTAATAGATGAATTTTTAGTTAACAAAATCAAATAGATAAAATTCTTGCATTAAAACGTAGAGTATGTAATTTGTGAACTGTATGCTCTTGAACGAGCTAATTTGGACTTATAACGAAGAAGTTACGAGTCCGGGAATCTCATAAAATGAAAAATCTATCAAATTTGTCTGATGCATAGAGTCCGCGCCGCAGCACGACTCAAGGCAGAAAGTTCCGTGCTGCAGCCCGAGACCGGACATAGTACCCTGTTAATTGGCACCACAGTGCGGCTATTTGTAAAGGATATGGTGTCGCAGCACCGTGACCGAGTTCTAGAAACAAGAAGGCCACGCCGCAGTGCGAGGTGCAGAACAAAAGCTGGCGCCGCAGCGCCAGCACTAGGAAGTAGATAGAGAAGAAAAGTTTTGAATGTAAAGTGAAGGAGAAGAATATGAAGAGAGAATTAATTTCTTAATTAACATAATGTAAACTCATTAATGATGTTATAAACCTTAAGTATAACACTAAAGATAGGAGGTAAGCCAATTGAATGTGAATGCGAACGGTGTGCAATAAGTGTACATAACCAATGACGATCGAGTTTAAAATAATGATGTAAGAATGTTAGTAAGCCGCAAGGGATGATGATTAACTCCGACCGAGTTGTATTAATGAAATAATTTCAATTAAGTTATAGAAGAGAAATAAGTTGGTAAAAATGATGTAATTATGACGGCAAGCCGGAACCAATAATAACAAATCTAATACGTAATTAGATTGAGAAGAAGGGTAAGATTCTTTAGGAATCATGTATGTTATTCATGACCTAATATGGTATGTTATGTGGTTATGTGTTGTAGATACCATAAAGACTCAAAGGAAAAGTAATTTTACTGTAGCAGACGCTGAAGACAAGTTTTTTTTAAACGCTTGTCTAACCTTCGTGTTAGCCAAGTTTTCTGTGATTCATGTTATGAGATGCATGAATTGTTTTACTAAAGGGTCGATGTCAGTTTTACCTCGGCTAGACTAATCCTGAAGATTTATTGATTTCTTTACAAGTCTTTTCGTATAGAATTGATAACGCTATCATACGCTAATTGTTTGGTACGTATTAAAGGTAAGCTTGAATATGAATAAACAAATGTATTTTCATCAAGTATTCGACGGGCACGTGAGGTTGCCACAACTTAAACGTACACACGTTTAAGGAATGTAGTGTTGATCAATATAGAGTACTATAGGCTGATCACCTAGAAGTGCTCGTAAGCTATGCCGAACTTACAGACTTCGTGTCGAGTTGTTCTTTTTAAAGAAATTATGAAATGCTCATGGTCTTGGACCAGAATTGATGTTTTACTGTATATTGTCATTGTAAAACATTTTGAAGGAAAAGAAGTGTTATTTTAAATTATTGATAGTACTTCGTAACTATTATCCAGTTATTGAAGATATACGATTCCTATGAAACGCTCAACAACGTCCAAGCTGCATTCATATGTCGTTTAAATGAAATTGTTGTACTTGTTGAGCTTGTTATGCTCACTCTTGCTTGAACCATATGAATGCAGCTTAGACCGAACGGACTGGAGGTTTTAAACCTCAAGATCAAAACTTCATATTGTCAAAAATCGAATCAAACCAAAAAGGATATATGACTACATAAGTAGAAATTTTGGTATGCCTTAGCATTTCCTTCTTCTCATTATAGAATATGAGATGGATTTTGGTTGTATGAAAATCAAAATCTCCTCTCCTTCTCTTCTTGGAGCTGCCGACCACACCTCTTCTTCTCTCTATTTCTATTTTCTTTCTTAAACTCATTTGGTGGATAATTGAAGATAAAAAGTAACACTTTGTTTTAGTAAAGAGATAGAACTCTCTCAGCTAATAAAAAATATACATACAACTCCTATATGCCTATAATTTCTCCCAAATCTTTTGTTTTCTCTCTCTCAACATTACTTACTTGACTTGTAAGCTTAGCAAAAAAAATAAGACAATTAATTGTTGGGATGACACATAAGGGAGTAGGTGAGCTAATTTAGAAACTTAGAGAAGTAAACTTATAAAGCAAAACATGCTCCATTTTTCCATATAATGGCCGGATACTCCCCTCTTTTAATGTCCAAATTTGATTTATTTTTTAATTCCTTATTTAGCTTTACTAAATGTCTAAAAATTCCCTCTTCAATTGGCTAAAAGATTGGGCTTTAAATTGAATTCTTTTGGGCTTATAAATTAATTACTTGGGTCATGAAATTTACATAGTCTAATACTTTTAATTCTTATCCAACCCAAATCATTTAATTAAGGTTTTCATTTCCTCAATTATAATTTAAATCCTTACTCATGCACATTTAATTTCGTAACTCAATTAGATTTGCTATACTTAGGTTATAAAATTAATTAACTGAGATGTATAAAATAAATCTCTTGGGATTTGTATATATTATAACACTATTATTCTCCCATATCATAACTTTTAAGTTATTCAATTTTTCATTCCTAATATATAATTAGATTACCTTAGTTTCTTTTATTTGTTTATATTAATAAAAATATAAACTATCACATAATATTCATATTCATTACTCACATAACTTTTAACCCTTAGGGTTTTATACTTAGCATTAGGGTTCCCAAATTAGGGTTTCCAAATAACTGGCTAGAGTTTCTTATTAGTCGCTAGAGTTTCATAACTGAACGTTGACAGTTGAAAATAATATTAGGGTTTGACACTGATATAGCTTATCTGCTCAACCCTTGACCTTTAACCACATACTATACATATGAACCATATACACAGAACATATACACTTAAATACTTAATCCCGAATAATTCACCACAAAAATTTTAAATTCACCAAATTCCTTCTTGGAAATCTCTAATCCATTCAATTATTTTCTGTCTAGGTTTATTATTTAACTTTAATTCAATATTTTAATATTTTTTAAATATCCAAATTCTCGGGTTGTCACAATTAATAACCAGATCATTCCCAGAAAAGAAGGGACTTTCCGATAAGGACTTCTCCTTAATGGTGCACAATTAGATGACAAAACCCCTTTCCTCGACAGAACTTTCAAGACATTGTTAATAATGCAAATAATAAATTAACAATTTTGTCGTCTCAATTATTCATTTAAAAATATAAAATATTGTGCAGATGATATTGTGACAATAATTGAATCAATAATATGAGATACTATGCATCAACTACTGTTGTAATAATTGAATATAAATAAGTATCTTCTTACACAAGCATCAATAATTTAGAGATACTATGCAATACCATGTGCTACTATGCAACCACGTGTATTATTATACTTTTATCACCAGGTATTTCAACAGTTAACGAGAAAACATTTTCCGTTATTTTTATAAAAAAATATTTATGTCACTTTCTAAATCCGACAATAATTCCGTAGCGGGGTCCACCAATGGTTGTGTCATCGTACATGTATTCCTTGATAAAATAAATATTCCCTGTGACGAACAAGATTTTGTAATCTAATATGAATATTTATTGAATTAAATAAATATTTTTCAATGATTTAATTATTGGATTAAATAATTAATTGTGGAATTTGTGGTAGATTATTTTAATTATATGTGATATATTGATTAAATTAATGTGGACAATTTTATTATTCAAAGTATATATTAAATTGAGATTATTGGATTAAATGAACTATTTAATAAGAATAATGTTATTTTAATTAATTTAATAATTAATTAGAGATTTAATAATTTGACATAATTAATAAATGAGAAATTTAATTATGTGACTATGTGAATTAATGAGAAATTATTATATTTTATTTAAATTAAATAATATATTTTATTAATTGTTTAAGTAGGTGTGACATTATTAAAACGAAGAAAACAAACTTTGAACGGACAGATTCGGTGTTATAACAAACTGTAATGTCAATTTTTATGTTTTATCTTCAAAACATTCAAAAATACTAAGAATAGTGAAATTACATGATTTGATTCAAGTAATTATATGTTTTAACTTGTTAAAATCGTGCTAGAAAGGGTGGGTAATGATTATATGTGTATTATAATGTCTGGGTATGCTTAAATTCATGTGTGAATAATGTAATTTGATGTAATTGGTCATGATCTGTGTTCCTCGCGAAACTCAGAATCAGGAACTGGTATGTCGTGACGCAGCGGTAACCCCATGCCTTAAGGTCCGCGCCGAAGCACCCCAGTCCAAGCTGCAGCGCCATCCGCACTGCAACGCTAGGGTTAGCCTGTTGGGTGGCGCTACAGCGCCACTATGCAGTGTGTCCAAGAATGGGAATTTTAATTCTTTTATTTCAGGGAATGTAATACTAACCTAATCTAATAAACATAAAAATGTGTTAGACATATAATGAAATGTTAAAATATATTCTTAACATCTCAGCGAGGTACGTATATGCTTAGTTAAATTATTGAACGCATAGTTAGCTAGTCATTCGTGAAATCTAATATTATGTGAAAACAAGTGTTGTAATTTGATTAGTATAATTATAATCAGAGTTTAGACAAAATAGAATGAACTTGGGATGCTAGTTACGTTATAATTGACTGGTATTGTGAATATACATGGTATGTAGGATTAAATCGAGGAACGTGTATAATTAATGTATAACCTACGCACGAATCAAGTTTCCTAACCCTACTTGTTATCGTTATGCAAGTTTCCTAACCCTACTTGTTACCGTTATACATGTTTTTGAACCATACCTCTTACAATGAGCAAGTTCTAGATTTATATTCTATATCGAGCAAGTTCTTGTTATTTATTGATCAAGTTCAAGATGCCATATTAAAGGTTATCAATCTTTTTAAAGAATGATTCGTGTTATTTAATACTTATTCCATTGTATACCTCTTGAGTTTATTATTTAAATTGAATATCATTTATTGTTGAACCTTGTAAGAGTAGCGAACCCTTATTGATTTGACTAGTCCATAGTTGATGAACGTTCTAAATTTTAGAACCCTTGTTAAGTTTATCTAAACCAAACTTCCTTTGGTGTGGACTATAATGTCAAACTGGGATGAACAACCCTGTTATAGGGGATTACTTATGCTTTTGCGTTAAGATAGTGTGCACAGTATGGTACTAAGGGCTGATCCCCCTAAGTATGAGTAGAAGAGTCCATAGTCTTATGACTGTTAAAGGCTTCAAGGACAACACTTGACAACCTAGGATATAGTTCAAGGTCTTATAACCCTCAGAAGTATTTTGATTCTTGTTATTCATTCTTGATTCAAAATTTGAGTTTGTTATTTCAGAAGTCTTTGATTCACTCACATGTTATTATATTATTATTATATTATTATACTTGTGGACAATCGTGCTCACTCTTGCGTAATAATAACATTGCAGTTAAGAACGAAATGTCCGACGAGCCTTCTACTAGCAAAAGCAAGGGAAAGATTAACAAGTGCTGAAGACTTGTTATTTATTTGTTAGGTTATGTTTCAGACTTATGTTTAAATTGTGTAAGACTTAATATTTGTTTATGTTTTCACATTTGAGATTTAAGGTTAGTATGACATGGAATTGATGTATTTATTTTCAGATGTTGTAACTCCATAAGGAGAGGATTTATTTCTATCTATTTAATGGTTTCATTTATTATGGGTAGATAGGCATATGATGTTTGTACAGTGAGCACCAAATCACGTGGGAATTGAAGTACCCAGATTTGGGGGTGTCACGTTCCCCGACCAAACGAATATTTTATAACAACTTGATTAATTTGCAAAATTTATAAATATTACCCACATCTATAACATTATATCAAATCCACACCTTATTACTCAAAATGATATTTAGAGAAAATTAAACTTTATTCATAAAAGTTGGGGTCTTACAAGTAATACATGTCCATATATAGTATTCAAAGTATAAATAAGCATGCTAATGATAAAGATCATAGATTGGAGATGTGTTTATAAACTTTCGAATGTTAAGTCAAAAAAGGGTTACGAACTATGTTATTTGATTTCACGGTGTCTTATAAACTTGTTTTGTGCTATGAGTATGTTAAGTATGTGATGAAGTATGTATATATTATACAACTAAGTTTGACATTTATGTATGCGTTTAAACTTACATATCATAGATAAGTATGTCAACATCGGGATTTTTATTTGTCCCTTTTCTATACTTGTCTTTTGGTGTTCCCATGTTAGGTGATATTTGTTTGAAAAAACAAGTTGTGAAAAGGTAAGACATGTATATGTCTACGAGCGGACTGTAAGAGTCGTCAGTTTGTTTTTTAAATGGTTGTACCAACACAAATGAGACAAGATTTGCACATTGACAAAGTGATGTGACACTATTTAACGGGTCTGTGAAACCGAGATTCGTTAGGGTCCAGGGACTTGGTTATGTGGAGGGAAGGTGTTAGGCACCCTCCGACATCCGTGTTGCCACGGTGACCGCAACTTTTCTATTAAACAGTTATATGAATATGTTTGTGTGTGGATCAACGTGCAATTATTTGGAAGCAGTGTTATTCCTCGTTCACACTTATATAAAAAGGGTTTGAATTTTGTATAAAATTTAGTTTTAACAAGATATAGGAGTGATGTTTTGTAAAAAGTGGTTTTTCCAACCCTTGTGCTCAATAGTAATGGAGGCCTTTGATACTTCCATTTTATTATGTTTTCAGCTTGATTGCTTTATTTTTCAAGATGCGAAGCATCTTTGAGAAAATAATATACATAGCAGTTCTGAACTCCTTGTGGGCATGAGAACTATCTAAGGAGATTCGAACAACGCAAAAAATTTACAAGCCGTCTACAGCTGAAAATGTCCATCACGAGAACCGAATCTACATTCAGTAGACTGAATCTATAATCACATGATTCCTAGGCTCACATGATGTAGCAATTTGTATGAAAGTTGTAAACAGTTATATGTAGACACTTGAAATTTTCTGCACACCTATCACTAACATTGCAGGAGGGCAGATTCGTCTTTCAGAAATAATCATGGAAGATAATGCACTTCAAATACCATAAATTCGACCTAAGAGGACAGTTCTATCTCGAAGATAACCCCGAGATGATCAGTTGTATTCCCGGAAACAACATCGGGAATAACAGTGATAACCTTGGAGAAAACCCCATGGAGTGCAGTTGCAGTTTCGCATATAACCCCAGAAATGCTTGTTTCAAATGCATGTAGTCAGCTTCAACCTCAAGACTAACACTGAGGCACTCAGTATAAGACCCAGAGATAACATCGAGAAGTCATGCACACCTCAGAGATAACCCTGAGGACATTCAGTACTTGCAGTAGTCGAATCTCAAAGATAACCTTGAGCAACGTCTGCTTTATCAGCCCAAACCGGAGATAACCCTAGTGAAGGGTAAAATAATCATTTTTCCACCTCGACCCTACATTGCGCCATCTCAACATCTCATGCAAATATTTTTACACAGCAATGTCCCACAAGATCCAAGGAGGTCCAATCCCGAGTGACTACTACGCAGGGCAGCACATCGGATAGAATTTGAAGCTTGAAGACCAAGGGCAAGGTCCCATCTTCCTGACTTCGTACAACCTCTAATCCCATTTCATTGCGTAGCTCTCAACAACGACGGTCAGAAATAGGTCTTATACACCTCAATTGGATGCCCATGTTATAGTTATGAAAGTTCGAGTAGACATCACAGTGCACGCGAACACGTACTTCGAGACGACGGGACCCGCAGAGCCCGGGGCTCCCCGGGCAATAGCAGGTACATCTGCGGCTAGATGCAGGTACACCTGCGGCTCCCCCCTCTATAAATAAAGGGCTTGGGGTGGCCATTTATAAAGAAAAAAAGGCGAGGAAGCCCTGTCCAATTTTCTCTGGATTTTACATCCAGTACGTTTACTGCTTTAATATATATATACTTATATATATTAACTATTGTCGAACTTTTTTTGATGAGCCTGGATTTTACATCCGGTGTGTTTACTGCTTATATATATATATATATATATATATATATATATATATATATATATATATATATATACTTTTCGTCCCGCCTGGAGTTTACTTCGTGGCGATTGATTTCTTTTATAGCTTTATTTATATTTTTGATCCCCCATGGAGGTGCTTCGTGGTGGTTGATCATGTCTCTATATATATTTACCACTTTTATATATTTACATTTCCGATCCCCCGTGGAGGTGCTTCATGGTGGTTGATCATGTCTATATATATATATATATATATATATATATATATATATAGCTTTTATATATATAACTGCTTATTGCTTTCATATAATTTGTGGCATCATGTGAGCCTAGGATTCATGTGATCACAGATTCAGACTACTGAATCTAGATTCGGTTCCCGTAATGGATATTTTTAGCTATAAGCAGCTTGTAAATTTATTCACGGTGTTTGGATTTCCTCAAATGGTTTTCATGCCCACGAGGAGTTCAACACTGCTTTGTACATTTTTTTCTCGAAGATGATTCGCATCTCAAAAATAAAAGTAATCCAGCAGAGTATTTAATAAAAATTGAAATATCCAAAGACCTCAATTCCTATTGAGCATAAGGGTTTGAAAAACCACTTTTACAAAATATCATTGTTATATCTTCTTTAAAACTGAATTTCTACATAAATTCAGACCCCGTGTATATAGGTGCGAACGAGGACTCACACTACTTCCATATAACTACACATTGACCCACACACACACATTCATATAACAATTTCTTAAAAAGTGGCTGTCACCGTGGTAACACGGATGTCGGAGGGTGCCTAACACCTTCCCTCCGCATAATCAAGCCCCCGTACCGTAATGAATCTCGGTTTCACAGACCCGTTTATCAGTGTTACATCACTGGATCAATGTGTAAACCTTTTCTCGGTTGTGTTGGTACAACCATATAAAAAATCAACTAGCGACTCTTACAGTCCATTCGTCGACATATACATGTCGGACCTTTTCACAACTTATTTTTTCAAACAAATCTCACCTAATATGAGAACACCAAAGAACAAAAACAGAAAATGGACAAACAAAAATCCCGAGGTTAAGAGGTGGTGACTCAGCTGGGGACACCAGTAAGAGGGCTTAAGCCACTATTACAATCTTTTCAAAACTATTATATGCTTGTGTGTGGATGTTACATTTACATTTATGATGAATGTGTACGAATGCATATCTTTATTGCACTTAATGCTTTAAACTATATCTACTTGTGATATTAGTGCTTCAGACATGTCATCATTTTCATAAATGGTGAGACACGTTGTATATAAATGTATGTTGTGTGGTTCCTCCACCAGGAGGCTATCCTGTCGGTGTTTGATTACTGGACTCGTAGGGAGACTAATTCAAACGAGGTTTTGGAAAGGCACCACCCAGATTTGCTATAGTTAAAAGATCGAATTAACTCCCCGTTAAGTAGATTGCGATGATCTGGGAACCTTAATGCCAAAAAGCCATGAGTGTAAACCTAAGATAGGTCAGCCTCTGATAAACCAAACACGGTGAAAAGTCTCTTCATACTTTCTATTTTTCAATTACTTGTAAAAACATTTACTTGTAATGTTATTCCATGTCAATCTCATTGTAATGGGAAATATGAAGAAATATATGTACATGAATATTTGAATTTACATGTTATACAATATTACAAACAGCTAATATCCGTTTTGAAGGATAATATTCCTAAAATGGATACATCACATAGCATTTAAACATTTACACATTCCTTAAGACTAAACTATGCAAGTCTTTTGTAAGGAAACAATCATACCTATTACCCGTTCAAATTTAAAAAAGGCCACGAGCCTACAGTCAATCATGTCTTCATCTGACCAATCTAATCCTGTTTCCCGTGAATAATTCGATACAATAAGTAAAAAGATTACAGATTTGGCTTTTCAACTTAAACAACTACATCAGTCTACTCAGAGCCCAAAAATTCCAACACATACAGAATCCTCCACACAAGGAGGAACCAAAGGTTCGAATAAAACAAATTTGGAACTTAAGTTGATTACAACAGACAAAAACCCTGAAAACACCCATCTCAAAGGAGATTTAGACACCAGTGACATCAGGAAAAAAGTCCTTCAAATGGAAGAAACCCTTCGTTCTATCAAAGGAATTGGAGCACACGGGAGTGTCTCATATGATGACCTTTGTATATTCCCTGGGGTTCATTATCCAAAAAAGTTTAAAACTCCTAACTTCAAAAAGTATGATGGGTTAGGAGATCCTTACACACATTTGAAGGTGTTCATTGGAGAACTTGGATCTTATTCAAAGGACGAGAAGCTCAGAATGCAACTGTTCCAAAAGAGTCTGACTAGAGAAGCCCATTCGTGGTATACTTGATTAGATAACTCAAAGATCCATAGGTGGAAAGAGCTAGCTCATGCCTTCCTCACTCAATACAGCTTCCAGTCCTAGATGGCTACTGACCAATACTTGATTACCAAGGTCAAGAAATAATCCAATGAGTCTTTCAGAGAGTATGCTCAAAGGTGGAGGCGCCTTGCTGCTCAAGTTATTCCTTCTATGACAGAGTCAGAAATGGTTATGTCCTTCATAGACATACAAGAAGCTATTTTCTATGAGAGAGTCTTAGCTAGAATTGGTAAACCATTCTATAAAATGATTAAACAATGGGAGATGGCTCAGATGGGACTGAAGTGAGGAAAAATTCAAGACCTAGCTGCCCTTAAAGCTGTTACTGAGCACATCCAGTCCAGAACTTATGGAAACAACCCCATGAGGGTCCATAAAAAGAAAGAGGAAGATGTTTCCTTGATATTACAAGGTCAGAAAGGCAATCAGAATATGCCTATTCAGAGGAGAAACTACTCCCCTTTTCAAGCTCAGCCTTTAAACCCTCCATTGTCTAAAGGTGGAGAAGTAAAACGCACTCGAACGTTCACTCCCTTAGGGAATTCGCTCGAGAATATTCTTACTCTTCTGACGATTCAGAAGAAAATCACACATTTTCTTCCACCAGCAAACCCAAATGGGAAGGGTTTCAATGCTACTCGAAAGTGTGCTTATTATGCCAAGGCACCTGGACATGATACTCAGGATTATTGGAACTTATAACACAAGATCCATGATTTAATAGACAAAGGTGAGATTGTGGTCACCAAGCCAGATCAACCTCACATACAAGATAACCCTCTTCCTCAACACAAAGAGGAAGACGTCAATATGATTACTTGGAGCAGTGGACAGAGTTCTAATTTTAATGGTGAATCATCCCAGACCATCAAAGACGGTGTTGACAAATGGGATTATGCAAAGTTCCAGTTTTTGATGGAACGAAAGATGAAAGCTTTTTGTAAGAAAATTGATCAAATGGCATAACTGGTGATCCATCAGTGTAAGACCCCGAAAATTTTTAAATAAAAAGGAATTTCCTTTATTTATTATTTTAAAATAGTAAGGGTTGATTTGATTAATGTGTAAAGTTATGGGTAAAATGTGCAATTATTTCGAATAAACAGGTGGTTATAAAATATTCATTGTTGTCAGGGAATATTCGTTTGGGCGTGGAATATTCTTGCTGTCGGGGAATATTCGTACGACGGCGCAGTCATTTTTGGGCCCCATAACGGAAAGCGATTGAATGAAGAAAACGACAAGTATAAGTTGTTTATAAAAAACGGCGTAGTTGTTACCGTTAATACTGTTGGAATACCCGGTGGTTAAAACACAGTAATACGCGTTGTGCACAGTAGCACACGGTATTGCACCAATTATTGATTCTTACGTAAGAAGGAACTACTCAATAATTGTTACAGTAATTACTGTTCAGTATTTTATGTTATTGATTCAATAATTGCTGCATTGATATTTTATATTACTGTTGTTTCAATAATTGTCACTACACAATATTTTTCATTATCGAAGCAATAATTCATATTATCTGAATAATATTATTTGATAACATTATTGGCAATGTCTAGAAAATTCTGTCTAAGGAGAGGTTTGGTCACCTAATTGCGCGCCAGTAAGGAGAAATTCTTATTGAAAAGCCCCCTCTTTCCTGGGAATGGCCTGGTTGCCAGTATTGTGATTCTATAATATTATTTGTGAATAATTAATTATTGATTCATATGATGAGAAAAATACTGATTTTATGTGGATATAGATGGAGAAATTTTTAATGTGACAATTGTTGAAAATTAATATTTTATCTTTTTCTGATAAAATAATTCATTTAAATATGTTATTATATTTTTAATATTATAATAATGGTGATATTTTTACAATGAATGTGGGATATATGAGTTTATGAGGAGAAAGAGTGTTAGCACGGGTTCTTGGAAGAGCATTTGTCGTGACCGGTCAAAATACGAGGAACCCGAACGAAGTTAGCACGGGTTAGTTAATTATAATTCTTGCGAAGTTTATACCTTACTAGGTACCGGTTCTACCCATTCTTTTATCTCTCTTGCTTGCGTTCAACGTTTGAACTTGACTCCGGAGAAATTAGACTTTGACCTATCTATGTAGACTCTGTTAGGAGAAACTTTCATTACATCCGTTGTTTAGAAATCTTGCTTGATTCAAGTTCGCACTATCACATTACCTGTTAACCTTATTTTTATAGAGATATTTGCTTTTGATGTGATTTTAAGGTTAACTACTCATCATGCCAAAATTAATTGCTTTTGTAAGGTTGTTAGTTTTCATATTCCTAAGCAACCTGATATTCGAACTCAAGCAATCAAACCATTGAAGTCAAACATTTTTATATCAAGCCATGAAGTCATTCGTTTATTGAAAAATGGATGTCATGTTTTCTTAGCCCATGTCATGGACTTGAACAAAAGTACATCAGATTTGAATGATATTTTTGTTGTTAGTAAATTTCCTGATGTATTTCCTGAAGAATTTTTTGCCTTACTCCCAAAGCCTGATATTAAATTTTGTATCAACTTTGAACCTGGTACAAAACTCATTTCTAAAATCTCATATCGAATGGCTCTTATTGAACTTAAGGAGTTAAAAATTCAACTATAGAATTTGGCACCCGAGCCTTTATCTTGTGACTTCCTTTGTGGAATGCACCGAAGCCAAACTCTTCGTAGGGGACACAATATTCGTGCGATAGTAAACTGATAGGTGTCATTGTAACGTGCTATCCAAGGTTGGGATATGAGTCACAATTGAGAACAACCTAAGTTGGTAATCGAAATACGTAGCTTTCTAGGCTTAGTTGATTATTATCGGAGATTCGTTGAAGGATATTCTCGAATCGCTACTCCATAAACGCAGCTGACTCGTAGAGATACAAAATTCAAATGGAGCAAGGAATGTGGGAAGAGCTTCGAAGAACTCAAGAGGAGACTCATTTCGGCACATGTTCTGACCATACCGTCTTAGAAAAGCGAACGTGGTAGCTGACGTGTTGAGTAGAAGATCGTATACAAGTACGAGTACGATATTGTCAAAGACTCATTTCGTATAATTTATAAATAATAGAGATGGAGATGAAAACTCTAGGTATCCACGTGATGATATATGAGTATAATCGACTTTAATCGATAAAGTTAAAACTGTTCAAGCTACACACTGGAGCTGATGAATTTGAAGAAGGAGGTGCAAGAAGTTGTTATTTCAAAAGCGAGAATTGGTGAGGTGAGGAAAGCTCAAACCTTCGATTTATTAATCCATTTGAAATTCTCGATCGAATAGAAACTGTGGCCTATAGACTCGTTTTACCGCAAGTATGACGCGTGTTCATAACTTTTTTTACGTATCGATGTTACGTAAATATGTGGACGACCCGAACCACGTCATTGAGTTAGAAACGGACAAGATAGCCGAAGACTTAACGTACGAGGAGGTACCTGTCAAGATATTGGATAGGAAAGGAGCATGTCCTACGCACGAAGGTCATACCACAAGTTAAAGTTTTGTGGAAGAATCATGCTATAGAGGAAATGACCTTGGAGTTGGAAACGGAAATGAAAGCGAGGTATCCTCATCTTTTTGAAACATCAGTTACGTACGTCAATTTCGAGGACGAAATTTCATAAGGAGGGGAGGTTGTAAGACCCCGAAAATTTTTAAATAAAAAGGAATTTCTTTTATTTATTATTTTAAAATAGTAAGGGTTGATTTGATTAATGTGGAAAGTTATGGGTAAAATGTGCAAATATTTCGAATAAACAGGTGGTTATAAAATATTCATTGTTGTCAGGGAATATTCGTTTGGTCGTGGAATATTCTTGCTGTCGGGAAATATTCGTACGACGACGCAGTCTTTTGTGGGCCTAATAACGGAAAGCGATTGGATGAAGAAAATGACAAGTATAAGTTGTTTATAAAAAACGGCGTAGTTGTTACCGTTAATACTGTTAGAATACCCGGTGGTTAAAACACAGTAATACGCGTTGTGCACAGTAGCACACGGTATTGCACCAATTATTGATTCTTACGCAAGAAGGCACTACTCAATAATTGTTACAGTAATTACTGTTCAGTATTTGATGTTATTGATTCAATAATTGCTGCATTGATATTTTATATTACTGTTGTTTTAATAATTGTCACTACACAGTATTTTTCATTATCGAAGCAATAATTCATATTATCTGAATAATATTATTTGATAACATTATTGGCAATGTCTAGAAAGTTCTGTCTAAGGAGAGGTTTGGTCACCTAATTGCGCGCCAGTAAGGAGAAATTCTTATTGGAAAGCCCCCTCTTTCCTGGGAACGGCCTGGTTGCCAGTATTGTGATTCTGTAATATTATTTGTGAATAATTAATTATTGATTCATATGATGAGGAAAATACTGATTTTATGTGGATATAGATGGAGAAATTTTTAATGTGACAATTGTTGAAAATTAATATTTTATCTTTTTCTGATAAAATAATTCATTTAAATATATTATTATATTTTTAATAATATAATAATGGTGATATTTTTACAATGAATGTGGGATATATGAGTTTATGAGGAGAAAGAGTATTTTTGTTGCAATAAACATTAAAAACATATTTTGTATGTCGGTAGACCTATTTCTTGACTGAAAATTTGATTATAGCCTGTAAAATCGCCCGTTTGTGAATTTTGGTCAATTTCTGTTTGGAATTTGGAAAAATTTTCTTCTGCAAAGATGTAGAGAATTGAATTTGCTATAAAAACACGCAAGATTTGAATTTTCGGACAAAAGGGCTATTTATTGTGAATTATTGAAGTTCCGAAGCTTCGAAATAATTGATTTTTGGAAGTTTAAAATAATTTAAATTACAAAAACGTTTTTTAGGTGTTGAGAGCCTCATGGAACACATGCTAGGTGACTTATTTCAGATTCTAGGTTGGCGTAGGAAGTTGTAGAAATAATAATAATAATATAATAAATTTTCTGCTTTGGTGTTCTGAGCAATTTTCTATAAATAGGGTGCTTAGGTTAGAATTGAAAATCACACCAAAAACTGAAGTTTTCTCTCTCTATATTATCGAGCGTGTTCTTGTGAGTATTTTGAGTATACTTTGAGTATTGCTATACGGTGCAAGTTCAAGTCATAGCCTATATCCGGTGTTTCAAATAGAAGTACTGTCTTTCGAGGTAAGGGATGTTATTTTCTTCTCAAATGATATTATTTCTTCAATATCATTATGCTAAAATATTAGTTGGAACTTTTTATCAAATTTGGAACTTTTTCATGTTGGGGTTACTATTCACGAGTTACTATTCATGAGTTATTATTCATGAGTTACTATTCACAAGTACTATTCACAAAGCGTGATGATGTTTTTTTGTGAAATTTCTATCTTTTGGTGTCGGAGTTACTATTCACGTATACAACACTATTCACGTATACGGCACTATTCACGAATACGACATTATTCACCAAAAAATAAAATTTCTTCTTTTTGTCCAAAATATCTATTCCGGATACTAGCTTTGATTGGATCTATGTTTTGATCATTCTTGAATTTTACTTCAGTATGATTATTTATGAAGTATTTTTGAACTCGGATTGTTTAAAGTACGAATCCTTAATACTTGTTATTTTGTTTCACTGGATTCATTTTCTTTAAAATATTTTTCATCATCCTCAGTCCTAAATGATGGTGTTACTGAATATCTTTGGCCTGTAGTGCAAAGATGGTTGATTTTATTATGAATATCTTTGGCTCGTAGTGCAAAGATGTACAGGTGTTGAGATGAACATGAACAATTGATTAATATCTTTGGCCCGTAGTGCAAAGATGAACAGGTGTTGAGATGAACATGACCGACTGATGAATATCTTTGCCCTGTAGTGCAGAGATGAATATTTGATTTGATTTGAGATATATATTGATTGATGTTACAGGGATAAAATATTGATGATGGACTTTTAAATTCATAGATGTTAGTAGATTTCATTCTCTACTCAACTCCTCTAATGAATTATTATTTCCGCTGCAGTTGTTGATCTAAAACTTGTTGTCTATTGTATTCTATCAGATTTTTCCCTGTTGAAGACTACGGATAATTTTTTGTACATTATCTTAGTCATAATATTCTTTACTGGGCTAGTTGAGCTCACCCTTTTTCTTGTTGTTCTACTTTTCTTCTCAGGAGACGAGAATGTAGCGAGTACGAGTCGGGGGAGGTAATGATGGTTCTAGAGAGAGTTGTTTAGTAGTCCTCACCATTTTTGTAAAATAATGTATCAATAATTATGATGGGGATTTATTTGTATGTGGATATTGTCTAGATGGCAATATCTGTATTTAAACTCACAGTTTGTATGATGTAATGTAGTAATAAAGTTGTAATTATTTCTGTACCATGTATTTGGCGACTCAGAATGGGTTGGATGGAATGGACCTATTTTGGGGGCGTCACAATCAGTATCAAGTCACACGCCAATTAATCAGCCAGGAGCATGCCAGTCTACTCCCTTTTGTTATGAATATTCCATCATCGCCTTAAAAAAATGAAACACTGGAGGACAAAGTTACGAAGAGAGCAAGTGCCAAAGCCCGTCTGGATTTTTCCAATATAAGGGAATTTATATACCTGAGTCAACCTATGGAGGAGATATTTCAGATGTTGGTCAATGAAGGAAGGATCACCTCCCTTCTACCTCTAATTAATCCTCATTCAGGATAGTTCAATTCTGATGGAGTATGTCATTATCACTCCCATTTTCGCGGTCACATCACGGAAGAATGCTGGGCACTCTGCCACCTTATTAAGAATCTAATTGACAGCGATGTCCTATAATTGGCAGACAATGATATTATGCTATTTGAGAGTGATAATACATATCCTACTAAGTGGAAGGGATTGGTAGCAGTTATATCCGTTGAGGCTGATGGGACTATTAAACCATTCACAATACAAGCAATTCAACTTAAAAGAGTTGACAATCCTTTAAAAATGGTTGCACCAGAGCCAATTATCTTACCATTCAGACCACAATATCTTGTTATCAGCTTACAAAATGTCCCATGGAATTATGGAAAAGCTGAAGGATCCACCTCTCATACAACTGATGCAGTGTTGAAGGAGAATCCATTGTATCTTCCTTAACGGGTGATGAAGCCTACCATCAAATAAAAGTGGAAAATTCCCATGGAGAAAATTGAAAAATTCCTCCATACTATGGGCCATAATGAAGCCAAGTTGGTTTTAAGATTAACAGAAGCTCCACATTAAATGTCAATACTGGACTTGGTTTTCTCTTCCGAGGATCGCATGAAGATCGTACTGAAGGTTTTGGATGAAGCCTACTTACCGAAATCAGTGGATGTGGAAAAATTTCAACATTTGGTTGATTAAATTTTTAACAACAATGTGATATCTTTCACTGATGATGACATACCGCCCGAAGGGACCGGCCATTGCAAGCCGTTGCACATTACAGTTTTGTCCTCTGGATACATGCTAGCTGGAGTCTTGATAGATGGAAGTTCGTCTCTAAATAACTGTCATTATGCTACTTTAGTGAAGATGAACATCGATCTCAAATGGATCCAAAGCAGCCATACGATTATTAAAGCTTTTGACGGATCCCGCCAAAATTCATTCAAAGAGATTGAACTGCCGATTGAGATTGGTCCACATAGATTCTGCTTATCTTTTCACGTGCTCAAGATATAGTCAGGATACAACCTGCTACTGGCAAGACCGTGGATTAATATGGCTGGGGCCATCCCCTCCACTTTTCATCAGCAACTTAAATACATCATTAAAGATAGCATAGTCATGGTTAACGTTGAACCGGAATGTCTTGAACAGGGTGACATACCACTCACCAGCTTTAATTCAAAAGTTGAACCGGTTATTTTTTATACCTTGGAAGTAATTAACACTCACTACCATTCCATTGGGATGCCATTTCCCGTACCCATGATTTCTGTCGATGTCATGGCAGCTACTCAAGAAATGATGTCATTGGGTCATCAGCCTAGATAAGGGCTGGGCAAAAATCATCAGGGCATTAAGCATCTGATTCAAATGTCTAGTCAAACCGGGACAGCCAGACTAGGCTATTCTTCCAGTTCCAGTTACATGAATCCTCATAAGCACAAGTAGATTCCTCCAGCTTCAGCCACACGATGATTATCTTCACCTGTAAATCCTAAGCCCGCACAGTCTCCGGTAAAGGTGCCAGCCAACGTAATGGCTATGTTATTTCCTAAGTTGATACGGGTCAAGGGGAAAGAGGTCCTAGCTCCTGATCCCAAAGTGGAAGAAGTGGAACGAAGGTGTAAGCATGACATTGCCAGGATGACGTCCAACATACACATCATTTTCCATGATGAGCATACAAATAGATACACCCCAAACGATGATTGTCCAGACGTATTGGTCATCATTCAGGAGAAGGAGGATGACTACAGCCCCTCCATCACTGCAGTCCATCAGGACTTCACCTTTGACAATTGGAGCAGCACTAATTTCATTGGTCGATAAGGGTAAAACGGGCAAAAACTCCTTCATCCCTGTAGATATCATTAACTACTTATAATTTTGTACAATATTAGCAATTATTTTGGCCAATTTTTAAGATACTATTATATTTTGCACCCCAAACTTTTGTTATCGCCTTAGCCAGTCACTTTTGACCAATTAAGTGAAGAAAGTGTGCGTTTTGTTACGTATAATGAAGTTTGGGGTGTACTTAGACACCTTTTTCGATTTGGGGTGCAAAAGTCAACACTGGTGTAAAATTTCGGGTGTAAATTGTCTTTTAGTCAAAAAAAAATTTATTTTACAATTTTGTTTTTAAAAATTTTGTTTTTAAAAAAAAAATAAAAAATATTAAATATTAATTCCAAATATTTATTTTAAAATTATTTTATTTTTTTTAAAATTAATTATTTTTGCCAATTTTTAAGACTAAAAGAGAATTTGCACCCCAAATTTGTGTTACAGCCTTAGCCGGTCACTTTTGACCGGTTAAGTGAAGAAAGTGTGCATTTTGTTATGTATAATGAAGTTTTGGGTGTAATTAGACACTTTTTTTGGTTTGGGGTGCAAAATTCAACAAGTGTGTAAAGTTTGGGGTGAAAATTGTCTTTTAGTCTTTATATATATATAAAAGTAGTAAACACTCCGGATGTAAATCCAGGTTCATCGAACAAACTTCGACAACAGTTAATATATATATATATATATATATATATATATATATATATATATATATATATATACAAAAAGAAATAAAATCCACAAACCGAAGTCCGAGCATACACACACAACACGACTCTCAACGTGCAGAACTGTGTGTTCACAGTAGTGGAGAAAGGCTTTAGAAAGTGTAAGAAGGATTACAGTGGACTTCCAAATAAGACTTCAATAACTTTAAATGGATGAACACTTGGCTCCCGCCGGTAAAAATATAACAATATAAAAGCTCACAAGTGTTTAAAATGAGAAAGCATTCAGTTTATAGTGTGTACAAAGCAAATTGGACAAGGCTTCCTCGCCTTTTCTCTATGCAAAATGGCTGCCCCAAGCCCTTTATATATAGAGGGGGGAGCCGCAGCTGTACCTGCGGCAGCCGTAAATGCACCTGCAGCTGCCCGAGGTGCCCCGGGTTCAGCAGGTCCCGCCGTCTCAAAGTATGTGCACGCGTGCAACATGTTGTCTACTTGAACTTTAAGAACTTCAATCCGGGCATCTGATCGAGATGTATAAGACCTTTTACGGTATTATATTATTGAGAGCTACACAATGACATGAGATTAGAGTTTGTATGAAGTCAGGAAGATGTGACCATGCCCTTGGTCTTCAAGCTTCAAATTCTATTTGGTGTAATGTCTTGTGTAATAGTCACTCGGGATTGGAGCTCTTTAGTTCTTGTAGGACATTTCTATTAGTATGTGTGTTTAGATATTTGTTGAGATGAAACAATGGGATTGGGATGGCAAAATGATGATTCTGCCCCTCACCTGGGTTATCTCTGGTTTGAGCTATTTTTAGTGGTCGTTGCTCAGGGTTATCTTAAAGATTGGACTGCTGCAGGTATTGACCATCCTCAGGGTTGACTCTGAGGTGTGCTTGACTTCCAAAGGTTATCTCAGGGCTTGGGGAATGATTGCCTAATGGTTATCGCCGAGTGTTGAAGATGTTTGAATGGGTTTGAAACAAGCATTTTCGGGGTTATCTCTGGAACTGCAACTGCATGCCTCGGGGTTGTCTCCGAGGTTGATACTATCTCTCCCGGTGTTTTTTCCTGGAATGAGGCTGAGTATCTCGGGATTATCTTTGAGATGAAACGGTTTTCTGCGGTGTTATTTCCAGAATTTGACCTGCATTCCTCGGGGTTATCTCCGAAGTTGAAACTAAAACTCCCGGTGTTGTTTCTGAAACTGTGCTGGATTTCTCGGGGTTATCTATAAGATGGTAATAACTAAATATCCTAGGGTTGTCTCTGGGATTGAACTGAGCTATCTTCCAGTGTTATCTCCGAAGGATGATTCTGCCATCCTACAATGTTAGTAACAGGTATGCAGAAAATTTTGAGTGTCTACAGATTCCCCTCTTTATCATATTCAGGCAATGCAATGGCATGGATAGGATAAAGAATACTAGACATTTGAAATGTAACAAGATAATCATGATGCAATGTACAGCAGCATGATGCAAATGTATGTAATTTGTTGGATTATTCTCCAATATGGTGGTATGATTGCCGGCTCCCCTTGACTTCTACTGGGAACAAGGTTATTCATGACCACTCTGATAAATTGTTTGGACATATGATCCCAAGCTACCATGAAATTCCAGTATGTTGACGTTGGGATTATCACTAAAGCCCTTAATCCTCGGTACAGACTTTCACTAAAGACGTATCGTTCATATACGAAAGATTCTGTGGGGATGTGTTTTGTCTGTTGAGGATGTGTATAACATATTCCATCATCGGTGCTCCCCGATGAGGATTCTCTGTTGGAGTTATTGCCAACAGTCTGTGTTGTCAGGATTGCCTGACCCTCGCTGAAATGTGCATCAACGGATAAAATCCATGCTAGGGATAATGCAAAGGTTGCTTGACCTTTGTTGACGTGTGCATCAATGGATGAAATAATATGAAGGCTTCCGATGCTCTGAAGGGTTTACTTGCCATAAGCTGATGTAACGTCAAGGTTTCTTGACCTTCATTGACATGTACATCAACGGATGAAAATGCGTGACACCCCCGCCGGGGATCTGTATTTTGACAGATGAAAATGCGTGACACCCCCGCTGGGAATATGTACTTTGACATATGAAAATGCGTGATACCCTCGCTGGGGATATGTATTTCGACATATGTAAATTCGTGATACCCCCGCCGGGGATATGTACTTCGCAATATGAAAATACGTGATACCCCCGCCGGGGATATGTACTTCGATATATAAAAATTTGTGATAACCATGTCAGTGATATGTACTTCGATATATGAAAATGCGTGATACCCCCCTGCTAGGGATATGTACTTCAACATATGAAAATGCGTGATACCCTCGTCGGGGATATGTACTTTTGGAGTTGCAACCCGAAACTTAAGGCATCGGACCCTTGTGAGGTATTGCCAAGTGTGATTTGCAACCGTTGAGATTATCAGTATAGTATGCCATGTGTTTGTGCGAATACCAATGAATGATATGAAAATCCACAGTTTGCACCGAAAAAAAGGATTTCAGGCTACTCTGCTCAATAACGTAGCATTATTATCCCTGATTCGACCTTTTCAGCTTATGAAAACTCCTTTGCAACTTGAACTGGACTGAGCCGGAGGGGTGGACCCCACCCAGGGGAGCCACAGGTACACCTGCATAAACCACATTGGACTTGCGGCCAACCGTGGATGGCTTTAAAGACTGTAGGTTGCTTTCTCAAGGCATTTTACATTGCGCCACACAGGAAATCCGAGAGCTCTTCTTCATATCTGCTGAGTTCGGGAGTCTTACTGCAAATTCTGTCACAGTACAAGTGTTCTACACTGCCCTGGTAACGTATGCATATCTTTTTTTCCAGTTTCTATCCGTTGGAAAATGACTTATCACATGAAATGCTTTTAAACATATAGTAGTGAATATGCATGCTCAAATGACTTGATAAAAAAATATTCAACATAGTAAATGTTAGTATTAAATCATGTTGAACATAATGATGTCAAAAAATTTGATTATTGAAACAGTCAAATTGGCACCTTTTTCTTCTATTTCTTATCCTCTTTGAGGACAAATGAGCAAAGGTGGTAATGCAAAGTAATCCTGATAATTAGGCTACCCTTATAGATTGATGGCTTTGACATTTTAATGCATATTGTATGTATATGATGTGAGAGCCCCAAATATGGGTCCCAAATCACCGCGGATCAGGTATAATTATTCTACAACTATTGTGGAAGATATAAACATAAATTTCTTATACAATAAAATTTACACACTATTCCCCAAGGTCGAGTAACCTTAACTTATACACAATTCATAAAATATCTAACATATAACATTATTATCATACTATATTATTATAATTTAGCTGTACATATTATCCCAAACTGAACTTGGCTTATCCTTTCTTATACTCGAACGTATTCGCCTTATCCACAATGTTTAACATGATATAACAAGGGTGAGCAATAGTTTTGCCCAACAAGTTTAAGTTCAATAAATTTAGGATATATCATGATTGAAAAAATTGAACAAAAGCTGGCTACAATTCTACAATATAATTGTGAACTAGCATGAACACATTTTACATAGCTGAACGAACATTGAACATGAACATATATATACTTGGACCGAGTGGTAATGAAGGTGATCATCCTTTCATACCTGATGAATACATGCAGTATGCACCGAGTGTGATTTAATAATTCTTAAACATGGCAATCATCAATGATTAACCACAAGTATATTTGAATAAACAACTTAAAGTTGAGTTAAGGAAAACTTACATGTTCTGTTGATTATCGTTACACGTTTTAATAAGCTTTGTCTGAAAACCTAATATTAATAATATTTATTTCTAAGTTAAAATAATATCATCACATTATTTAAATAATCTAAACACATTATCACATAATCATATCAGTTTATAACACACATGAAACCTATCCACAAGTCAAACTTTGACAATCTGAGTCGAGTTTGGTACAATTCTGACATCTCAATTGACAAATCGGACAAAAAAAATCGAGTTTAAGTTCCATTAAACTCTGTCTAAATACTTAACAGTTATCTTAGATAATTATATTATCAGTCAAAATATTATTCATAAGTTCGTAATAATTTTCAGATATTTATTATCATTTATCATGAATTTTAAATCATTAATATCTTATTTATATGAATTAAATACCACATAATTCCATTATCATTAATATTTATTTAATATTAAATATTAATGAAATACATGTCATAATTTTATAATATATTTATAATATATCAAAGTATTTTTAATACCTTAAAATAACATTTACATGATTTTTAAATAATTAAATTCATTATCCGATAATTGCCATTAATAATAAATGTAACGCCCCAGAAAATTGGATTTTTAGGAGAATTACAATTTTATTTAATTATGTGGATTAAATGAATTTAATTGATTATTTTTGGGAGTAAACGAATTGAAGGTCGTTTTATGACCTAGATATGTCGGAACTTCATAGGATTTTGGCTACGTGATAGAATTAAAGTGTTTGAATTTCCAAGACGAAAATAAAAGCTCTCTGAGAAATTTTTTTGAAAAACACTATTCACGCATTTCTGCTCGGGAATTATTTTTGAACTTCCGAGAAATACGTAACGATATTGAATATCTAACAATATTTCAGTTATGGAAAACGCAGTTTTTCGCATGCGGACTTAAAACCTAACGATTAGGAGAAAGTGATTTACGAGAAGAAAATGTAATGAGATTAATGAATTAAGTGATGATCGTATTAATAGGTATGTATTGTACGAGGTAATGAATACTAGTATGATATGAGGTATTATATGAATATGTATGAATGATGATATGTCGTATATGAATAAGCATACAGATTGGAATACGAGATTTATGCGTAGAGTATATGTTATTAGGCTTTAAGCCATTTGTGAATGGACTTGTGGATTATGTGGGATGTACAAGTCCAATATGATTAAATATGAAAGTCCAATAGAATTAATGTGCAAGCCTAAATCTTAAGCTAAGCTAATTAAACCTAAGCCCAAGCTATGATCCATTGGGTAAGTATGAACCATGGGCAAACTATAATGATCCAAAGTATGGAGTAAGTATACTTAATGGGTAAGTAAGTGTGGTAATCAAGTATACTTAATGGTTAAGTAAAAGTGATGGGCAAGCAAAGTATATGGTAGGTGATTAACCAGTAAACTTAATGACCAACTAAACTTAATGGCTAAGTGTTGTGATGGATAAGTAATTAATGTGATAAGCAAGCAAAGTGCTTATAAGTGATGAGCAAGTAGACTTAAGGGCTAAACAATGGATAATTTAAGTGGTGAACAAGCAAATAATTAGGAGGCCATGTTAACTTATTGCGTAAGCTAGGAATAGTAAGGAGGTTGATGGATTAATGACCCTTATGCCCTAACTTTGGCTTTCCTATAAATAGAGAACCTTGTATTTCATTTGTGTTTGTTGTTCATTTCCTCCAACACTTTACAACTTATTGGCTTGAGAGAAAAAGCTAGAAAAGCTAGAAAGTTAGCCTTAGTTAATTCAAGAAGAAAGAAGAAGATTAAAGTTTAGCAAGTGACCATCAAAGGGTAAGCAATCGTGAAACCATGATTCTCTTTCTATTCCATTGTTAGAGAAGTGGGTAGTGGTAGAACTTGTATGCTAAGGAATGATAAGAATGATAAATCAATGGGCTTAAGCCGTGTAAGTCATGAATATGAAATTTAAACCTAAATAAGTTATGAACTCATGAGGAACCTATATGAACTTCTCAAATGTTTTCCTTAATAAGATGGTATGATAATAAGAATCAAGGATGGTGGTTAAAAGATTAAGATCATGATAAGTCATGAGAAATGGAATCATAGTAGTTATACTTTTATAAGTTACACACTCACAAAGAACATGCAAGAACTTATCATGTATTTAAGTTAATCAAATGAGTAGGTTAAGATGTTAGTATGACGGAATGAATCTATTTGAAACGAAGAACAAATCTTAAGTAACGAAGTTTTGCTGGAATTTACACGATTGGACGAAAATTGTCGAATTCGTGAAATTCTCGGAATGGAAGTCGAATTTTGATTTTGATCTTGGAAACATTGGATTTTAATGGAGACAATTATTATTTGGCATTGTAGAGTTGTGGACTCGAAAATGACCAAATTCTGACTTAGAACGAAGAAACGAGCGTTGAACGTTCACGAACGTTTACGTTTTTGTTAAAAATGGACTAATAGGTGAATTTTTAGTTAACGAAATCAAATAGATGAAATTCTTGCATGAACACGTAGAGTATGTAATTTGTGAATCGTAGACTCTTGAATGAGCCAATTCGGACTTATAACGAAGAAGTTACGAGTCCGAGAATCTCACACAATGAAAAATCTGTCAAATTTGTCAGATGCTCAGAGTCCGCGCCGCAGGGCGACTCAAGGTAGAAAGTCTCGTGCCGCAGTGCAAGACCGGACATAGTACCCTGTTAATTGGCGCCGCAGCGCAGCTATTTGTAAAGGAGATGGTGCCGCAGTGCCGTGACCGAGTTCTTGAAACAAGAAGGCCACGCCGCAGCGCGAGGTTCAGAGCAAAAGCTGGCGCCGCAGTGCCAGCACTAGGAAGTAGATAGAGAAGAAAAGTTTTGAATGTAAAGTGAAGGAGAAGCATATGAAGAGAGAATTAATTTCTTAATTAACGTAATGTAAACTCATTAAGGATGTTATAAACCTTAAGTATAACACTAAAGATAGGATGTAAGCCAATTGAATGTGAATGCGAACGGTGTGCAATAAGTGTACATAACCAATGACGATCGAGTTTCGAATAATGATGTAAGAATGTTAGTAAGCCGCAAGGGATGATGATTAACTCCGACCGAGTTGTATTAATGAAATAATTTCAATTAAGTTATAGAAGAGAAATAAGTTGCTAAGAATGATGTAATTATGACGGCAACCGGAACCAATAATAACAAATCTAATACGTAATTAGATTGAGAAGAAGGGTAAGATTCTTTAGGAATCATGTATGTTATTCATGACCTAATGTGGTATGTTATGTGATTATTTGTTGTAGAGACCATAAAGACTCAAAGGAAAAGTAATTTTTCTGTAGCAGACGCTGAAGACATGTTTTTCTTAAATGCTTGTCTAACCTTCGTGTTAGCCAAGTTTTCTGTGATTCATGTTATGAGATGCATGAATTGTTTTACTAAAGGGTCGATGCCAGTTTTACCTCGGCTAGACTAATCTTGAAGATTTATTGAGTTCTTTACAAGTCTTTTCATATAGAATTGATAACGTTATCATATGCCAATTCTTTTGTACGGATTAAAGGTAAGCCTAAATATGAATGAACAAATGTATTTTCATCGAGTATTCGACAGGCACGTGAGGTTTCCACAACTTAAACATACACACGTTTATGGAATGTAGTGTTGATCAACATAGAGTACTACAGGTTGATCACCTGGAAGTGCTCGTAAGCTATGCTGAACTTATAGACTTCGTGTCAGGTTATCCTTTTTAAAGAAATTATGAAACGCTCATGGTCTTGGACCAGAATTGATATTTTACTGAATATTGTCATTGTAAAACATTTTGAAGGAAAAGAAGTGTTATTTTAAATTATCGATAGTACTTCGTAACTATTATCCAGTTATTGAAGATATACGATTCCTATGTTACAAGCATGTTGTTTAAATGAAATTGTTGTACTTGCTGAGCTTATGCTCACTCTTGCTTGAACCATATGAATGCAGCTTAAACCGAACGGACCGAAGGATTCGGCAAGGATAAAAGGAAGGCTAAGGCAAACTTTTAGATTACCTACGTAATAGTATTGGTTTTTAATGATAATATTTGATATTATGACAAGAACAAATGTAACGGTTATAAAGAACCTGGGGAATGGTAGTATTGTTTTGAATATATATAAGACATATTCGTTCTTTTGAGGCATTTCAATTGAATGTTTGTGTGAACTGTAGCACCGTGTAGCACCATATGTCGGGTTGGAAGAGACCCGAATTTGGGGGCGTCACTGGTTGGTATCAAAGCATTAGGTTTAAAAACTTAAGGGGGGAAGAATGTAACGACCGAGAAATTCAGATCTTATTGTAAAATGATTTTATTAAATTAAATAATAATAAAATCATATTCCATGTGTTATCAAGATGGTTGTCATTGCATAACCTATTGATGTTAGAATGTCGTAGTATTTGAGCTACGTGGATGAATTAAAGTGTTTGAATTTCCAAGACGAAAATAAAAGTTTTCCAAGAAATTTTTCGAAAAACACTATTCATCGGTATTTGCTCGGGATATAATTTTGAGTTTTCGAGAAATACATAATGATTAAATAACAAGGTAAGATGGATTATGTAATAAAAATCTAGTTATGGAAAAAGTAATAATTCGCTTGTGGACTTAATTTGTAAACTTTAAGTAAGGCAAATTAGTAGTGAATAAGTAATAATTGCATGATACTTAGGTATTGTACAAAGTAATGAAAATGAGTATAATATGAAGTATTATACTAGTTTGTATGAAGAATGAAATATTGTATATATTTTCAATAGGAATTAGAATACAAAAATATTACATAAACTATATGTATTTGTATTAAGTAATGTTAATGGACTTGTAAAGATTGATTGAATTAATACAAGTCCAAGTGAATTAAAGGGAGATGCCCAATCATTAATGAATGAACAAACTAGGTTTATTAATGCAAAGCCCAAAGGATGATTTGATGAAAGCCCAAGATGGAATCCATGAGTTGTATGACCCATGGGGCAAACCATATTGATATGGTTATTGTGATGACCAAGTAATGTGGTGACCAAGACTTTGAAGTAATGACCAACTGTAGGATAGGTTTTGTGCCTTGCAAGTAATGAATAGTAAGGACGTGCATAAGCAGGTGGGATTGTTTTAAAGACCAAATTACCATAGCTTTGCAAGTTCTATAAATAGAGAAGGATTACAAGCCATTTGTTAGTTGTTCAAATAATCTAACATCTCAAAAGTGCTTAAGTATTAGAGAGAATAAGCTACACATAAGTCATTCCATAAGTAAGAAGAAGAAGCAAGCTACTTTACCAAAACTATAAAAAGTAAGACTTCTTATCTAAATTATCTTCTATCTCTACCATGATAGGTTGATAAGAAAAGTTGGAATTAAGCAACATGGATGTGAAGAAACAAAAGAATGTATAAGTCATGAACTTAAGCCACATAATTTGGCAATAACTCATTTGAACTTATAAAAGTTATAACATATTATAAGCTAACATGAATGTTAAGTATGAAAATATGAACTTTTGATGAGTTTAGTAAAAAAAATTGAATTAACAACTTATATGATTATATATATCATATATACCTAAATAAAGTTATATTTGAAGAACATGTAAAGTATGATGATTAAGAAACTCTAGTTGTCATAAGTCATGAATAATCAAATCTTAAGTAGTTTATAAAATGACAAGTTATAAGCTCATGAAGAATAAGTCCAAAATCCAAAAATGATCATAAGTTGTTGTATTAAGTATGTTAAGATTTTCACATGATGAATGAAGTTCATTTGTAATGTCGAACAAATCATAAGAATGAAGATTTGTCGGAGATTGTACGATTGGACGATAATCGTCGAATTCGAAAAATTCTCGGAATAGAAGTCAAATTTTGTGTTGGAACTCGGAACTATTATTTTCCAATAGAGACAAGTCATATTTGGCATTTAAGATTTCCGGACTAAAAAATTACCGAATTCCTACTTAGAACGAAGAAACGAGCGTTGAACATTCATGAACGTTTATCGTTTATGTTAAAAAAGAACCAATAGGTGAATTTTTAGCAAACAAAGTAAAATAGATAAAATTCTTGAATAAACATGTATATTACGTAATTTTTGAACCGTAGGCTTTTAAACAAGCCAATTCAGACTTATAATGAAGAAGTTATGCGTCCAGGAAGTTCACAAAATTCACAAACTGAATTTGTTTTCTGGTGCGCAGAGTTGGCACCGCGGCGCCAACCCTTGGCAAAATGACCCGCGCTACAGAGCAGAACAGTGTTCGAGCCTACTACAAGAGTTCGCAGCAGCGCAAACCATAGTACAATATGTGGTGCCGCAGCGCCATGTACAGTACCAAAATCCTCTAGAGTGTGGCGCCGCAGCGTGGCCCATTATGTAAGGACTCGCGTCGCAGCGCCAAGTCCGGGACAGTGATACAATAATCTCGCGCCACAGCGCGAGATGTAAGTATAAAGCTGGCGCTGCAGCGCCAGTCTCAGAACAAAGATAGTAATGAAGGTTTCTAAGTATAAAGAAAAGTAAACATAACTTAAGGAATGTAATGTAACATTGTTTAGACTTTGTTAAACCTTAAGGATGTTGTATAAAGGCTTAGATAAACTAGTCGAATATAAATGCAAGGATAAAGATAAACCGGAACGAATAGTAACTGAATCTAATACACAATTAGATTGAAATGAAGGGCATGATATAGTCATATACATACTTAATTATATGGCATTATGTGATTATGTATTGTAGAGACTTGAACGAGTTGAACATAAAGTTAATATACCATAGCAGACGCTTAAGGCAAGTATTCTAACTCTTGTCTCAGTTCAATCTGAACAAGTTTTTGAGGTTCGTGTATTCTTTCGCATGAATTGAGGTATGTTGAAGTTAAAGCCAATTACTTTGGCTAGACTTGATGTATTGATAATCTATTCATGTAATATCAAATCTTGCTATCTTTTGTCAACTACTTGATATGGTTTTCAAAAGAAGACTGAAATGTTAAACAAATGTTTGTTCGATAAAATGACAAGCACAATAGGTTGCTAAATTTTTAAACGTCCATACGTTTAATGGATGTAGTGTTGATCTACATAGAGTACAATATGATGATCACCTAGAAGTGCTTGTAAGTAATATCGGGTTTACAAACTTGCTTTCGGGTTGTCCTTTTCCAATAAAGACTGAATACTCAAGGACTTTGACCGGAGTGAATGTTTTACTAAATATTGTTATTATTGTAAAACATTTTGAAAGAAAAGATGAAGTACTATTTTGAATTATCAATAGTACTTCATAACTATTGTTAAGTTATTGAAGATATAAGATTTGTATGTGTCAAGCATGTTGTTATTAAATTGTTATACTTGTTGAGCTAGTTATGCTCACTCTTGCATGAACCATATTAATACAGCTAAGACTGAAAAGGCAGATTACTAAGCTGTCTTATAATAGTATAGGTCTATTGTTGTAATGTACCTAATATTAAGACAAAGAACCTTTGTAATGGGTATATATCCTGGGAAATTAAATATTACTTTAAATATATAGAAGTTTTGTTCGTTCTTTGAGACTTTTAAATTGAATGAATGTATGAATGTTGTACAATATAGCACCATCTGTCGGGTTGGAATATACTCGGATTTGGGGGTGCTACAAAGAACCTTAGGCTAATAACCTCGTTAAGGAAGAAAAAGTCCGAAGGAAGTAAACTCGAGCTTTACTTGAGTTGAATGAGTCAATAAGGTATTGAGGGATCTAAGTATCAAAAGATTTAAAAGATGGAAAGTAACCCTAAATAAATTAAATATGAATTATGTTTATACTATTATGTGTTGTGTATTGATCAACATATTATGTGTTATTGTAGGATGTCGATCGATAGCTTGAGGTATAGAGATATACACGAGGTGAGCGAAGAGCTTGTGAACATAGTAGAGTCTGTACCCATGCCAGTGGCGGAGGTACCATTAGTGATTCTAGAGCAGTCGGAGCCAAAGGAGTACTTTTTAGAGGAGAACTACTCCGGAGGAGATATGGATATAGCGTCATACCTTAGTATGGTGAATGATGTGGAGGACGAAATGGAGGTAACATCGGTTGATATGGTGGTACCTACACTAGAGTCATCACCTCCAGATGGAATGAGATCATTGTGTTAGGAATAAGCATGTGAATGTTATTCCTATTTATATATGATTTGATTATGATATATATATATATATATATGAATGAATAATATGCAAGTATGCTTGCATTAAGAAAAGTCCTTTGATAGATAATAGAAATATAAGTACAAGGACTTAGAATGAATTGATCAAATATGTTAGGTTGATCCTACATAAAGCAAAATAGCTTTGTAAAGTCCTTAAAAAGAAATGATGTACAAGGACTATAAAATAGAAAGATCAAGCTTGTTAGGTTGATCTTATGTTGTAATAGATAGGCTTATCTGATCGTCGAGTACTACATCAGAAGTCGTAGTCTGCCAGGAGAGTCAGAGTTAACTCGGGAGCTATCGAGGCAGAATAGGAGTATGCAAGATAGTGAGATCTCGGAGTTCGTAGACTTCCAGGGGTAATGAAGAAGGATCGTAGTGTGTCGAGAAGAGCTTCCTTGGGATCGTAGTGTGGTGAGGAAGTCATGTTTAGAATTGTAGAGATGGCCTGCCTATGAGCCGAATGATCTTCTGCCAGAGCCAAGTCAAGGATCGTAGACTACACTCTGAGTTCGTAAAGTTCATTAAATGAAGGCAGAGATTGTAGTCGGGCAAGATCAGATGAAGATAACAAGCACAAGGCAGAAATTGTAGAGTGTCAAGATCTGATCTCGGGATCGTAGTGTCTGCACAGCCGAAGCTGAATCGTAGAGTGTAGAACTATGACTCCAACAAAAGTGCTCACAATGCTAAGTCAAAATCGTAGAGTAGATACGGTTCTCAATGAATGAGCACTCCTAGAATATCCAAAGGAACGAAGCCTCTAGTTGGCACTACAAAGATGCAATCCACAGTAAGAGAACCAGAAATCACTCAACGAATGGCATGCGGGCTAGAAGAAGAACTAATCACCAATCCAATCAGCATCAAGATTGAGATGAAAGGCCATTCGTGATGAAGTCTTCCACAAGATTATTCAAAGAAGACTTCAGCATCTGACTAAGGAAATGTCAGCTAATGCAGTTGTTGTCAAGAGAACAGGTCCAAATTGGCTCGTTCAAAAGCCTACAGTTCACAAATTACGTACTCTATGTGTTTATGCAAGAATTTTATCTATTTGACTTTGTTTGCTAAACATGCACCCTTTGGTTCATTTTTAACGAAAACGATAAACGTTTGTAAACGTTCAACGCTCGTTTCTTCGTGCTATGTCGGAATCCGGTCATTTTTGAGTCCGCAACTCTTAAATGCCAAATATGACTTGTCTCCATTGGAAAACAATGGTTCCGAGTTCAAACATAAAATTTGACTTTCATTCCGAGAATTTTACGAATTCGACGATTATCGTCCAATCGTGCAAATACCGGCAATTCTTCGTTCTAATGATTTATTCAACATTACAAATGAACTTCATTCATCATGTGAACACACTAACATACTTAATACAACAACTTATATTCATTCTTGGATTTTGACTTATTCTTCATGAGCTTATAATTTGTCAAATTATAAACTACTTAAGATTTGATTATTCATGACATATGACAATTAGAGGTTTCTTAATCATCATAATTTATATGTTCTTAACATATAACTTAACTTAAGTGTACATGATACATATGATCATATAAATTCTTTTACATTCATATCATTTCTCTTAATAAACTCCTCACAAGTTCATATTATTTTTTACATAAGTTTATAACTTATGCTAGCTTAAATGACTTATTACCAACTTAATTAGCTTAAGTTCACTACTTACTCGTTCATGTTTCTTAATACAACTTTTCTTATCATCCTATCATGGTAGAGATAGAAAATAATTGAGAAGAAATCTTACTCTTTTGAAGTCCTGGTAAGGTAGCTTTCTTCTTCTTTTTACTTATGGAAGTAACTTATTTGTGACTTAAACTCTCAAGCATTTTGTGATGTCTTAGATTATTTGAACAACCAACAAATGGCTTGTAAGCTTCCTCTATTTATAGAAATTGCAAAGATAGGGTAGTTTAGTCATTAAACCATCCCACCTCCTCAAGCCACCTCCTTACTATTCATTACTTGCAAGGCACAAAACCCATCCTTTGCTTGGTCATTACTCATTTAACTTGGTCATTAATTCAAAGTCTTGGTCACCACATTACTTGGTCATTACTTATCTTGATCACCACTTATATTGGTCATCACACATTAACCATATTAATATGGTTTTTGCGCCATGGGTATATTAATTCATTGGACTCTAGCTTGGGCTTGGATTAAATAAATCCTTGGGCTTTAGATTAATAAACACTAGTTTGTTCATTAATCAATTATTGGGCCTCTTCCTTTAATTCACTTGGACTTATATTAATTCTTTTCAATCTTTCCAAGTCCATTAACATTCCTTAATATATATACATATAGTTTATATATTATTATTGTATTCTAATTCATATAGAATTTATATACGGTATTTCATTCTTCATACAACTAGTATAATACTTCGTATTATACTCGTTTTCATTACTTTGTATAATACCAAGTATCATACAATTACTACTGACTCCTTAACACTTCGCTTTACTTAACGTTTATAAATTAAGTCCACAAGAGAATTATTACATTTTCCATAACTAGATTTTTATTACATAATCCATCTTACCTTGTTATTCCATCATTACGAATTTCTCGGAAACTCAAAATTATATCCCGAGCAAATACCGATCAATAGTGTTTTTCGGAAAATTTCTCGAAAAACTTTTATTTTCGTCTTGGAAATTCAAACACTTTATTTCATCCACGTAGCTCAAATACTATGACATTCTAACATCAATAGGTTATATAATGACCACCGTCTTGATAACACAAGGAATACAATTTTATTATTATTTAATTTAATAAAATCATTTTACAATAAGATCCGAATTTCTCGGTCGTTACATTTTTCCCCCTTACAAAGATTCTGTCCCCAGAATCTCGTCTTACTTTAATCAAATAGATAAGAAAAAATTTTCTTCATCTTTTCTTCTAGTTCCCACGTTGCTTCTTTAGCATCGTGGTTCTTCCATAATACCTTCACTGATGGTATTACCTTGTTCCTCAGAACTTGTTCCTTACTATCAATGATCTGCATCGGCGACTCTTCATATGATAAATCTTTCTCGATATGAATCGGCTCATACTCGATTACATGCTTATAGTACGGCTTATATGGACGTAATACATATATATAAAACACGTTATGTATTCGTTCTAGGTCTGGAGGTAATTCTATCATATACGCTACCTCTCCCACCCGTTTTAATACTTCAAAAGGTCCTATAAACCTTGGAATTAACTTTCCATTCTTTCCAAAACGTATCTTTCCTTTCTAGGTAGATACCTTTAGAAACACATACGAGCCCACCTCAAACTCTCGACTTAGTCTATGCGAGTTCGCATACTTCTTCTGTCTGTCCTGAGATGTGACGAGACGCATCTGAATTAACTTTATCACATCCGCGGGTATGCTGCACCAATTCTGGTCCTAGCATCCGGCGTTCTCCTACCTCATCCCAACACAAAGGTGTTATGCACTTCCTTCCATATAAAGCTTCGTACGGCGGCATACCTATGCTTGCATGATAATTGTTGTTATATGCAAACTCTACTAGTGGTAGGTGATCATCCCAACTACCCTTGAAATCCAGGACATAAGTCCTTAACATATCTTCAAGCGTCTGAATTGTCCTTTCGCTCTGCCTATCAGTTTATGGATGATAAGTTGTGCTTAACCTCAGCTGTCTTCCCAACTGCTCTTGCAAACTCCTCCAAAACATCGATGTTAATCGTGGATCACGATCTGACACAATCAATACCGTTACTCCATGTCTGGAAATGATTTCCTTAACATGAAGTTTAGCTAACTGGTCTAAGTTATACTTGACCCTTATTGGCAAAAAGTGAGTCGACTTCATCAACCGGTCCACTATTACCCAAATCGAATCGCACCCTTTTTGCATCGTCGGAAGTCCCACCATGAAGTCCATCGTGATATGCTCCCACTTCCATTCTAGAATCTCCAATGACTATAATAAACCAATGGATCGTTGATGTTCGGCCTTAACTTTTTGACAAGTTAAGGACCTACTCAAATACTCTGTTATTTCTCTCTTCATGTTAGGCCACCAAAAACTCTGTCGAAGGTCTTGATACATCTTAGTGCTACCAGGATGTATCGAGTACCTTGAACTATGAGCTTCTTGTAACACTTGCTCCTTTAATTCTGTCTCATTTGGAACCCAAATTCTTCCCTCAAATCTTAATAATCCCTCATTATCAACACTATACTTAACATTTTCCTTCTCGGATAACCTCTTCTTCATTTGGTTACACTCATCCGTCTTGAGTTGTACCTCCTTGACTCTTTCTACGATGGTAGATTGCATCTCCGTCGCAAAGAGTAACTGCCTCGAATCACTCGACATCTTCACTTCTATTTCCATCCTAGCCATCTCTGCTATTAACTCATTTTGAGCCGTTAACATAGACAACTTTTCCCGACCATTTCTACTTAAGGCGTCGGCAACTACATTGGCCTTTCTAGGGTGATAAAGGATTTCATAATCATAATCCTTTATCAACTCCAACCATCTTCTTTGTCTCATATTCAACTCCTTCTGAGTGCAAATATACTTTAGACTTTTATGGTCCGTATATATCTCACATTTTCCGCATTAAGATAATGTCTCCATATCTTTAGGTCAAACACTACCGCGGCCAGTTCCAGATCATGAGTAGGATAAACTTTCTTATAATCCTTCAACTGCCGAGATGCATACGCAATGACTTTGCCATGTTGAATAAGCACACAACCAAGTCCTCTATGCAAAGGATCACTATACACTACAAAATTTCCCGTGTCATCTGGCAATGACAAAACAGGAGCTTCACTTAATCTCTTGTTCAGCTCTTGAAAACTTTCTTCACATTTATCCGTCCATACGTATTTCACCGTCTTCCTTGTTAAATTAGTCAACGAGGTAGCTATCTTCGAAAAATCTTGGATAAATCTTTGATAGTACCCTGCTAACCCTAGGAAACTTTGCACCTCAGTCGACGTTTTAGGTTATTCCCAATTCATTACTGCTTCAACCTTCGCTGGATCCAATGAAATCCCCTCTTGGTCAATGACATGACCTAAAAACTGCACCTTTTCCAGCCAAAATTCACATTTGGTGAATTTCGCATATAACTTCTCCTTCCTTAGTGTCTCCAACACTATCTTAAGTTTTTGGTATGATCTTCTGGTGTCTTAGAATAAACTAGAATATCATCGATAAACACCACAAAGAACTTGTCCAAATATAGTTTGAACACTCTGTTCATCATATCCATAAATGCAGCTGGTGCATTCGTCAACCCAAATGACATCACCAGAAACTCGTATTGACCAAAACGAGTCCTGAATGCAGTCTTTGGTACATCTTCCTTCCTAACCTTCAACTGATGATACCCCGTCCGCAAATCAATTTTAGAAAAATACTTGGCCCTTTTCAACTGATCAAAGAGATCATCGATCCTTGGCAATGGGTATTTATTCTTTATCGTTAACTTGTTCAACTCCCGATATTCGATACAAAGCCTTAACGATCCATCTTTCTTCTTGACAAACAACACTGGTGCTCCCCACGGCGAAACACTTGGTTTAATGTACTTCTTGTCCAATAGTTCCTGTAGCTGAACCATTAGTTCTTTAATTTTCACAGGCGCCATAAGGTACATTGCCCTTGAGACGGGTATTGTTTCTGGCACAGTGTCTATCACAAATTCGATCTCCTTATCCAGCGGTAAACCTGATAACTCACTTGGAAATACATCAATGAATTCGTTTCCTATAGGTATTTGTTCCATGGTTCCTCCCACTCTATTTGTATCAACAACATGGCATAGGTAACCTACACAACCCATTTCTTAAAAGTTTTATAGTTTGTGCCATCGTAAGGCAAAACAGACGTCCCGTCAATTTACTACCGTAAAATACTACAGGAGGTTGTTTCAATGTCCTGATGCTCATACATTTCTTCTGGCAATATATAATTGCTCCATAGTTAACCAACCAGTCCATTCTAAGAATTACGTCGAATTCTCCTAACTTTATCTGTATTAAATCTAACGATAACTTAAAAGCACTCACATCTATGCAACAACTCTTATGAATATCTTCAACAGGAATTATCTCTTCGTTTTCTACCTTAATGTTCAAAGGTATAGGCAATTTTTTGAGAAATAATTCTAGTCGTCTAGCAAAATCACATGCTATAAACGAACAAGTAGCACTCGAATCAAATAGCACGTATGCATTTATATTGTTGATCGGAATAATACCTGCAACTACTTCCCCTGATGCCACCGCATCTTGGACCGTCATATTAAAAGTGCGGGTCATTTATTTCCCCAGCTGAGCTGGACCACTAATAGTTAACTTCCCGCTATTAATTCCCTTATTTCCTCCTATCCCCTTCTTTGGACAGTTCTTTGCTATGTGGTCAGTTGATCCACATATAAAGCATCCGTGATTTTTCTTCGAATTGGGACAGTTAGGCGAAATGTACCCTTCCTGTCCACAATTATAACAAACCTCCTTTCCTTTGAGATAGACTCCTAAGTGAGTCTTCCCGCAGGTTTTACAGGCATCCATCCTCTTCTTAGAGTCTCCTTGTTTTACTTCGGTATTCCCAGAGTGAAAGCCCTTCCTCTTCTGACCGTCGCCACTTCCACGGGCTGCCTCGGTCTTGGTTCCTCCATCAACCTTGCCTTTGGTTTTCTTATCTTTGTGGTACTGGCTAAGAGCCTCAATCCCACCTTTGGCAATTATTGCCTTTTCTAGTATGGTTCCAAAGGAAGTACTTTGGAACACAGAGATTCGGCTATAGAGCCAGGGTTTCAAGCCCTGCTCGAACCTTCTAGCGTTTCTCACTTCAGTGTCCACTTGATGTGGAGCGAATCGTGCCAGTTCATTAAACTTGGCGGCATACTGGGGAACTGTCATATCCCCTTTGTCTCAATTCTAGGAACCTCATCTCCATCGTCCCTTGCATACACGTGAGAAAATAGTTCTCGAAGAAAATCTCCTTGAACCTCTCCCACGTTAGATTTCCTATATCGGCCCTAGCCTGGTTTGCCTCCCACCAGAAGTTTGCCTCTCCTTTCATCAAATAGGTTGTAAAGGCAACCTTTCGACCCTCCTCATAATTTGCTATTACAAATGCTTTCTCAATTTCTTTTACCCATGTCTGGGCTTCTATAGGGTCCGTAGTTCCTTTGAACTCCGACGGACTTACACTTTTGAAATCCTTAAAAGTAGTAGCTCGTACTACTCCAGGAATCACGGGTACATTAGCCCTCGTTCTATTAAATGCAGCCATTAAAAGATTAACGAACTCCTGTATTGGATTAACCGGACCACCCTCCGGTTGGTTAACATTAGGGCCCTGATTTCGTTGTCTCCTTCTTCGCGGCGTTTTGCTGTTAAGAAAACAATACATCATTATTACTTTATTCTTGTTGGTTTGTTATTATTTGTAATAAAATAACAACTTATACTAATTACTCAACATATTCCATAAAAAGATTTATATTGATTCATAAATTATAATATAACACTACATTGTTTACATTATTCAGCCTTAACTGATTACATTACCATCCCGCAATTACTTTCCAAAAATTGGGATTTACAAAAGACTACCCTTTGTTATACAAAAGAGGGTTTTACGTCACTACTAGATACATAATATATACATATCTATTCTACTCTAGCTATTTCTAGACTACATTTGTCGTAGGGCATTCTCGAAATCCTTGTTGGCCAAACCGGCAATTACATCTATACTGATAGTGTGTCGGGTCTGCCCTGCTTCTAATAATAAAGTCTTTGAGCTCAAGCAGGAGCTAAGACTAAGAAGAGGAAGTTGGAGAGGATGTCTTATATTTATAGGAGTTCTCACGTAGATTTCCAGCAGCAGGTAGCTGGATATCAGATAGAAGCAGAGAGTTCCCTAACTCTGATAATAAAGTTGAACATTAATGGTGAATAGAACGAGTCTAAAAGACTGAAAGTGCAGGGATAGGAGATCGTAAAATAAAACGATCAATGCATAGAAATGAATCGTAATATATATGATAAGATCACCCCGTGATCTGATAAGGTTATGATGTGGGAAAAGAATCAATCTAATGATTGAAAAGTTTACAGCAAGATGCTGTGTATCAGTTGTACTATGAAATTGTACTATAAAAACTCATGAAAGAGTTTTGGATTATGAATACGGATTAAATGAAATTCGTATGGAAAATGGGGTTAAGTATTAGGTGGGGATTCAATTGAGGACTCTTGCCGGTAGCTGAGTTGTATGATTCCTTGTATGGGCGGGGAATTTGTACTTGGTTCTAGAATCACTTAGCTTCCTGGTCGATGTAGTGGTTAGGTTGACCAATTCTTTGTATGGGCGGAGAATTTTCCGCTTAGCTTCCAATATTGATTAGTGACTGAGTTTGGTTTGACAACCACTTAGTTTCTGGCACTGATAATCATTGAAATGTTTGTGTCGCGCTATTTGCTATATGTGTGTTAAGAGGGTGATTCCTTTCTCATGTATATAACAGATAGATAGGTCATAGTTAGAGGATATAAGGTTAAGTACGAGTTCTTAAAATTCATACTTATGTGACATACTTGACGCATAGTTATATGAAATGTTTATGAACCCCTCAGCGAATGGACGCCAAAGGTCTGTCTAGGAAAGTTCGTGAACTCGTATGATTGTGGCAATTTATGGACTCATATGTGTGGTTTTATGAACTAGGTATAGTTGTGTGTGAATGGAGTGTTAAGGATTATAGGAACAGATAGATTGTTAAGAATATGATCATTAGTGGAGAATTAGGTTTTCCTAAACCCCTATCTATGCTAGATTTCAAAATTTTTGACATCAAGCTAAATAAACACTATGTGCCTTTTAAAAAAAATATTTTTATTTATCACTCATGTACCATGTAACCTGGTGCAAAGATGATAAAAATGATGGAGTCATCAATGCAGTATTACTTAGT